>CM030361.1:123510049-124710049 GCA_017893485.1 Hemerocallis citrina | reverse complement strand
GGAATCCTGGGAGAATTTGAATTTCGGATATTCTCAACTATTTCCCCAATCATTACGGTCAAGACATTTTAACTCAAATTAGATTTGTAATTCAGAATGACAAATCAAATACAATAATTGCAGAAGGTGAAATTAAACTGATTAGATCCTCATTTAATAAGAAAATCAAAGTAGAAGATTCATTGATACTAAACCTCAGATTTCCAATCGACCCAACTAACTACGATCCATCACAGTTGTCCCTTACTTTTTACACAAAGAAACAAAACTAAGCTCTCAATTCGTAGTCGGTCAACAATTTTTTTTCACAAACTAAGCTCTCTCACCCCTAATCCTCCTGGCAAGCTGAATATCCTTAGGCATAATGGTCACCCTCTTTGCATGAATCGCACACAAATTCGTATCCTCAAACAGACCCACCAGATACGCCTCCGCCGCCTCCTGCAGCGCAGCCACCGCCGAGCTCTGGAACCTCAAATCTGTTTTAAAATCCTGGGCGATCTCCCTCACAAGCCTCTGGAAAGGCAGCTTCCTGATCAAAAGCTCGGTGCTCTTCTGGTACTTCCGGATCTCACGGAGTGCAACTGTGCCAGGGCGGAAGCGGTGGGGCTTCTTCACTCCGCCGGTGGCCGGGGCGGACTTGCGGGCTGCCTTCGTCGCCAGCTGCTTGCGAGGGGCCTTGCCACCTGTCGACTTGCGGGCGGTTTGCTTGGTACGAGCCATGGATCAATGTAATTAGGGTTGGGGTTTTCTTGATTTTGATGTGAGGATTTGGGAGAACAGGATGGGGTTTAAATAAGAGAGTTCACCTCTTTTGGGGGATTGGAGGCGGGGAGTGTTTTGGGTCGTTGGATTTGGATTGAATGAACGGTGGATGTATTGTGAGGGAGAAGGACGCGGATCAGTGACATGGATGGATAGCTAAATTGTTTGTGTAATTACGGGACTGCCACTTTGGGTTTTAGATCTGGAAGTTTCGGCCCAATGAGAGTGGGTTTATTATAAACAAGTGGGTTTTTCTGGGCCCAATTACGAGGTGAAGGATGGTTAGTTAATCTACTCAGTGTAGTGCTAATGGATGACCGACATTGGAGCATTTGTAGTAGTGTTAATAGTAGAAGGCATATGCGATCGTTATTGAAGCATTTGGTATCAGTTTCAAGATAATAATTTATCTCTACTTTCAGTAATTTTTTAAATTGAATTGATCATGTCTTTTTCATGAAGAGATAATAGTGATTGGGGAGATTAAGTTTAAACCCTTCTCCTGGTAAGAGATATAATTTTTGAATCATCTCTTCTGAATAATTATGAGTTTCAATCATTTATATAATAAAACATAAAGAGAGCTATTAAGTGGTTCCTTTCAATCCCCCAAAAATCAAAGGCTCGGATCTAACCTCACAAAACACATTTTTTCCCCAAATGTTTTTCCCCAAAATTCAAATTCAATCCCAAAAACAACTCCTTTATTTATTTGAGGGAAAACCGCCTACAGCCCCCCCCAACTATTGCCGCTCGTCCAACTGCCCCCCCGACTTTAGTGCTCGTCCGTCACCCCCCCAATCTATCTAACTCGTCCAAAAACCCCCCAATCTAATCTCCGTTAGCCAAAATTCCCATAGCCGTTAAAAGCCATAACAGTCAACGGTAGTCAATTGTTAACTGTCCAGTCATCGTCCGACGTGGCGAAGTCGTGCCAGCTCAGCCGTATTGATTTTTGGGAAAACCGCCTACAGCCCCCCCCAACTATTGCCGCTCGTCCAACTGCCCCCCCGACTTTAGTGCTCGTCCGTCACCCCCCCAATCTATCTAACTCGTCCAAAAACCCCCCAATCTAATCTCCGTTAGCCAAAATCCCCATAGAATGTTTGTCTGATATGGTGAAATTGTCTAAATTGTGTGTTACAGGGGATCGAGATCTAGAGGTGGTAGTTCGGGATCATCTAGCATCAACGAAACAAAATTTACTCTAGTCGATATCCATTGTCGATGCAACAATACAGATGTTGTACACAACCATAAATAAAACTATTTGGAGTAGTTGTTTGTAGTCACATAACACAACATAACGTAACTTAAAAAAGACAACATAACATCCAAATACTAAAACTAACATAACATCCAAATAATGTTATGTCTCTCCTTTCCCCTAACATCGGTCAAGGCAACTCTCTGCCGGGTACGCCAATCTGGGCGTGCCGCCGTAGGGTCCGAATCTGAAGCAGAGGAGATTTCATCATACCTTTTCCGAGCGTTAGTCTGTAAAAGGACATAACAATCAGAGTTAAAAGCAGTTGAAATTTTGACTACTCATTAGATATTAGTTCACAAATTACCAGAATCCGTGCTGCCTCAGGGCTCGCATACGTCCCATCCTTTGATTTGTGGGTGGCATCAAAAAAGTCAATGTCCCCAAACTCCGTAGGCCCCCCCAAATCTTCTGCCTATATATTAGTAAGATGAAATGGTTATAAACAAATAACTGTAAGTAAAAAATTGTTCAATACTATTGCACCTACCAATTCTTCCCGAACCAGAGCGAAGCTCTGTGTACCAGCGGTGTGCAGCACTAGCTGCTTTGACCGACTGGCAGCTCCCACCTCCGCCCTTTTCTGTACATGCCACAATGAAGTTAACAGAAAAATTCATTATAGCCGCCATACAACCACATACTCATTAGATTTTTGTGTGTTTAATGTAAATACCTGACCGATCGCCGAACTCCAGTAGTGCACAAGAAATTGCCAATCTGAAGGCTCCACATTTTCTGGCACATTCACTGCATTCTCCTCCTCTGAAAGGTCTTTGTTATAAAACTTCGACTTCAATTCACTCTTGTGGTCCCTCCACTTCTTGGAGAGTGACTTTTCAACCCAAGGCGTAAGGGAGTCGGGGAACAAGAAGTATTGCTGCAAAATTCATTACCCATCACTAATAATACATATTTCAATAATAATTTTTCGCCGACCAATTTTGTATTTTAGATGAGAAATACCTTGATTGTCGTAATAGCAGTGGCCTTTGTGGTGGTTGGCACCTTCGGCCAACTCTCGTATGACAAAGGAAGTATGCGGGGGTTCCTTGCTATAACCCCAATGAAGGAAGAAAATTTGCTGGCGTTGTCGCCAACCGGTTGCCCAACACCGTTCGCCTCCACCTCGATCCTTTCATCATTCTGAAGCCTCCAAACATTCGTCATCTTAGTCCGCCCACGATGTTTTTTGACAGTGGGCAGCGTGCTACCCTCACCCTCTTCTGTTTGACTGCCACTATTATGTAGTGGCTGCTCATCCCCATGGCTCTCGTTGCCATCATTTATATTTAACCTCTTTCCACGCCTCGGCATGTTGTACCTGTCAAGGATTCAAATACACACATGCCAAGAAGACAATCAGATGCATGAAATCAGCTTCATTAACAGTGAAAGAAGATGAGGCCTATGCTAGCAGCATACTTAGTTTGGAAGTGAACACATTTTTGGTTAAAAAATCATGCCAAAGAGGGCAATCAGGTTACTTTAACAGTATCTTAAAATGAAAATTTCCATTATCCGAGCTTATATGTTGCTCTACTAATTCTTGAGCTCAACTAAATCTAAAACCCAATTGTTGTGCATATCTGGAGGATTTTGGCATACAGCTATAGCATCCTCAGTTCACAGTGAACCCGTTTAATATCAAAAAAACATGCCAAGAAGGCAATCAGATGCATGAGATAAGCTTCATTAACAGTAAAAAGAAGATGAAAATTCTAGCAGCATACTTAGTTAGGAAGTGAACCCATTTTTTGTTAAAAAATCATGCCAAAGATGGCAAACAGGTTACTTTAACAGTATCTTGAAATGAACATTTTCATTATCTGAGCATATATGTTGCTCTACTAATTCTTTAGCCTAACTAAATCTAAAACCCAATTGTTCAGCATATCCGGCAGATTTTGGCATACGTAGCTATAACATCCTCAGTTCACAGTGAACCCATTTTGGTTAAAAAAATTTGCCAAGATGACTATCAGATGCATGGAATAAGCTTCTTTAACAATAAAAGAAGATGAAATTTCTAGCAGCATACTAAGTTTGGAAGTGAACCCATTTTTGGTTAAAAAATCATGCCAAAGAGGGCAATCTGCAGGTAACTTTAACAGTTTCTTGAAATGAAAATTTACATTATCTGAGCATATATGTTGCTCCACTTATGGTTGTGCCTAACTAAATCTAAAACCGAATTGTTGTGCATATCCGGACCATTTAGGCATACGTAGCTATAGCATCGTCAGTTCACAGTGAACCCATTTTATATCAAAAAAACATGCCAAGAAGACAATCAGATGCATGAAATCAACTTCATTAACAGTATAAGAACATGAAAATTTCAACATGCATCTATCAGGAAAAAAATGCTAAGTTTCAAAAATTAGGGGAATCAACAGATGATACCGAAGAGAGAGAGAGAGCGGGGCGACGAGCGCGCGGGGGGGGGGGGGGGGGGGGGGGGGGGGGGGGGGGAGATAGAGAGAGAGCGGGGCGACACGGTCGTTTCCGTTCGACGATTCACCTCCAAATCGGGATAGGGAGGAGGGAAATCGAAAATGGCGAAGGGAAGAAGGGACGATGACGAATGTTCGAAGGCCGTCGAAGAGGACGAAGCGGAGGAGGCAAACGCGCGGGAAGTAGAGCGAGGAAGGAGGGAAAACGAAGCGCCTTTTTTTTTATTTTTTGGGGGTTTGGCGAAATGGCGAGCGAAAGGTTAGGGTAGATGGGATTTATCGCAGCTTTTCACCGGCGGTCTAATTAGACACGCCGGTGAATCATACACATCACCGGCGTTTTTAAATAAAACGCCGGTGAATACGCGGATTCACCGGCGTTTTAATTCGGCCGCCGGTATATAACCATCCCATCTGGTGGCCCCATTCCTCATCGCTACCTACCCCGGCGTTACTAGTAAAACGCCGGGGAATAATCGCCGGTAAATCTGGTTTCTTTTGTAGTGAGACCCAATTCTCGTTTACGAACCCGTTTGTAGTAGATTTTACCGTTTAACCCGTGATAGCTTTAAGATCCGTGCCCGATTTGAACAGTCTCGATTTGAATCTATTTTTACCCATATCACAATCTAACCCTCTTCTAGAGGGGAAATGCTAAGCATACTATTTTATACTCCACTTTCAGTTTCTTATTTGTCAAACTAACTAAATTTAACAATTAAGATGGAAATCCAGGCACCAAATCTCATGTACAAACCATACGAATGAAGCTTTGTAAACCAGGTTAGGATTTAAACAGAGCATATGAATTTTGTAAAATGATTTTTTTCAAGAAGGTTGAGTAACCAGCCAATATATGCATAAAAATTTCCTCATTAAGCAATATGAATTAATGAAGGTTTTTATTCATTTTCATATACAATATACTAGTACTAAACAATGGAGTAAGACTAATACAGTTTTGAAAATATGCAGAATTCGTGGAAACATCATCCTTAAAGCGATGGCATGTCCGTCGCAGTCCTATTTGAGTCGGTGACTAGAAAGTTGTAGGATTGTAAGTTGTAACGACACAATGGGCACTCATTATGTCCTTGTTCCTTCCATTGCAAAAGGCATTTTTCGTGAAAAAGATGCCAACACTCTGTACACTCGATGTCCGCCTTCTGGCCCAAACAAAAGAAGTCATGTAAACATATTGGGCAAGTCTGTGACATCTCTATCAATTCCTCCCCTCGACCAAACGGCAAAACCTCCACATTAAAGAGATCCTCCCCTGCATTCACGGATTCTTCGACTGCAGCTTCAAGAGTCTCAAGGCCATCGTGCAAGAGAACTGTCTCAATGTCAAAACCTACAAAAATTTTGAGCCCCAGCAATCCTGTATTCAAGAAATCAATGGTGGCAGACTGAACAAAGGCGGAGATGACATTGCTCATCATATTGTAGTTGATGTTACCAAGGGTGGAGGTTCTTAACAGGAGGTCGATGCCTTCCATTGCATACGGGCGATGGGCAAGTTTGAAGGAATTATTAAAACAACACTTCCAGTTGATACCAGTTAAAATTTTATGTCTTTTTGAGATAGAAAACCAACTGCGCATGACAGTGAAGGTAATCTCCACTGCAAAGGGAGGGCCTTCATCGGTGATTTTGGATGGAGATTGGTGGCTTGAGAGAATGAGCCCTTTGAATCTTTGTTTCGTGGAAGGAGGGGATTTCATGTGCATGGTTGAAGAGGATGATGACGGCAACCACAGCATGGATTCAAGCAAAATTATCAGAGAGGGTTTGTTTATAGTTATACTTTATAAGATGTTGCGAAATTGCGAAATATGGATGTATATCATGTGTATATATATATAGCACACGCTCCATACTATCAGTAAGAGTATTTAAGATGCACATGAATAGTAGTTGCCAGGTATTAATCGAGTTAATGTAGGTTTAAAATATAGTTAAGATTTAACTGGATATGTGGATTGCTAATATTACTTGAACTTAAAAATATTTAGTTGACTTAGACATTTAATTGGGTGGTTTAAAAACATGCATACAAAAAATTTGCACATTGTTGAAAGTAAATTATGCAAAATATATAAATTTGTTTTAAATCACCCAAATTTAAAGTCTCAAATTCAATTCAAGTCTTCAAGCCTAAACCCAAATAATTTTTTTAAAAAAAAATTAAAGGCTCAAATAATTATTTTTTGGGTCCCCCAATAACAGTATTTTTATTTTACGCGCAAAATACATGCCTATATTTACAAGGAAATTACAAATTTGGGGCCCCTAAAATCGGAAAAACGCTGGGGGCCTGAGGTGGCCGCCTCACCCGCCTCAAGGATGGGACCGGCCCTGGATTTGATGAGTAAAAAAATCAGTTAGATTTTTTTTTGTTATAATAATAATTAGGCTAAGGGGGGTGTATTGGATTAGGATTTCATGAGATTATAAAAGACTTTTTTGTGATAAAAAAACTCTTGTGGTATTCAATCAAGACTTTTAAATAATCTAAAAAGTCTTTTGGTATTCAAGCAAGACTATCATGATTTTTTAAAGAGTGTATCCAAATATAGTGGTATTCAATCAAGACGTTTTTAAATTAAAAAAAATCTTTTGGTATTCAAAAGTCACTAATTTCCATAGATTGTTTTGTAGAGTTGATTATGTGAGACTTTTTTTTGAGATGTATAAATGCCAAATCAATCTCAAAATCCTACCCAAACCCATGAGACTATTCCCTACTCTTTCATTTCAGTTTAGAAACTTCTTTCTCTCAAACTATTTTTCTTCTTTCTCTAATCACCAATGTATTCTGTTTTAAAGATTAGATTTGTTTGTCTTCCTATTTTATAATCCAAAGTTTTGATTATTATTAGGGTTTTTTGTATTATGTTTTGTGACAATTAAAATCAGACAGTCCTCTGTTCTTCATTTCTCAGTTTTTTTCTCTTAAAGATTAATTTTATTTATTATTTTATTATTTAAATATAGATTTCTGATCATATTTAATTGGAACGTTAGTTTAGTTATGAGTTTATGATTCAGTTGGCAATTTGGATTGTTTCACAGTATATATAAGAGCATCTCCAACCATGCTAGCTATTTTAGCTCGCTAGGATGGCCAAAATAGAGAACAATTGAATAATTTGGCTAGCAAAAAAAGTCCACAGTCCAACCATGCTAGCTATTTTGGCTAGCTACAAATATTTTAATTTTTATCACTACAAGAAAAATCTTTTTTCGCAACGCTAAATGTAGTTGCTAAAACTCATTTGTCGTTGCGAAAAATATTTTTGGCAACGACATTTGTCGTTGCAAGGTCGTTGCGCGTCCGGACGTCGCGAAAGATTTTGACTACGACTTTCTGTCGTTGCCAAAAATAGATTTTTTCGCAACGACATTGTCGTTGCAATATGTTTTGTCGTTGCCATATCTAATTTCACCCGTGCTAAGGTATAAAATCAATCGCAACAACTTTTGTCGTTGCCAAACATACTTCATATATTTGGAAACGACTCATGTCCTTGCTAAAGATGTTTTTTTCGCAATGAATTATTGTCGTTGCCTTACATTCTTTCTGTTTTGGCAACGACTACTGTCGTTGACAAAGATCGGCTGTTTTGCAATTATTTTTATTATTGTTTTGCATTACTTGTATTTTGGTAACAACTATAGTCGTTGCTAAAGCTAGTTGCGAAAGTTTAATTTTTTCGAGACAAATTATATATTGTCGTTGCATCAGTCCTATCCAAACTAGCATACACTTCAAAAACATTAAAAACCAAAATCATTCCAAAAACTATAATATTAAACTTGTCCAACATATTACACTTATGTCATATAAGAAGCAATACCCAAAATATTACAACCATCAACTTCTCAAAAAGAAATCTAAGTATCTCATAATCATTTCCATTGTGCATAATAAGCTTCACCATATTTTCTAATATTCTCTTGATATCTAAACATTGCATTCCCTAATTCTCCCGGACCAAAATATATGGTCCCGGACCAATGGCTTCATTCCCTAATTCTCCAAATACAGTCCCTTCTATAGTTTTAATATATATTCATTAATACTGAAGGACCAGAGAACTTTCGAGGATTAACACAAGAATGCACGATTGTTGTAGCTCAAATTCTCATCCTCGTGGTACCTACATATTTGAAATAATGATTAGTCCAGCAGTATACAATGAAACTATGAAAGATTGCCAAAACTATTGGAACTTGTATGCACAAATATAATTTGATGGATACATGAATTATTTTTATAAAACAAAAGATACATTAATAGCATCAAGAAATAATGAAAACCAAACTAGAATTAAAGATTAAAACTACATTTGAAAGCATTTTGACAACCATTTAAACTATTATGATACAATTTCATAAAGAAATCCATCTTTAAATATTTAACAACAAATATACTAGCAACTAGCATATATATACACATGAATTAAGTGCACCAACCTGCAACACTGACAAGTTTGCTTCTTAAGTCTTGTATCAATATTTTCATAGTCATAAGAATCTAGGAGAGGGACACTAGATGATAATAAAAGGGTCATATGTACAATTTCATATGACTGATTACTAGTATGTTATACAGAAAGAGGCAAGTGTAAAAATGCCATCAAATAGTCACTTGGATGTAAATGGATTTACTCAGCATGAAAAATAGCCTTAGAAAAATGTAATTCGCTAAAAACAAGTGCAAAACTAATGCAATAAATATATCTTACAGAATGTATAGTATCTAAATATATTTCATCAGTAGTTGATGCAAAGGGAAAAGTTCCCTTCCATATTTCTTAATTCAGCTGGGTTCATTCGCAAAAATTGAATTTCTGTTCATTAGTATCAACACACTCGGCATAAACTTGTGAAATTGCAGAAAAAAAGGTGAGATAAATTGTCACCAATAGTTTAAAGGCACGACAGTCCACCTTTAGTATGAGACTTCTATAATACAGAAACTTAATCATAAAAAACCTTGTCTAGTTACTTAACTCACTGGTCAGTGAACAGATTAAGGGACAAGTTGGGGGGGGGGGGGGGGGGGGGGGGGTGACCTCTATTTAATCTACGAACCAAAAATAAATAGATCACTGGGATTTCTTCACCCTTTTTGAGAAGGAATAATCACTACTCATAGGGGAAATAGACATCATCCTGTATCTGATCATTCCAATTTTGTTTTGTGCCATCTTCTTGTATCTGATCATTCCTATCTTGTTCCGTGCCATCATCCTGTATCCGATCATTCCTATATTGTTTTGTGCCATCATACTGTATTTGACCATTCCCACCTTGCTGCATCAAGTCCGAAATATATATCATAAAAATTTATTTCAAACTCTTGCAAGTTACTATAGTTATTTGTGAGTTTCCTATTACTGGGAAATAGACACTCTTTTGTTGGATTTGGCTGCTTTTCCGACTGGGTGTCTCTCCTAATCAATTCAAATGGGCCATGCATATGCTATAAAACTTATAAAGCACCAGTCTGGTCAGACCTAAAAAGTATATCTATTAAATTGTCTAAATTGCTTTTAACTGATTTCTCAACCATAAATAAGCCACGTTTAGAGATGGTAAAGGTTCAAAATTAGGAAAATAAGGGGGAAAAAAACTCAGGAACTCTTCAGAAAATGTTGCAAGGGATTAAAAAGATGCAGAAGTAGGGTTGTCTTTATTGTGACATCAACTGCAACAACCAAAGGATGGTCAAATATGTGCTTCTGTGCAGGAAATATCATGGTCACAATTAAATGCAAATAACTCATAAATTATACATTCAGAACATGACTGTCAGTTTAATTTGTGAATATATTCCGTTTCAAGGATATTTGAATTACTCACAAAAAATCACATACTATGTCAGTATTCTTATACAGACAAAATATGATTCCCATATAAATATGTCATATGAAACGTAGGCAAGATGGCACAGTGCAATGAATTGATATATAGATGAGCCATGAGATACACAACATAACAATTTATATTTTTTCTGTACCTGGAACTGAAGGTAATTCTTTGGCACTGGAAATTAGAGTTTGATGCAAGGAATTGTTCTCGACTCTATCCCTGGACTGCACTCTGGAAGTATTAACATCATTTAGACTGGTGTCTACTTCGAATACGCTGATATAACAGAGACAGAGACAAAGAAAGAACACGCATTAACTTAATGCTGACATATACTGCAGGAGAAAATACCTCTATTTCCTTTTAAAGAGCCCAAAAACACTTTTGTACTCTGAAATAAATTTCGGATTAAAATACATGATTGTTAACAACTTGAGTAGATGTGTGTTGGTTCCTAAGCACTTCTCCAAAACTAGATTTTTTTTCTCCATCATTATTCCCAGCCACAACTGAAGTGGTGTTTTTAGCAGAACTATTGTCCCTTGTAAAAAAGATCTGAAGTCTTTACTATAACAGGATGATTTAAGTCATCAATTAACCAGAAGAAAAAAACACACAAGCAAAAGGGGGAGGAAATCTTAAGATAAACTATTTTTATTTCAACAATTTTGAAGGGAAAACTGAAAACACAATTGCTGTAGACATGAGATAAACCAACCTCCGTGAAGAGCTGATGTCTAGTGGTGGCAATATTTGACTTTCAGAATGCAATCGAGTTTCTGAATGATCACCTGAATGAAAGAGGGCATTAATTAATTGGTAAAAAAATAGGTAGAAACACATACATTAACAAGTTTTAATATACATCTAAACTATCCTTAAAAAGTTCTAATTACAAAAAACTTTTGAAACCCCTAATTGCAGCACAATTAAACCCTAGATCCAAACATTAAAACATTAAAAAAAAGCCAAAAAATTCAACTTTCTACTGCACTCACCTCAGAAATGATCTGGCAAGCCCTAAACCTAACCGTCCGATTCGCCGCGCTCGCCGTAGTCACCAGAAACCTCAGGAACTCCTCAAAGAACTCGTCAGCAATTGGTGCGAGAGCGAACGGCGACGGCAGCAAGGAGGGCGAACGGCGGAGGCGGCAAATGGGAGAGCGAATAACGGGGGGGGGGGGTGCGAGAGCGAACGGGCGGATAGAGCTGGAAGAGGGAAAGAGAGAGGGAAAGTAGGGTTTCACCGATTGGGGGATTCAGGAGAGGAAGAGATGTGGGTTGGTGTTTTGTTTGTTTTGGGTTTTAGTTAAAATATATGTAGTTGCACGTGTTAAGTTAAATTATTTTATTTATTTATATTTTTTTATATTTTTGGCAACAATACTGTCGTTGCAGTAGATATAAGGAAATATACGCAACGACATTTATCGTTTCCAATTTACACAATCTGGCGGGGGGATTTACAAAGGCCAGCGCAAGGCATTTTGGAGGAGGGAAATTTTATTTTATTTTTAGCAACGACTTTTGCATTGCCGTAACTAATTTTCGCAACGACTAAAAAGTCGTTGCCAAAATCTTGTTGCGAAAAAAGATTTTTCTTGTAGTGTATTTACTAATAAATAGTTATAATATTCTTTTTTTAAAATGACTACATTTCTATTCCTCAAGAATATTTGGATCAAATGAAAATATTAGTTTCCAAATAGTACTAAACAATTACATGATATTGCAACACTATAAACTCAAGCTACTAGTTTTATTTTGGAAGAAACAAAAATACTTGTTTTTATCATCCATGTCGCTACCACAAGTGTTCTACAAGATCCAACTGGAATTGGGAATGCATTTGTCTATCTCTGATGCGATGATGAGTTTGAATAAAGGTAAGAAGTTCAAGCGTATAATCATGTGACATTTCTATGGACGGACTTTCCTCAACTGCATCATAGTTAAAATCTGAAGTTTATTTAGTTTATAATACAGATGTAAGTATCATATTTACATCTATATTCTAAACTTGAAGTTTATAATACTTCAAGTTTTAAAACTTCAAGTTTATCTGATAAAATTGAATCATATGGTAAAGTCTGTAAATATAAACTTCAAGTTATATACTTCATGTTATCAGAATCAAATTACAGACTTGAACTTCAAGTTTATATGATAACTTGAAGGTCAATTTTAAACTTCAGGTCAAGTTACAAAATCATATAAACTTCAAGTTCTCCATTCTATTACATATTCATCTCAGCAGATCATATAAACTTTAACTAAATTTTTATAAACTTCAAGTACAGATTTTTATAAACTTCAAGTTATAAACATCAAATTCTCCATTCAATTACATATTCTCCATTCTCCATCACGGTAATTCCATGTTAGATCATATAAACTCCATTCTCCATTCTCCATTTTCCAAAAAAAAAAAGAGCAATTTTTACCTAATGAAGAAGAAGAACCCGATGAAAAAGAAGGAGCAGCAATCTACCAAGAATAAATTGAAGAGATTGAAGAAATTGAAGAAATATCGTTTTCAATTTAAATCAGTGGGAACAAATAGAGTCGTTGGAAATCCCACTGATCTCCGACAGCAAAAGAGGGAGTTTGGCGAGCTTCTGATCGTGTTAAATTCGCCAGATTTGGCGAGCGGATCGCGATCATAAATCAAATCGTCAGGATCGCGATCGATTTGGCAAGGCTATTGGAAAGGATTTTTCGGGATATTATCACTATTTTGGCTAATTTGGGGAAATAGCGATCCCGTTGGAAATTGTTTAAGCTCAGTTTTGGTTGTACTAACCTAGGAATTAGGATTTTGAAATTAACAATTTCCCATTGGTTGGTGTAATTAATGTTAGAATCTAGGGTTTACGATCTTCAAGCGAGTATCACAAGTTCACGAGCCTTTTGTTTTTTAGTTTAATTTTTCTTTCTGGTTGTATTTAGTGTTTAGCTTTGAGTTGATGATTGTTTTTTACTACGGTGTAGTATAGCATTGCGTATTTGTATGTGTAGTTTAGGTCTTTTGTGAAATGGATTTTTTGAATTGATAACTATAAATTTTGGTCCATGGATGATATCAATGAACTATTACACCTCTTGGTGGATGCTATAAATAGCGGATTGCATGATGCTAATGGGTTGCTTAGCAAGCAGAATGTAGAAAGAGTGATACTTCCTCGTCTCAATGCGAAAATTAGGTTCCGTAAAACTTGTAATCACTACTTGAGCCGAATGAAGTGGTTTAAGAATCAATATATCAAGTTGTCAACACTTATGCTTGACAACTCAGGTTTTGGATGGAATCCAATCACAAAGATGTTCACTGCTAGTGATGATGTCTGGAAAGATTACTCGAAGGTGAGCTTAGTTCATCATCTTTAAATATATTAATAGCTTACAAGTTTAGTACATTATGTTGTTTGCAATATATTAACAATGAATTATTTTTTCTTTGCTGTCCCACCCAAGTCACAGTAAACTTCGAGAAAAGAGTATAGTTGATTATGAAGATTTAAAGATTGTTGTTGGGGGTGGAATTGCTAATGAGAATTGTTCCATTTCATTAGGCGCTGATGATACCGATGCAACAACTTTTGGGGAAGAAAATAAAAATTTTGGGATGGAAGGTTTTTCATATGATCCTAACAATGATGCATTCATAGCACCAAGTCACTATGAACCACCTTTGGAGGATACAAGATTTATTTGTGTTGAAGAAATGCTTGCATCGTTTCTACAAATCGTCGGCCAAAATACTCGATATTGTGTAATTCGTAATACATTTGGCCGTTCACAACTTGCTGCAAGTGAAAACTTTCACAACATTTTGAAGGCCTTGAATTCAATAGCATCTGATTTCATGGCTAAACCAGGACCGATTGTGCCTGCTAAAATAAGAGAAAGCACAAGGTTTTACCATTATTTCAAGGTATGTGATAATTATTGTATTTAAATACAAATGTAATTATAATTGTCACTATTATAATATATACTTTTCATAATATGGTTATGTTGTATATGAATAATTTTAGGATTGCATCGGAGCTATTGATGGGACACATTCCGGCAATAGTGACGGGGCGTGATATAAGCAGTCTTCGTAATCGTCATGGAAAGATGTCACAAAATGTATTAGCAGCTTGTAACTTTGATTTGGAATTCATATACGTTCTTAGCGGGTGGGTGGGTGGGTGGGTGGGGGTGTGTGTGTGTGTGTGGGGGGGGGGGGGGGGGGGGGGGGGGGGGTGTCAACTCATAATTCCAAGCTACTAAGTGATGCTTTGACAATGAGGAATTGACTTAAAGTGGCCCAAGCTGAGTACTTATTTTTTAAATGATAAATATGTTTTTTTTTAAAACTTTTCAAACTAATTTTATATGTATATTGTACTTTTAATTAGGTAACTATTTCCTAGTAGATTGTGGATTTCCTAATCGACGCCAATTTTTAGCTCCATTTCGAGGTGTGCGATATCATCTACAAGATTTTGCTAGTCATGGTAATGACCCTCAAAATGGAAATGAATTTTCAATTTTCGCCATGCATCCTTGAGGAACGTGAATGAGAGGATATTTGGTAGTTTTAAATCGCGATTCACAATTTTTAAGTCAGCACCTCCTTTTCTATTTAAGACGCAAGCAGAATTTGTGTTAGCATGTGCAGTACTACATAACTTTCTTCGCAAAGAATTTCGTTCTGATGAATTTCTAATTGAACCAATAGAAGAATCTCCATCTTCATCGTTAACAGTTAATAAAGAAAATAATTTTGAATCTATTGCTCAAACCCAAGAGCAGGAACGAGAAGATGCTAATGCATGGAGGGCTAGCATAGCTTTAGATATGTGGAGAAATGCTACTTAAGAGGACATGAAACTATACCAAATTGGCTATTAAAAGATTGGAAATTTTGTATTGGGTTAAATTTTTAGTGTTTTAATTATACTTTGGTTTAATTTTGATTATACTATGGAGAAATGCTAATGTTTTGATTATACTTTGGTGTAAGTTTGATTATATTGAAAATTGAAAATTTAATGTTTGCTAAAAATCCATTTATTTTTTCAGTTCTTATAAATCCATATAATCCTTTCAAATCCTATAAATTTTTATGATACAAAAAATCTCAACAAGACAATCTGAATTATAACAATCTTTTAAAAAAATCTTATAAGTCATTACATTCCTACATAGTCTTTTAAAATGCACAAGACTTTTTTAAGCCAAAAAAGTCTTTTAAAATCCTAATCCAACACACCCCCCTACATATAAAAAAAATTCACCGAGTATTGTGCATTTAAAAAAAAAACACCCAACTTTTTTTTATTTATAAAAAAGTCTCACTCAACTATGTTTTCAAGGCATGGGTGAGTGAGTTTTTTTTATTTTTTTATTTTTTTAATATTTTTTTATTTTTTTAATGTGTTAAAAACATATTTGGGCGAGGTTTTTAAAAAACAAAAATTGGTTGTGCACAATACTTGGATAAAGTTTTTTTTATATTTAGCCTAATAATTATTATGTAATAGGAATGTAACATAGATTTTTGCAAAACATAGCAAACAAAATGAGAAGTGAGAGAGACTAGGGAAAAGGAAGAGAGAGAGAGAGAGAGAAGTCAGAGAGCACAGTAGTGATGAGGAGAGGTGTCACCTGAGGTTAAGGTATGTGAAAGAACCAGCGGGAGAGATGGGGGTCACTGACATCACGAAAGCAAAAGGTCTCCGATGCAGGGAGGGAATGAACGACACTCCCCCCTACAGATCTTTCACAGTAATATTCCCTATTCAAGGGAGAGGAGGCGTGTAACGCACCGAATTCCATTTACATGTAATTCGTAGCACACCAGGATCTTTTACTTCAAATTCGTACAATTTTACAATGAAAAAAACTTTTTATTTATCAACACTGTTCTTTACATCAATGCAGCAGAAATTACAACAAAGAAATATACAACTTAAACATCAACAACATGAATATGACAATAATCTTTAGCATCAAATCGTCTTTAAGTCCTTGCCAATCCAAGCCCTGCACTGAAAAACTGTGGGCACGTCAGTTGCTTACAACCGACGCAAAGTTATAAGACATCGATCCTCTCTATGTTGTAATATAACGATTCTCTTACTTTAGCAAACACAAACTTGAATGCATAAATAAAGTGTAAAAGAGTGACTATCCTAAACATGTCAGTGTATGATATGACTTAATACCTAATGCAGATGTTATACTACAATGACACTAATTAATGCATACTTGTTCGGATTCTATGCATCCCATTCTAGATTGGTCCGAGGGCAAGCACCTACGTACTCCATATTATAGGGTTAAATCTCTCGCCATGTATCCTACTACTATGACTACTACAAAATTTAGACACTCTGTGAATATTGGTTCTCGCCTCGAAATACTAGAGATCAACCCCGTTCCGTGGATCATTCTGAAACCCTCATCGTACAAATGTCCCATGAGCATCGCTCTCATCCCGAAATACTGAAGATCATTCCCGCTCCGTGGATCATTCTGTGGCACTTACGTCCATCGTCCCAGAATACTGGGGGTTGTCTCTCTCCAAGGATCATTCTGGAGTCAATAACTCATGTTTGCTCTTGTTTCATCATGTCACCAACTAGTGCATGTCCTTAAGTTTAAGTTTTAAAAACAATCACAACCTAGAGATAACTTACCTTCCTACCAGTCTTACACAAAAATACCAAGAACGACAGTCCATATTGGTCACTTCTCAAATCAATTAATCATTATCATTACTTGTCGGCACCTAGATCTCACTAAGCCTCTAGAATCAACATCATTTCATGTTCAAAATCATGGGGTCTCATACCCTTATAATTCATATTCTCAATTTCATGTGTTCGTATTTTATTCATTTCCTTTATTTATTCTTAGTTATCAATCATGAAGTAACACTTCTTGGTTGGACACATACAACAACTAACAATTCACTTTAATAAGTACAAAGTTTCTTCGATTAAATAAACCATTTTCATATTCATCTATATTTCAATTATAAATCTCAATTCTATTCAAAAGATAGCTTTATTAGTTTCATAAAAGAGTCTACCATATCTTTTTAGTTAAGATCACCTAAAATCATCCTCAATTACTTCGTCTAAAATTCATTTGCAAAACAGTAAGTTTAAAATTAGAAAACTACAGCTCAAATCACAGAAAATTATATACTTCATGAAACTTTGTGTTCTTTAGACAAAAATAAAGGTATACAAGTATACTACAATTTCTTAGTTATAAGTTTCTCTAAAATATTGTATCTACAACTTTGAATTCTTTGAAATCTACAGTAGGGTCAAATTATTGAAATACTGCCACTTGTTCGGTCTTGTAAAATTCATTATAAATTTATTTCTTTGTAAAAATTTGATTTCTTAGACTTGACAGAAAGGTCAACGAGTCTACTTTAAGTTCTTAGTTTTGAATTTTCTCAAATTACTTCATCTAAGATGTTGTAATGATTAAAATCCGAAATGTGTACAGAATTCCAGCAACTAGTCAACTGCCAACTAGTCCTAAGTTTAGATTTTATTAAAATAATAAACAACATCCAAAAATTATGAAATTTTAAAGAGATGTTCCTGACATATACGAGATGTTCCTATAAAATGTTTAGCTCTAGATTCGATCTAGTTTATTAGACATGATTTTCTGAAGTGCAACTAAAACTTAAAACAACAACTTTCTTAGCATAAATTAACAAATTTGTGTATAAATTTATACCCAATTCATTTAATCTAAACATGATATAATAGTATGCACCCAATACCACTATAACAACTCAATCTAAAATTTCAATTTATTAATCATGACAATTTTATAATAAATCTTTCAACTAGCATGTATTTATTTTCGTATCTCACTTCTAGTTGACAATACAATATGCAACATATCAAATTAGAAATTTAAAGAATACATGCCACATTTTTAATCATAGAACAATTTGACATATATACTACATTATCTAGAAAGCAAAAGAAATCACCCACCTTGTTTTTGATGCAAAAATGAAATAGACACCTATAGGGATTATTCCAAAGCTCCAACTAAGCAAGCCTTCACCTCCTAGCAATTTGCCAGCATATAGATTTGTGTTTTCTTGATTTGGTTTCACGCATGTGTTTTCCTGTTTTCTACACTTGACACTTAGTTTAGCTTCACTTGAGATTTACACGTTTCCTTGCTATGTCATATTTTACGTATTATCATTTATCACATCTCGTTTATGAATCCATGCTTTACTTATGTCGTTTGTTTTATGTCACTCACATCTTTTTGGCTGACCCATTTAGTTTTGGGGGTTAGGGATCATCTCTAGCCTCGTATTTTACAGGTGATTTCTTAAGGCTCGGATTTGGATGCTTGAGTTCGAGTGATTTAGTGACATATGTAAAATGAAAAATGTTGTAAAGAAAAGAGAATTATGATTTGAGATGTATTGTATTCCGCTGTGCTATGTAAACGATTATTGTAATGAAAGTTGAAAAATTTTATTGGTGTTTGATTGTGTTTAATATTACATTGAAGTTGATGCTGGAAATTGTACCACGTATTTTCTAAGATATCATATTAGAAATTCGGGGCGCTACACCTCTATCTTTTGCCGACCCGGTGACGATGGCTGCACTTCGAACCAGACCGCATCGATCAAATTATCCAGGTACATTCGGATGGATCCGCACAGAAATGGTCGAGCTACGACCTCTTATGCTCGTACTCCATTGGTTCGAACTCCTTGTCCGGGGGATAGATGAATTTCTTCTTTTTCCTTGGAAGCCGACATACTTAATGTGGGGGAATGACCACCACACTGTTGTAGGACAACTCCTCACCCTCTCCGTCCGAGGGAAATCTAACTTCCCCTTTTCTCCCCTGCTCAAGCCCCTCATCGGAAGGAATGCGGATTTGACTCGAACTCTCCCCCACTTCACCCTCTAGTATCCATGACCTCGAGGACTCCATCGCTTACGAAGATGACTGAGACGAAGACTGCGAGGATGACTCGCTTCGGCTCGAGGATGAGGCTAAGTTGTTGGATTGATCTCTAGACATAGATTAACACTTTACCTGGCTACGGGGTTACGAAAAAGCTACAAGAAAAACTGCCGAAGGGATTCCTGGACGTTCCAGAGAGATATGCTTTGACTGAAGAAAGAGAATGTAATCCCAAAAAGTGAGAACGGGGAGGAGAATTTATAGAGCAGAACGCAACTTCTCGATAACCATGGTCACGTGACTGCTCCTCGATAACCATAAAGTCACGTGAAAACTCCTCAATAACCGCGAAGCCACGTAAGGACAAGATTCAACACCACTCTGCCAACTTCATCCAATTCTCTTAGCCTGTGCCTCGCCACACGACATGGTACTCTGGGTCACTCGTAAATTAACTTGGCTCGTGCTTCACCCCTCAGCATGGTACTCGGGGTCACTAATGAATTCTCCCGCAAATTCGTTTGGCTTATGCATCACCCCTCGGCATGGTACTCCGGGTCATTCACGAATTTTGCTCATAAGTAAATTCCCTTTGCTCGGGCCTCTCTCGGCATGGTACTCTGAGGGACTCACAAATTTCTTTCACAAATTTCCTTAACTCGTGCCTCGCCCCTCGGCATGGTACTCCGAGTTACATAGTAATTCATTTCACAAATTCCCTTAGCTTGTGTTTTGCCCCTCGGCAGGGTACTCTGGGTCACTCAAAATTTTTTTTCAAAAATTCACTTGGTTCGTGTCTCGCCCATCAGCATGGTAATCTATGTCACTCGAGAACTTCTTTCTCAAGCTCGCTCGGTTCGTGCCTCACCCCTCGCCCCTCGCCCCTCAACAACTAAACCTCCTAGCCCCTCTGTGGTCGAGCTCTATACCGCTGCGATGGGCGAACCTCTAAGTCGACAACCACTAATTTCTCCCCACAAGATATCTACTCCATGAAGGCTGCTGAAACTAACCTTCAAGAGTATAGGCTTATATTGGGGGTAAAAATCGAGGCTTATCAGGGTCGCATGATTCTTGCACGAATCTCAAAGTTCCTAAGGGCAACCTGGTCATTTCACGGCAACTATAGGCCCATGATCTGAACATGGGCTGATCGTAGGCCCATCACCCCAGCCCAGCCCATGAGTTGGGGACAACCAGCAACCCAATCAGGGGAGGTTGACCATGCGATTAAGGATGGTAATCGAATCCCTGATACCAGAGAGATATTAACTAATTAAGTCTCTTAATTAAAAGGACCCTCCAAATCAATTAAGAGAATCTTTCTCTAACTTATTCTTCTCAAGCCTATAAATACGACATGTCCTCATCTTTTGTCAGGTAATCAATCTTTTGCCCACTAAATGCTGCTTATTACTTTTGGTTATTAACTTGTTCGTTGGAGGGTCTGTCGCCGAAATCACCTCTGGTGTTTTGGGCTGCCATTGCAGGTTTTCGACATATGACAGTCAGTGCAACCACCATAACCTCTACCAAAATCCACAAAAACTAGCTTCACATCTGGATCTGATCGAGGGTTGAGATACAAACTTTCCACAAAAATACAAGAACTCGTCATATGTTGTTCCCACACCGAAAAAAGCACCACCATTTCCCTACGGAGATGATTGATGGCAATACGATGGATCTACTTTTGCAACATGATCTACCGAACAAAGAACGAAGACAATAAAAAATTGAAGACGTTCGTGAAGACCGGAACGAAGATAACACAATACTTATATTATCACCTTCCTCAACATAAACACTTTGAAGAACGCGCACGACAAAGTTAAACACATGTCAATCCATGCTCAAAGAAGTAACTACCCGATTAACAACTCTTCCAACTATAGCATGTAAGAAGTCCAACTCGATGTTGAACCAGGAAGCATGTCCGAACTAATTTAAAATCCTATAGGTGTCAGCCCATGTCTGAAGGACGAGTCACTACCGAATTGAAAACTCTTCCAAATACTATATGCGAGAAGTTCTGCTCGACGTTGAACTCAAGAAAGGATGCTAAATACCCAGCGGGTGATGAAAGCCAATAAGAAAGTGACCTATGTTGAAGTAGCCGATCCATTTAGCCAAGGAAAGTACACATAGCTCAATGACTCATGAAGACATTCTAGTTGAAGGAGAATCATATTCAGTTACGGAGAAGATTGTTGAAAATATGCCTCAAATATTTCTCTAAATTTAAAATCTATATTTTTTGGATATTTTCTTTTAGATATATTTATTTCTATATTTAAAATATTTGACACTATCTCTTTTGTCTATCTTGAGATATTTGTTATGATTTATTTCTAACTTATTAAAAGAAAATATATTTGACTTTGGGGCTAAGTTTACATGAACACTAAGTCAAAGAGTATTAACTTTAGCGTTAACAAATATCTCTAAAGATGGCCAACATAAAGAACTAAGAGCTACCTACATAATTGAGAAATTATTGTAACCAGAGAACAAAAGAGACTAAGAGCATCTGTAGTCGTTATCTATATATCGATAATATGGATAAATGGCTAAAAAAACCGCTGCAGTCGTTTGCTATTTATCCATATTATCGATAAATCGCTACAGTATATTGCTATATATGAGAATCCATATAACTTTTATCCATATATGAGTGACGGCACTTCGAGTGCCGTCTGACAAAAAAAATTAATTTTTTATTCGTCGGACGGCACTTCAAGTGCCGTCCGTTTGAAAAAAATAATTTTTTATTCGTCGGACGGCACTTGCACTTCAAGTGCCGTCCGTTTGAAAAATTAATTAATTTATCGAATAAATTATATCGCCAAAAGGGGGTCGCTGCCGAAATCCTCTGACGGCAGTTGAAGTGCCGTCCGGAGGTTTTCGTAATTTTTAAATTTTTTTTGCAATTTTTGAAAATATTTTTGCAATTTTTAAATTTTTTTTGCAATTTCTGAAATGTTTTCATAATTTTTTGAATTTTTTTTGTAATTATTGAATTTTTTTTGCAAATTCCAAAAAGTGGAAGAAGACAAAAAAAAGCCACTGGGCTCTCTTGGACGGCACATGAAGTGCCGCCCGTCCCATTCGGCTTGGAATTTTTTTTTGTTTTTTTTTTTTCGCGTGCTCCGATTCTTCACGTGCGCTCCGACGGCACTTCGAGTGTCGTCTTAGCTAAAAAATAGCTTTGCGTGAGTGCAGTAAAAGTTGGATTTCTATTCCTATTTATCCATATATGGATATTTTTACATTCAACGACTACAGATGCTCTAAGAGCATCCACAGTCGTTCTTGCCATATTTTGGGTATTTGGCAATTGGAAAATAGGAAAAAAAGAATGTTGCCGCAGTCGTTGAAAGCTAAAATATAGCCGGACGGAAGATTATTATCCGTACATTAAGAATGACGGAGTATAATCGTCCGTTCCAATTTATTTTTTATTTTATTTTTTTTTTTTTTTATAATGCACTAGAAGACAAAAAATAATTAAAAAAAAAAAAATCAAGAGGAGGCCTGGGACGGTTCATTATGTTCCGTCATTTTGGTGGTGACGTGTACAAAATTGTTGACTTTTTTTTTTTTTTAATGCACTAAACGACAAAAACAAAAAAAAAAAAAACAAAAAAAGGCCTGGGACGGTTCATTATGAACCGTTAATTAGGACGGACGGTATATTATATACCGTCCCTGTTTAAATTTTTTTTTTAAAAAAAAAAACGCACAGACGATTAAATATGCACCGTCATTTTGATCGGACGGTTAATTATCAACCGTCTGTTGATTTTTTTTTTTTTTTTTTTTTTTTCAAAAACTGGTTAATCATTGGCTAGCGTACTTTCTGTACGAGACGGACTATTATTTGCCGTTAATTAGATCGGACGGATTATAATCTTCCGTGAGCTATATTTTCCATTTGGCCAGATCGTCTGCTATATTTGGCACGCAACTGTTCATCGTACACCCAAATTTTGGGTTTTTAGACAACGACTGCAGCTCGATTTTTTCTATATTTTCCAAATTTTGGGTATATAGCAAACGACTGTGGATGCTCTAAGAGACATGTATTATATAATTGAATTTTTGAAAAATCTCTTTTGTTTTTAATTGTTTTTTAACGTATTACAAGTCCAAATTATTTTGCCAAATTTTCATAGTTATCGTGTCTGTCTAATTCCATAATTTTAACATAATAGAACAATCGTTGAGAAGCACAATAGTACACGGATTGCTTAAATGGTGTTGCTACTTTTTTCTGGTGATTGAGCAATCACATGATAAGTTCTTTCTTAGAACAAAATTTACAATCAATGTCAACCATTGAGAATGTCTGAATCTAAACCATTGACAACACCTAAATCTAAATTGAACGGTTAAAAGATCACCAACAAACTTACATAAAGTCTGAACATCAAGATTAATCTCAGCAAAACACCCTTCAACGCTCAAGTTCAGTAACCCAAAAGGGAAATTAGAGTTAGCAACAATATTAATTAACTTCTAAAATAGACTTAAAAGAAAACATTTTAAATTTAATTTGCACATTCACATGGTTAGATAAGATTAGTTAATAACCCTATTTGAAATAAGGGATTTAATTTCTAACTTTAATTAGTTGAAAATCTCTCACGGTTAGGCTATTAATAAACCTAACTATGAGCCTAATTAAGCTTAACAGACCTAAAAACAGACCATGTATACGTACCATAAATAAAATTTCCTCGTTAATTAAGCAAAAAGATAATTGACAAAAAATATTGGATACCGCAGAAGTCAAGGTGGTACAAACAAATTTCAAACAGGAGTTTCACATTAGAAAATCAAAGTAGAAGATTCATTGATACTAAACCTCAGATTTCCAATCGACACAACTAACTACGATCCATCACAGTTGTCCTTTACTTTTTACACAAAGAAACAAAACTAAGCTCTCAATTCGTAGTCGGTCAACAATTTTTTTTAACAAACTAAGCTCTCTCACCCCTAATCCTCCTGGCAAGCTGAATATCCTTGGGCATAATGGTCACCCTCTTTGCATGAATCGCACACAAATTCGTATCCTCAAACAGACCCACCAGATACGCCTCCGCCGCCTCCTGCAGCGCAGCTACCGCCGAGCTCTGGAACCTCAAATCTGTTTTAAAATCCTGGGCGATCTCCCTCACAAGCCTCTGGAAAGGCAGCTTCCTGATCAAAAGCTCGGTGCTCTTCTGGTACTTCCGGATCTCACGGAGGGCAACTGTGCCAGGGCGGAAGCGGTGGGGCTTCTTCACTCCGCCGGTGGCCGGGGCCGACTTGCGGGCTGCCTTCGTCGCCAGCTGCTTGCGAGGGGCCTTGCCACCGGTCGACTTGCGGGCGGTTTGCTTGGTACGAGCCATTGATCAATGTAATTAGGATTGGGGTTTTTCTGATTTTGGTGTGAGGATTTGGGAGAACAGGATGGGGTTTAAATAAGAGAGGGAGAAGGGAGAAGGGAGGTGAAACTTTTTTTTTGGGTGATTGGAGGCGGGGAGTGTTTTGGGTCGTTGGATTTGGATTGAATGAACGGTGGATGTATTGTGAGGGAGAAGGACGCGGATCAGTGACATGGATGGATAGCTAAATTGTTTGTGTAATTACGGGACTGCCACTTTGGGTTTTAGATCTGGGGGTCTGTTTGGAAACATTTAAGTTAGGGAATGGGAAGGAATGGAATGAAAATGAATAGAGAGGAATGGAAAGAAAGGGAAAGGGATGAATTAACTTTATAAGTTGTGTGTGTTTGGCAACTGGTGGAATGAAATTGACTTTTTTTTGTTTCCATTCCCTAGTCTTGTTTGACAAACAATGGAATATTATGGATTACGGCATTTTGAAAAACCTTTTGATAACATTTGTACATGGACATATTTATGACATTTTGCATTTTAGGTTGAGTAATGAATAAAATTGTTTTCCTGGAGAGAAAAAACATACATCTGACACTCCCAAAAAATGAAGATTTATTAATTCTAAAATCACCCACTCTAACCAAAATTAATTAGTTTACCTTATTTTTTATTTTTTTGTAATTTAATTCTTTTCACTTTTGATATTTGAATTTAAAAAAGAATCGGGTAAAAAATATATTATCAACGGGATCAAGAACATTGGGTAATTTACACCGAAAGAGGGATCTTAGTTCGGTACTAAAAGTTGGCGAGGTGATTTGCCGAAACTGAAAGCGGGAAAAAAAAAAAAAAAAAAAAAAACTATTCTCTGATTAAAAAGTTCGGTGGTTTCTGAAATTTAACGTTTATTTTATGTGAAGTTCTTTTAACATAGTTGGTCTTATATTTATTTATTTATTTAAGTTGAAGAAAAATTAGTTGTTTCCATTCCTTTACCCAGCTTTCCGAGGGGGTGGAGCTGGAATAGAATTCGGCTCAAATCTTTCCCTAGGGAATGATATTTAATTGTTTCCTTTATTTTCTTTTTCAAAACAAACAGGCCGTGGAATAGGATAAGATGGGTCTATCCACAGTATTCCATTCATTTTCCTAGTTTTTTGGGTTTCCAAACGCACCCTGGAAGTTTCGGCCCAATGAGAGTGGGTTTATTATAAACAAGTGGGCTTTTCTGGGCCCAATTACGAGGTGAAGGATGGTTAGTTAATCTACTCAGTGTAGTGCGCTAATGGATGACCGACATTGGAGCATTTGTAGTAGTGTTAACAATAGAAGGCATATGCGTTCGATATTGAAGCATATTGGTATCAGTTTCAAGATAATAATTTATCTCTACTTTCAGTAATTTTTTGAATTTAATTGATTATGTCTTTTTCATGAAGAGATAATAGTGATTGGGGAGATTAAGTTTAAACCCTTCTCGTGGTAAGAGATATGATTTTTGAATCATCTCTTCTGAATAGTTATGAGTTTCAATCATCTATATAATAAAACATAAAGAAAGCTATTAAGTGGTTCCTTTCAATCCCCCAAAAATCAACGGCTCAGATCTAATCTCACAAAACACATTTTTTCCCTCCAAGTTTTCTCCCCAAAATTCAAATTCAAATCCCCAAAACAACTCCTTTATTTATTTAATTATTTTTCTCTCTCTCCCTCTCTCCCTCTCTCTCTCTCTCTTCATACTATTCAAACTTGAGCTACATAATTGTTGATTTACTGTTTACAAGATTTTTCATATGCTATATCGTTCTGAAGACGTGTCGTATAGTCCAGAATGCAGCACAATGCATTCTGGACTATAACTATATATAGTCGTTAATACTTCTTAACACATTCAAGAACTGCGTCTCTTTTCTTTAAAAAATTAGCATCCAAACTCACAACCTCGACAAACACGAACTTGCATCGTGTGCTCTTTAACCAACACCTGAAATTTCATCCCGGGTTCTAAATAGCTAGGGTCGAGATTCTCAAGATCCAAACTCGCGAGGTCGATGATAGTGAATTCCCCATCGGGCATTTCACCCAACACCTCGAGTGCAACTTCAAGTTTCCAATTGCCAAGGTCATAGAATTCCTCCATCCAAATCTTGGTCGACGACATTGGTTTAATTTGTTTTTTTTTAATAGATGTGTAGAAAAAAACAAGTTCTCAGTTAATTAATCCAAATGAATGAGAGCCACTCATTTCAATCTTCTCATATCCAATGGTCAGAATCAGTGTTTCTCATTTTCTCATTTAAGAGTGTTTCTCATTGGATCACTCCTATATATATATGAGTAATGCTTTAGCCACTACCAATTTCACTACCATTTTCTTCACTACCTTAGGTGGCATACTCTTATTGGAGAGTTCACCCACCTACTCTATCATCTCCTACCTATTGGAGTGTGCCACCTAAGGTAGTGAAGAGAAATGTAGTGAAATTGGTAGTGGCTCTAGCATTACTCTATATATATATATACACACACACACTTATGAAAAAATGAACTTTTATTTACAACTAATTATTGTCATACTATTCAAACTTGAGCTGCATAATTGTTGATTTACTGTTTACAAGACTTTTCATATGCTGTATCGTTCTGAAGACGTGCCGTTGGCACGTGCCCACGGGCAAATCTAGTATTTAAATAATATGGATCATTTATACTCAGTTGTTATGACAACCCAGTAAGACAAGCCTTTTTTGGGCTATTGGGCTTGCGAGAGACTCAATTCTCGTTTACGAACCCGTTTGCAGTAGATTTTACCGTTTAACCCGTGATAGCTTTAAGATCCGTGCCCGATTTGAACAGTCTCGATTTGAATCTATTTTTACCCATATCACAATCTGCTAAGCGTACTATTTTATACTCCACTTTCAGTTTCTTATTTGTCAAACTAACTAAATTTAACAATTAAGATGGAAATCCAAGCACCAAATCTCATGTACAAACCATACGAATGAAGCTTTGTAAACCAGGTTAGGATTTAAGCAGAGCATATGAATTTTGTAAAATGATTTTTTTCAAGAAGGTTGAGTAACCAGCCAATATATGCATAAAAATTTCCTCATTAAGCAATATGAATTAATGAAGGTTTTTATTCATTTTCATATACAATATACTAGTACTAAACAATGGAGTAAGACTAATATATACAGTTTTGAAAATATGCAGAATTCGTGGAAACATCATCCTTAAAGCGATGGCATGTCCGTCGCAGTCCTATTTGAGTCGGTGACTAGAAAGTTGTAGGCTTGTAAGTTGTAACGACACAATGGGCACTCATTATGTCCTTGTTCCTTCCATTGCAAAAGGCATTTTTCGTGAAAAAGATGCCAACACTCTGTACACTCGATGTCCGCCTTCTGGCCCAAACAAAAGAAGTCATGTAAACATATTGGGCAAGTCTGTGACATCTCTATCAATTCCTCCCCTCGACCAAACGGCAAAACCTCCACATTAAAGAGATCCTCCCCTGCATTCACGGATTCTTCGACTGCAGCTTCAAGAGTCTCAAGGCCATCGTGCAAGAGAACTGTCTCAATGTCAAAACCTACAAAAATTTTGAGCCCCAGCAATCCTGTATTCAAGAAATCAATGGTGGCAGACTGAACAAAGGCGGAGATGACATTGCTCATCATATTGTAGTTGATGTTACCAAGGGTGGAGGTTCTTAACAGGAGGTCGATGCCTTCCATTGCATACGGGCGATGGGCAAGTTTGAAGGAATTATTAAAACAACACTTCCAGTTGATACCAGTTAAAATTTCATGTCTTTTCGAGATAGAAAACCAAGTGCGCATGACAGTGAAGGTTATCTCCACTGCAAAGGGAGGGCCTTCATCGGTGATTTTGGATGGAGATTGGTGGCTTGAGAGAATGAGCCCTTTGAATCTTTGTTTCGTGGAAGGAGGGGATTTCATGTGCATGGTTGAAGAGGATGATGACGTGACGGCAACCACAGTATGGATTCAAGCAAAATTATCAGAGAGGGTTTATTTATAGTTATACTTTATAAGATCGATGTTGCGAAATTGCGAAATATGGAAGTATATCATGTGTATATATATATATAGCACACGCTCTATCCTATCAGCAAAAAGAGTATTTAAGATGAACATGAATAGTAGTTGTCAGGTATTAATCGAGTTAATGTAGGTTTAAAATATAGTTAAGATTTAACTGGATCAGTGGATCGCTAATATAACTTGAACTTAAAAATATGTAGTTGAGACTTGACATTTAATTGGGTGGTTTAAAAACATGCATACAAAAATTTTGCACATTGTTGAAAGTGGACTGCCACTTAGGGTTTTAGATCTGGAAGTTTCGGCCCAATGAGAGTGGGTTTATTATAAACAAGTGGGTTTTTCTGGGTCCAATTACGAGGTGAAGGATGGTTAGTTAATCTACTCAGTGTAGTGCTAATGGATGACCGACATTGGAGCATTTGTAGAAGGCATATGCGACCGATATTGAAGCATTTGGTATCAGTTTCAAGATAATAATTTATCTCTACTTTCAGTAATTTTTTGAATTGAATTGATCATGTCTTTTTCATGAAGAGATAATAGTGATTGGGGAGATTAAGTTTAAACCCTTCTCGTGTTAAGAGATATGATTTTTGAATTATCTCTTCTGAATAATTATGAGTTTCAATCATCTATATAATAAAACATAAAGAAAGCTACTAAGTGGTTTCTTTCAATCCCCCAAAAATCAAAGGCTCAGATCTAACCTCACAAAACACATTTTTCCCCCAAAAGTTTTCTCCCAAAATTCAAATTCAAATACCAAAAACAACTCCTTTATTTATTTAATTATTTTTCTCTCTCTCCCTCTCTCCCTCTCTCTTCATACTATTCAAACTTAAGCTACATAATTGTTGATTTACTGTTTACAAGACTTATCATATGCTATATAGTTCTGAAGACGTGTCGTATAGTCCAGAATGCAGCATAATGCATTCTAGACTATAACTATATATAGTCGTTAATACTTCTTAACACTTTCAAGAACTGCGTCTCTTTTCTTTAAAAAATTAGCATCCAAACTCACAACCTTGACGACACGAACTTGCATCGTGTGCTCTTTAACCAACACCTGAAATTTCATTCCGGGTTCCAAATAGCTAGGGTCGAGATTCTCAAGATCCAAACTCGCGAGGTCGATGATAGTGAATTCCTCATCGGGCATTTCACCCAACACCTCGAGTGCAACTTCAGGTTTCCAATTGCCAAGGTCAAAGAACTCCTCCATCCAATCTTGGTCGACGACATTGGTTTGATTTGTTTTTTTTTTAATAGATGTGTAGAAAAAAAAACAGGTTCTCAGTTAATTAATCCAAATGAATGAGAGCCACTCATTTCAATCTTCTCATATCCAATGGTCAGAATCAGTGTTTCTCATTTTCTCATTTAAGAGTGTTTCTCATTGGATCACTCCTATATATATAATATATATAGAGAGAGAGAATGGTTCGGGTGAGAACCATGTCCTGGGGTGAGATCTTAAGGGCCTATCCCAGCCACTCATCTGCTTAATCTTAACGATCAAGATTTTTTTCAATTAAACAATAAGATTAATTAATATTTGCATTAAGATGGGAATCCCTTTAATTAAGCGCTGTTAACCGCGAAATAAAAGGAATGAAGATTCCCATCCCTTTAATTAAGCGCTGTTAACCGCGAAATAAAAGGAATGAAGATCACAGATTATTACGCAACATATATTGCCTTTTTTATTTTATTTTCAGTCGAACCACAATCTTCATCAAGATGTGAATTCACTATATAGCAACTGAATGTATTGTAAGTAGATACAACTAGTGCATATTTAGCAGGAATATATATATATATATTGTTTGTTTACCAATTTGCAAACTTATGTTGTACATGCTGCCAGTTTCCATATAGCAACTGAATGTTTTTTGAATAGCAACTAACTGCATTGTACGTAGCAACAAATATTTCATATTTAGCAACAATAAAAACTGACTGTCATATCAATAAAATTAAATGATTCTGCAATTGCTATTAATTTGGGATACAAAATCTTCTCCCATATTTTACGGGAATAAATTATTTCTCTTTTCAGTTTGACCAAATTTGCCTTAACCGTCACACACAAAAATTTGGGATACAAAATCTTCTCCCATATTTTACGGGAATAAATTATTTCTCTCTCCAGTTTGACCAATTTTGCCTTAACCGTCACACACAAAAAAAATTCTGTACAGTATGATCTATTACCTTATTATGTAGTTGCATAATCTCAGCCATACAAAATGATTTGATGAGTGGTTGGGAGAGGCCCTTAGGTTCTCACCCCAGGGTTGGTTCTCACCCAAACCAACCCCTATATATATATATATATATATATATATATACACACTTATGAAAAAATAGACTTTTATTTACAACTAATTATTGTTCATACTATTCAAACTTGAGCTACATAATTGTTGATTTACTGTTTACAAGACTTTTCATATGCTGTATCGTTCTGAAGACGTGCCGTTGGCACGTGCCCACGGGCAAATCTAGTATTTAAATAATATGGACCATTTATACTCAGTTGTTATGACAACCCAGTAAGACAAGCCCTTTTTGGGCTATTGGGCTTGCGAGAGACCCAATTCTCGTTTACGAACCCGTTTGCAGTAGATTTTACCGTTTAACCCGTGATAGCTTTAAGATCCGTGTCCGATTTGAACAGTCTCGATTTGAATCTATTTTTACCCATATCACAATCTGCTAAGCGTACTATTTTATACTCCACTTTCAGTTTCTTATTTGTCAAACTAACTAAATTTAACAATTAAGATGGAAATCCAAGCACCAAATCTCATGTACAAACCATACGAATGAAGCTTTGTAAACCAGGTTAGGATTTAAGCAGAGCATATGAATTTTGTAAAATGATTTTTTTCAAGAAGGTTGAGTAACCAGCCAATATATGCATAAAAATTTCCTCATTAAGCAATATGAATTAATGAAGGTTTTTATTCATTTTCATATACAATATACTAGTACTAAACAATGGAGTAAGACTAATACAGTTTTGAAAATATGCAGAATTCGGGGAAACATCATCCTTAAAGCGATGGAATGTCCGCCGCAGTCCTATTTGAGTCGGTGACTAGAAAGTTGTAGGATTGTAAGTTGTAACGACACAATGGGCACTCATTATGTCCTTGTTCCTTCCATTGCAAAAGGCAATTTTCGTGAAAAAGATGCCAACACTCTGTACACTCGATGTCCGCCTTCTGGCCCAAACAAAAGAAGTCATGTAAACATATTGGGCAAGTCTGTGACATCTCTATCAATTCCTCCCCTCGACCAAACGGCAAAACCTCCACATTAAAGAGATCCTCCCCTGCATTCACGGATTCTTCGACTGCAGCTTCAAGAGTCTCAAGGCCATCGTGCAAGAGAACTGTCTCAATGTCAAAACCTACAAAAATTTTGAGCCCCAGCAATCCTGTATTCAAGAAATCAATGGTGGCAGACTGAACAAAGGCGGAGATGACATTGCTCATCATATCGTAGTTGATGTTACCAAGGGTGGAGGTTCTTAACAGGAGGTCGACGCCGTTCTTTGCATACGGGCGATGGACAAGTTTGAAGGAATTATTAAAACAATACTTCCAGTTGATACCAGTTAAAATTTCATGTCTTTTCGAGATAGAAAACCAAGTGCGCATGACAGTGAAGGTTATCTCCACTGCAAAGGGAGGGCCTTCATCGGTGATTTTGGATGGAGATTGGTGGCTTGAGAGAATGAGCCCTTTGAATCTTTGTTTCGTGGAAGGAGGGGATTTCATGTGCATGGTTGAAGAGGATGATGACGGCAACCACAGCATGGATTCATGCAAAATTATCAGAGAGGGTTTGTTTATAGTTATACTTTATAAGATGTTGCGAAATTGCGAAGTATGGATGTATATCATATGTGTATATATATATAGCACACGCTCCCTACTATCAGTAAGAGTATTTAAGATGCACATGAATAGTAGTTGCCAGGTATTAATCGAGTTAATGTAGGTTTAAAATATAGTTAAGATTTAACTGGATATGTGGATTGCTAATATAACTTGAACTTAAAAATATTTAGTTGACTTAGACATTTAATTGGGTGGTTTAAAAACATGCATACAAAAAATTTGCACATTGTTGAAAGTAAATTATGCAAAATATATAAATTTGTTTTAAATCACCCAAATTTAAAGTCTCAAATTCAATTCAAGTCTTCAAGCCTAAACCCAAATAATTTTTTTTTAAAAAAATTAAAGGCTCAAATAATTATTTTTTGGGTCCCCCAATAACAGTATTTTTATTTTACGCGCAAAATACGTGCCTATATTTACAAGGGAATTACAAATTTGGGGCCCCTAAAATCTGAAAAACGCTGGGGGCCTGAGGCGGCCGCCTCACCCGCCTCAAGGATGGGACCGGCCCTGGATTTGATGAGTAAAAAAAATCAGTTAGATTTTTTTTTGTTATAAAAATAATTAGGCTAAGGGGGGTGTATTGGATTAGGATTTCATGAGATTATAAAAGACTTTTTTGTGATAAAAAACTCTTGTGGTATTCAATCAAGACTTTTAAATAATCTAAAAAGTCTTTTGGTATTCAAGCAAGACTATCTTGATTTTTTAAAGAGTGTATCCAAATATAGTGGTATTCAATCAAGACGTTTTTAAATTAAAAAAAATCTTTTGGTATTCAAAAGTCACTAATTTCCATTGATTGTTTTGTAGAGTGGATTATGTGAGACCTTTTTTTGAGAAGTATAAATGCCAAATCAATCTCAAAATCCTACCCAAACCCATGAGACTATTCCCTACTCTTTCATTTCAGTTTCGAAATTTCTTTCTCTCAAACTTTTTTTCTTCTTTCTCTAATCACCCATGTATTCTGTTTTAAAGATTAGATTTGTTTGTCTTCCTATTTTGTAATCCAAAGTTTTGATTATTATTACAGTTTTTTGTATTATGTTTTGCGACAATTACGATCAGACAGTCCTCTGTTCTTCATTTCTCAGTTTTTTTTTCTCTAAAAGATTAATTTTATTTATTATTTTATTATTTAAATATAGATTTCTGATCATATTTAATTGGAACGTTAGTTTAGTTATGAGTTTATGATTCAGTTGGCAATTTGGATTGTTTCACAGTATATATGAGAGCATCTCCAACCACGCTAGCTATTTTAGCTCGCTAGGATGGCCAAAATAGAGAACAATTGGATAATTTGGCTTGCAAAAAAAGTCCACAGTCCAACCATGCTAGCTATTTTGGCTAGCTACAAATATTTTAATTTTTATTTACTAATAAATAGTTATAATATTCTTTTTTTAAAATGACTACATTTCTATTCCTCAAGAATATTTGGATCAAATGAAAATATTAGTTTCCAAATAGCACTAAACAATTACATGATATTGCAACACTATGAACTCAAGCTACTAGTTTTATTTTGGAAGAAACAAAAATACTTGTTTTTATCATCCATGTCGCTACCACAAGTGTTCTACAAGATCCAACTGGAATTGGGAATGCATCTGTCTATCTCTGATGCGATGATGAGTTTGAATAAAGGTAAGAAGTTCAAGCGTATAATCATGTGACATTTCTATGGACGGACTTTCCTCAACTGCATCATAGTTAAAATCTGAAGTTTATTTAGTTTATAATACAGATGTAAGTATCATATTTACATCTATATTCTAAACTTGAAGTTTATAACACTTCAAGTTTTAAAACTTCAAGTTTATCTGATAAAATTGAATCATATGGTAAAGTCTGTAAATATAAACTTCAAGTTATATACTTCATGTTATCAGAATCAAATTACAGACTTGAACTTCAAGTTTATATGATAACTTGAAGGTCAATTTTAAACTTCAGGTCAAGTTACAAAATCATATAAACTTCAAGTTCTCCATTCTATTACATATTCATCTCAGCAGATCATATAAACTTCAACTAAATTTTTATAAACTTCAAGTACAGATTTTTATAAACTTCAAGTTATAAACATCAAATTCTCCATTCAATTACATATTCTCCATTCTCCATCACGGTAATTCCATGTTAGATCATATAAACTCCATTCTCCATTCTCCATTCTCCATTTTCCAAAAAAAAAGGAGCAATTTTTACCTGATGAAGAAGAAGAACCGGATGAAAAAGAAGGAGCAGCAATCTACCAAGAATAAATTGAAGAGATTGAAGAAATTGAAGAAATATCGTTGTCAATTTAAATCAGCGGGAACAAATAGAGTCGTTGGAAATCCCACTGATCTCCGACAGCAAAAGAGGGAGTTTGGCGAGCTTCTGATTGATTGTTAAATTCGCCAGATTTGGCGAGCAGATCGCGATCGTAAATCAAATCGTTAGGATCGCGATCGATTTGGCAAGGCTGTTGGAAAGGATTTTTCGGGATATTATCACTATTTTGGCTAATTTTGGGAAATAGCGATCCCGTTGGAAATTGTCTAAGCTCAGTTTTGGTTGTACTAACCTAGGAATTAGGATTTTGAAATTAACAATTTCCCATTGGTTGGTGTAATTAATGTTAGAATCTAGGGTTTAGGATCTTCAAGCGAGTATCACAAGTTCACGAGCCTTTTGTTTTTTAGTTTAATTTTTCTTTCTGGTTGTATTTAGTGTTTAGCTTTGAGTTGATGATTGTTTTTTACTACGGTGTAGTATAGAATTGCGTATTTGTATGTGTAGTTTAGGTCTTTTGTGAAATGGATTTTTTGAATTGATAACTATAAATTTTGGACCATGGATGATATCAATGAACTATTACACCTCTTGGTGGATGCTATAAATAGCGGATTGCGTGATGCTAATGGGTTGCTTAGCAAGCAGAATGTAGAAAGAGTGATACTTCCTCGTCTCAATGCGAAAATTAGGTTCCGTAATACTTGTAATCACTACTTGAGCCGAATGAAGTGGTTTAAGAATCAATATATCAAGTTGTCAACACTTATGCGTGACAACTCAGGTTTTGGATGGAATCCAATCACAAAGATGTTCACTGCTAGTGATGAAGTCTGGAAAGATTACTTGAAGGTGAGCTTAGTTCATCATCTTTAAATATATTAATAGCTTACAAGTTTAGTACATTATGTTGTTTGCAATATATTAACAATGAATAATTTTTTCTTTGCTGTCCCACCCAAGTCACAGTAAACTTCAGAAAAAGAGTATAGTTGATTATGAAGATTTAAGGATTGTTGTGGGGGGTGGAATTGCTAATGAGAATTGTTCCATTTCATTAGGCGCTGATGATACCGATGCAACAACTTTTAGGGAAGAAAATAAAAATTTTGGGATGGAAGGTTTTTCATATGATCCTAACAGTGATGCATTCATAGCACCAAGTCACTATGAACCACCTTTGGAGGATACAAGATTTATTTGTGTTGAAGAAATGCTTGCATCGTTTCTACAAATCGTCGGCCAAAATACTCGATATTGTGTAATTCGTAATACATTTGGCCGATCACAACTTGCTGCAGGTGAAAACTTTCACAACATTTTGAAGGCCTTGAATTCAATAGCATCTGATTTCATGGCTAAACCAGGACCGATTGTGCCTGCTAAAATAAGAGAAAGCACAAGGTTTTACCATTATTTCAAGGTATTTGATAATTATTGTATTTAAATACAAATGTAATTATAATTGTCACTATTATAATATATACTTTTCATAATATGGTTATGCTGTATATGAATAATTTTAGGATTGCATCGGAGCTATTGATGGGACACATTTCGGCAATAGTGACGGGGCGTGATGCAAGCAGTTATCGTAATCGTCATGGAAAGATGTCACAAAATGTATTAGCAGCTTGTAACTTTGATTTGGAATTCATATACGTTCTTAGCGGGTGGGTGGGTGGGTGGGTGTGTGTGTGTGTGTGGGGGGGGGGGGGGGGGGGGGGTGTCAACTCATAATTCCAAGCTACTAAGTGATGCTTTGACAATGAGGAATTGACTTAAAGTGGCCCAAGCTGAGTACTTATTTTTTAAATGATAAATATGTTTTTTTTTTTAAACTTTTCAAACTAATTTTATATGTATATTGTACTTTTAATTAGGTAACTATTTCCTAGTAGATTGTGGATTTCCTAATCGATGCCAATTTTTAGCTCCATTTCGAGGTGTGCGATATCATCTACAAGATTTTGCATGTCATGGTAATGACCCTCAAAATGGAAATGAATTTTCAATTTTCGCCATGCATCCTTGAGGAACGTGAATGAGAGGATATTTGGTAGTTTTAAATCGCAATTCACAATTTTTAAGTCAGCACCTCCTTTTCTATTTAAGACGCAAGCAGAATTTGTGTTAGCATGTGCAGTACTACATAACTTTCTTCGCAAAGAATTTCGTTCTGATGAATTTCTAATTGAACCAATAGAAGAATCTCCATCTTCATCGTTAACAGTTAATAAAGACAATAATTTTGAATCTATTGCTCAAACCCAAGAGCAGGAACGAGAAGATGCTAATGCATGGAGGGCTAGCATAGCTTTAGATATGTGGAGAAATGCTACTTAAGAGGACATGAAACTATACCAAATTGGCTATTAAAAGATTGGAAATTTTGTATCGGGTTAAATTTTTAGTGTTTTAATTATACTTTGGTTTAATTTTGATTATACTATGGAGAAATGCTAATGTTTTGATTATACTTTGGTGTAAGTTTGATTATATTGAAAATTGAAAATTTAATGTTTGCTAAAAATTCATTTATTTTTTCAATTCTTATAAATCCACATAATCCTTTCAAATCCTATAAATTTTTATGATACAAAAAATCTCAACAAGACAATCTGAATTATAACAATCTTTTAAAAAAATCTTATAAGTCATTACATTCCTACATAGTCTTTTAAAATGCACAAGATTTTTTTAAGCCAAAAAAGTCTTTTAAAATCCTAATCCAACACACCCCCCTACATATAAAAAAAATTCACCGAGTATTGTGCATTTAAAAAAAAAACACCCAACTTTTTTTTATTTATAAAAAAGTCTCACTCAACTATGTTTTCAAGGCATGGGTGAGTGAGTTTTTTTTATTTTTTTATTTTTTTAATATTTTTTTATTTTTTTAATGTGTTAAAAACATATTTGGGCGAGGTTTTTAAAAAACAAAAGTTAGTTGTGCACAATACTTGGATAAAGTTTTTTTTATATTTAGCCTAATAATTATTATGTAATAGGAAAGTAACATAGATTTTTGCAAAACATAGCAAACAAAATGAGAAGTGAGAGAGACTAGGGAAAAGGAAGAGAGAGAGAGAGAGAGAGAGAGAGAGAGAAGTCAGAGAGCACAGTAGTGATGAGGAGAGGTGTCACCTGAGGTTAAGGTATGTGAAAGAACCAGCGGGAGAGATGGGGATCACTGACATCACGAAAGCAAAAGGTCTCCGATGCAGGGAGGGGATGAACGACACTCCCCCCTACAGATCTTTCACAGTAATATTCCCTATTCAAGGGAGAGGAGGCGTGTAACGCACCGAATTCCATTTACATGTAATTCGTAGCACACCAGGATCTTTTACTTCAAATTCGTACAATTTTACAATGAAAAAAACTTTTTATTTATCAACACTGTTCTTTACATCAATGCAGCGGAAATTACAACAAAGAAATATACAACTTAAACATCAACAACATGAATATGACAATAATCTTTAGCATCAAATCGTCTTTAAGTCCTTGCCAATCCAAGCCCTGCACTGAAAAACTGTGGGCACGTCAGTTGCTTACAACCGACGCAAAGTTATAAGACATCGATCCTCTCTATGCTGTAATATAACGATTCTCTTACTTTAGCAAACAAAAACTTGAATGCATAAATAAAGTGTAAAAGAGTGACTATCCTAAACATGTCAGTGTATGATATGACTTAATACCTAATGCAGATGTTATACTACAATGACACTAATTAATGCATACTTGTTCGGATTCTATGCATCCCATTCTAGATTGGTCCGAGGGCAAGCACCTACGTACTCCATATTATAGGGTTAAATCTCTCGCCATGTATCCTACTACTATGACTACTACAAAATTTAGACACTGTGAATATTGGTTCTCGCCCCGAAATACTAGAGATCAATCCTGCTCCGTGGATCGTTCTGAAACCCTCATCGTACAAATGTCCCATGAGCATCGCTCTCATCCCGAAATACTGAAGATCATTCCCACTCCGTGGATCATTCTGTGGCACTTACGTCCATCGTCCCAGAATACTGGGGGTTGTCTCTCTCCAAGGATCATTCTGGAGTCAATAACTCATGTTTGCTCTTGTTTCATCATGTCACCAACTAGTGCATATCCTTAAGTTTAAGTTTTAAAAACAATCACAACCTAGAGATAACTTACCTTCCTACCGGTCTTACACAAAAATACCAAGAACGACAGCCCATATTGGTCACTTCTCAAATCAATTAATCATTATCATTACTTGCCGGCACCTAGATCTCACTAAGCCTCTAGAATCAACATCATTTCATGTTCAAAATCATGGGGTACTCATACCCTTATAATTCATATTCTCAGTTTCATGTGTTCGTATTTTATTCATTTCCTTCATTTATTCTTAGTTATCAATCATGAAGTAACACTTCTTGGTCGGACACATACAACAACTAACAATTCACTTTAATAAGTACAAAGTTTCTTCGATTAAATAAACCATTTTCATATTCATCTATAGTTTAATTATAAATCTCAATTCTATTCAAAAGATAGCTTTATTAGTTTCATAAAAGAGTCTACTATATCTTTTTAGTTAAGATCACCTAAAATCATCCTCAATTACTTCGTCTAAAATTCATTTGCAAAACAGTAAGTTTAAAATTAGAAAACTACAGCTCAAATCACAGAAAATTATATACTTCATGAAACTTTGTGCTCTTTAGACAAAAATAAAGGTATACAAGTATACTACAATTTCTTAGTTATAAGTTTCTCTAAAATATTTGTATCTATAACCTTGAATTCTTTGAAATCTACAGTAGGGTCAAATTATTGAAATACTGCCACTTGTTCGGTCTTGTAAAATTCATTATAAATTTATTTCTTTGTAAAAATTTGATTTCTTAGACTTGACAGAAAGGTCAACGAGTCTACTTTAAGTTCTTAGTTTTGAATTTTCTCAAATTACTTCATCTAAGATGTTGTAATGATTAAAATCCGAAATGTGTACAGAATTCCAGCAACTAGTCAACTGCCAACTAGTCCTAAGTTTAGATTTTATTAAAATAATAAACAACATCCAAAAATTATGAAATTTTAAAGAGATGTTCCTGACAATGACATATACGAGATGGAGATGTCTTAACATATATATATATATATATGTTAAGACACACACACACACACACACACACACACACATATATATATATATATATAGGAGTGATCCAATGAGAAACACTCTTAAATGAGAAAATGAGAAACACTGATTCTGTTAAGACATATATATATATATATATATATATATATATATATATATATATATATCTATTTCTATTATTAAAGCCACAATTTAAAAAAAAAATCTGTCGGGAGACTATCTTAGCCGTTGATATATCGTATTGATCTAGCTGATAAATGGTTGAGATTAAATAACTTAATAAAAACGTGTATTACACGTGCAATTGGGAACGTGTATTACACGTACAATTTCTTTCTTTCTCCCGATATATATCCAATCCCTCTCCCGATATATATCAAATCCCTCTCAACCCAATCCCTCCAATTCTACCAACTCTAACCCCTATCTCGTCCATCCTCCTCCCCCGACGCCGCCGTCTTCTTCTTCTTCTTCCTCCTCTTTCTCAGTCTCAATTCTCAAGACTCTGTTACTTCTTAATTAGGGTTTTGGAGTTTAATCTTGTTTCAACTTTACTTATAATTTTCCTCGAAATCTCTAATCCCCAAATTCCCCACAATTTCCAGGGATTCTCCTTAAAGCTGTAACCTTTTCCACCATGGCTTACTGCAATCACTGCGAAGAAGACTGCAAGACAACCCGCAATCGCGATACCGGCCATGTGTAAGCAAACCTAATATCGAATTCGAATTCGAATTTCTACAACAAAAAAATTTACTCTGTGCTTTGCTTGAATTTGAAAAATATATCTTTCCTTTTGTAGTTGTTGTGCGGGTTGTGGGAGGATTTTGGTTCAGGAGATTTACTCTGATGCCCCCAGTTTCTTCCCCGATAAGGACGGCAATGTTCGTATTTTCAATTGTTTAAATTTAGTTGTTGTTGGATTGTACCAATCTAATTGGTTTTGGTGGTTTTTTCTTTCTTTTGTTTGGCAGAAAAAACCTAATAGCATGCGAACTGATTGGGGAGTATATTCTGATTCTCGTCTCAAAACGATAGAGCGAGGTATGGAGTTTTGTTGTTGTTTTGTTTGCCCGTAAAGTTAGCAGGCTAATTTATGAGAACGTGCAAGGAAGTTTAGTACTTATTCATTTTAGAATGCCCTGGTCTGCATTTTTTTATATATGAGTATTCTGCTGAGAACTGTTGCGTTAAATTAAGAATGTGCATGCGTTGGGAGATCATTTTTAACAGCCAAAACCCACTCAAACACATTGAGTTTTATTTTTTTGCATTTGTTTTAGGTTTGTTCAGTTTGGTTTTCGGTCCGTTTTGAGTCGGGAAAACCTTAATTTTTTTTGCTTTGATAATTATTATTTTTACCCTGTTTTGAACATTTAAGGTTAATGATTGACCAATTATTGATGGGTGCATTGAGTTGAATTTTAACAAAAAGTTTTGAATTTTATGATTGCTTATGAATAATGAGAAGTCAGTTTGTGATCATATGTAGTTTGCGATGATTTAGTAAGTTTCTTGACTTGATTGAAGGTATTTTCCAATTTGTATGGAAGGGCAAATAAAGAGAGGAAGTTGTTAGTTTGTTATTTGGTTGTGACTCCAATTCAGTACATGCCAATTGGGTTTTGTTAGTTTTGATTGATAGAGGGGTAATAAGAGGATTAATGAAGAGGGGAGACAAGAGTTTAGATGACAAGTAACTTAGTTGTTATGGTTTTATGATTTGATTCATTTCATCGGCATGCTCGACATGGGCAAAATACAATGAACATGGAAAACCCAAAAGAGCATCTAATGGGTGCTTATTAGTGATGCTACCTATTTATTTGTTATTTGGTTGTGACTCCAATTCAGTACATGCCAATTGGGTTTTGTTAGTTTTGATTGATAGAGGGGTAATACGAGGATTAATGAAGAGGGGAGAAAAGGGTTTAGATGACAAGTAACTTAGTTGTTAGAGTTTTATGATTTGATTCATTTCATCGGCATGCTCTTGACATGAGCAAAATACAATGAACATGGAAAACCCAAAAGAGCATCTAATGGTGCTTAATGCGAGTACCTGGAATGCGTGATTATCTTTGAAAACTTCTACATGTGGAAATTGCATTAGCTGTTTGTTGTGTATTCAATAGCCATGTCGATGGGTTTTTTCTCCCAATAAATAAAATTCCTCTGTGGATGCTAATTATATTATCTTATGATTAGGAAATCCTGACATGATACAGTGCAGTACTTAGTATTTAAGTGACGTATATCTCATATTTCTATGGTTACCACACTGTTATGGGATCGATGATCCTCTGATAAAACTAACTGTCATTGACGATGTGTATAGAAGTTTAACCCAAAAAATTGAGTTTGGCTGTAGCAACTACAATCAGACCTTGCCCGTTGAATATTGTACGCTGATCATGTGTTAATTGGGGCTGTTCTATATCCAAGTAGTAAGTTGAATTGTTGATGACGAGAACTGTAGTAACACAAGTTAGTTTGTTCTTTCTCTTCCTCTATCTTGAACATTCGAATACATGCATAATTCAACATAATGCACAAAGTGTTCGGTAACAAGCAAATAGTGCTAAATAAAGATGCAACTGAATAATAGCTAAAACTAAAGTTTCAAGATAAGAGTTGGACTAGCAGATTGAAAAAAATAATCAAGCGAACAAAGCCTAGCAGAAACTCACAAGATGTAGAACAACATGGTTTGAACCCTCCAGAATTATTGGTAAAATTGTTATACATATGGTGAGCATTACAATACAAATACACACGTATATATAAGAACAAAAGTAAGCTGCTTGAAAAATTAATTAGCAGCAATTGCATAGATCTCCATCCTTCACTGCATCAAGAATCGGCTAAACCTGGATAATAAAAGGCCTCATTTTCATTGATGACTTGTAGTTTATCAAGTTGTCCTGCCTTACGAGCATTTCGTACACTTCCTGTACGAGATTTTTGGTGAGAAACCTTCATGGAAGACTCTGATGTTCTCCTTCCATGTTATCCAACGAAATCTCGTTTAATTGTAAAGCAAATGAATAACATGATTTTTTGTGAGAACCTTCATCACCTGAAATTCTCATGTGATGTAAGTATTACATTCAGTAGCTGTCTTCAAGTTGTTCTCCAAATGAAAAGTGTGAAAAATAATAACAAAGTATAATTCGACAACTTAAATATCTCTCTAAGTACTCTCTCCGTTCCAAAATATAAGCCATACTAAATTTTTTTCTTTTCTTCAAAATATAAGTCATTTTAGGTTTTCAATGGAGATGTCTTAACATTTTTATATGTCCATATATTAATTTTCTATGCAAATTTCAATTTTATCCTTGTCTTGCCATTTAATGTTTCACCTTGAAAAAATACTAGCTCATTTAATAGAAGTCAAAATTTGGGCCCATTATATCCTTTCTTTCTTCTCCCTCTTCCCCTTTTACGACAGCTAGGGTTTCTCCAATCCCATTAAAATCCGTGCCATGATCGACAAAATCAATTGCGGCAACTGGTTTTGAGTGCATAGGATGTACTGTTCTTAGAATTATTAGTGTGTATGGAGTTATTTTGTATAGCATATTTAGCATTTTTACTATAGTTCATTCAGGAGAGGGCAGGGTGGATTCTACTTATAGAATGTACCTTGCTCTCATGTGGCATTACTTTTGGTTCAAAAGTTGCTTTAGGCCCAAGTTAAGTGTTTGGGAAACTCAATTAAAAGTTTGTTTAGCTAAAATATTTTTTAAAAATTGCTAAGGTTGGCCTTTTTCTCATCGCACCTAAAGTGGTGCTTTCAAAAATGCGTTCATTTACTAAAACTTTTGATGGCAGCATATTTTTTTTCTTGCAACACTTTTGGTAACATCACTTTTATGCACTTTTCGCTCAAACCAATACCAGACGGAGCATTAGTCAATGCAATTTCTCTTCCGATTTTCCTATTCACTCATAAGTTGGTTTCATCATGAGATGTAGGGTCCAATATATGTAGTATAGTCCCATCCCACCCTTTCCTAATTTGTATTTGTATAATATATAACTGAATTGTATATGTTAGACAAATAGACCATACTCTTATAAAATGTAATGTCTTAAACTGCATGTTTTTTTCCTCCTATATTTTAATAAAAATGGCTTGTTACTCATTATCAAATTAACACTGGATGTCACAATCTAATCTTCTTGCTTGTGCATTTTATGTAGAAGCAAGGAGTATAAATGTCCAAACATGCGAGCACAACTTCATAAGCCTCTTCGTTGTCGTGCCAAGCAATGGATCTACCAGCATGTGCCTCTTTTATCAGCATTTTCTGTATTTGTAAGTAAGAATAAATTCTTTTTGTGTGTATCTGCAGGTCTGCGTTTATGTAACTAAATTTCGTTTTTCGAAATGTGCAGCTTCTTAGCTTCATAAGACTCATATGGAGTCTACATAAAAAACAAAAGGTTTCTACCAAAGCTGAACACATTTATGAGAAGGTACTTACTCTATGAAAGCACTGGTTCCCTTAACTCGTAAGAGCACTTTGAGATATATATCTATTCCATTACACTTTTGTCTTCGCCTACTACATGAGAAAATTTATCTGCGGGAAAATAGCAACCAATGACTATTCTCTCTCTCTCTCTCTCTCTCTTGTTGTAGTTTGTTTACAGTATTATAGTTAACAGTGTTCCGATGAGAAATTTCCTTGAAGAATTAGTGAATGATGAGAAAATTGAGTACAATAATGAAATGAACTAAAAAATTGTCTTCTCTTTAAAGAGCTTATTTGATCAGTTTTAAAGTTCTAAGATGTCGTATTCTAAGCTGTCGTATTGTATTTGATTGTGTTTATGCTTATGCCAACTGAATATGACGACTTAGTTATTGCATATGGATTCATTTATTCAATTTAAATCTGGACATAATTTTCCTTTGTTGCCTTATAACTATTTTATTGTTGATGGACATAAAACACCTTGCTATGAATTTGAAATTTTCTTGTAGAGAATTTTTTCCATATTGCATTAGTTTGAAAGGTTTTGTAAGACTTTTATAACAATTAAATAGTTTGATATATCATCACAACAAAAATCAAGATAGGGTAAACAGGGATAGCAATAATATTGTGAGCATTTCTTAGCAATAATTTTGATATGCGTGGATATATAGATATCTTAGGTTATGGTGATTTCTAATTGAAAATTAAGTTTGGTGTCAACAGTATGCTTTCTTTTAAAAAAAATTGATGTACATGTAAGTTTATTATGAATAAATCACATCAATATATATGACACACACACACACACACACTTCTATTCTGCCTTAGCTGAGGGAAACTTGACCAATTTTACAGGTTATTTACTTATATATACTTATTAACTATTCATAACACTTACTACTTAATTAGTAACTGAGGCTATATATGACACTTAAGTTGCTATAATTGTTGTTTTAATTACTTCATGAACAATCACTGACAGTGTTGATCTCATTCATATTTATTAATATCATAAACTTACTGCATACGACCATTTAGAAGGTGATCCTGGTCTGGAAAGCGATAAATGTGCCCCATTGTTCACCGACATTCTCAACATGATCTTTGGTTGTGTTGATAATTCTTTATGCCTGAAGTGATTATGATCAAGAAAGTTCTTTTGCAAGATGAGGTTACAAGTTGTATGAAGCCAGAGCTTCACATTACTCTCCAAGTTGATGCTTTGGAGGACACTTTGAAGGGGAAAAGCGAGAGTGGCTATTCAGTGTTGAGAAGGGTATTTAGAGGAAATCACAGAGATGGCCAAGAAGCGTGCAGAAATTGCAAGGTATAGATACACAATATCATCACAAATTATAACATTATTTGACATTATCAACTCAGTTTGCAAACTAAAACGTATTCAATGAACTGAACTGATAGTAGATAGTTATCTATAATTCCACCACGCCAAATTTGTAGGCAATGCAGAAGTTTTTGGATGGGAATGCGATACGCCAAATGTATGCTTTCCAGCTTCTATTGTTTCCTTGCCTAGGTAATTTTTGGTTATATATAGTTTTCTACAACAAAAAGAAACTAGGATGTTGTTATTACTTGATATTCCAATTGCTTTCATTGTGCATAAAGTATGCAGGATGAGGTGATTTATTTAATGATGTAAACATGTAAATCCACAAATACCTTATATAATCTACAATGTGATATATCTGTGCGAGCCTAAGAAATAGGTTTAAGGTTACAATACACACAAAAATTACCATAAATTAGTAAAACTTTCTTTACAGTTCTTGAATGTGGTGACTTTTTCTTTGTCTATACTGTTGAGCTCTTGGAACATTGACGTCCTTGTGGATGCAATTATGCAACTTGTGAGGCCTATTTTTTCTTCAAAATTTTCAATTTTTTACTTGTGAGCTGCCAAATAACTGTTCCATTTAAAATAATTTTGTTGTGTTGATATTCTAAATGCATGCTCCTACAACTGACTGGGTAGCTGTTCTGGAAAACTTAGATCATGAGGGGTTCAACCTACCTGATGAAACATCATTTTTTGTTTTAATGTCTGTATATACTAAAGCTTGCCAGGTATACACAAACTTCTGCTAAAATAATCAGTTTGGTTTTTTTTTTTTTTGAGCAACAAGAATATGAATGTTACATAATCCTCCAGGACCCATTCCCGCTACATGTCATTTGTGGTTCTGTCTGGAAGAATGCAGAAGGCCAGTTGAATTTAAATAACTCTTTGTTTGTTGAGGAATTTGGATCTCTTTATTTTGTGAGTTTTTGGAATCAATATTGATTCGCATGGAAATGTTCTTGAGTACTATTGGTTTTTAGTTTGACAGAATGGGAAATCCTTCTACAACACTGAGTTTTTCTAATTTCATTTGTTTCCTTTTATTGGATTATTCTATGAAGATAAATCTCTTTCCTTTCTACAAGGGTAATATAGAAAATGAAAGACAAAAAAAATATATTTTAAATGGAGGTTTGGGTCTAAAAATAATATTAGTATTTATGAAAGTTATCAGGTTTAAAAATAATCAACCTCTAGCTTTAGGCCTTGAAATAATTTTTGCTAAATATTAATATAGTAAAATTTGTAATTTCCTCATCAATTTTGTTTCTTACAAGTGGGTTTTCAGTAAGTATATACTCTTTAATGATGGAAAATTCTCACTCAACATTGTGAAATTATAAAGTGGAAAACAATTTTGCAGAATGTTGTTGTTGAGCAAGGCCTTGAAGCTGGACAACGAATAACTGTGGCTATGGGGACAGACGAAATGTGGGAACAGGTGAATTATTTCCTAGATTATTCTTTTTACTTTTTTCTGTGCTATTTATTTAATTTAGTAAAATATCAACTTCACACCACAATTTTTTAAAACCTTTATGCTTTGTTCGATGTAAAGGATGAGAAGAAAAGGTCCAGCTTGAAAAGGGAATGGTATACAGCTAATGATATGAATGCTCTCAGCAGAACAATTATCAAGCAAGAGCAAAGGAGACCTCAAAATTAAATTACACCCCCAAAGGATTCAAAAGACAAACAACTGAAACATCAGCCTTTAAAACACATATAACTGTTAAAGAATCACCATCCAGATTAGCAAAAGAAGCAGAAGATGGTAATGACTAGAAGACAACATCTCCAAAAAGAATAATGACATCCTCCTGAATTGCCTCCAATTAAATCCATCTCTTCTGTTAGTCAGATTACAAGAGAACCTATGTATGAAAAGGAGTGAAAGGGAATTTAAGACATCGGACGTAGATTTGGACTCCCCCTTCCATCCACCCACCCACCCAAATAAACAATTAAAATTTACCCAAAAAAGCAAACAACAAATAACAAGAACATTAACATTAGGCTCTTGCTAATAACCCATATCAGGTTCCATCATAGCCATGCCAACCGTTCTAAATTTATCCTCTTTTATTAGTTATTTTTCCAATGATACCACTAAGACTTAACAGAAGATAGAAAACCTTTTAACTTTTTATGCCATTTGGTTGTATATCTTTACATTTGAACTAATTTATTTCCAGATCAATTGGATAATACAATATCCAATGCAGCTTGAACAAATGTTTTAGATAGGATGAGCTTGACATTAGAATTTTATGATGCTGTCTTTAATATAAAGACTGCACATCCCTTTCACTCTTTCAGTGAGAAGCTTTCTGCCTCTACATAACCTAATTGATCCTTTTTTCTTTTTTTTTTCATCAATCTTGCAACTATGCATTTGTAAGTATGTAACTGTGTGTGCATGCAAGTGTGTTTTGTTTACACATGTACCTTGAAAATGAGAAGCCATCACTATATTGACGTGATTCGTTGGGTTTATGTGGTTAGTCTGAGCTACAAAATAAAAGTCTCCTATTTATATTTTCTGAATTCTGCTACTGCATGATTTTCTTTCCTCTTCTTTTCTAATATGCATAGAACTAAGTACATAACTATTTGCAGATGGTTTGAAAGAGGTAGTCACACCCATAAGCCCAAGGGAAGAAATGGGTTTGTATTGGGGTTATAGAGTCAGATATGCATCAAATCTGAGCTCTGTATTTGAGGGCTGCCCCCATAAGGTAGATAACCTGACCTGGCTCTTTCCTTAAAACTTTTCCAGACAATTTAGTCTACAAATTCATCTGTACTATTCTCACTGATTTATATATTCAGGGTGGATATGATCATATCATTGGAACTTCAGAGCATGGTGAAGTAGTTATTTCATCAGAACTTACTCTGCCAACATTTCAGTAATTCTTGAACTTGTAAACTACTCCAAAAATGTTAATATATTTTAGTAAATTTAATTTTGTCATTCTATTATTAATTTCTGCTAATAATAATCATACTACTTTTTACATTTTGTTGTAGATTCATGGAAATAATTTGTGGTTTCTTTGGTAATTTAATAGAATGTTTTTGGTGCATATCATAAACTTTAGTAGGCCCTTACATTTTACAACTTTGCTTTTTTTATATAAAAGTAATGTGTGTTTTAATTACTCTTGTTGCTAACTGCCGATTCATTATTCACTTTCTTCTATAGTTATACCTGTTATATTATACTAATTTTAATTTTACAAGGAATCTGATCACTCTGACATTAGGATGAGCATAATGTAAGTATTCAGAACAGTGTAGTGTAGTATTATGAAAGAGTGTTTAGTTTCTCATTATGCGGCGAAGAAACGTCCAAAGTTAGCGATATATTATTAAATATTAGACTCGTGTAAGAAGTATTGGGCACATGTCTACGAAGTGTCAGTGTTGACACATTGACATGGCCAATATGGGTCTGGCTCCATATAGGAGTTCTGTACCGTATACGAATTATTCTTAATGAGCACTGGGTGGGTGGTGTGAGTAAGTGGGTCCTTTCAGTTAACATGCTGATTCAGTGGATATTGGGATTTCTATTTTGCAGGCACCTTTTAATTGCCTTTGGAGGACTTGCAGGTTTGGAGGAGAGCATTGAAGTAGATAATACTTTGAAGGTACCAATGCTTATGTCAAATTTCTTCTCCGTAGAGAAATTGTGAAAGTATATTTTTTTCCTCTGGGAACTGCTTCCTTTTCACTCAATCACTTGATCTCTATGTTCGGGTTTTATGTTTTATGGTGTGCATATGTTTCTTTAGGCTGTATGGTTTACTAATTAATTGAAGCTAACCTTCGTTACGACTATCAACTGTAGGAGATAAGTTTGATGCATTCACAAAGAACCTGCATACAAAAATTAATGACAATTGAACTTGGAAGAGAAGAGAAGAGAAAAGAGTAAGAGATATAATGGCACATCAGGATCAACCGAGAAGTCGGTTGATATCGATATTAACATCTACGGTCCTGAAACACACGGCGATCACATCGGTGGCAGTGACAAGGGAAGAGATTCACCCCCACAATGAACCCCATACCATGTCCGCAATGTACTCTGTTAAGCTAAACGGCATTGTCATCACCATCTTTGATATCTCTATGACTTTGTGCAGATTGGTTCCTTCTTCCTGTTTATCTAGAAGCAGAGGAGTTTGTTTTCGCTTTTGGTTTCTGGCTTCTGAGAATTGAGAGTAATTTCTTGCATTGACGCAATCAACTTTATCTGAGAGGCATTAAATAGAGGAAACTAAGCCTATGGTCATTTCATTTTATTTTATTTATGGAGGATAATTTCAGGATCTTATCAAAACTTGTGTCTACTAATGATATTTCACTGTCGATATCTTTTATTGTTGTGAATTAAATAACTTTATTATCATTGGGACACTATACTTATCTTTGAACAGATCATGTAATTATCTTAGGGAAATTACTTTTTGAATAAAAGTTAAATTTGAAAATTTTTCTTTATGGATAAAAATCTACTAGGTTTCAGACATTTTACATTAAACTCTATCCAATTTTTATTTTGTCACTTCTTAGATATGAAGACTTTAATTTTTTTTTTTCATAACTCATGAATAATTGTCGTAACATTTTTTAAAATCATGTAAAAATACTTGTTTGTCCTCGCGTACAATAAAAGTTTTGTATCAATACTTAAAAAAGTTTAGGCGTAAGTTATCCAGAGACGGTCCTAAATTACATCATATGATATAACCTGACAATTTAAATATAAAAGCTTAGTTCCTTCAATGGTAAATAGCTTCCTACTAGAAGGGTTGTTGAGCCTGGTTTCTTGCAGACACACAGCTGATACATGAGCACTTCTGAGAAAATTTTGCCGTACTACCCCACATTTTGAAAATATTTAGTGCACTGTCCCACTTCCCAAAACAATTAGCGATATGCCCTTGTTTAGGACACGTCAGCAATAAACGTTATTGGAAATAACGGCATAGGTTATTTCGATGCCGTTCTTCCCAATAACAGCACTGTTTGAAAAAAAAGTGTCATGCCATTTTTTAGAATAACGGCATAGGTTGTTTTTTTTTCCGACAACTTGTAGTCTCCACTTAGGAAAAAAATTGCAAGTGTGAAAACCTTATAACAGATGTCGTTATTTCAAATAACGGCATTCTCAATACTGATGCCGTTATTCCAAATCTCTCACCCCAAAATATTTTATGTTATATTCTTTTTGCTGCCACATCATATAAATATCCCTTTTACTATTCCTTGCAGATTAACTTAATTAATTGATTTTTTGCAGATTAATTATATCAATGGACAAATCCCACAATGATTACTCCTCTATCAATTCCTTGCAAGAAAATCAACAATTGTGGACTATTAAAGTATTGGTTACGAAACATTATGGTGTGAAAGAATACAAAAATAGTAAAGGCACAAGAAAAATCTCGAAAGTGGCACTAATGGATGATGAGGTAGATACTTTAAATATTGTTAAAATATTCATACATATACATACATAAATAATTATTAATACTTAATTTTCATCTTTTCTAGAGAACTAGAATACTGGCGATAATGTTTAATGAAGCGGTGGAGCGTTCCAACATATGCTTGAGGAGCATAAAACTTACTTAATTTCTAATGGAGTACTAAAAAATGTCGACAAAAGATATAACCCAATGCACGATAAATTTGACATCATTTTGAAGTTGGGAAGTGTTGTAGATGAAGTTGAGAAAAATCTTATCATTGATAAGGATAGGTACAAATTTGCAAATCGACGAATTGCAAAGTACATCTTCTACTGTCTTTAAAGGTAAAAAATTATGTTTATATATATATATATATATATATATATATATATATATATAAAGGATATCAAATACTAATTACATTGAACTACAGATCTTTGTTTAGCAGTAATTAATGCCGGAGATGTAGATAAGGTGGACTCAAAATATGGTAATGAAGTAGAGAAGCGAAATCTCACAGTTGTAGGATTCAGGTAAATCAATTAATTAAGTTGTATAATAATATACATAATTGTTTTGTAATTCATACGTTTTGTCTTAATTTAAGGTCAAAACCAATCTTACTTACATTATGGGTAGAACTAGCAATCAAGGAAGGAAAAACTTTGAAAGAATTATCACCCAACATGCCAATTATTGCAATTACCTCTATAAAAACCTCAAACTTTGAAGGTAATTATATACAATAAAAATTAATAATGTTATTTATTATATATTTCATTTATTTATTTATTATTGATTTTTTAAAACAGGATTTTCTCTCACATCAACAAACAACACTACAATAGAGATAAATCTCAATAAACCAGAAGCATATAAAATTTTAAGAATGGTATAATTTATTTTGTATATTTAATTCTTTAATTATTGCCTTTTGGAGTATCATTTAACATAATTTTGTTTCTTTGTTTCAGGATAAAATGTAATGAAATTTTGTTAAAAAGTAATTCCTTACAAATAAACAAAAGAATAGTAATGGATGTGGAAGAAGTGAAACTATCTGACATTCTCTATTGTGCTGACGAAGATTCTTCGGAGGTATCATGTACAACGAAATTATTTTAAATATTTTATTCAATTCTGTATATGTCTATAAATTTTTTGATGACTTTAATTTCTTTTTCATATTTCAAGACAAAATACTACTATTGCAAAGTTTTGATCAAAAGTGTCAAAGACATTAGAGATCCATGGTACATTGCATGCAAAATCTGTTCAACAAAAGTCAATGTCGAAAATGAAGAAGCTTATTGTCGAAAATGTAAAAAGAGTAATGTTGAATATGAGCCAAGCTATACAAAACAACATATTGTTAGTTTCCATATTTCCACTCTTCAATCAAATTATTAAAAAAAATAAACAATTAATTAAAAAAAAAAACTAACAATAACATGTTTCAGATATGTATTCAAAATCACAATAAAATATAAAAGTGCGGAGGCTATTCCGCAAAACTAGTATTTATTTGATGAGGAAGCAAGGTATACATCATTGGCTGTTCCGCAAAATACCTGGAAGATATTAAGAATAAGGTATAATATGTTATTCTCACAGTGTTACAATTAATTAAGAGCTAATTTCTTAATTTTTTTTATATGCAGGAAAAAAATGTTGAAGAATTTGATAGACAGACCAAGAAATGCATTGGAGATGAGTATACGTTTTTGATCAAATCACAAGATGTCCAATATGGAAGAACAACTACGAGAATATTGACAGGATGCAAAATTAAAAAGGATGAACAAGAAAGTATAAGGAATTTTAACCTTAAGAAAGTTAAAGTCGAAAGTGACGATTGATCTTATGAAAAATACGATGATATCACATCAGGATTTACTAATTTGTTTTTTTAAATGACTTTTTTTAATTATCTTTTAGATGAAACTATTACGCATATATCTCTCTTTTACATCGTTCGAATTTTGATCCATTTTTCTTTGTTTTGATTGAAATTCTGCTTGAATTGATTAAACTTGGGTTCTCGATAATTGCTTTAAATTTGATTTCGATGAGCTTGTTGTTGTTGGAGTAATTTTGAAATCCATGGTTAGCTTTTTAGGATGATTGACTTCGTCGAATTTGTAGTTTGAAGAATATAGGTGTTCTAAATAGAAGTATATTTAGATAAAATTTTCACCATTTATGTGCACCAAGTACCGTGCACCAAGTGCACGGTAAATTTAAACTAGTATATATATATATATATATATATATATACACACACACACACACACACACACACACACACACACACACACACTATGAAAAAATGGACTTTTATTTACAACTAATTATTGTCATACTATTCAAACTTGAGCTACATAATTGTTGATTTACTGTTTACAAGACTTTACATATGCTGTATCGTTCTGAAGACATGCCGTTGGCACGTGCCCACGGGCAAATCTAGTATTTAAATAATATGGACCATTTATACTCAGTTGTTATGACAACCCAGTAAGACAAGCCCTTTTTGGGCTATTGGGCTTGCGAGAGACACTACAAAAGAAACTCGATTTCCCGGCGTTTTTTTACGTCTTTACCGGCGTTTTTTTACGCCGGTAAAACTTTCCCCGGCGTTTATAATAACGCCGGTCCAAATGCCGCCGAATCGAGCGTCGCTGAAAGGGAGGGGTCTACACCGGCGGTTTTACTGGGCGCCGGTAAATGTGGAACCTACACCGGCGGCTTAAAAACGCCGGTGTATTGAGTCCTCTGAGTGCCGTCTTTTACCCCCCAGTATACATTCACCGGCGGCTATAAACCGCCGGCGTTCATCAATTGACCGGCGTTTATAGATACGCCGGTGTAGAATGAACGTTCACCGGCGGTCTTTGGTCGCCGGTGTATGTGTGTTTATGACTGCCCGCTTTTCCCTACTCACAAGAACCGGCGTGATCAAAAACGCCGGTAAACATAACTACACCGGCGTTTATCAAACGCCGGTGTTCCTTTTTGCCGTTACATCTGACGGTATTCACCGGCGTCTAGCGGCCTACACCGGCGTTTGTGTGACCGCCGGTCTATCGCACACTGCAACTAATTCAATAGATAGACCGGCATTTTATAAAAATCCGGTCTAGCTATGCCCGTTTGTATTCCTTTCTCCGTTTTCCGTTCGATTTCAATTCACAGTTTCTTTTACAAAACCTGTAAACTAATTCATAACTACTGATTCAACCAATTTCATTTCATATTAATGCGCAAATGACAACCAAACACAAGAATAATAAAGTTTAGCACGTGTCATATCCCAAATATCTCAACAAACTAATTAACAGTGTCATAATCACAACCAAATTCACCGCAAAATTAACAGTCATAATCACAACCAAATTAATAGACCGACGAACATCCCAAATATCTCAACATCCCAAATATCTCAAGTCTGACAAATATCCCAACTAAACCGTCTGACATAACTCTCATCCAAAAAAAACAGTCTGACATAACAGCAAGGAGGACATAAGAACAATCATACAGCAAGGACACAAGAACAGCAAGGAGGACCACAGATTCATACCCTCGAGGAGCTTCAGTTCTGATCATTAGAATTTTCTTCATCTGGGCGACCGCTCTGTGAACAAAAAAAAACAATAGTTTAGTTCAACAGTATACCACAATACAGAATATACATATTTTTTGAACTTGCAAAAAAATCTAACTGTATCTTAAATTATAAGATCAAAGTGCCAATTGCAAATGGAATTGTTGATGATATATAGAGAGGTAAAATAATTACATTGCAATGCTAAAAATCCGGTACTTAATTTTGTTTTTTAAATATATCTAAAATAACAAAACAAATGAAAATTCAGTATCTAACTTGAAAACTCTATATTCTCTCCCTTGATTGGGAATATCCACTACCTAAAACAGTAAAACAAATAAAATTTCAGTATCTAAGCATCTCTTTCATGGATTGTTCAGACAATCCATGAAACTGTCATCGTGGACGGAAACCAAATATAAGAAAAATAAGAAAAATAAGATAGGGCTCATATCAAGTGTATTTTTAGGGAACTGTCATCGTGGAAGGAAACCAAATATATATAGAAGCCAGAAATGGAAACAGAAAGAAGAATGCTAGAGACTTTGGATACACCAGGCTAACATAGCGGCATTTTCCTCATCTCTCTCTCATCCCTTGTTTCCCTTCAGCACACGAACACAAAGAGACATCAGCAACAACAGCAAGAGCTACAAGAACAACAATAATAATAAATTATTATGAACAAGATGTCTCTATATGGGTTTCCAGATCTCCACTCGAGCCCACTCTTTCTAATCACAGCCCAATTAAGAACATAGACAACATCCACTAAACAATCCAATCATAGCCCAGTCAAAATTTGCCATCCTAGATCCAATCATAGCCCAGTTTAAAAAACCATGCCAAAGATTGCAATCAGGTTACATTAACAGTATCTGAAAATGAAAATTTCTCCATTATCCGAGCTTATATGTTGCTCTCCAACTATATCGCAAAACCCAAGTGTTGTGCATATCCGGCCGGATGAGTTTGGCATACGTACCTATATACCATCCTCAGTTCACAGTGAACCCTTTTTTGGTATAAAAAAAAACATGCCAAGAAGACAATCAGGTGCATGAAATCAGCTTCACTAACAGTTAAGTGAACCTAGGACCAAAAAATAGCCTTAGAAGACCATCAGGTTTGTGAAATAAGCTTCACTAACAGTGAAATTAAGAAACTGGGGATGCTATGCAGCATACTTAGTTTGGAAGTGAACCCATTTTGTGTTAAAAAAACCATGCCAAAGATTGCAATCAGGTTACATTAACAGTATCTGAAAATGAAAATTTCTCCATTATCCGAGCTTATATGTTGCTCTCCAACTATATCGCAAAACCCAAGTGTTGTGCATATCTGGCCGGACCATTTTTGGCATACGTACCTATATACCATCCTCAGTTCACAGTGAACCCATTTTTGGTATAAAAAAAAACATGCCAAGAAGACAATCAGGTGCATGAAATCAGCTTCACTAACAGTTAAGTGAACATAGGACCAAAAAATAGCCTTAGAAGACCATCAGGTTTGTGAAATAAGCTTCACTAACAGTGAAATTAAGAAACTGGGGATGCTATGCAGCATACTTAGTTTGGAAGTGAACCCATTTTGTGTTAAAAAAACCATTTTTGGCATACGTACCTATATACCATCCTCAGTTCACAGTGAACCCATTTTTGGTATAAAAACAAACATGCCAAGAAGACAATCAGGTGCATGAAATCAGCTTCACTAACAGTTAAGTGAACATAGGACCAAAAAATAGCCTTAGAAGACCATCAGGTTTGTGAAATAAGCTTCACTAACAGTGAAATTAAGAAACTGGGGATGCTATGCAGCATACTTAGTTTGGAAGTGAACCCATTTTGTGTTAAAAAAACCATTTTTGGCATACGTACCTATATACCATCCTCAGTTCACAGTGAACCCATTTTTGGTATAAAAACAAACATGCCAAGAAGACAATCAGGTGCATGAAATCAGCTTCACTAACAGTTAAGTGAACATAGGACCAAAAAATAGCCTTAGAAGACCATCAGGTTTGTGAAATAAGCTTCACTAACAGTGAAATTAAGAAACTGGGGATGCTATGCAGCATACTTAGTTTGGAAGTGAACCCATTTTGTGTTAAAAAAACCATTTTTGGCATACGTACCTATATACCATCCTCAGTTCACAGTGAACCCATTTTTGGTCAAATTCAAATGCCAAGATGACAATCAGATGCATGAAAATAAGCCTCACTAACAATAAAACAAAATGGGTTCACTTCAACAACAGCAACAACAGCAAGAGGGAACCAAATATAGAACAATTGGGTTTTGAATGGAGATTGTAGTCATAGATCAATTCTTCATAGAAGAAAAATACGAATAGGGCTCATAGCAAGTGTAGTTTTAACTGGAATTGTCATCGTGGAAGGAAACCAAATATAGAAGCCAGAAAGAGGAATGGTAGAGAATGAGGATACACCAGGCTAACATAGCGGCATTTTCCTCATCTCTCTCTCATCCCTTCTTTCCCTTCCCAAAACACGAACACAAAGAGACATCAGCAACAACAACAAGAGTGACAAGCACAACAATAATAATAAATCATTATGAAGAAGATGTCTCTATATGGGTTTCCAGATCTCCACTCGAGCCCTCTCGTTCTAATCACAGCCCAACTAAGAACACAGACAACAGCCACTGAACAATCCAATCACAGCCCAATCAAAATTGGCCATCCTGGATCTTAATGAAATAAGCTTCAGTAGTAGTAAAAGAAGATGGGGATGCTAGCAGCAAACTCAGTTTGGAAGTGAACCCTTTTTTGGTTAAAAAATCATGCCAAAGATGGCAAACAGGTTACTTTAACAGTATCTTGAAATGAAAATTTCCAAAGATGCCTCAGTTCACAGTAAACCCATTTAGTATAAAAAAAACATGCCAAGAAGACAAGCAGATGCATGAAATGAGCTTCACTAACAGTGAAAGAGGATGGGGATGCTAGCAGCATACTCAGTCTGGTGGTGAACCCATTATATGATCAAAAAATCATGCAAAAGAGGGCAATCTGCAGGATACCTTAACACTACCTTAAAATGAAAATTTCTCCATTAACTGAGCTTAATTATATGTTGCTCCACTAATTGTTGTGCCCAACCAAATCTAAAACCAACTTGTTGTGCAAATCACAGACCATTTTGGCGTACGTAGCTATAGCATCCTCAGTTCACACTAAACCCATTTAGTATCAAAAAAACATGCCAAGAAGACAAGCAGATGCATGAAATGAGCTTCACCAACAGTGAAAGAGGATGGGGATGCTAGCAGCATACTCAGTCTGGTGGTGAACCTATTATTTGATCAAAAAATCATGCAAAAGAGGGCAATCTGCAGGATACCTTAACACTACCTTAAAATGAAAATTTCTCCATTAACTGAGCTTAATTATATGTTGCTCCACTAATTGTTGTGCCCAACCAAATCTAAAACCAACTTGTTGTGCAAATCACAGACCATTTTGGCGTACGTAGCTATAGCATCCTCAGTTCACACTAAACCCATTTAGTATCAAAAAAACATGCCAAGAAGACAAGCAGATGCATGAAATGAGCTTCATTAACAGTAAAAGACCATGAAAATTTCCAGTATCTAAGCATTTATTTTTCTATTAATTCTTCATCCCAACTAAACCATTCAAGTTAAGGAAATCAAGATGCATCTATCTGAAAAATATGCTAAGTTTGGAAAATAAGAGAAATCAAGAAATGATACCGAAGAGAGCGAGAGAGAGAGCGGAGGAGGGAAATCGAAAATACGAATAGGGCTCATAGCAAGTGTAGTTTTAACTGGAATTGTCATCGTGGAAGGAAACCAAATATAGAAGCCAGAAAGAGGAATGGTAGAGAATGAGGATACACCTGGCTAACATAGCGGCATTTTCCTCATCTCTCTCTCATCCCTTCTTTCCCTTCAACACACGGACACATAGAGACATCAGCAACAACAGCAAGATCGACAACAACAACAATAATAATAAATTATTATGAACGAGATGTCTCTATATGGGTTTCCAGATCTCCACTCCAACTCGTCTCTTTCTAATCACAGCCCAATTAAGAACAATTGGTCACAGTCACTTTTAAAGAAACATATATGCTCAGGTAATGGAAATTTTCATTTTAAGATACTTTTAAAGTAACCTGATTGCCATCTTTGGCATGATTGCCATCCTCATCTTCTTTTACTGTTAATGAAGCTTATCTCATGCATCTGATTGTCATCTTGGCATGTTTTTTTTAACAAAATGGGTTCACTGTGAACTGAGGATGCTATAGGTACGTATGCCAAAATCCTCCAGATATGCACAACAATTGGGTATTAGATTTAGTGCAGCGATGAACAGGGCTCATATCAAGTATAATATTACGGACTGTCATCGTGGAAGGAAACCCATTTAATATATAACAAGAGGGGATGGTAGAGAATGAGGATACACCAGGCTAACATAGCGGCATTTTCCTCATCTCTCTCTCATCCCTTCTTTCCCTTCAACACACGGACACATAGAGACTTCAGCAACAACAACAAGAGGGGATTGGTCCAACAAAAAGTATAGATTATAATAAACGAGATGTCTCTATTTGGGTTTCCAGATCTCCACTCCAGCCCTTTCTTTCTAATCACAGCCCACTTAAGAAAATTAGATTTAGTTGGGCTCAAGAATTAGTAGAGCAACATATAAGCTCAGGTACTGTTAAAGTAACCTACAGATTGCCATCTTTGGCATGATTTTGTAACAAAAAATGGGTTCACTGTGAAACTAAGTATGCTGCTAGCATACCAAAATCCTCCAAATCAGTACAACAACGCGGCTGAACAAACCTTATCAGCAGGTCATACAATGTCATCTAAGCATGTTATGTGCCAAAGTGGGATTGGTAATACAATGCATGAACGACACGTATTAGTTGTTTGTGAGTATGCAATAGGGTGCAGCTATGAACATGGCTCATATCAAGTGTAGTATTACGGACTGTCATCGTGGAAGGAAACCCATTTAATATGTAAGCCATATATGGAGCCAAAAAGAGGGATGGTAGAGAATGAGGATACACCAGGCTAACATAGCGGCATTTTCCTCATCTCTCCCCTCATCCCTTCTTTCCATTCAACACACGGACACATAGAGACATCAGCAACAGCAACAAGTGGGAATTGGTCCAACAAAAAGTATAGATTATAATAAACGAGATGTCTCTATTTGGGTTTCCAGATCTCCACTCCAGCCCTTTCTTTCTAATCACAGCCCTCTTAAGAAACATAGACAAAATACTTATAGATGACAGCCACAATGCACACTCACAAACACTAGTACGTGTCTTTCATGCATTCAAGACCATAATCTCTTTAAAAAAACCAATTTAAATACTTACCCTGGGTGGGACTTGGGACTGCTGCCCTATTAAATTGGCCATTTGTTCTTGGAGGAGTGCAACTTGTGCCTTTAAGGCAGTCATCTCCTCGTCCCGATTGCCACTTGAACTAGATTCACTCCGTCCAAATAGCCGCGAGGGGGTTGGTCCCAGGCCCATACCACGGACACGTCCATGCCTCTCCTTTCCCCTAACATCGGTCAAGGCAACTCTCTGCCGGGTACGCCAATCTGGGTGTGCCGTCGTAGGGTCCGAATCTGAAGCAGATGAGATTTCATCATACCTTTTCCGAGCGTTAGTCTGTAAAAGGACATAATAATCAGAGTTAAAAGCAGATAAAATTTTGACTACTCATTAGATATTAGTTCACAAATTACCAAAATCCGTGCTGCCTCAGGGCTCGCATACGTCCCATCCTTTGATTTGTGGGTGGCATCAAAAAAGTCAATGTCCCCAAACTCCGTAGGCCCCCCCAAATCTTCTGCCTATATATTAGTAAGATGAAATGGTTATAAACAAATAACTGTAAGTAAAAAATTGTTCAATACTATTGCCCCTACCAATTCTTTCCGAACCAGAGCGAAGCTCTGTGTACCAGCGGTGTGCAGCACTAGCTGCTTTGACCGACTGGCAGCTCCCACCTCCGCCCTTTTCTGTACATGCCACAATGAAGTTAACAGAAAAATTCATTATAGCCGCCATACAACCACATACTCATTAGATTTTTGTGTGTTTAATGTAAATACCTGACCGATCGCCGAACTCCAGTAATGCACAAGAAATTGCCAATCTGAAGGCTCCACATTTTCTAGCACATTCACTGCATTCTCCTCCTCTGAAAGGTCTTTGTTATAAAACTTCGACTTCAATTCACTCTTGTGGTCCCTCCACTTCTTGGAGAGTGACTTTTCAACCCAAGGCGTAAGGGAGTCGGGGAACGAGAAGTATTGCTGCAAAATTTATTACCCATCACTAATAATACATATTTCAATAATAATTTTTCGCCGACTAATTATGTATTTTAGATGAGAAATACCTTGATTGTCGTAATAGCAGTGGCCTTTGTAGTGGTTGGCACCTTCGGCCAACTCTCGTATGACAAAGGAAGTATACGGGGGTTCCTTGCTATAACCCCAATGAAGGAAGAAAATTTGCTGGCGTTGTCGCCAACCGGTTGCCCAACACCGTTCGCCTCCACCTCGATCCTTTCATCATTCTGAAGCCTCCAAACATTCGTCATCTTAGTCTGCCCACGATGTTTTTTTACAGTGGGCGGCGTGCTACCCTCACCCTCTTCTGTTTGACTGCCACTATTATGTAGTGGCTGCTCATCCCCATGGCTCTCGTTGCCATCATTTATATTTAACCTCTTTCCACGCCTCGGCATGTTGTACCTGTCAAGGATTCAAATACACACATGCCAAGAAGACAATCAGATGCATGAAATCAGCTTCATTAACAGTGAAAGAAGATGAGGCCTATGCTAGCAGCATACTTAGTTTGGAAGTGAACACATTTTTGGTTAAAAAATCATGCCAAAGAGGGCAATCAGGTTACTTTAACAGTATCTTAAAATGGAAATTTCCATTATCCGAGCTTATATGTTGCTCTACTAATTCTTGAGCCCAACTAAATCCAAAACCCAATTGTTGTGCATATCTGGAGGATTTTGGCATACAGCTATAGCATCCTCAGTTCACAGTGAACCCGTTTAATATCAAAAAAACATGCCAAGAAGGCAATCAGATGCATGAGATAAGCTTCATTTACAGTAAAAAGAAGATGAAAATTCTAGCAGCATACTTAGTTAGGAAGTGAACCCATTTTTTGTTAAAAAATCATGCCAAAGATGGCAAACAGGTTACTTTAACAGTATCTTGAAATGAACATTTTCATTATCTGAGCATATATGTTGCTCTACTAATTCTTTAGCCTAACTAAATCTAAAACCCAATTGTTCAGCATATCCGGCAGATTTTGGCATACGTAGCTATAACATCCTCAGTTCACAGTGAACCCATTTTGGTTAAAAAAACTTGCCAAGATGACTATCAGATGCATGGAATAAGCTTCTTTAACAATAAAAGAAGATGAAATTTCTAGCAGCATACTAAGTTTGGAAGTGAACCCATTTTTGGTTAAAAAATCATGCCAAAGAGGGCAATCTGCAGGTAACTTTAACAGTTTCTTGAAATGAAAATTTACATTATCTGAGCATATATGTTGCTCCACTAATGGTTGTGCCCAACTAAATCTAAAACCGAATTGTTGTGCATATCCGGACCATTTAGGCATACGTAGCTATAGCATCGTCAGTTCACAGTGAACCCATTTTATATCAAAAAAACATGCCAAGAAGACAATCAGATGCATGAAATCAGCTTCATTAACAGTATAAGAACATGAAAATTTCAACATGCATCTATCAGAAAAAAATGCTAAGTTTCAAAAATTAGGGGAATCAACAGATGATACCGAAGAGAGAGAGAGAGCGGGGCGACGAGCGCGGGGGGGGGGGGGGGGGGGGGGGGAGATAGAGAGAGAGCGGGGCGACACGGTCGTTTCCGTTCGACGATTCACCTCCAAATCGGGATAGGGAGGAGGGAAATCGAAAATGGCGAAGGGAAGAAGGGACGATGACGAATGTTCGAAGGCCGTCGAAGAGGACGAAGCGGAGGAGGCAAACGCGCGGGAAGTAGAGCGAGGAAGGAGGGAAAACGAAGCGCCTTTTTTTTATTTTTTGGGGGTTTGGGGAAATGGCGAGCGAAAGGTTAGGGTAGATGGGATTTATCGCAGCTTTTCACCGGCGGTCTAATTAGACACGCCGGTGAATCATACACTTCACCGGCGTTTTTAAATAAAACGCCGGTGAATACGCGGATTCACCGGCGTTTTAATTCGGCCGCCGGTATATAACCATCCCATCTGGTGGCCCCATTCCTCATCTCTACCTACCCCGGTGTTACTAGTAAAACGCCGGGGAATAATCGCCGGTAAATCTGGTTTCTTTTGTAGTGAGACCCAATTCTCGTTTACGAACCCGTTTGTAGTAGATTTTACCGTTTAACCCGTGATAGCTTTAAGATCCGTGCCCGATTTGAACAGTCTCGATTTGAATCTATTTTTACCCATATCACAATCTAACCCTCTTCTAGAGGGGAAATGCTAAGCATACTATTTTATACTCCACTTTCAGTTTCTTATTTGTCAAACTAACTAAATTTAACAATTAAGATGGAAATCCAAGCACCAAATCTCATGTACAAACCATAATACGAATGAAGCTTTGTAAACCAGGTTAGGATTTAAGCAGAGCATATGAATTTTGTAAAATGATTTTTTTCAAGAAGGTTGAGTAACCAGCCAATATATGCATAAAAATTTCCTCATTAAGCAATATGAATTAATGAAGGTTTTTATTCATTTTCATATACAATATACTAGTACTAAACAATGGAGTAAGACTAATACAGTTTTGAAAATATACAGAATTCGTGGAAACATCATCCTTAAAGCGATGGCATGTCCGCCGCAGTCCTATTTGAGTCGGTGACTAGAAAGTTGTAGGCTTGTAAGTTGTAACGACACAATGGGCACTCATTATGTCCTTGTTCCTTCCATTGCAAAAGGCATTTTTCGTGAAAAAGATGCCAACACTCTGTACACTCGATGTCCGCCTTCTGGCCCAAACAAAAGAAGTCATGTAAACATATTGGGCAAGTCTGTGACATCTCTATCAATTCCTCCCCTCGACCAAACGGCAAAACCTCCACATTAAAGAGATCCTCCCCTGCATTCACGGATTCTTCGACTGCAGCTTCAAGAGTCTCAAGGCCATCGTGCAAGAGAACTGTCTCAATGTCAAAACCTACAAAAATTTTGAGCCCCAGCAATCCTGTATTCAAGAAATCAATGGTGGCAGACTGAACAAAGGCGGAGATGACATTGCTCATCATATTGTAGTTGATGTTACCAAGGGTGGAGGTTCTTAACAGGAGGTCGACGCCGTTCTTTGCATACGGGCGATGGACAAGTTTGAAGGAATTATTAAAACAATACTTCCAGTTGATACCAGTTAAAATTTCATGTCTTTTCGAGATAGAAAACCAAGTGCGCATGACAGTGAAGGTTATCTCCACTGCAAAGGGAGGGCCTTCATCGGTGATTTTGGATGGAGATTGGTGGCTTGAGAGAATGAGCCCTTTGAATCTTTGTTTCGTGGAAGGAGGGGATTTCATGTGCATGGTTGAAGAGGATGATGACGGCAACCACAGCATGGATTCATGCAAAATTATCAGAGAGGGTTTGTTTATAGTTATACTTTATAAGATGTTGCGAAATTGCGAAATATGGATGTATATCCTGTGTGTATATATATATAGCACACGCTCCATACTATCAGTAAGAGTATTTAAGATGCACATGAATAGTAGTTGTCAGGTATTAATCGAGTTAATGTAGGTTTAAAATATAGTTAAGATTTAACTGGATCTGTGGATCGCTAATATAACTTGAACTTAAAAATATGTAGTTGAGACTTGACATTTAATTGGTTGGTTTAAAAACATGTATAAAAAAAAATTGCACATTGTTGAAAGTAAAATATGCAAAATATATAAATTTGTTTTAAAATATCCAAATTTAAAGTCTCAAATTCAATTCAAGTCTTCAAACCTAAACCCAAATAAATTTTTTTTAAAAAAAATTTAAAGGCTCAAATAATTATTTTTTGGGCCCCTAATAACAGTATTTTTATTTTACGCGCAAAATATGTGCCTATATTTACAAGAAAATTACAAATTTAGGGACTCCTAAAATCGAAAAAATGCCGGAGGCATGAGGCGGCCGCCTCACCCGCCTCAAGGGTGGGGCCGGCCCTGGATTTGATGAGTAAAAAAATCAGTTAGATTTTTTTTTTTTTGTTATAATAATTAGGCTAAGGGGGGTGTATTGGATTAGGATTTTATGAGATTATAAAAGACTTTTTTGTGATAAAAAACTCTTGTGGTATTCAATCAAGATTTTTAAATAATCTAAAAAATCTTTTGGTATTCAATCAAGACTATCATGATTTTTTAAAGAGTATATCCAGATATAGTGGTATTCAATCAAGACTTTTTTAACTTAAAAAAAGTCTTCTAGTATTCAAAAATCACTAATTTCCATAAATTGTTTTGTATAGTGGATTCTGTGAGACTTTTTTATGAAATGTATAAATACCAAATCAATCTCAAAATCCTACCCAAACCCATGAGACTATTCCCTACTCTTTCATTTCAGGTTAGAAACTTCTTTCTCTCAAACTTTTTTTCCTCTTTCTCTAATCATCCATGTATTATGTTTTAAAGATTAGATTTGTTTGTCTTCCTTTTTTGTAATCCAAAGTTCCGATTATTATTAGGTTTTTTTGTATTATGTTTTGTGACAATTAGGATCAGACAGTCCTCTGTTCTTCATTTCTCAGTTTTTTTCTTTTAAAGATTAATTTTATTTATTATTTTATTATTTAAATATAGATTTATGATCATATTTAATTGGAACGTTAGTTTAGTTATGAGTTTATGATTCAGTTGGCAATTTGGATTGTTTCACAGTATATATAAGAGCATCTCCAACCACGCTAACTATTTTAGCTCGCTAGGATAGCCAAAATAGAGAACAACTGGATCATTTGGCTAGCAAAAAAAGTCCTCAGTCCAACCATGCTAGCTATTTTGGCTAGTCATAAATATTTTAACTTTTATTTACTAATAAATAGTTATAATATTCTTTTTTTTAAAATGACTACATTTCTATTCCTTAAGAATGTTTGGATCAAATGAAAATATTAGTTTCCAAATAGCACTAAACAATTACATGATACTGCAACACTATGAACTCAAGCTACTAGTTTTATTTTGGAAGAAACAAAAATATTTGTTTTTATCGTCCATGTCGCTGCCACAAGTGTTCTACAAGATCCAACTGGAGTTGAGAATGCATCCGTCTATCTCTGATGCGATGATGAGTTTGAATAAATGTAAGAAGTTCAAGCGTATAATCATGTGACACTTCTATGGACGGACTTTTCTCGACACTTCTATGGACGGACTTTTCTCAACTGCATCATAGTTAAAATCTGAAGTTTATTTACATCTGCATTATAAGATGTAAGTATCATATTTACATCTATATTATAAACTTGAAGTTTATAATACTTCAAGTTTTAAAACTTCAAGTTTATTTGAAGTATATCTGATAAAATTGAATCAAATGGTAAAGTCTGTAAATATAAACTTCAAGTTATATACTTCAAGTTATCAGAATCAAATTAAAGACTTGAACTTCAAGTTTATATGATAACTTGAAGGTCAATTTTAAACTTCAGGTCAAGTTACAAAATCATATAAACTTCAAGTTCTCCATTCTATTACATATTCATCTCAGCAGATCATATAAAGTTCAAGTAAATTTTTATAAACTTCAAGTACAGATTTTTATAATTTTTATAAACTTCAAGTTATAAACTTCAAATGCTCCATTCAATTACATATTCTCCATTCTCCATCATGGTAATTCCAGGTTAGATCATATAAACTCCATTTCCAAACAAAAAAAAAGAACAGTTTTTACCTGATGAAGAAGAAGAACCCGATGAACAAGAAGACGGAGTAGCAATCACTAAGAACAAATTGAAGAGATTGAAGAAATTGAAGAAATATCATTGTCAATTTAAATCAGCGGGAACAAATAGACCCATTGGAAATCCCATTGATCTCCGGCAGTAAAAGAGAAAGGAGTTTGGCGAGCTTCCGATCGATTGTTAAATCGCCAGATTTGGCGAGCGGATCACGACCATAAATCAAATCGCCAGGATCGCGATCGATTTGGCAAGGCTGTTGGAGAGGATTTTTCGGGATATTATCATTATTTTGGCTAATTTGGGGGAAATAGTGATCCCATTGGAGATGGTCTAAGCTCAGTTTTGGTTGTACTAACCTAGGAATTAGGATTTTCAAATTAACAAATTCCCATTGGTTGGTGTAATTAATGTGAGAATCTAGGGTTTAGGATCTTCAAGCGTGTATCTCAAGTTCACGAGCCTTTTCTTTTTTAGTTTAATTTTTCTTTCTGGTTGTATTTAGTGTTTAGCTTTGAGTTGATGATTGTTTTTGACTACGGTGTAGTATAGGATTGCGTATTTGTATGTGTAGTTTAGGTCTTTTGTGAAATGGATTTTTTGAATTGATGACTATAAATCTTGGACCCTTGATGATACCAATGAGCTATTGCACCTCTTGGTGGATGCTATAAATAGCGGATTGTGTGATGCTAATGGGTCGCTTAGCAAGCAGAATGTAGAAAGAGTGATACTTCCTCGTCTCAATGCAAAAATTAGGTTCCCTAATACTTGTAATCACTACTTGAGCCGAATGAAGTGGTTTAAGAATCAATATATCAAGATGTTAACACTTATGCGTAATAACTCAGGCTTTGGATGGAATCCAATCACAAATATGTTCACTTCTAGTGATGAAGTCTGGAAAGATTACTTGAAGGTGAGCTTAGTTCATCATCTTTAAATATATTAATAGCTTACAAGTTTAGTACATTATGTTGTTTGCAATATATTAACAATGAATATTTTTTTCTTTGCTATCTCACCCAAGTCATAGTAAACTTCGGGAAAATAGTATAGTTGATTATGAATATTTAAAGATTGTTGTTGGGGTTGGAATTTCTAATGAGAATTGTTTTATTTCATTAGGCGCTGATGATACCGATGCAACAACTTTTGGGGAAGAAAATAGAAATTTTGGAGGGCTACTGCATGGAGGGCTAGCATAGCTTTAGATATGTGGAGAAATGCTACTTAGGAGGACATGAAACTATACCAAATTGGCTATTAAAAGATTGGAAATTTTGTATTGGGTTAATTTTTTAGTGTTTTAATTATACTTTGGTTTAATTTTGATTATACTATGGAGAAATGCTAATGTTTTGATTATACTTTGGCGTAATTTTGATTATATTGAAAATTGAAAATTTAATGTTTGCTAAAAATCCATGAATTTTTTCAGATCTTATAAATCCATATAATCTTTTCAAATCCTATAAATTCTTATGATACAAAAAATCTCAACAAGACAATCCAAATTATAACAATCTTTTTAAAAAATCTTATAAGTCATTACATTCCTACATAGTCTTTTAAAATGCACAAGACTTTTTTAAGCCAAAAAAGTCTTTTAAAATCCTAATCCAACACACCCCCCTAAATATAAAAAAAATTCACCGAAGTATTGTGCATTTAAAAAAAAACACCCAACTTTTTTTTATTTATAAAAAAGTTTCACTCAACTATGTTTTCAAGGCATGGGTGAGTGAGTTTTTTTTTTTATTTTTTTATTTTTTTATTTAATTTTGTAATGTGTTAAAAACATATTTGGGTGAGGTTTTTAAAAAACAAAAGTTGGTTGTGCACAATCCTTGGATAAGGTTTTTTTTATATTTAGCCTAATAATTATTATGTAATAGGAATGTAACATAGATTTTAGCAAAACATAGCAAACAAGATGAGAAGTGAGAGAGACTAGGGAAGGGGAAGAGAGAGAGAGAGAGAGAGACAAGTCAGAGAGCACAGTAGTGATGAGGAGAGGTGTCACCTGAGGTCAAGATATGTGAAAGAACCAGCGGGAGAGATGGGGTTCACTGACATCACCAAAGCAAAAGGTCTCCGATGCAGAGAGGGGATGAATGACACTCCCCCTACAGATCTTGCACGGTAATATTCCCTATTCAAGGGAGAGGAGACGTGTAACGCACCGAATTCCATTTACATGTAATTCGTAGCACACCAAGTTCTTTTACTTCAAATTCGTACAATTGTACAATGAAAAAACTTTTTATTAATCAACACTGTTCTTTACATCAATGCAGTGGAAATTACAACAAAGAAATATACAACTTAAACATTAACAACAAGAATATGAAAATAATCTTTAGCATCAAATCGTCTTTAACTCCTTGCCAATCCAAGCCCTGCACTGAAAAACTGTGGGCACGTCAGTTGCTTACAACCGACGCAATGTTATAAGACATTGATCCTCTCTATGTCGTAATATAACGATTCTCTTATTTTAGCAAACACAAATTTGAATGCATAAATAAAGTGTAAAAGAGTGATTATCCTAAACATGTCACTGTATGATATGACTTAATGCCTAATGCAGATGTTATACTATAATGACCCTAATTAATGAATACTTGTTCGGATTCTATGCATCCCATTCTAGATAGGTCCGAGAGCAAGCACTTACCTACTCCACATTATAGGGTTAAATCTCTCGCCATGCATCCTACTACTATGACTACTACAAGATTTAGACACTCTGTGAATATTGGTTCTCGCCCCGGAATACTAGAGATCAATCCCGCTCCATGGATCATTCTGGAATCCTCATCGCACAAATGTCCCATGAGCATCGCTCTCGTCCCGGAATACTAGAGATCATTCCCGCTCTGTGGATCATTCTGTGGCACTTACATCCATCGTTCCAGAATACTGGGGGTTCTCTCTCCATGGATCATTCTGGAGTCAATAACTCACGTTTGCTCTTATTTCATCATGTCACCAACTAGTGCATGTCCTTAAGTTTAAGTTTTAAAAACAATCACAACCTAGAGATAACTTACCCTCTTACCGGTTTTACACAAAAATACCAAGAACGACAGCCCATATTGGTCACTTCTCAAATCAATTAATCATTATCATTACTTGCTGGCATCTGGATCTCACTAAGCCTCTAGAATCAACATCATTTCATGTTCAAAATCATGGGGTACTTATACCCTTATAATTCATATTTTCAATTTCATGTATTCGTATTTCATTCATTTCCTTCATTTATTCTTAGTTATCAATCATGAAGTAACACTTCTTGGTTGGACACACACAACAACCAACAATTCACTTTAATAAGCTACAAAGTTTCTTCGATTAAATAAACCAATTTCATATTCATCTATATTTCAATTATAAATCTCAATTCTATTCAAAAGATAGCTTTATTAGTTTCATAAAAGAGTCTACTATATCTTTTTAGTTAAGATCACCTAAAATCATCCTCAATTACTTCGTCTAAAATTCATTTGCAAAACAGTAAGTTTAAAATTAGAAAACTACAGCTCATGCTACTTGTAAAATCACAGAAAATTATATACTTCATGAAACTTTGTGTTCTTTAGATAAAAATAAAGGTATACAAGTATACTACAATTTCTTAGTTATAAGTTTCTCCAAAATATTGTATCTATAACCCTGAATTCTTCGAAATCTACAGTAGGTTCAAATTATTGAACTACTGCCACTTGTTCAGTCTTGTAAAATTCATTATAAATTTATTTCTTTGTAAAAATTTGATTTCTTAGACTTGACAGAAAGGTTAACGAGTCTACTTCAAGTTCTTAGTTTTGAATTTTCTCAAATTACTTCATCTAAGATGTTGTAATGATTAAAATCCAAAATGTGTACAGAATTCCAGTAACTAGTCAACTGCCAACTAGTCCTAAGTTTAGATTTTATTAAAATAGTAAACGACATCAAAAAATTATGAAATTTTAAAGAGATGTTCTGACATATACGAGATGTTCCTATAAAATGTTTAGCTCTAGATTCAATCTAGTTTATTAGACATGATTTTCTGAAGTGCAACTAAAACTTAAAATAACAACTTTCTTTGCATAAATTAACAAATTTGTGTATAAATTTATACCCAATTCATTTAATCTAAACATGATATAATAGTATGCACCCAATACCACTATAACAACTCAATCTAAAATTTTAATTTGTTAATCATGACAATTTTATAATAAATCTTTCAATTAGCATGCATTTATTTTCGTATCTCACTTCTAGTTATCAATACAATATGCAACATATCAACTTAGAAATTTAAAGAACACATGCCACATTTTTAATCATAGAACAATTTGACATATATACTACATTATCTAGAAAGCAAAAGAAATCATCCACCTTGTTTTTGATGCAAAAATGAAATAGACACCTATAGGTATTGTTCCAAAGCTCCAACTAAACAAGCCTTCATCTCCTAGTAATTTGCCAACACCGCTCTTTCCTTCTTTTCTCTCTTTCTTTTGTTTCTTTTAATGTATATTGTTCATGAATGAGAGAGGTACTTATAGGGCTAAATGGGTAAATGAAGGGGCACCCACTACCCAAAACAAATACCCATTATCCAAAATAAATACCCACTCACACACCCACTTCAAAATCCACTTCTTCTCTTCTTAATGTGGCCAACTCTTGGGTTGCACACACATGCCAATCCACCCCACTTGCACACACTTCTCATTCTTTTTATTTATTTTTTATTAGTCCATTTGTGTGTGTTTGTTACATGACAAGAGTGTAGAATTAAAAAGTGTACAAGTGTAGAATTAAAAAGTGTACATTTAAAGTGTAGAATAAAATCATGGGCCTCTCTTTTAATTAAGTTCTAGTGGGCTTTAAGATTGACTTTAGGCCTATGGGCTTTAATTAAAAAAAAATAATTCAAATGTGACAAATAAAATGAAAAGAAAAATGTGCAAGACTTTAAAAAAATTTGGAAATAAAAATGCACATAAAAATTTACGTGTGATGCACATAAAAACAAATATTCAAAATATGAAATAGATTTGATTAACAGGGAAATGTTTATAAATATTCGGAATGTAACATACGAAAAATATTTATTTTGATAATGTTACGGATATTTCGCGTAATGGTGAAATTTACGTAATCGACACGTGTATTGAAAATACGTGCAATACACGTAAAAACACAAAGATTAAAAATTAATATTCGAATTGGCTAAAAGTAGGATAAAAATTAATTTTGAGATAACGGAAAATATGTAAATAATCGGAATATAAAATACGTATGACAAAAAATACATTACGAATATTATTCGTAACAGTATGAAATACACATGCGTAACACACGTGGAGCAAAATTATCATAATTCAATTTTGCGGGGTGTTACAAGGCGGGGCGGGGGGGGGGGGGGGGGGGAGGGGGAGGGGGAAGACTGGAGGAAGCAACATCACCACCACAAAGACAAGTCACCAGTGAAGGAACAAGGGTATAAGAGATCACCGATCAGGAAGAAGGTCGACGAAGGAAAAGGCAAGACCTTTATCGAGGAAAGGCTATCTCCCAACCATCATCATTATGGGTATGTGGGTCTGAAGGTGTGGAAGGCCACGATGGAGGTAGGCCAGACCGCTTACGTGGGGAGGGGTTGTGATGTCCTCAGTAGGAGCCTGTTGACATCACCCAAGTCATTATCACCTGATATCAGGACCTACTCTGAGCAGGAGCTGCTGATTGTGGTTCGGGAAGTTCGACGGAGAGAATAGAAGGGTTTGGTTGTTTGTGAAAAACAAAGGGAACATCCATGGGAGATATCCATGTCACATTCAAAGAAGAAGCAAGAGCAATTATGAGCTAAGACCAAAACTGAGACTTGCTTGTTTTGTGGGGAACGTCGTCTCAAGGAGGACTGCCTTTGTGGTATTTTCGTGTGCTTCGTATAGCGCCCCGAATTTTCAACAAATTAAATTAGAAATGAGTGGCACAATTTTCAGAATCAAGTTCAATGTAATCCAGACACAGTATCAAATACAGGGAAAAATTAAAAACATTTTATTACATCTAATCTTTCTTAAATTTGCACAGCGAAAAATTAATTACATTTATTAGAACACAACCCAACACTTAAACATTAATCATCTCAAATCCAAGCTTCTACTTTGCTTGGGCAACTCACTTGCAAATCCTGCAAAATAACTGAAGAGTGGGGACGCCAGTTGAAGGCAACTGACGCAATACTATAGTAATAGCAACCTTCCAAAGTCTCACAATCACAAACTTGCCACATAACATGAAATGAAATAACGATAAATGATTCAATAAAATAACAAGTGCAACTATACTAAGTAAATGTGTGTAAAAAAAACAAAAGAGGAATGCACTAAAACAACGTTCAAGAAAACACAATGCACACGATGATTTCTAATGCACACTTGTCGGATTCGATGTATCACATTCTACATAGGTCCAGTGCAAGCCCTTATTGTTCTCCACTTTATAGGGTTCAATCCCTCGTTATGCAACTAACCTACTACGGTAATTACTTTAAGATTTAGATTATTCTGTGAGTATCTAGTGCTATGCCCCGATCATTCTTGAGAATCAACTTCCCACCGCAAGTGATTTTGGGTACATTGCCTCACACCCCGATCATTCTGGAAATTGAAACCCACACTGCAAGCCAAATGGTACTTCATCACACGAATATCCCATGAGCGTCACCTCGATCCTGATAATTCTGAAGACGCATCCCACACCGCAAGTGATCACACCCTGATCATTCTTGAGAATCATCTTTCCACCGCAAGTGATTTTGGGTACACTTCCTCACACCCCGATCATTCTAGAAATTGAAACCCACACCGCACCCCGATCATGCTTGAGACCATCTCCCACCGCGAATAATATGAGGTCCCCTACCCATGTTTGCTCTTATTTCATCACAACTCCAACTAGTATTTGTCTTTATGTATAAATATAAGTAACCTGAGCTACCTAAAGCTAGATCCACCCCACCAGACTTAAACCCACAAAACTAGGAACACTAATCACTCTTTTTACTCTCTGTTTTTCTCTTCTTCTCTCATCTGAAACTCATCCATCCAATTCTTATTTATAATAGGTTCCACCCATATGTTACATATTTCATATATGTAATACTATGCTAACAACTCCCCATTTCTTACAAATCACTTCTTTCAAAACCTAAGGGAGCTGGTTGTCAATTATGGTGGTTATAGGAAAGGCTTTAGATCAACAAAATGGGCTGGACACATATATTATGTGTTATGTATGAAAAGCAATTATCAACACTTAAGAGAGCATTTCAGTATTGAAAGGAGATGCTAATCATGAGATTACTTGTATCTACACAGCCTGATAAAACCATGGAGATGATAGCCGGCCAAGAATGGTAACATAGCAAGTGCGCAGAGATCGATCATCCATATCTGTATCTCTTCTGTGCATAATTTGATCCAGTCGATGCAGAATAGGATAAATTTGTATTAGGTGCAAATATCTTTCTCAACACTTGTAAGTGATCGTTCACTTTCTTTCTCCAACTGTACGTCCTGATGGTATTACCGATAGTAGTGTTTAATTGACTACAGGAAATCTGGGTGAACTTCATCGGCTAGGTTATAAGCCTTTTCAGCAACCATATATTACACTTGGAAATTTGAACTAAAATTATAATTAACAGATCAGGGAAACAATTTGTACTGCTAAGTAAATTCTCTCTCCAATTTAGAACTGGTAAGCCCTCGTTTAAAAGGGAAAAAAATACAACATCGAATTGCCCTCTTTGAAAAGTAAACGTGAACTCGAATTAATTTGACAGAAAAAATTATTGAACAAAGCAAAAAAAATAAATCAAGACTAATAAAAGAGTAATAGATTTCAACTATGTTAAATATGGAGATGAAAAAAGAAAACAAAAACAAAAACAAAAAGAATCAAGAACAATGTAAACGAGCATCTAGATCTTTCATTATACTTCCCAATCAAAACAACCTACATCCAATTTTACAACAATTAGAGAAGCTACATGCCCACAAGTAATTCATAGGAAACCAACCCACACTGGTTCTCAATCAGAACACAATGGGCACTCGTCGTATTCTCTCTCTCCTTCCACAGCATAAGGCAATCTTTGTGAAAGATGTGCCAGCACTCCGTACACTCGATATCCTTAAGATCCAAAGAAGAGAAGTCATCGAAACATATCGGGCAACTCTGTGTTGACATGTCTATCAATTTCTCCTCCCTCCGACCAAACGACAAAACCTCCACATCAGAAAGTTCTTCCCCTCTATCCTCGTTAGCCTCCATGGATTTCTGGATCGCAGCATCAAGCTCCGCATCGTGACCATGCAAGAACTCTGTCTCAATGTTAATATCCACCAAAACACGGAACCGGAGCAACCCTCTAGTCAAGAAATCGACCGTGGCAGAGTGAACGAAGGCGGAGATGACCTTGCTCATCATATTGTAGTTGGTTTTGCGTAGGACGGAGTTGCTTAGCAAGTAGTCCACGGCTTGCTTTGCATAGGAGCGATTGGCAAGTTTGAAGGGATCGAAGTAGCACTTCCACTTAGTACCAGTTACTTTCTTGTATGGATCGTCATTTCTTTTCAAGAAAGAAAGCCAACTGTGGTCGATATTGAAGACTATGAGCACCTCGAAAGGAGGGCCCTCCACGGGTGATTTTGGATGGAGAAGGAAGGGCTGAGAGAGAGAGAAAGGCCTTTGAATCTTCTGTTCATGGGAGAAGAAGAAAATGACGATGATGCAGAAGGGAATTTCTGTCAGGGACGCCGTCAGTCCAACCTTGAGTTCGCCGGAGTAAGCTTGGGAGTTCACCTGAGTAATGGGTTCAAGTGTGATGGAATTGTTCTTGTTGCTGTTTGTTTTGTTTGTTCATGATTGAGATTGTACATAGCTGAAGGTGAGCACGTGCTAAGCGCACGTTTTCTGTTTCATACGAATTGTTGGCGGGAAGAGAGCGGGATACTTGTAAGCGTGCTGAGCACGTGTTGGTGTAACTGCCTATAAAAGGCAGAGCTGGTTGTAATCTAGAATCATCATGAATGAAATTTCCTAATCTTTCTCCTCAAATTCTCTTCTTCTTCAATATCTCCTTCTTCTTCCCCAATCTCAGATCTCTTCTCAGTCTTCTCAATCCCTAACCTCCTTCTTCCCCAATTAACGGCCGGAATCTAGCTGGCCGGAATCGAAGATCCTGACAAGTGGTATCAGAGCCGTCGATCTTCCAGCGCATCCTCGTCCTCCTCACTAGTCGTCACCATCTCCCGTCGACATGAAGGAAGGGATGCGAGCGATGAATCTGCAATCGAAATTGATGGAGCAGCAACTTGATTCACTCCAAGAAAGATTTGAGGCATCGGCGACCAAAATGGAAGAGAAACTTGAGGTATTGTTAACAAGAATGGAGGTGATGTTGTTCTCAATGCAGCAGCCAAACTCTCAGCAAATTCAGCAATCAATTCCTCAATCGACTCCTCATCTAATCCCATCAATCGAGGTAACTAACCCTAATCCTGTCTCTATTAATTCGGAAGTGTGTGGTGGTGGTGGAACCATGTATAGAGCTCCAATTAAGATGAAGTTTCCGAATTTTAAAGAGGTGAAGTTACCGAATTTTAAAGGAGGAGATCCAACAAATTGGATACTTGGAGTCGAACACTTCTTTGAATTTTACGGGATTCCTGATGCAGAGAAGCTGAAATATGCTTGGTTGGGTTTAAGTGGGAGTGCAACTTTGTGGTATTATAAGCATATTAAACCACGAATCCATGAAATTTCTTGGTCCCTGTTCTTAGAGAAATTGATAGATCAATTTAACTCTACTGAGTTGGAAGATTCTAACAAATCGATGGTTGTAGATAAAGTAAATGTGATTGATGTTGTTTCTTGTGAAAAGAATAGGGATGGAGTAGTTTTTGATAGTTTGGAGAATCTTGAAATGGAGAATTATAGAAGTGATAAGTCATCGAAAGTGTTTGATGAATTGGAAAATCAAGGAAAAGAGAAATTGATTGATCAATTTGGCATTCTTGAAATTGAAATTGATGATGCTGATCTTGGAAGAAAAATTCAAGAAGATGTTGTAGTTGAAGATTGGGATGATGTTGAAGGTGAAAATCAAAAAGATGATAAAGCAGCAGTAGCTTTAGATAAGAAGAATGTGACATGGGAAACAAATTTGATGGATGATTATGAAGGGAAGTTTAGAACATTCTCCATTGTAATTGAAGAAATTGAGGAGAAACTCATGTTTGCTAAGAAAATCTCAAAGATGAGTTCATCAAGTGTTTGTGGTAATGTCTCAAATACAATTTTTCCTAATCTTGAACTCCGATTGAGTTTTCGACGAAATGTCAAGAGGGCGGAGTTTGAAGTCCACACGGTTGTAATTGGCAGTGACATGGTAGTGCTCAATGGATGGCCTCCACCTATATGTGAAAATGTTGCTGTAGCAAAATTGTTACTGAGTTTGTTTCGGAAGCATACTACTAATGTTTCTTCTTTAACTGCAGAAGAGATGTCCTCTGCTTTTTCATCCAATACTTCCCTAGATTTTCCATTGCCCACACAGTTGATCCTTGCAAAGTTAACATCAGTATTAGTTGGGTATTGTTGGCTGGAAGTCTCTGAAAATGTATGGCAATTGGTGTTAGAAACAATGAAGAGATGGGTGGAATCATCTGTCTTGTTGGAGGTGTCTGACAGAATTGTAGATTCTCCTTGCTGCTTGGTCACTGGTGAGTATGGGTGGACAGCGAATATGGAGAGGATCATGAAGGCTCAAGCTCTGAGGAATAGCAGCATGAGCTCCTACATGTTTCGCAAGGAGACAATAGAGATAAATCCCGAGAATGGTATCATGGAAGAGGGCGGAGGCGGATAAGAACGATAAGTCAGTGAAGGATTTTGTGCTCCTCTTCTGTGAGACTGCACTGTTGAAATCTGTATTCAATCTGGATGACCCCAACACTTTTGCTGGTAGGATTCACAGGATGTTGAAGCTTGGACTGAGTATTGATGAGGACTGTAGGATGGGCAATGAAGAGACCCTTGAGACTGTAAGCCAAGATAGGAAGTTAGATGCCTTCTATGTGCTTGGAACAAGGAGAAGAAATAAGTACACTGAAGTTAATACCCTGGTTCTTGAGAATTATCTTAAATGTTTACCGTGCAATAATCCATCAGAGTGGGAGGACATGGTAGACTTCATTAATTGCAAGCCTGGAATGGATTATGCAAATTGGATGAATAGGAGCCTATCAGTCTACTTGGAGACAGGATTTGGTGAACAACTTTCCTCTCCTATGAAGAAATACATCCAGAATCTTCTCAAGCCAAACATGGAAGGCCCTTATGGTTCAGAGTGGGCTATAGAAGAGAAGGTGAAGCGCAGGGAAATGGTAGCCCCAGAAGCACGTGACATATTTGTTCGTGAACCTCCAAATTCAGCTCATGAAAATCCTATAAAGGAGAATGAAAGATTGGATTCTACTAATTGGAAGGGTAGGTGTCTGGGGATAATTGATTGTTCTGCTATTGTTAACTGGGTGTTAGAGAACGCAGAGCTTGCTGCCGTTGCTTTGCCTGTAGGGTCCGCTACAGTTGTTGGAGTGGTGTCTGTAGCTGTCAGTGCTCTCGGAGCGGTAGCAGTGGGGGCCTCCACTCCGGTGACAGTGGCAAGGGTGGCTGCTGCTGCTACCAGTGCTGCAGTAGCAGGTGGAGTGGCTACAGAGAAAAGTGTTGGTGAAGATGCTGTGACGGCTGCTGATTATTTGGGCGAGGACTTCTACAAACTTATCCTTCACGAAGAACCTTCCTTCATAGCCATCTCTGCAGTTTTCTTGGTAAATGCAGGGAGATCCATATTTGGTTTGCTTAGAAGTTTTTGTGGAGTAAAGTTCAGCTCTTTTCTCAATTTTATTAAGGAAGAAGTTTGTTCAGTGCCCTTGGACGAGTTCAAGGAAACATCTATGAGGTTCCTGAAATGTACCTCGAGGAATTTAACAAATTCATGGCCATATTTAGTTCGAGGCTTATCATACTTGGAGAATATTAGTAGTCCAATAGATTTCAGTTGGCTGGGAATTGCAAATACTTGTCAGATTATTGATAATCAGAGAAGTGCTAAGGCTTTTTGTTTTTGTTATGGATCCAAGATCATTATCGAGACGCACATTGAAGAGTATAAGAGTCTTGCACAGATTGCTATTCGTTGCTTGACGTATGGGAGATATCTTGCTCTCAATTGCTGGGGTGCACGATGTTATTTTGTTGATGAAGCTAGCTACTACACTGTTACAGTGAATGATTATGGTTTCGAGTGTTGTTGGCAGTGGTGGACCAATAAACTCTGAATCAGTACCTGGTTAATGCATAACAACAACTCGAAGTGGCATAATCTAGAATGGAAGAGTAGTGTGAGCTTGGGGACAAGCTCATTTTTAAGGGGGGTGGAGTTGTCAGGGACGCCGTCAGTCCAACCTTGAGTTCGCCGGAGTAAGCTTGGGAGTTACCTGAGTAATGGGTTCAAGTGTGATGGAATTGTTCTTGTTGTTGTTTGTTTTGTTTGTTCATGATTGAGATTGTACATAGCTGAAGGTGAGCACGTGCTAAGCGCACGTTTTCTATTTCATACGAATTGTTGGCGGGAAGAGAGCGGGATACTTGTAAGCGTGCTGAGCACGTGTTGGTGTAACTGCCTATAAAAGGCAGAGCTGGTTGTAATCTAGAATCATCATGAATGAAATTTCCTAATCTTTCTCCTCATATTCTCTTCTTCTTCAATATCTCCTTCTTCTTCCCCAATCTCAGATCTCTTCTCAGTCTTCTCAATCCCTAACCTCCTTCTTTCCCAATTAACGGCCGAAATCTAGCTGGCCGGAATCGAAGATCCTGACAATTTCATGTCCATGGTAACAGAGGAAGATGAGGGCATGGACTCAAGCAACATATATCAAGGAGGTTGATGTTGCTGCTATTATAGGATGTATGTAACCAGTATATATAGCATAGCATTGATCAATATCCTTGATGCTGCTTGTTTTCGGTGGGGGAGCAACATGTGTGATTTCTTGTAATTTGGAAAGTGAAAGGGATGGATCTCGACCGCGGCTCGGGTCTGTTCCTGGAGGTCAGCTCGGAAGAGCTGCTGGTGCTCGGACGACCGGGGTACCTGCAAAAACCCTAAAAACACCTGGAGAAATCTCGACGACAGGCCCTCCGACGATCTAGTTAGTCACTGAAAAAGAGACTGGACATATAGGGTTCAGGTGGAGAATTTTTGATTAGCTTCTGCAGTGAGGATGGGGCCTAGTATTTATTGACAGAGGCAAACTGGTATCAAACCTTGATGGGCCGGGTTGGATCCATTTGTCTGTGGGCCTGAAGTGGTAGAAGGCCCGTTGGACCTGTTTGACCTGATGATCTGGGATGAGCAAAATCTGAGGATATCTGATGGCCCTGATTGGGCCAGTCTTCTATACCCACATTATAAGCCCCCCACTCCTGGAGGGCTATGTGCACCAGCCATTGAGGAGTAATTTGTTCTCGTGAGAGGAGCGGAAGGGAGTGTTTTGCGAAGATGAGATGATGGGCTCCTGGGAACAATGTTTGGGGTCGGCACCGAGCCGATCATGGTATATGGCCCGATCAAAGTCCGTGCTGAGCGCTGAGCTAGAGGGGTCAATGCCGAGTGTCGAGGTCGAGCATGCCGAGCGAGGTGCTTTTTGAGAGGAAGCTGTGGCGCTGCTCGAGGTTCGTGCCAAGCTCCTAGCTCGTGGTCGGTGTCGAGCGCCTCGATAGAGGCATTTTATGAGAGAAAGCTGCGGCAATGCTCGAGGTTTATGCCGAGCTCCGAGCTTGGGGTCGGCGTCGAGCTCCGAGATGGAGGCTTTTCTGAGAGTAAGTTGTGGCGCCGCTCGAGGTACGTGCCGAGCGTCGAGCTTGGGGTCTGTGCCGAGCGCCTCGATGGAGACATTTTCTGAGAGAAAGTTGTGGCAATGCTCGAGGTTCATGCCGAGCTCTGAGCTTGGGGTCGGCGCCGAGCACCTCAATGGAGGCTTTTTATGAGAGAAGGTTGTGGCGCTGCTTGAGGTACATGCCGAGCACCGTGTTTGGGGTCAGTGCCGAGCGCCTCGATGGAGGCATTTTCTGAGATAAAGTTGTGACAATGCTCAAGGTTCATGCCAACTTTCGAGCTTGGGGTCGGCGCCGAGCTCCTCGATGGAGGATTTTTATGAGAGAAAGTTGCGCCGCTGCTCGAGGTACATGCCGAGCGCCAAGCTTGGGGTCGGTGCCGAGCGCCTCGATGGAGGCATTTTCTGAGAGAAAGCTATGGCACTGCTCGGGGTAAGTGCCGAGCTCCGAGCTTGGGGTTAGTGTCGAGTGCCTCGATGGAGCCATTTTATGAGAGAAGGCTGGGGCAATGCTCGAGATTCATACCGAGCTTCGAGCTTGGGGTCGGCGCCGAACGCCTCGATGGAGGTTTTTTCTGAGAGAAAGCGGTGCTGCTCGAGGTAAGTGCCGAGCTCCGAGCTTCTGTGAGAATACTTGGTGTCTGCTTAAGATTCATGTCGAGCGTCGAGCCAGGTGGCCTTGCTTGGAGGCGCTTTTGTGGAAATACTGGATGTCTGCTCGAGATTCATGCCGAGCATTGAACCAGGTGGCCTTGCCTAGAGGTGCTTTTGTGGAAATGTTGGGTGCCTACTTGAGATTCATGCCGAGCGTCGAGCCAGGTGGCCTTGCTTAGAGGCACTTTTGTAGAAATGTTGGGTGCCTGCTCGAGATTCATGTCGAGTGTCGATCCAGGTTGTCTTGCTTGGAGGTGCTTTTATGGAAATGCTGGGTGCCAGCTCGAGATTTATGCCGGGCGTCGAGCCAAGTGGCCTTGCTTGGAGGCACTTTTTTGGAAATACTGGCTTCCTGCTTGAGATTCATGCCAGGCGTCGAGCCAAGTGGCCTTGCTTGGAGACACTTTTGTGGAAATATTGGCTGCCTGCTTGAGATTCATGTCGAACGTCGAGCCATGTGGCCTTGCTTAGAAGCGTTTTTGTGGAAATACTAGTTGTCTGCTCGAGATTCAGGCCGAGCGTCGGGCCGGTGGCCTTCGTGACTGGCCAAAACCTCGTTTCTGTGTTTGGCATGTCCGAGGTGCATGCCCGGCATGCCGAGGCTCGAGCATTTTGGACTTGGAGAGAAATTGGTCTTAGGGAGAAATTGGGCCGTATGTGAACCACTCCCGCGGTGACACATGTGATGATGACGTCATGTTTAAGGATTTCGAGGAGTCGCAGGATTTGTGAAAATCGAGGAGTTGCTGGGTTCATTATATATCTCCCACCCCTCTCCTCATTTTTCACCTTTGCTCTCTTTATCTAAGTCCTCAAGTTTTCTCTCTAGCATAGTTCAGTCACCTACGACGATGTTTTTCGATAAACTTCCCGGCACTTTCAAACAAGTTAGTTTATTTTCATTATGTCGAGGGCTCAGTCTGGTTTGTCCGCCACTACATCGGGTCGAGATGATGGCCAGCGTCTCTCCGACTCAACATCTTGGGAAACAGTGGAGAAGGTTTATGATGTCACGTCGCTCCGCAACAGAAATCCTTTTGTAGTGGAGTCGAGTGACTCAGAAGGGAGCGTGCACAGGGAGGAGGGTGACAACGAGGATGTTTTTGGTGGTGTGGAGGAGGATGAGCTGATTGAGGGAGTGGGAGACGATGAGGGAGTTGAAGTTACTGAGGGGGACGAGGAAGTCGAGAACGACCCCTCGGCGGAGGTCCACCATCTAGCTCCTTTGGTGATGCCCTCCCCCCTGAAGGGTTATCGTGTCCGACGGAGGAAAATGAAGTGGATCCTACCGGACAGCCTGGATGAGACGACTCCTGAAGTCAGACTCGATGTCCCCTTCACCGTGCAGCTGAGCTCCATTAGAATGTACCCGAACGATGTAGAGGACTTGGTCTGGTACAGAGTGCAACTGTCATCTCCTGGTCGACAGAAAATCTCCATGGACAAAATGCCAACTGTACTGACCACGAACGACCTTTCGGTTATCTGGGCCAGCTACTTCATTGGTCAGGAGTACGAGTTGTTGATCCCCAGTCCCCTGCTCCACCCCACAGATAACTTGGCTCCCTGCTTCTGCATGTTTCCAGTGGACGCGTTCAGCTCGAGCTTGCGACTGCCCTTCCACCCATTCATCCAAAGGGTTCTGTCCTGGGCTTCATTGAGTCTGATGCAATAAGGGCCGAACTCTTGGAAGCAGCTCGTGTGTTTCATGCTTCTTTGTGAGGAGAGGGGCGTGCCCCTGAGATTGAAGTACTTCCGAGCGGTCTTGGGTATTAGCTTTTCTGGCGAGTACAAAGGAATTTACTATATCTTACCTTGCTAAGGGAGGAGGGTCATCCACGGCCATCCGGACTTGATAAATGGGCGGAAGGGAAAATATTTCATCGTTCGGAGTTTGACACCCTGGGTGATACCCACAACGTGGAGTTTTTATAAGCCCAACCTTAAGGGCCCTCGCAAGGCCGATCTGACGGCAGAGGAGTGGGCAGATGTGGAGGGGATATGTTCGGGCAACAACATTGGTTGGTCGAATGTGACGGAGAGGCACCTGGCTCAGATCGGACTAAGCCTCATTCCTTCCAGTATGTCTTTTGTCAAATTTTCATTCAAGTATTTTTCTTCATTTTATACGCTTCTCTTTCCTTTGCAGATATGGAGACTCATAGATCTGCGAGGAGGGTGTTGTTGAAGAAGAGGAAGGCCGAACGGGCCGAGCAGGGGAAGCCGGGGAAGGTCCCCTCCGAGGGGGTTTCAGAGGAACCTTCCAACCTGATGTCGAAGAAGCAGAAGGCCTCCAAGTCGGGCCCAAGCTCCAGTAGCCTAAAGGTTACTGAGGTGGTGAAGAGTGGCCTCCCCCCATCACTCCAGAGGCCGAGGCGATCATGGGCGACGCGGAGCTTCAATCGTGGGCCCCGGACTAGGCCGTTCGGGTAGGGGGACACCTTGTCGGAGGGTCCCGTGGTCATCGAGGTGGTTGAGAATCTTGCCCCACCTCGGGACCAAAAGGCCCGGGAATGTGACACCATAGAGTCCAGCTACATGAAGTGGGCTTCGGCGAGCTTGTAGGTAACCTTCATTCTGTTCCGACTCTTTTGTAGCTTGTTTGTTGTATATATTTCTTCCAAGTCTGATTCTCTCAGCTATAGGCTTGTCTGGAAGGCGCTCAGCTAATGAAGCTGCATTAGCATGAGATGAAGAGTGAGATGAGGAACGCTCAGTGCTATGAGCGTGATATGAAGGACCTTAAGATAGCGTAGATGGCGCTCGAGGCCTGCAATCAGGCCCTTCAGGCCGAGTTGGCTTCCCAGCCAACACCAACATGAAGAAGGAGGGCGAGCTAAGGAAGGCGGTCGAAAAGCAAGTAAGGAAGGTCAAGCAGGTCGGCATTGATAAAGTCATTGCGACCCAGGATGAGGTATATGCCCTGGCGATCCGGCATGTTAAGTACTACCACCGTAAGTTGGATCTTAGTCAGTTTCATTACGATATGAAGCTGCCTGAACACCCTCCGACTCTTGAGGGTGGCGATGACGAGGACATTGCGGTGGTCGACCCCAACGCAGAGATGACTACCGAAGAAGAGGTTGGCCAATCCCCCCAGCAGTAGCCTTCGTTATTACTTTTCCTCCTGTTTTCTCTTCGAATTTTGTAGTTTCCGAATGCGGATTGGCCTCCACATATTTGTAAATACATTTTTGAGTAATGAAAAGAGTTTTTGGCCGAATCTTTTGACTTGGAATTTTGGGCGTAATCTGCCATGTGAGATTTTCTGAATTTTGGCCAAGTATATAGGGCTCAGAATGATGTTTCTCTGTTTGCCTCTGTCAGATAGATGCGACCTCAGGAGTAGACCACGATCGTGCTGAGACGGCGTGGCTTAGGGGTAAGGTCTCAGCCTTAGATTCCGCTCTGACCCGGTGTCGTAAAGAGGCTCGCGATTGAGAGCCAGCTGTTCAGTACTTCATGGATAAGTCAAAGGGACTTAGCTTGGAGCTGCTGCGCTTTAAGAAGATGATAGCCGATCATGTCTTGGGAAGTGCAGAGGTTGTGTTTTCGATGGCCAACACTTCCGCTCGGCGGCCGTCGTCTGAGTCTTTACTTCGTGACATCATTGTGGAGAAAAAGTTGGAGGTACAATAGTACAAAATAATGATCGGGATGTCCGGATCCCGATCCGTTTCTTTTGGAAGTGCCTGCCCTTCTACCGGAGCCTCATTGCCGACCCCGAGAATCGGGCCAGCGAGGCCCTGTGACGCACAGAGCTCCGTCGCTGGTGTGTCTACCTTAGCGGCCCCGGGCGATCCTACGGAAGACCCAACTCGTTCGGCTGGCCTTGAACTGGTCTGTATTGACCATGTGGCTCTGATACAGAAGACCTAGGCCGATTGTGAACGATGTAATAAAGTCTCTCCTTGTAATGATACACTTCCTTTGGATTAAATAATGATAAGAGAACATGATTGCATTGGTCTTTTGTGGTTTCTTTTATAGTGCACATACATTCGAACTCCGAGGATGGGTCTTCGATGTCCGGGCCGAGGGGTGAGTTCGAACCGATGGGTGAGAACATTGAGATTAAGAACTCTTACAAAACATCTGTGGGTCTAGGGGATCATGAATGACTGGTAATGGAGGATGTTTCGTCTTCCATTGTGTATAATAGACGTTTTGACTTCCCATGCCATAAATGATCATCCCCTTTGGGCTATACAACCCTCACCCCCCCATCATTTCATTGCTCACTTCACTGTGAGCTCTCGTCACTAGTGGCTCTCCTACCACCCTCTGATAGTTAGGGGTAACGGCGATGAAGGTTGTTCTACCCTTAACTGCCATCAGGTGAAAAGGGGGTTGACTCGGAGTGCGGGGCTCAAGGCACTTGCCGAAGGTGAGTGTTAAAAAATAAAAATATTGACCAGGGGTCCCTATGACCGCTGGCTCTCCTACCACCCTCTGACAGTTAGGGGTAGCGGTGATGAAGGATGCTCTACCCCTGGCTGTCAGCGGGTGAAAGGGGAATCAGCTCAAAGTGCGGGGATCGAGGCACTTGCCTAAGGCAAGTGTTGAAAGTAAAAATTGTCTGAGGGTTCCTATGACCGGTGGCTCTCCTATCACTCTCTGACAGTTAGGGGTAGCAGTGATGAAGGCTTCTCTACCCCTGGCTGCCAGCAGGTGGAAGGGGGGTCAGCTCGGAGCATGGAGCTCGAAGGTCCTTGCTCTGGGCGAGGACCAAAAATCAAACTGAAACTTGGGTAAGTAGTGAGTCGAAGTCCAAGCCGAGGGGCGAGGACTTGAGAGATTGAAAAATCTCCCGTAGGTGGTCGAAGTCCAAGCCGAGGGGCGAGGACGTGAGTAGCCGAAGTCCGAGCCGAGAGGCAAGGACTTGAAGGATTGATAAATCCCTCGTAGGTGGTCGAAGTCCATGCCGAGCGGCGAGGGCTTGAGGGATTGAGAAATCCTTCATAGGTGGTCGAAGTCCATGCCGAGCGGCGAGGACTTAAGTAGCCGAGGTCCGAGCTGAGAAGCAAGGACTTGAGAGATTGAGAAATCCCTCGTAGGTGGTCGAAGTCCATGCCGAGCGGTGATGGATTTTGAGAAATCCCTCGTAGGTGGTCTAAGTCCATGCTGAGCGGTGAGGACGTGAGTAGCCGAGGTCCGAGCCAAGAGGCGAAGACTTGAGGGATTGAGAAATCCCTCATAGGTGGTCGAAGTCCAAGCCAAGCGGCAATGACTTGAGGGATTGAGAAATCCCTCGTAGGTGGTTGAAGTCCATGCAGAGCAGCGAGGACGTGAGTAGCTGAGGTCCGAGCCGAGGGGCGAGAACTTAAGTGTAACGACCCTAATTTTGATAAATACGTTTTATAAACAAACTAGATTCTACTAGTTATAAAATTATTTTTTGTTAAAGAAGTTATTTTTTCTATGCACATGAACATACACATATGCAATTTTTTTTGAGTTTGGGCTTGTAAAGCCCAATGTAACACACCAAAACAACACTTAAACAAAAAAAAAATGGGAACAAGCCCAAGAATGGCCGGTCTACAATGGGGGGGGGGGGGGAACAAGTTAGGGTTAGGGTTTTATTGTTTGAACATATTTGACTCATGCTGAGTCTTTCTCCTCTCCCACGCTCCACCTCCCTCATATCCCAATCCCATGCATGATGAGATGTTTCCCCCATTCCCCATGGCCTTAGAATCCGGCCAAACCCCTCCATCTCCCTCTTCTCTTTTGTTTTAAAGCCCCCTCTCAACTCTACTTCTCATTTACAACTCTTACACTTTTCTAAACCTCCAAACCTCACTCTCTACACTCTTGCTACTGATTTGGAGTAAGAAGAAGAAGAAGAAAAAGCCAAGGAGAAGAAAAGAGGAGGCCAAAGCAAGGAGGAGAAGCAAAGGAGCTCAAGTTGGAGTCAAGAAGGAAGACCAACAAGCAAGGAGCTAGAAGGAGATCAAATTACAAGCAAAGGTGGGTGATTCTAATCTCTTTGTTTAGTTTTGATTGTTGAATGGTGGTTGTAGTGACTGAAAAATGACATGCATGCTCTAGAATGAACTTTGATAACTCATTTTGTACTAGAAACCCAAACCAGAAAATCCTGTTAAAAAGCTGATTTTTTGTTGTTAGTCCGTAGCTCATAACTCAAACAAAACTGCTTGGATTAACTTGAAATTTTTAAAGGTTGTTCATTTCTGTGTCGTACACCTTTTCTGACACTATTTACTATTTTAATCTAATTTTACCCCATGACTGTGTTATTTTGATGTGATGTTCTGAGAATCTGTACACTTGTTAAAGATTGGACCATAAGAGCTTGTAAACGATCTTGTATGAAGAACCTTGAAACTAGAAAGTTATAGTAGACACATAGACCTTTCTAGATTGACCGAGAAATCATGATTAACTTGAAACTGTGTTATTTCTTTGATCTATACAGCTATATTTTTAGTTGTTTGGTTTTCTGGGCTGGAAAGAATTCTTTCAAGAATTTTGTTGCCAATTGCTCCCATGAATTAATTGATCCTGGTTCCAAAGAATTATACCACAATTTAGCATTAATTTTTAAAGAGAATGGAAACAAGATTAACCTGATTTGTTCAGGGGTAAGCCCTTGGACGCTTTGAGTTCTGCATAGATCAAAGAAATCTTGCAGATGGAGATGAGGCTCCTCGTCTGGTTTGCCACTAAAGTGGGGAACCATGCTAAGTAATTAGGGAGATAGATGCATATTCCCTGTGACATTAGGTTGATAAGCAATGCAGGAAGGTTGCTCAATGTTCTTAGGTGTGAATTTTTCCTGTATTGGTACTCGAAATGGTACTTCCTCAGCCATTATTGCTCGTGAATTGGGTCTCTGTGCAGTCGCCTGGTTCCTTGCAGCAGTCGACTGGTTGGTTGCAGACAGCCGACCTAGTCTGTGCAGAGTGCATTTTGTTTCTGCGTCAATAGGTAGTAGCTCTAGACGAAGTGATCGTCTTTCGTGCATTCACCAAAAATCCTGTAACCTAAAAGAAAAGTATTTATTAATAAAAGAAAAGAAAAATGAAAAAGATTTTACTGATTTGTAAGTTAAAATACTAAACAATCCCCGGTAACGGCACCAAAAACTTGTTGTGCAATCCAGTTATCTGAATAAATAGATAATCTGGACACAAATTAAAAACCTCGCAAGTGTACGAATCGTTTATAGAAGCGTAGTGACAAGCAAGGGTCGATCCCACAGAGATTGTAGAAATTAACTTACTAACCAATAAAAAGAAATAAGAATCTTGAACTGTTGTTCTAAAAGAAATGAAAAGATTAAAAACTATATCAAGTAGTTCTGAATCACAAATATCTAGTAAGTAGTTGGGTTTTTTATCTCCACCAATAGTCAATAATGCTAAATCACCTTCTATACTACTCTATTTACTCATGTTTGTTCCTTTAAGGGCATGGTATCTACTCCTTAAAGTTAATGTTTCCCTAGGCCAAGAATTAGGCATGGTATCTACTCTAATTCGTTTCTTTCCTTAAGTATTTAGCATGGTATCTACTAAGTTGCACTTAAGGAAAACATAGGAACAATGAAAACGAACAAACACTCGAAGTTCTAGAAATTGGTATCAGATCTAGATCCTTCAAGTTGATTAAACCAAGAACCCTAAAAGATTCCTGTGTTACAAACTATGGGCACGAGATACGGATCGTCTCTATGCTCATATAACAGATCCAGACTTATAATATGCAAACTTGGTAAACTCAGGTTCTCCATGGCAGTCGACTTGCTGTCACTCTCAGTCGACTGCTCTTAGAACTTCTGAACAAGTTTGATTATTATAAATCAATACCAATTCAATCAGGTTCAATCAATAAGTAATAGAGAAGCATTCAGAAGAATATAGCATTACATGACTACGGTTTCAATCTACCCAACTATGAAATTAGTTCCACATAATAAGACTTTTATTCACTAACAGTTTTGAATACATGATTAAAATAAAGACTAGAAAAGAGAAGAAATAAACTGATGATGTTCGGCCAGATAAGTCGACTGTCTGTCACTCAGTCGACTGGCTCGTTCCCTTCTGTGTACTTGATCTTCTCTTTCCTTCGGTTCTGATAGAATAATGCCTCTTGGTTGATGATTGATGATTCAGAGATTAATTTATACCCTTAACTTCTTATTCCAGCCTTTTTATAACTTCTTTTGCCCACATCTGCAGATTCCAATTCTATCTCTTTACACATTGAATATAGATTTGAGTCGATCTTCTCACTTGCCAACCCTGGTCCCCTATCTTGATTAATGACGAGTTGTTACACGCAGACGACCTGGGTTTGGATAACTTTCATCTTGCTTCGTATTTGGATGAGGACGAATCCTTCCTGTTCTTATCTTCTAACTCTGCTGAATGCAGTCGGCTGGCTTGGATGTAAGTCGACTGTGCTGAGACTTCTGTGGATTCATGATTCATCAGTCAAGTCGACTGGTGTTGGAGAAGTCGTCTGTGCCAAGCAGCTTCAACCTCTCTGTCCAGTCGCCTGTTGGAGGAATCAGTCGACTTATGCTCTGCAGTTCCTGTGTATCATCCTCAAAATTCTGAATCTGCTTCGTTTTGCTGTTTTAGGTTGTTTCCTGTGGAAAAGAGAAAATAAGAGTAAAATACCATATATAGAGCATTTAAATGTTCAATTGCATTAAGATTATTGCTCCTAAATGTGAATATTATTGAGTTCATCAAATACCCCCAAACTTAGCTTTCGCTTGTCCTCAAGCAAAATCAAACTACAAGCATCTCTTGAACATCTTGACCCTTCCAACATTTACCTCAGAGAACTTGCTACATTAGGTGTCAAGGTTAGAACAAGCATTAAGATAGGTCTAAACAGGCTTTTAATTTAAATGTTAATCACTTATTCACAAGAACACTTAACTTGAATATTAAATAATAGTGTGGCCAATGCCGCTGCAACCTAATCATGATTAAGGCCAGCAAGCTCAACTATATTTCAACTCCAAATTCTCACCATGGCATACACTCACAAAGAAAATATAGCTCTTATTGACATGGGACATTCAAGTTAGATCTCGTGACAACTTTCATTACTTGGATGAAACCATATGCTTGATCTTGCTACTACATCTTCACACCATTGATTAGCATGTTACTTGGATCAAAAGGTCTTATATAGGTTGTAATGCGGCCTTGGGTGAGGGTTTAAACAATGAAGGGGAAAAGGAATACAAAATTTCTAAAGAATTAGTAGAGCAACTTTATTCTAAGAGATTTTTGATTTTTTTTTTTTTTTTTGATTTTTTTTTTTAGGCCAACTATAACAGGCTTATACTTTATTTTTACCAAACCCTTTCCCCCATCCATAACTCAGCAATTTATAAATTTTCATTTTTTTTTTCTTATGAAAAATCCTCCAACTCTTCTTTATATTTTCATCCCCTTCATCTTGACATACCACATCTCTTTTACAATTTTTGCTCTACTAACTCAATAGATATAGGTAAGGTGACCTATTCTTCTAGTCTTTGGTAAAGGATGATGTGGCTTACAAAAATAAGGCTTTTATAGGCTTCAAAGGGGTAACTAGTGGATAACTGATATTGGGTAGGCTATTTGTCTTTGGTGATAGGATCTTAGGTGCCTTAATCATTTCCAAGTTTTATGCAAAAACTAAAACTAAGTTTCGAAAAGTAGCAAAAACAAGTTCTAGATCATCTCAAAAATGCAGTCCACTGAGATCCTCAAGTGTGTGATTCTCTCAAAAGAAATATTTAAGGCTCAAAAACTCACAATTTGTATAGTTAAGTTTACTCACAGTTGAACTTGCTATTCTCTTTCACAATTCGTTAGATTGACATAGCCACATGAATGAAAATTTTCAAGTATGATCCTTATGATAAGTTATTATCATTTTTAAAGATAAAGACCACACTTAATACTCGTTCTCCACTCTCTACCTATAGTAACTAAACTCATTTTTCATCATTGTTGTTAGAAAAGACTCCACATCAAGAGACTCCAAATGTAAATAACTACCCCCAAACTTAGATGGAACATTGTCCTCAATGTTCGAAATAAAAATAATAGGCATATGTTACCATCCGGTTGGAAGGAAAAAAAAATAAAATAAAAAAAACTGAAATAAGAGATAAAAAGAAATAAAAAGAAAGTGTAAATACTCCCTGAAAAATTGGGTTGCCTCCCAATAAGCGCTGTGTTTCCTGTCTTCAGCTAGACTTGATGAGTTCATGCAATGTATTGAATGGTTTGAAGATTCACATCTTCCTCTTGCGGCTCTAGACTCATCTCAATGTACGGCTTCGCCCTATGTCCGTTCACCTTGAATGTTTGATTTTTCTCTTTGCTATGAACCTCCAATGCTCCATGTGGAAAGACTTTTGTAACAATGTATGGGCCATACCATCATGACATAAGCTTGCCTGGAAAAAGTCTTAATCTTGAGTTGTATATCAATACCTTCTGCCCTACATAAAACTCCTTCCTTGCTAGCTGTTTATCATGGTATATCTTGGTCCTTTCTTTGTACAGTTTTGCATTTTCATATGCGTCGTGCCTCAATTCTTCAAGCTCGTTCAGTTGCAATCTTCTCTTGTCACCTACTTGTTTCATATCAAAGTTGAACCTTTTAATGGCCCAATAAGCTTTGTGTTCCAACTCCACTGGCAGATGACAGGCTTTTCCAAAAACCAGACGGTATGGTGACATGCCGATGGGTGTCTTGTATGTTGTTCTGTAGGCCCACAATGCATCATTCAAGCGTAGCGACCAATCCCTTCTCCTTGTATTTACTGTCTTTTCCAAAATGCTCTTGATTTCTCTGTTGCTAATCTCCACTTGCCCACTGGTTTGAGGATGATATGGAGTACCCACTCTATGTGTAATCCCATATTTCTTCATCAAAGAAGCAAATGGAAAATTATTGAAGTGGCTCCCTCCATCACTAATTATTGCTCGTGGTGTACCAAACCTGGTTGAGATGTTTTCCTGCAAAAACTTGACAACAACTTTGTGATCATTAGTTTTTGAGGGGATAGCCTCGATCCATTTAGACACATAATCCACACCCACAAGAATATATAAATAACCAAATGAGTTAGGAAAGGGACCCATGAAGTCGATTCCCCAAACATCAAAAAGCTCGATTACTTGGATGTTTTGCAGTGGCATTTGATTTCTAGAAGAGATGTTGCCTGTCCTTTGGCATTTGTCACAAGTCCTGCAAAAAGAAAAAGCATCTTTGAATACATTAGGCCAATAAAATCCAGATTGTAATACCTTAAGTGCTGTTCTTTTTGGTCCAAAATGTCCTCCACATGCATATTGGTGGCAATGTTGTAGAATACTCATTTGCTCTTCTTCTGCCACACATCTTCTTATAATTTGATCAGGGCTGAATTTGAACAAATAAGGATCGTCCCAATAATAGTGCTTGCACATGGCCACCAATCTCTTTCTTTCTTGACTTGTCATACCTGGAGGGAAAACATGAGCAGTGAGATAATTTACAATATCTGCAAACCATGGAAGTTGTATATTTATTTCAAATAAATTTTCATCTGGGAAATTTTCATTCAGTGGGGACACAATTCTTTCTTCATCATGTAGTAATCTGGACAAGTGATCCGCCACAACATTGTCACTTCCTTTCTTGTCTCTAATCTCAAGGTCGAATTCTTGAAGCAATAGCACCCATCTGATCAACCTAGGCTTAGCATCCTTTTTAGCAAACAAATATCTCAAAGCAGCATGGTCAGTGAAAACAATAACTTTAGAACCAATCAAATATGATCTAAACTTCTCTACAGCAAAAATGACAGCTAACATTTTTTTTTCAGTAGTGGAATAATTAAGCTGTGCATCATTTAAAGTTCGAGAAGCATAGTAAATAGCATGAGGTACCTTATTTATTCTTTGCCCCAAAACAGCTCCCAAAGCATAATCACTTGCATCACACATAAGCTCGAAAGGATGGTTCCAATCTGGTGCTATGATGATAGGTGCAGAAATGAGAAGATTTTTCAATGTAATGAAAGCATTTGTGCACTCTTCTATCCATGCAAACTCAACATCCTTAGCTAACAATTCACAAAGGGGTCTGGAGATTTTGGAGAAATCTTTTATAAATCTTCTATAGAACCCCGCGTGTCCAAGAAAACTCCTTACACCCTTGACTGTAGTAGGAGGTGGTAGTTTTGATATGATGTAAACTTTTGCCTTGTCTACCTCTATGCCCCTTTTTGATACCACATGTCCCAAGACAATACCTTATTGTACCATAAAATGGCACTTTTCCCAATTCAGCACTAAATTGCATTCTTCATATCTCTTAAGTACAAGCTGCAAATGGTTAAGGCATTCATCAAAATAAGACCCAAAAACACTGAAATCATCCATAAATACCTCGATGAACCTTTCCACCATGTCTGAAAATATACTCATCATGCATCTCTGAAATGTAGCTGGTGCGTTGCACAATCCAAAGGGCATCCTCCTGTATGCAAAAGTACCAAAAGGACATGTAAAAGTGATTTTTTCTTGATCTTCTGGTGCAATAGCAATTTGATTATAGCCACTATAACCATCTAAAAAACAATAATGACTATATTCTGCTAATCTTTCTAACATTTGATCAATAAAAGGAAGAGGGAAATGATCTTTCCTGGTTTCGTTGTTCAGCTTCCTGTAGTCTATGCATACCCTCCATCCTGTGGTCATTCTTGTAGGGATAAGCTCATTCTCTTCATTCTTCACCACTGTGACTCCACTTTTCTTAGGCACTACATGTATAGGACTCACCCATTTGCTGTCTGAGATAGGGTAGATGATGCCAACATCTAGTAGCTTCAAGACTTCTATTCTCACCACTTTCTTCATGTGTGAATTGAGCCTTCTCTGTGCTTCCCTGCTAGGTTTTGCATTGTCTTCAAGAAGTATTTTATGCATGCATTTGGATGGACTTATTCCCTTGATGTCTGCAATGGTCCATCCTATTGCACCTTTGTGTTCTCGCAGTACCCTCAGCAGCTTATCTTCTTCTTGCACACTCAAGTTTGCAGCAACTATCACAGGTAGCGTCTGGTTCTCGCCCAAATATGCATGCTTCAAGTGTTCAGGCAGTGGCTTAAGCTCCACATCTGGTGTCCTGGTAGCAGTCGACTTGTTCCGTTCACCAGTCGACTGGTCTGAGGAAACACAAGTGTTATCAGACACAAAATTTTCAAATGCAGGTGCAAGCTTACCTGAATATGATTTTGGAGTTTCAAGGTAATGTACTGTCTCTGCAATCCTCCAGTCATCGTATTCCTGTTCAACATGAGATAATGTTAGAGATTGTGTAATTGCAGCTTGTAGTGGTTTAATGCTATGTACCTGAAATGTTTGATCAACTATCTCCTGTACCACATCAATATTATAGCATTCATGATCATCATGTGGTAACTTTAGTGTATCGAACATTTTAAATTCAACCTTTTCTCCGTTTATCTTCATACTTATAGTACCTTTTTTAACACAAATTTTTATATCAGTCGTACTCATAAAGGGCCTAGCTAGGATGATCGGTAAAGAAGATGGCATTGAAGAGTCCTCCATATCTAACACCACAAAATCTGCAGGCAAAATAAAATCGTTTACCTGAACTAGGACATCTTCCAAAATACCTCTAGGTCTCCTGATGCTGCGATCAGCCAACTGTAAAGTGATGGATGTTGGTTTGAGTTCCCCCAATCCTAGCTTTTCGTAAACAGAGTATGGAAGAAGGTTTATGCTTGCCCCCAAGTCTAGCAGTGCCTTTTCAAAGAAGTGCTCACCAACCCTGTAAGGAATGGTAAAACTACCTGGGTCCTTCAGTTTAGGAGGTAATTTCCTTAACAAAACGGTGCTTACTTCCTCTGTCAAAGCCACATCCTCCCTAACCTAAATTGTTCTTTTGTGAGTACAACATTCTTTCAAAAATTTGGCATAAGAAGGAATTTGTTTAATAGCATCAAGTAGGGGGATATTAATTTCTACCTTTCTGAGAGTTTCAAAGATATCAAATAAATATTGTTCTTTCTTTTGCTTGACTAACCTTTGAGGGAATGGTGGCAAAACTGTCCTTTCTTTTTCACTTACCTTGTTGGAACCCAAAACTTTTGATGGTTGTGTATCTGATTCGTCTGCGTGTGTTCCAACCTTGTTGTCAATTGTCTTACCACTTCTCAGAGTTGTTACTGATTTGAGCTGTTCTTGGCCTCTAGGGTTTGGTATGGTTTGTGATGGGAGTTCTCCTGTCTTTCTTTCACTCAACTCCTTCGCGATTTGCCCGATTTGAGTTTCCAATTTCTGAATTGCCTGTCCTTGTTGGTTGCTTGTTTGATGTTGTTGTTGGAGCAATTGAAGAATGGTGGATTCGAAATCCAACTTCTTCTGTTCTTGAACTGGCCGATCAAACCCACTTCCCATCTGAAAGTTCCGTGCATGTCCTTGTGAAGATTGAGCGCCTTGATTGTTGCTCCATGAGAAATTTGGATGGTTCCTATACCCTGGGTTGTATGTGTTCGAGAAGGGGTTGTTCTTTGGTGGAAACACTCCTTGTCCCACATAGTTTGCATGCTCCTGAACTGTGAAAGAAGACATGGGACACACATCAGTCGTATGATCAAAATGAGAACAAATTGCACAAATTTCTTTTGTTTGATTTTTTACACTGCCCATCGTCGTCATTGCATTAACAAGCATATCAATTTTTTTGTTCATGTTTACCATTTCTAATTGTATGTTATTACTACTAGAAATTTCGTAAACTCCCTGTTTTTTAGAAATGCCTCTTCCCCTTGTTGAGAATTGCTGTGAGTTCTCGCTGAGTTCTTCAAATAATTCGATGGCCTCCTCACCACTTTTTCTCATCAAGATCCCGTTGCAAGCTGAATCCACAATTGCCTTGTTAGTATCATTTAAACCTTCATAAAATGCTTGTACCTGATCATCCTTAGGCATGTTGTGCGTAGGACATTTGAGAAGCTTGTTCTTGAAATCCTTCCATGCTTCGAAGAATAAATCTCCATCTTTTTATTGGAAGAGTTGAATTTCCCTTTTAAGTTGTTTGGTTTTCTGGGCTGGAAAGAATTCTTTCAAGAATTTTGTTGCCAATTGCTCTCATGAATTAATTGATCCTGGTTCCAAAGAATTATACCACAATTTAGCATTAAGTTTTAAAGAGAATGGAAACAAGATTAACCTGATTTGTTCAGGGGTAAGCCCTTGGACGCTTTGAGTTCTGCATAGATCAAAGAAATCTTGCAGATGGAGATGAGGCTCCTCGTCTGGTTTGCCACTAAAGTGGGGAACCATGCTAAGTAATTAGGGAGATAGATGCATATTCCCTGTGACATTAGGTTGATAAGCAATGCAGGAAGGTTGCTCAATGTTCTTAGGTGTGAATTTTTCCTGTATTGGTACTCGAAATGGTACTTCCTCAGCCATTATTGCTCGTGAATTGGGTCTCTATGCAGTCGCCTGGTTCCTTGCAGCAGTCGACTGGTTGGTTGCAGACAGCCGACCTAGTCTGTGCAGAGTGCATTTTGTTTCTGCGTCAATAGGTAGTAGCTCTAGACGAAGTGATCGTCTTTCGTGCATTCACCAAAAATCCTGTAACCTAAAAGAAAAGTATTTATTAATAAAAGAAAAGAAAAATGAAAAAGATTTTACTGATTTGTAAGTTAAAATACTAAACAATCCCCGGTAACGGCACCAAAAACTTGTTGTGCAATCCAGTTATCTGAATAAATAGATAATCTGGACACAAATTAAAAACCTCGCAAGTGTACGAATCGTTTATAGAAGCGTAGTGACAAGCAAGGGTCGATCCCACAGAGATTGTAGAAATTAACTTACTAACCAATAAAAAGAAATAAGAATCTTGAAGTGTTGTTCTAAAAGAAATGAAAAGATTAAAAACTATATCAAGTAGTTCTGAATCACAAATATCTAGTAAGTAGTTGGGTTTTTTATCTCCACCAATAGTCAATAATGCTAAATCACCTTCTATACTACTCTATTTACTCATGTTTGTTCCTTTAAGGGCATGGTATCTACTCCTTAAAGTTAATGTTTCCCTAGGCCAAAAATTAGGCATGGTATCTACTCTAATTCGTTTCTTTCCTTAAGTATTTAGCATGGTATCTACTAAGTTGCACTTAAGGAAAACATAGGAACAATGAAAACGAACAAACACTCGAAGTTCTAGAAATTGGTATCAGATCTAGATCCTTCAAGTTGATTAAACCAAGAACCCTAAAAGATTCCTGTGTTACAAACTATGGGCACGAGATACGGATCGTCTCTATGCTCATATAACAGATCCAGACTTATAATATGCAAACTTGGTAAACTCAGGTTCTCCATGGCAGTCGACTTGCTGTCACTCTCAGTCGACTGCTCTTAGAACTTCTGAACAAGTTTGATTATTATAAATCTATACCAATTCAATCAGGTTCAATCAATAAGTAATAGAGAAGCATTCAGAAGAATATAGCATTACATGACTACGGTTTCAATCTACCCAACTATGAAATTAGTTCCACATAATAAGACTTTTATTCACTAACAGTTTTGAATACACGATTAAAATAAAGACTAGAAAAGAGAAGAAATAAACTGATGATGTTCGGCCAGATAAGTCGACTGTCTGTCACTCAGTCGACTGGCTCGTTCCCTTCTGTGTACTTGATCTTCTCTTTCCTTCGGTTCTGATAGAATAATGCCTCTTGGTTGATGATTGATGATTCAGAGATTAATTTATACCCTTAACTTCTTATTCCGGCCTTTTTATAACTTCTTTTGCCCACATCTGCAGATTCCAATTCTATCTCTTTACACATTGAATATAGATTTGAGTCGATCTTCTCACTTGCCAACCCTGGTCCCCTATCTTGATTAATGACGAGTTGTTACACGCAGACGACCTGGGTTTGGATAACTTTCATCTTGCTTCGTATTTGGATGAGGACGAATCCTTCTTGTTCTTATCTTCTAACTCTGCTGAATGCAGTCGGTTGGCTTGGATGTAAGTCGACTGTGCTGAGACTTCTGTGGATTCATGATTCATCAGTCAAGTCGACTGGTGTTGGAGAAGTCGACTGTGCCGAGCAGCTTCAGTCTCTCTGTCCAGTCGCCTGTTGGAGGAATCAGTCGACTTATGCTCTGCAGTTCCTGTGTATTATCCTCAAAATCCTGAATCTGCTTCGTTTTGCTGTTTTAGGTTGTTTCCTGTGGAAAAGAGAAAATAAGAGTAAAATACCATATATAGAGCATTTAAATGTCCAATTGCATTAAGATTATTGCTCCTAAATGTGAATATTATTGAGTTCATCAGGGAGCTACTTGTTGGACGGGCCGAGGTTGCAATCGAACTCCAAGCGTAGATGGCGGTTGCGACAATCGACGGGGTTGATTCATCGTTGGTTCGTGCCAAGTGTAGGTCGAGGCGGGCCAACCCTTAGGCCGGATTTGAGGGCTAGTTAATTCCTAGTATGTGATGGGTTAAGATCCATTAATGATAAAAGGTAACTAACTAGAAAGAGTCTACAAGTAGAACTTAACTAGTTGTTCATAGGAAGCCAAGTTGATTACCAAGTTAGGGATTAGATATGGTAGATAGATCGCCTAACTAAGAGAATGAGTAATATGAGATAGCTCGCCTAGAGGTTCATACTTCTAACAAGAAAATGAAAGAGAATTAGAGTTTGGCTAGAGTGATGGCTTCTAGTAATCGGTTGATAAAAGAAATACTAGTAATCGTGTAATTAGCCTTACCTTTAGTCTTGGGGTGGGGTAGCATGGATACCTTGGTAGGACTAGATTGAGTCTTGGTTGAGTGTAAGGACAGGCACTGGCGGGGGTGTTCGCCTGCCAGGGGGACGCATGGCGTCAGCACGCCTGGCCAAATCCTAGGTTCGTTTAACGCGGACAGGGACCCTGAGCCGCCCTGTAACGGAGTCGGGGAGACTCTGTGGGGGCTTCGCTATTTCGGCAGGAATGCGTTTATGTTCGTAACAACCTTTGAGGAGGTTTAGAGTGTTGACGTCGTCTCGACTACAAATTCTTCTCTAGTGTAAGGACGAGTGTAGCGGAGTTGGGGAAACCTTATATCCGTCATGTCCTTTGTTAATTGATGCAGGTAGGAGGTTTAGAGGAAGTCCCCACAGAGCGAGACTCTACGGGAAAGACTCTAATTCCTCTGGCGGGGAGCACTGGTGCCCGTATATCAGCTTTTGGTGAGGTCCTGAAAAACGTAGATACAACAATATACCATGATTACAGTCAGGCAGGGTAAGTCTGCGACTGGGATCCCGAGCATAGTGGATAAAACACGCGGATTGGACACCACTAATGACAGCAGTGACGGGTAAGCCGGACGACTGCAGCTTCACCATCACTAGAATCAGAAACAGGAGAGAGCACAAGAGTACGATGCATAGCGGAGATCGAGCCCCATCAAACTGAAGAACGTCGTTTGGTTGGGGGGTGTGTAGTATGGGATGCATATCTTTCAACCAAGCATGCATTAGATTTAGGAGCATGTGTGCACAGCGTGTGCATTAGATTAGGCCATGGCATACACCGACACTTGTTTGACATCACCTTTTTCTTCGCATCAAATATTTTGTGGATTGTTGAGGTTGAAATCGTTATATTATGGCGTAGAGAGGATAGCCGAATATAGCATTTTCGTCAGTTGTATTCAACTGACGTGCCCACAGTTATCAGTGCAGGATTGCCGACTTGGGATCGTGGGAAAGCTGTTGCAGGGGAAAGCATCCAAGTGAAAGTTACTGTACAAATTTTATTTTACATTCTTGTTGTAACAATTAAATTGTAATTGTTGTATTCATCGGACATTGTAATAACAATTTGATGTAATAAAAAGTTTTAATTTCCTGTCATTTTTATTGTATTGTGACTCATTTGAAGAAAGATCCTGAAATGTGTCACGAGTTCCTATGTTAGGAATTCAGGGCGCTACATTGAGGGATTGAAGAATCTCACGTAAGTGGTTGAAGTCCATGCCGAGGGCGAGGACTTGAGGATTGAGAAATCCCTCGTAGGTGGTCAAAGTCCATGCGAGCAGCGAGGATGTGAGTAGCTGAGATCTGAGCCGAGAGGCAAGGACTTGAGGGATTGAGAAATCCCTCATAGGTGGTCGAAGTCCATGCCGAGCGGCGAGGACTTGAGGGATTGAGAAATCCCTTGTAGGTGGTCGAGGTCCATGTCCAGCGACGAGGACGTGAGTAGCGGAGGTCCGAGCCGAGGGACGAGGACTTAAGGGATTGAAGAATCCCTCGTACATAGGTGGTCGAAGTCCATGCCGAGGGGTGAGGACTTGAGTAGCCGAGGTCCGAGCCGAGGGGCGAGGACTTAAGTCGCCGAGGTCCAAGCCGAGGGGCCAGGACTTGAGGGATTGAGAAATCTCTCGTAGGTGGTCGAAGTCCATGCCAAACGGCAAGGACGTGAGGGATTGAGAAATCCCTCGTTGGTGGTCGAAGTCCATGCCGAGTGGCGAGGACTTGAGGGATTGAGAAATCCTTTGTAGGTGTTCGAAGTCCAAGCTGAGGGGCGAGGACGTGATGGAATGAGAAATCCCTCGTAGGTGGTCGAAGTCCAAGCCGAGCACCGAGGACGTGAGGGATTAAGAAATCCCTCGTAGGTGGTCGAAGTCCAAGCCGAGCGGCGATGACGAAAGTGATCGAGAAATCCCTCGTAGGTGGTTGAAGTCCAAGCAGAGCGGTGAGGACGTGAGGGATTGAAAAATCCCTCGTGGGTGGTCAAAATTCAAGCCGAGCGGCAAGGACAAGGGATTGAGAAATCTCTCGTACGTGGTCGAAGTCCAAGCCGAGCGGCGAGGATGTGAGGGATTGAGAAATCTCTCGTTGGTGGTCGAAGTCCATGCCAAGTGGCGAGAACTTGAGGGATTGAGAAATCCCCAAACTATGACTTGTTAAACAAAATTTTCTGCCTTTATTTCATGTTTGTTTATAGGGGAATTGGCGCGTAGCGCCTATTACAATAGTAGGCTCTCCCGTATTTTTCCTCTTGGAACTTGACAAGGTGCTCCGTGTTTAAGGGCCTCTTAACTACCCTGACCCCCTGGTCTTCGAGTTGGTACGTACTAGGACGCATCACTTAGGAGACCTTATATGGGCCTTTCCAAATGGAGGATAAATTGCCTCTAGCTGTGGGCTGGGAAATTGCGAGCTTTCTGAATACGAGGTCACCTTCCTTGATATTGGTCGGACGGGCTTTCTTGTTGTATAACCTCTCAATTCACTGCTGATATTTGGCCCGTCGGATGGTGAATCTTTCTCGGACTTCGTCAATGAGGCCTAGGTTCACCCTGAGGTTGCTCTAGTTCGATCCCTCATCGAAGCCCATGTACCTAGGTGATGGGAGACCAACTTCCAGAGGGATGACCGCCTCGGTCCCGTAAGCTAAGTTGAATGGGGACTCGCCGGTCGGGATTCTCTTAGTAGTACGGTGTGACCAAAGGACGCTCGATGACTACTCAACCCAGAGACCCTTAGGGGATTGGTTCAACTATTTTTTGAGACCGTCAAGAATTTTCCGGTTGGCATTTTCTGCTTGGCTGTTCGATTAGGAGTGGGGAGCGCTGCTGAATTCCGAGATCTTCACAAAACTTTCGAAAAAATTTGCCTACGAACTGGGTTCCGTTATCGGTGACTAGCACGCACGGGATCCCAAACCGACAGATGATGTGTTTCCAGAATAATTGTTGGGCTTGAAGTTCTGTGATCGTGACTAGGGGTTCTACCTCGACCCATTTGGTGAAGTAGCAGATGGCCACGATCAGGAATTGCCTTTGGCCCGTAGTCTTTGGAAAGGGACCGACTAGGACCATCCCCCACATGGCAAAGGGGGTAGAGCTGGCGAGTGATTTTAGTTCGCTTGGGGATAGCGTTTGATGGGAGAGAACCTTTGGTAGGGGCCGCACCTTTTTACCAAGTCCTGGGCGTCCTGTAACATAGTGGGCCAGTAGTAGTCGTGATTGAGAGCTTTTCTTGCCAGCGACCTACTGCCATATGGCAACCCCAAATTCCTTCTTGTAACTCCTCCAGAGCATACTTAGCTTCATCTGGTTTCAGACAACGGAGATAAGGTCTCCCTTTAGCCTTGGTGTAGGAGCGCTTGAAGAGCACGTCCTCAATTAGGGGCCCCTAAGGAAGAATGCTTCAAGAGAATATTAAAGGACGAAGTCGTCAGGGCCCCTAAGGATGATGCCAGCTCCGCTCCGATGAATACATTCGATGATTGACAGCTTTATGTCCAGGGTCAGAGATTGGCTTACTCGAAACCATTTGGACTTGTCTCCTTCGGAGAGGGAGACCTCCTCTAGCATGTCTACAGGCTCCAAGCCTCTGTCGGATGGGAGTTCTACCGCGTCAAAGGGAAAGACTCCGCCCCCTACTGCGGTCATGTAACATGAAAGTGCTGATTCTTGATTACCTCGGACTACACCAGCCTCGTGATTGGTGGGAAACTTCAGCTTCAAGTGATAGGCGGAGGGAACCTCTTGGAGTGTGCACAGGCCGGGTCTGCCGAAAATAGCATTATCGGTGGCCTTAATATTGACCACCATGAAGTCCATCGTTTCGGTTCAAAGGATCGGGGCCGTGCCGACGGTCACATCAAGTGTGATGATTCCCACGATTTGGACAGGGATGCCGGAGAACCCATGAAGCGTGTACCTTGCCGGCTTCGACCTTTCGCAGGAGAACTTGAGGCTTTCGAACACAGCCAGAAATAGGATTTGACCGAACTCCCATTGTCAACAAGAATACGTTGGACCTCGTGGTATACCATGCCGAGGCTAACCGCCAGTGCGTTACAATGAGGCAGTCGGATGCCTTCGAGATCTTCGTTGGAGAATGAGACTGCCAACCTCTGGTCCCCGTGGGACGGATAGTTATGGACCGAGTTTACTTCCCGAACGAAAGCTTTGCGGGAGGTGTTCGATTCTCCCCCCATTGGTCCTCTGTGGACACAGTGAAGGATAGTCGCCCCCCCCGGCATCCTCGACCTCGAGCTCGGGCTTGGGTCGCCTGCTGACCATTGGAGGAGGATGCGAGGGTCGCGGATCCCCCTGGTGCCTAGGGTTTGCTCGAGTGAACTCCCTCAAATACCCTCTCTGGATGAGGGCTTCAATCTCGTCTTTCAGGGGGCGGCAATTATCGGTCTCGTACCCGTTGTCCCAATGGAAGAGGCGGTAGAACCTCTGGTCCCTCTCCTTATTGTTGTTAGGTCGGGGAGGAAGGCGGACGATCCCCTTGTCCTCAATCTTCAGGAGGATAGCTGACACGTTTTAGATCAGCGGAGTGTATCTCTCGAAACGGGGGACCGGCGGGGAGCATTTCTGGGCAAACACATCTTTCTGAGCTATCTTCATAGGCTCGGAGTCTTCGGTCTTTCTCTTCCCCTTGGCTGGTGTTTCTTTCAGGCCTTCGGGGTGCAGTGTCTCCTCAGCCCGGATGTACTTTTCGACCCAGTTGAGAAGGTCGAGAAAATCTTTTGGTGGTTTCTTGGCCAAGGATGCCTTCAACTGGCCGTGGCGAACATTTTGTCGAAAGGCCCCCGATGCGACAATGGCATCGAGAGACGAGACCGCCCTAGCTTCGGTTGTGAACCTCCGCACAAATTCATGGAGGGGTTCTCCTTCCTTCTGCTTGAGGTCCAAAATGGACGCGCTCTTCTTCTCGACCTTCCGACTGGTCACAAAGTGGTTAGAAAGTTCGCCTCAAGCTGTTCGAACGAGAACACTGAATCAGGGGCGAGCTTCGAGAACCATTCTCGAGTTGGGCCACACATGGTTGCTGGGAATGCGCGGCATAGGAGAGGATTCGATGCGCTGTGAATCATCATGAGGGTTTTGAACCCTGCCATGTGATCAACTAGATCACTCTCGCCATTGTAGGTCTCGAACTGAGGCGGTCTGAAATTCCTGGGAATCTCAGCATCTAGAAGTTGAGAGGAGAACGGGGGTCGGCTCGGCTGATTGCGGTCCTCCCTTGTTAATGCGGGCGAGGCGCTTCTCCATCTCTTGGAGGCAATGGAGGACGACTTCGTTCTGCCGTGGTGGCTGGAATGAACCGTGAGACTCGGGACCCCGACCATCTTCCAGCCTCGAGCCGACATTTTGCTGTTCGAACCCAGGGCCGCCTTCGAGGGCTCAGAGGATCTCGTTCCTGAAATCTCGGAACTCGGCTCTCGTGACCGGAGCTTGTTCGCCCTGACCGGGTGGAGGTTGCCTATCCTTCGGGGAGCGGCTGCGATTGTGCTCCCGACTTCGGAATGGGAGAGTGCTATGTGTCGGAGCTGGGTCGGAAGGGACTGCCCGGTTCCTTGATTGGTTGAGCTAGAGCCGAAGGTCATCCACGGGCTGCCGGTGGTTGATGTTATGTCGTAAGTCTTTGGCAACCGAATGAGAAGCTCTCAGACCGGGTCCCGCTGTGCCATTGACTGGTGGTCTATTAGAACCCTGAGTATTCACACGACTGTGAGAGGGATGGGGGTCGGGACAACATCCATCGGTGAAGGCTCTTCTGGCTTTGGGAGCCATGAGGACTCGGCTTCAGGAGAGATCCAAGCTTAGGCTCGAGTCGGTCGTTTCCCACAGACTGCGCCAACCTGATGCTGCTTGTTTTCGGTGCGGGAGCAACATGTGTGAGTTCTTGTAATTTGTAAAGTGGAAGGGATGGATCTCGACAGCAACTCGGATTTGTTCCTGGAGGCTGGCTCGGAAGAGCTGCTGGTGCTCGGACGACCGGGGTACCTGCAAAAGGCCTGGAACACCGGGAGAAATTTCGGCGACAGGCCCTCCGACGATCTAGTTAATCACTGGAAAATAAACTGGACAACTATGGTTCAGGTGGAGAATTTTTTATAACCCTCTGCAGTGACGAGGGAGTCTAGGCAAACGGTATCAAACCCTGATGGGCCGGATTGAACCCGTTTGTCTGTGGGCCTGAGGTGGTAGAAGGCTTGTTTGACCTATTTGACCTGATAATCTGGGATGAGCAAAATCTGAGAAGATCCGACGGCCCTGATTGGACCACATCATCTATACCCACATCAACCCTAATCCTCTTACTTTCAGAAAAATATAGGAGACTAGGGGTTATGCCTTATTAGTCCAAGAGAAATCAATCCTATGCAAATTCGATTGCAATTGTACAAGATTTGGCCTTGGGTAGTTGGATTGTAAATAGGATTTTGTACAGATATTAGTGCATCGTATTATATAGGAAATTAATTAATCCTGTAAACCAGGTCCAGAGTTCAAAAATCTGGGATACAAAAGAGAACCACAGTGGTAACTAGTTTTGCACCAATTAGCTATCCGTTAGAGCATCTTTGCCATTTACCCAATTTTTAGGTTGACGTGGAGGAGCACGCTGTCAAATTTGGCAGCGCAAATGGCCAAAGCCATACTATAGTTTAAGAAATCTTTTGTCTGATTGTTTTTTTAAAATAAAAAATAAATGTCGACTAGTCATTGAAGCATGATACGCGATTCAAGTGAGAATACCTGAACTTTCTTGTGCCCTCAAATCACCTTATCGATGGTTAAATGAAAGAGATGCAATCTGAAAGTAATGAAGGAGGTGCAATCTGATTGCGCCAGCAGAAATGGTTCCACATCACACAAAAGAAACCCTAGTTTCAAGTACAACAACACAAACATCCTCAGAAACAACTCTCAGAAAACACAAAGTACTAGATGATTTACCACATCACGCAGCTCAGGCATCTAATCAGAGAAGTATGCCGATGTAAATATTGAGAACATGTGACCATACAATCAATCGCAGGCACCAACTTGAAAAATATATATATAAGTTCACTGCGTCAAGCTTAAACAAACTCATAATATCTTTCCATACATTATATCGACATAAACAAGAATATCATAAAAAACAAATAGCACCACAGAGTTATTTCGGGACTCTTGAAACGCTACCAGACTCGAACCACCCAAAAGACTAAATTATGATAAGAAAACCAAACCCCTCATACCAGCAGAATTTATAGCCATAATAGTACAAATGCATTCTAGTAAAACCAGTGGGCCTACAGTAAAGCTACAACAACACAACCAGACAAACATTCAAGTCTCTAACTAAAAAAACACCTAAGTTTCGAGCAACACCAACAGCCAGAATCTAAAAGCATTTCCTGTGGACGATTGAAGGACCAGACTCGTCATACTCTCCCTTTGAAATCCACATCTGTAAATTACCAACAATGACAAGAAAATCAGGAAATTGTGATGCAGAAGATACAAGTAGGGGTGTAGAAAAGACATCATCGTTACAGATATAGCCTCCAGGGGGCAGGGGGGGGGGGGGGGGGGGGGGGGGGGAATAGTTAAAAATCATAAAATGAGGGTATAATAGGAAGAACAATTTGAGGACAACCAGATTAAACCCAATTATCAAATCATCACCAGAATGATTGGCTATGTATTGCATGAACATAACTTTGATGACATTTGATAATGAAATAATTCTTATCAAGTGATTCAACCAGATGAAACCCAATCCTAAAATCATCATTAGTATAATCAGCTATGTATTGCAATTGCATGAACATTAAAAAAATTTAAAGGCATTTGATATCAAATTATTCAACTATCAAGACAATACTCCACCTTCATCATATATATAGTCCCCTTCCGTTGTGCACTCGGCCTTCCCGCCTTCGTATTGACGTTCCGAACCGTTCACATTGATCTACACATTTAAATTAGTCTAAATATGTAAAATCAAATCATTTGAAATTCATATACCCATCCATTGAAGTGTTCCAAAATTGTATGGATGAAAATCATTGTTTTTTATAGTCACATGATGGATGGGCAAATGAATTTCAAATAATTTGATTTTACATATTTAGACTAATTTAGATGTGTAGATCAATGTGAATGGTTCGGATCGTCAGTACGAAGGCGGGAAGGTCGAGTGCACACAGAGGCCTAGTGCACAGCGGAAGGGGACTCTCTCTCTCTCTCTCTCTCCATATATATATATAGAAAAATCTTCCATTGTGCACCACCCCTCCGTGTGCACTCATGTGCACTCGGCCTTCCCGCCTTCGTATCGACGATCCGAACCATTCACATCGATCTACACATCTAAATTAGTCTAAATATGTAAAATCAAATCATTTGAAATTCATTTGCCCATCCGTCATGTGACCATAAAAAATAATGATTTTCAGCCATACAATTTTGTAACACTTCAATGGTGGGAAAATGAATTTCAAATGATTTGATTTTACATATTTAGATTAATTTAGATGTGTAGATCAATGTGAACGGTTTGGATCGCCGATACGAAGGTGGGAAGGCCAAGTGCACACGCCGTGTGCACCATAGGTGGTGCACAACGGAAGACTTCCCTATATATATATATATATATATATATATATATATATATATATATATATAAGTTCTAATTGAATTATATCTACTGACCTATGTTGTCACCTGCCATATAGCCTATGTTGCACAAACACTTTCACACACTGGTCGGTCACCCGAAGTCGACACGACATTGATATTTTAGGGTAGTTATTCATAATCTTCACCCGAAGTCGATGTGAGAGTGCTTCTTAGCATATAGGTATCACACAAATTGTCATATCAAAAATAGGCATGTCCATTAAGGTTAATGATTCAATAACCTTTCTTTCAAACGAATATGATAACCTCTCTTGCCTATTGGTACATAACTACTATATTTTCATAATGCTCCTTTTAATGTTTCCTTTTCTTCCACCACGTAAAACACTATGCAAAATTCTTTATTTATGCCATGAGCCAAGTGAAACACAATCTCAAATTTCAAAAGACAATATATTAAAAAGTAAGCAGGGAATATAACTTTGACGACAATTTTTTAGTTTTAAGAAGCTTTGATAACATTTGATAATGAAATAACTCAATTATCAAGTGATTCAACCAGATGAACCAAATCTTAAAATTATCACTAGTATAATCAGCTATGTACTGCATGAACATAAAATTTTAATGGCATTTGATATCAAATTATTCAACTATCAGGTAGTAAGGACCATACTCCACCTTCTTTTTCAAATAATGTTTTTTAAACAAGTGTTTTAATTGAATCATATCTACTGACCTATTCTGCTGTCACCTATTTGGCAGCCAGTATATCATGTCGCACATGTCGCAGTCGACATTGATATTCTAAGGTAGTTTTTCACAATCTTCTTCGTGTCGGTGTGCTGTGTTGCACCATGTCTGTGTCGGCGTGTCTGTGACAGTGGGTATCACACAATTGTGATATCTAAAACAGGCATGGCCACTAAGGTTAATGATTCAGTAACCTTTCTTTCCAAACCAATATGACCACCTCTCTTGCCTATCGTTAAATAACTACTATATTTCATAATGCTCCTTTGCCTTAATGTTTCCTTTTCTTCCACCACGTAAAACACCCATGAGCCAAGTAAAACACAATCTCACATTTCAAAAGACAAAATATTAAAAAGTAAGCAGGGAATGTGCAAGAACTAATACACCATGAGCTATGCAAACATTCTTTTAAAAGAAAACAACTAACCTGCTGGAAGGTGCTGAGGGAGGCAAGAATGGAACCTCCAATCCAAACACTGTACTTCCTTTCGGGAGGAGCAACCACCTTAATCTTCATGCTGCTTGGTGCAAGTGCCGTGATTTCCTTGCTCATACGATCAGCAATACCTGGGAACATAGTAGACCCACCACTGAGGACAATGTTTCCATACAAATCCTTCCTGATATCGACATCACACTTCATGATGGAGTTGTAGGTGGTCTCATGGATTCCAGCAGCTTCCATTCCAATCAACGATGGTTGGAAGAGAACCTCAGGGCATCTGAATCTCTCTGCTCCAATTGTAATAACCTGACCATCCGGGAGCTCATAGCTCTTCTCCACAGAGGAGCTGCTCTTGGCAGTCTCAAGCTCTGCCTCATAATCAAGGGCAATGTAGGCAAGCTTCTCCTTGATGTCTCTCACAATTTCCCGCTCGGCTGTAGTAGTGAAGGAGTATCCTCTCTCTGTAAGAATCTTCATCAGGGCATCAGTGAGATCACGACCAGCAAGATCCAGACGAAGAATGGCATGAGGAAGGGCATACCCTTCATAGATTGGGACTGTGTGGCTCACACCATCACCAGAATCAAGCACGATACCTTTTGGCACACACAAAAGTTCAAAGATAATCAATAGAAGTAAGTTAATACATTATACTCAGGACGTGATACTAACCAGTTGTACGACCACTGGCATACAGAGAAAGGACCGCCTGGATAGCAACATACATGGCAGGCACATTGAAGGTCTCAAACATGATTTGGGTCATCTTCTCTCTGTTTGCCTTCGGGTTAAGAGGGGCTTCAGTTAGAAGCACTGGGTGCTCCTCGGGGGCAACACGAAGCTCATTGTAGAATGTGTGATGCCAAATCTTCTCCATATCGTCCCAGTTACTAACAATGCCGTGCTCAATGGGGTACTTCAAGGTGAGGATACCTCTTTTCGACTGAGCCTCATCTCCCACATAAGCATCCTTCTGTCCCATACCAACCATAACCCCGGTGTGACGAGGTCTGCCCACAATGCTGGGAAACACGGCCCTGGGTGCATCATCGCCAGCAAATCCAGCCTATTGAATATAAGAGAGAGAAATATAGTTATACATATATGGTAACAAGAAAAAACGATATGAAATAAACTGATGGGTTGTGATGTCAAACCTTAACCATTCCGGTACCATTGTCACAAACAAGCGGCTGGATATCCTCAGCATCAGCCATTTCTTAAATTTCTGAAAGAGAAAAGGGTATCATTTGTGAGAAATCTTTCAAGTAGTAAAGCACAATTATCTCGTTTCACAAACTTCATGCCCATAGTATATCTGTTATACAACGGCAGTACTGTTCAATCTTGCTATATGTTTCAGTTTGAAAGAAATACTCAACCGGAAAGAGATTCCGTTCCTAATGAAAGACGGTCAGAATATTTATAAAAGAAACAACTACCTAAATATAACCTTCAAAAGGAACATGTTCCTCCGCTTAAGATTTCATTGTCATGTCGGATGAAAAAGGAAGCCAGACATAACAAAAGGCAACTACCATAGTACCACGAAAGAAGATTGCAATTTTCATGCTTCAATAGCAGAGTAACAATTTTCAAGCATCAATTAACAGATCACCCAAAAAAAACCCAGACTTTTCCAGCAGCAAACTGAAATGTGACGGTATGTAGCAAAGGATCATATATAACCGTAAGAATCCAAAGAACAATAATAATTAAACTCACAATAACAAGTTATGAAAGCAAACTTTACTTCAAGCAACAAAAGGGACATAAATCATTTGACTGAATCAGTACTTGCTCGTAACTAGAGATATGTCAAAGGAAAGAACTTCAGTTCCTAATAAAAGGCGGTCAAAATATTTATAAAAATAGCAGCTATACTAAATATAATGTTCAGTAGGTACACGTTCATCTGCTTAAAATTTCACCGTCAAGTCAGAAGAGAACGGTCCCAGGCATAATAAATGGCTACTACCATGCAAGAAGATTGCCATTTTTGTGCTTCACTAACTCCCCGAGATTGTCAAGCATCAATTATAAGGTATCACATTTTTCAAGTAACAAATCAAAATGCATATATACAAGAGCATATACATTAGATAACAATCAAATGAATAATAATAACTAAACTCGCAATAACAAGTCACGAAACCAAACTTTCCTACAAGCAACAACCGAGCATGAATCATTTTAGTCAATCATTACAGCTCATAACTGATTAGACATGTCAACATTGTAACAAAGATAACCATATATGACTATAAACACGAGGAATATGACAAGCAAGTTGTTCTACAGCTACAGCTACTCCTTAATGTACCCATTAATGTAATTGATGTGCTGGATTCCTACATGGAATCTAATTGACTCAAACAATTATAATGTTCGCACCAATAGGATTTCACATAGGAATCCAAACACATCAACTAAAATATCTGTATAAACTTAAGGTACTCATAGCAAGTCTGATGACAAGTATTCAAGGCACGAAACAAATTAAAATTCAAACATAACATCAACCACTTACATATTTTCAAAAGTAAAATTACCCAAACCACAGATCTATCAGATCTCCAAAATTCTGAAAATCCTATAACTCCACCAAATCTTGATAACTTTTTTAAAATTTTAAAAAAAATCCAATAACTTTCATTAGATCTAACATCATACTTACCAAAGATCCAAAATTCTCTTAGATCTACAACTCTCGAACCTCAAAGATCAATCTTTTCTAATCGATCAAACTGCATACTGTACTACAAGCATAGATCCACCCCAAAAAAACCCTTAAAACAACCAGATCCAACGAAACTGAAGCTTCTAGAATCGAGAAAGTGAGGATTACGTACGATAAAGATGAGATCTGCTTACCTTGGGAGATCGGAAAGTGAAGACGAAGCTTTGCTCCTTCGCTTTAATGGCGAAGAAGAGATGGCGAAAATGAGTGAAATTGAGGGGCAGAGGAGACTGAGGGGGACGAATATATTATATACCCCAACTTGTTGACTGATGTTTTTTTTTCTTTTGACTGTTGTTAAAATTATTTAGCACTTGGAGTGCATGTAAAGAGTTTGGCAAGGCGTGAGAATTTGATAAGAGAGCAGGGGGCCGTACATGAGTTCCAAGGGATCCTAAACAAATTTTCAAATGGGACATTTTAGACTGGGTCAATTCTTTTCTTCTTTTTTAGAGCATCCACAGTCGTTTGCTATATATCCCATTTTTCCATTTTATAGCAAACGAATAGCAAAGTTGCGCTGCAGTCGTTTCTCATTTTCCCATTTTTTGGCAAAGCTGCTATTCTCATTTCTCAAATATGAGAAACGAAATGAACTTTCTCAAAATATAAAGGATGGGGTATGATACCCCGTCTCTTCGATTTAATTATTTTATAATCGATTCAGACGGATGATCATATACCGTCTCTTCGATTTAATTATTTTATAATCGATTCAAACGGACGATCATATACCGTCTCAGTAATTTTCAATTTTTTTTTTTTAAATGAGGTCGGACGGGGATACATACCACGGACGGGGTATGATACCCCGTCTGCAAATGGAAATTTTTTTTTTTTTTTTTAATTGATTGAACGGCCACGATTGGCCGAATAGAAAAAAAAAAAAAATGATTCGGTTGGGACGGGGTATGATACCCCGTCCGTGAAAGGGGAGGCCACATGCTGATTAGGTTAGTCTGATTAGGTTAGTTTGTATAATTAGGAGTTGTTTATTAGGTTTAAGGTAGTATATTAATTAGGTTTAGTTTTATTATATTATTTAATTTAGTTAATTAATTTAGTTTAATAGTTAATTAGTAATTCTGTTTTTTTTAAATTTATTTTAAACGATCGGACGGTATATCATATACCGTCGCTCGCTTTTTTCTAAAAAATGAGAAACAATATAGCAAACGACGACTGCAGCGAACGATCGTATTTGCTATTACTGTAGCTGTCATTTTATAGCAAATGAGAAAAACGACTGTGGATGCTCTTATCTATGTCCGGAATCATATTTTATTTTCTAAGAGGTATGCTTCAAATATTGAGTAAATCATACAAAATTTAAATATTAAAGTTAAGGAACAATAACACCTACTTGTTACCACTTGTAAAATTCACTTTTTCTTCAAATATTTAATCATTTTATCCAATTTTAGCCCCAAATCAAAAAATGAATACCTTTTATTCTTCTAATGAATTCTGAAATTATAAAATAAAAATACTAATTAAATAATTTAAGGCATACTAAACAATATAAACTAATTGAAATTAGAAGGAAATCAAAAGTTAGAATATACCATTTTTTAGATCATACCCACTTCGCTCGAGTTGAAAAGCGCACAACGGATGGAGACCGGCAACGGTAGAGGGTGAGAGGCGGTCTCGGTTTGGGGCCGACTATTAGCGAGGAGTGGAGGAGGTCGGTGGGTCAGGGTCCTCGGGAATGGTGGAGTAGGGGTTTTTTTTTTTTTTTTGAAGTAAAAAGTGGAATAATGCCACCCTGATTCATTAATAAGAGGTTAATAAAATACACCGAAGTATCATGGGAGAATACATAAAGCTACAGTGCAGAAAATTAAACATAAACTCCTAATAATGCCCTAGAGGGTGGGTCAATCAAAAGTACACCAAATGCTACAAAAGACCATAACAAAACAGAGCTAGATGCAGACCGTAGCTCTCCCAACTGTATCATGTCCCATGCCTGTATCTAGGGCGCATGCCCCTCTTAGTCCAGTGTCGGGCCAAACTCGACCTCCTCATCATCAAATTCATCAACCTGAAATATTCTAGCAATCCTCCCTCTTGCCCCTGAAACAGCAGTGTGGCCCAAAAGGAAATAAGATGCATGATATGAGTAAGATTACCAGAAATACTATTACAAGAAGTACGGAAATAAAAATTATTTCTGTCTAGCCATAAAACCCAAGTGGTGGCCGCAATGGCGATGTACCAAGCATCCTTCATTTCGTGACGTACAGAGGCAAATCTGGGGCCGACCCACAAAACCTCGTAAGAGCTGGGGTAGTCACATGTTTCTAAGGCCCGTAAAACCTCGACTAGAGTTGCCTTACTCCTTTGGCAGTGAATGAATAAGTGATTCAGTGTCTCCGTGTGTAAGTTACAGAAGCCACAGTTGGTTGCGATCTGGGATTGTCTTTTAGCAAGGTTCTCTCTGGTCAAGATTGCATTATTGAGCACTAGCCAGATGAAGACCCTAACTTTAAGGGGCGCTTTGGCTTTCCATAGCACCTGTGCCCAATTGGGTCTACATCATCGGTAGTGAATGCGATGATAAAGAGACCTAACAGAGAATGATCCTTTGGTCTCTAACCCCCATCTCATCTGGTCTGGGCCTTGAGCGCACATCGCCCCATTTCGTGCAATGTACGTTTGTAGTTTATTCAGTCGTTGTTGTAGCCCAGGATTAAGAGGTCCTCGGGAATAAGGTTTCCAAGCACCTCTCTTCCACGTCTTAGCCACGGAGACATTCGGGCGGGTCGTCTGCTCATACAACTCTAGAAAAATCTCCTTAAGGGTATGGGCACCACACCATTTGTCCCACTAGAATCTGGTAGACCGTCCATTACCAATAGCCGATGTAACTGCCGAATTGAAAGGCCCGCTGGCCTTGGCAATCCCTTTCCAGAAGTGGGAGGCTCTGGACCCTACTTGGAAGCCTAAACTTCTCGTACCTTTCCCTTGAAGGTAAGATTGAATGAACTCCTGCCATCCTTCCCTGTTGAGGTGGAGTACCTTCCACCACTGTTTTTCCAGAAGAGCTAGGTTCATGTCTCTCAAATCGATTATACCTAGCCATCCATATTTCCTCTTCATGCAAGCGATAACCCATTTGATCAGGTGGTATCCCTCCCTATTTGTGTCAGCCCCTTTCCAGAGAAATCACTTTCGGATGCGGTCAATCTTTGGATCACCCATTTAGGCAGCTCGAAGAACGACATGTAATAAATGGACAAATTAGACAATACAGAGTTGATAAGTACAACTCTTCCCCCGAGGGAAAGCGACTTTCCTTTCCAGAAAGGTGGAGTAGGTTGGTGTGATGGGTTTGGGATTTTTTTTTCGTTTTTTTAAGGATGATTAGAATTGAGATAAAGGATAAAAGCAACTGAAGTGACGTTTAGAATTCCTAGATTTATGGGCTTGGGAATAATTCTCCATATTTTTGAAGAGCCCCTATAAAATTAGGGGCCCAAAGCACTTGTGCTGCTTTGGTTCAGGTCGGCCCCTACAAGAGAGGTTAGAGTTCAGCTGGCTTTCTTCGCTATAATGTAGCCTCAATTTAGATGTGGAAGTTGGATGTGTGGAGCATCTTAGTAATTCCACAGTCGACATAGACAACTTAGTCAAATAGTGTCACAATGATGCTTCATATAGTGTAATGGGTAAATAACTTAATATGTTTTATCGATAGTAAGTTTTATTATGTTGATGTTCTATCAATTTTGTATAAAAGAAAAGGGAAAAAAGAAAGGAATTTTAATGTGGAAGTCGGTAAACATGTCTGGAAAAAAATCCCTCCAGTTGAGAGAGAGAAGGAATGTTGGCAACTGCTATTTTAAAAGGGTAAATAACGAAAAACATTCATTATCTATGGGATCAAAGCAGTAAACCCAATATTCTATCGGCTATCCCTCACACTATGAATTGCAGTCAAGTATTGTAGAGAAACCCTAAAAACGTATGTAAAATATCCAAATTACCTTTATATTAACACACCATTTAAAATAAAATAAAAAATTCACTTCCTCTCCCAAAGTCCGTACTTTTTTCAAATTAAAATGAAAATCCAAATCTAAAATCTAAAATTCAAATCCAAATTAAAATCCTATCTTTCTCTCTCTCTCAAATTCAAATCCAAAATCCAAAATACATCTCCCAATTCAAAATACAACTCCAAAAAACCTGATTGGAACAATTGTTGTGAGTTTTGAGTTTGCTTTGATTTTGATGGGTTTGTAGGCCATGATTCGTTGTTCTTCCATTTACGTTGGTCTGCCCGATACAACTCTTTCCATCCTTCTTCTTCCTTGCTACCAACCCGAGCGCAGCTCGAACTCGTACCTGATCGGGATGAGACCCCAGGCAGGAACGGCGGCAGCGATGGTGGTGCATGGATGGCAATGCAGTTGCCAGAGGCGATGGTAGTTCCAGTGAGCTTTCGCGACCCCCTCCAAAATGCTTCAACTGAATCAAATCATCATGGTCATCAAGACAACTAAAGTTGTTCGTAAAGGATCTGCACAATGTTTTGAATTATTTCCTTTCTTTTGTAAATCAATAGTATTGAGTTTGATTATAGTTTTTTTTTCTTCTTAATTTGACAATGAATGACGAAGACATTGAAGGGTTTTTTAAATAAAGTTTCGGTTGCCTCATGATATATGTATTGCATTTTTCTTTCTTTTTGATGCATGCCCAGTTTAAGAGCATCCACCATCGTTTTTTCTACGTTTTCTATATTTAGCGATTAGGATTTAGTATTGAGAAAGGAGCGTTGCTATCGTTTCGTTTAAATTTCCACAAACTTATTAATAGGATGGATCTTGTTCATCCATCTAACTCTAATTCCAATTTTTTTATTAAAAAACAGTTGGACATAGCTTCATCCTTCGTTTGTAAAATTATTATTATTATTTTTAATCTGAATAGCATCGGACGACGGATGTCCAACTGTTCAAGGGGATTTTTTTTTATTTTTTTGTCGGTACAAAAAAATTTTAAAAACAGAGAAACAGACCAGACAGATGATCTTCATCCGTCTGGGCTGTTTTTTTGCTTTTTTAATTTTTTTAAGGTAGTGATAAGTTACTAAAATGCCCCCCTCCCCCTTTCACTATAACTACAGCGAAGCACTGTTCTGTGGGCTGTGGGTGGATATAAAACATGGAGGGGTAATGAGTAATTTGGCCACCTGTTGCCGCTGAATCTGGTGTGGGGGCAATAGACAGAATTTGTAGATTCATAGGAACTTGAACAGTCTGAATCTGACTTCTTCCCTTGTTGACAAGTTGACTCCTTGGTGCTCCCGTGGACCTGTACAAACGTTCGAAACACCGGGATGGATCCTGGCAACGAACCCTCCGACGCTCTTGTCAATACCAAAAAAGGAGAGGGAAAGAGCTTGAGTAGACAAAGAGTGTTCACCTGTGACAGTAGGGGGTAGGGGGTATTTATAGTCGCCGTGGGGATCTGTTTCAGGATAAGAATGAATCCCTACTTCCGGGTGCGGCTGGATAGGGGTGGTTAGAACCACCTCCTCAGGATAAGGACGAGCCAGGATTTCTTCCTATCCTGTTGAACTGATCCCTAATGGGTTTTGACCCGCCCTCAGTTGAACGGATCCGTTCACGGGTTATCGAGTCCAAAAGGAGGGACCCGGTTCCCATTTCGGACCCGTCTGTAGATGAAATTACCATCTTGCCCCTGTGACTTGAAGATTCGTACCTAATTTGAACAGTTCCAATTTAGCCCCATTTTTAGCCATATCACGAGCCCCCCACTCCCAAAGACTGTATACTATATCCTTTGGGGAGTAGTTTTGTTGTTTCAATGGCATATAGGACTTTATCGGAGTTCTTAAAGGGTGTTCGAATCTTGTTTGAGGGGTAATGGTGCTTTCTTGAGCTGGTGGCATGCTTAAAATTGCTTCTGGGCTCTTCTGGATTTTTGGTGATTTTTCCCGATTTTTTAGTTATTTTTCGGATCATTTATTCAATTTTGCAAAGTGATGTATTATTTTTCGGGAGCGCCAATTAATTATTCTAACCAATAATTATTTACCTAGGGGTTAAAAAATATTTCCCCGAATTTATAATTATTTTTTAGAATTTTTAATTAATTTTCCGGAATTTTAATCTTTTTTTGTAATTTTTAAATAAATAATTCGAATTAATAATTAAAAAAATAATTTTAATCACCTATTATGACATGGCGCAATCTGGATCGTCCATCAGCCTTGGGCGCGAAGATCTGAATGATCGAAAGGTGAATCAGACCCTGGTTGACGTGGCCGAATCTGGGTCATTGATCACGCAATTGCGAGCAATTCTGGATGATCAAACGGCTGTGAAGAAGGCGAACTTTGCCTGTTTGAAGGTCGGTGGCAACTAACTTCGGGACGCTCACCGAAGTCTAGGGGAGTGACGCGTGGCATTTGGGCTCCTTCCTCTTTGCTCTCTGGACGTCGGTGGCAATTGACTTCGAAAATCTTGCCGAAGTCCAGGGGGGCGACACGTGGTATGTGGGCCCCTGCTTCTTCATGTTTTGGACGTCGGCGGCAATCGACCTCGGGGATGAATAGGAGGGTGACACGTGGCCAGTGGGTCCCAGTAACCGTTGACCAGTCACACAATTTCTTGCATTTCGATGTCGGTGGCAATCGACTTCGGGGACGAAATGGAGAGCGACACGTGGCCAGTGGGTCCCTGTCACTGTTGACCAGTCAACGCATTTTCTTGCATTTTGACGTCGGTGGCAAGTGACTTTGTGGACGAATAGGAGAGTGACACGTGGCCTGTAGGTCCCTTCCACCGTTGACCAGTTAACGCATTTTCTTGTGTTTTGACGTCGGTGGCAATCGACTTCGGGGACGAATAGAAGAGGGACACGTGGCCTGTGGGTCCCTTCCACCGTTGACCAGTCAACGCATTTTCTTGTGTTTTGACGTCGGTGGCAATCGACTTTGGGGACGAATAGGAGGGTGACACGTGGCCAGTGGGTCCCAGTAGCCGTTGACCAGTCAACACATTTTTTTGCATTTCGACATCGGTAGCAATCGACTTCGGGGACGAATTGGAGAGCGACACGTGGTCAGTGGGTCCCTGTCACCGTTGACCAGTTAGCGCATTTTCTTGTGTTTTGACGTCGGTGGCAAGTGACTTCGAGGACGAATAGGAGAGTGACACGTGGCCTGTGGGTCCCTTCCACCGTTGACCAGTCAACGCATTTTCTTGCGTTTTGACATCGGTGGCAATCGACTTCGGGGACGAATAGGAGAGAGACACGTGGCCTGTGGGTCCCTTCCACCGTTGACCAGTCAATGCATTTTCTTGCGTTTTGACGTCGGTGGCAATCGACTTCGGGGACGAATAGGAGGGCGACACGTGGCCAGTGGGTCCCAGTAGTCGTTGACCAGTCAACGCAATTTCTTGCATTTTGACGTCGGTGGCAATCAACTTCGGGGACGAATAGGAGAGCGACACGTGGGCAGCAGACCCGAAGGCCGTTTGACCAGTCAATGCAATTTCGCGCGTTTTTCACCAAATGGGCCAAGCCTCTGCATTGTTAGGGGCCTCTTAACCTTGGTAAATGCGCTACCAACCTCAGTCTCTATAAATCTCCACCCCCTCTCGCATTTGCTCACTATGCTTGTTTTTTACTCGAGCGAGATTTTTTACTTAGTGAGAGCTTCTGACGAGTTTTCGCCGTCTTCCGATGTGTTTTCTGACCGTAGCTGTCAAATCGAGGTAACTTTATACTTAGCTTATTTTCTTTTAGAGAATGTCTATTGACCCTTCGAGGAAGGAGACCTCCCCTCGTCTTTCCCCCGAGGCTTCCTCTAGTCAGGTCCCCCCAATCGACAAGGGCAAAGCCGTGGTAGGGTAGACTTCGGTGATCTTTGAAACGAGGATCGAAGAGGATCGGAGATTGGGAGAGTTCGGGAGGCTGCCTAGGGTTCTAACCGGACTACAGAGGGTTCGAGACCTTCCAGGGACCAGGCAGAGCAGATAATGTACGGGACGGGTCGAAGCTTCGAGGAAAACGAGGCCAGAGAGACGTCGGAAGCAGACGAGACGATCTCTATCCTTACCGAGGAGGACTTGGTAAGGATTCGGGAGTGTTTCCAAATCCCCAGGGAGTTCGACTTATTGCTCACTGGGACGGGGGTGAGGGCCAACTCGCCAATGCCCGTTGACATGTGCTTCTGGCTAGTCGACGCGTTCTTGGCGGGAGTTCGGCTCCCTCTTCACCCCTTCGTCGCCGAAGTGTTGAGGTGGTTCGCGTCAACCCCGTTCAGTACATGCCGAACGTGTGGAGACTGATAAATAGATTTGTCCTCCACTGTCAGGCATCGAGTCTTGAGCCGAGGGTAAGTGTGCTCCGAACGGTGTACCGGATGCACCAGTACCATAAGGACGCATACTGGTTCTATCTTGCTCCGAGGTTCGGGATGAAGCTGGTCAGCTGTCCGGACTTGATAAAGAATTGGAGGGATAAGTACTTCCTGATCTGAAGTCGAGGGCCATGGGGAATCCCCGCAGCTTGGGTAGAGTCGGTCCCAAAGAAGGTCAAGCAGAGCCCAACCCTCAGCGCCGAGGAGGAGGATATGGTTTGGACGTTGCTCGATCGCCCGAAGTTCGATTGGAAGGACTTGACGGAGGAGGCGCTCTTCCGGGGGGTCTTAGCTCGATAAACCCTAGTACAATTTTGTGTTGTTTTTTTTTGTGTGTTGAGGTCAGCGATAGCTTCTTCTTTCGTGTTGCTAGGAAAGTAGGCCATTTTTTCTAACTTTTTTTTTTTGCAAAATCGATGGACTTCGACGACTTGCTGTCGAAGCGTGGGGTTCTGAGCAGTAAGGGCCCGAAGAAGAGGAAGAGGGTCGCCTCAAAGACCACCTCGGAAGGAGTACAGGCTCACCGTGCTGTCGCGGAGCAGTTGGCGAGGCGTCCCCCCTTGGCTCTGAAGCCTTCGACGCCAGTGGTGGCTTCGGCTTCCACTGACATGGGGGTCTTCACGCTATCGGCAGCCTTAAGGCTAGAGGCTCCGCCATTAACTGCCGAAGCCGAGGTGTTCCTAACCGAGGAGCACAAAAAGATCTTTGTCCCGGACTGGCAGGTTCGCAAGCTCGACGGGTTCCTAGGCATCTCGTCGGCATGCATGCAGGAGGTTCGGCACCTTGCAACGTCGAAGGACGAGGCAACCATGGAAGCGGGTAGCATGGGGGACGACGCGCTCGATGTCACCCACTCGGTGATGTCGGTAAGTTTCAAAGCCTAAGTTCTCTTTTGCCGAGCATTTAGATTTTTTTTTTAAACAACCCAAGTCCTACTCTTCACAGATCACTTGCCACTTCGGCCATCTGATGAAGAAGATGGCTGAGCAAGAAAAGGAGCTGAAGCTCGAGGCGGATAAGGCTCGATGAGAGAAGGTCCGGATCGCCAAGGAGCTCAAGCAGGCAAGGTTCGAGACCGAGTCGAAAAGCTCGAGGTTGGGGCACCTCGAAGCTATGGTCGCCAAGCTGGAGGCAGATAATGCCCGGCTTCTTCAAGCTGCCGAACGGGCAGCTAAAGAAAAGGCAAACGAGGTCGCAGCGGCGAGGCTAGAGGCAGCGAAGGAGGCCGAGGAGCAGGCCATGGAGAAGGCGCGAGGGTTTCTCTATGTCAACATGGTGAAGGCGTACGCTCGAGCCATCGACCAAGTGAGGGAGAAGTTCCTCAAAGTGGACTGCGCCGGATGGCGCCTCTTTCCGAACCATGTCCCCGGGTTTGATGATGTCTCGGAAGGTGACGAGGAGGGCGAAGAAGAAGAAGAGGCCGAGGGGATCAAGGGAGGAGGTGCTGAGGTTGAGGGGGATGCTCCGTCGGAGGCTATGCCCCTGGCCATCGTGGCCCCTGAGGAGGCACCTTCAGCAGAGGATCGCTCGAAAGAGGTTGACCCCTGATCTGTCTTGTATTTTGCTTCTTTTTTTTGCTTTTCGATTATGTAGTGCCGAACCGCAGACTGGCCACCGCCTTTTGTTTTCAATGAAATGAAATTTTTGTCTAAGTGTTGGAGTTATGTCGAACAGTCTCTGTGTTGTTCTGAGTTGTCGAGTACGAGTCGTGTAAACTTAGTAGCTCCGTGCTCTGGCTTTTTTCAGATCGTCGAAGCGCTACCACTCGCCGAAGTGCCTCGGGTGGCCAAGGGCACGTCTCAAGGCTGGTCTAGGGGCGACGAGATTGGGGCTCGCCAGGACCCAAGTGCGGCTTCGCAAAGTGGAGTGGGAGCTTCGTAAGATGAAATGTGAGCTGAATCATTTGAGATTGACCTTAGTTCGTCGATACATAGAGAGGAGACGATTAGAAGAGCGGATTAACGAGACAACCCCCGAAGGCGATGATGTGGGCTCGTCGGCGGCTGCCAACCTCGGCTTGAGACTTAGGCGCCTTCGTCACTCCCTGACCAAGGTGACAACGGAGAGGGACGAACTGAAGAAGGTCACTGTTGATAAGAGCATGGAGGTTGCTCATCTTCGACGAACAATTGTCGATGCCTCTCGCGGTGTAGGCTCGATGCGACTGCCGCGTCTGAAGATAACTGTGAAGGACGACTTGCTTAAAGAGCGAATTGTCGAGCTTGAGGCAGAGATCTCTCATCTTCGACCACGATCTGAGGGAAGCACTATCAAAACCACTTCTTGCACTCAGGAGGAGTATAATAGGGGGATAACGTTTCGCAAGCTCGCGCTTCGCTCGCCTCCTATACGTCGAGGCGCTAGAGATGCGCAAAGTGGGGTGGCAGCTTTGTCGAGTAAAGCATCTATTGGGGCCACCGTTAGATCGGGTGCGGACGATGCTTCTCGGCCTGCCAGCGTAGGGATGCCTGTCGAAGTAAGGTTTCGGCAGCATAGCATTCGTTGCCCATGTGTGTCTCTTAACCGAAGTATCCCCGCCCCTAGGAGGGGGCTGAAGTAGCTTTCTACAATCTTGTAATCTTGGTTTCACAAGTTTTGTATCTCGATGTAAAGTTGAGTCGGTTGTCTGTAATTAGACTTGTCTCTCAAACATTAATGAAATACTACTTGTTTTGTGAACGTGTGTGCTTTGCTAGCATTTGCAATTATCAACAGTTTTAGGAACAATTCCGAATGGTGAACCACTTCGTACGCGCTTACAAGCAAGTAGTTGAAGTGGAATCGAACCAAATGTTGGACTCCGAACTTGTCGTTTTGAGAGTACCAACGGCTGTAGGAGCAGTTCCGAATGGTGAACCACTTCGTACTCGCTTGGAAGCAGTTGAAGAGGAATCGAACCAAGTGTTGGACTCCAAGCGCGTCGTTTAGAAAGTATCAACGACTGTAGGAGCAATTTCGAATGGTGAACTGCTTCGTACTCGCTTAGAAGCAAGTAGTTGAAGCAGAATCGAACCAAGTGTTGGACTCCAAACGGGTCGTTTAGAAAATATCAACGGCTGTAGGAGCAATTTCGAATAGTGAACCGCTTCGTACTTGCTTAGAAGCAAGTAGTTGAAGCGGAGTCGAACCAAGTATTGGACTCCGATCGTGCCGTTTTAATGCGATTTTTTTTAAAAGTACAATTGGACTACTCAAAAAATAGAGAACTTGCGGGAAAAGATTGCTTTTATTGAAAATAATTAGGCGGCCGCTTCTAAGTTGCGAGCTGCTTTTACACTTTGATAATGAAAATACAAGTAAGAACTTTAGACATGTTTTATGGAGCGTTCTTGGAGAAGTTGCTTGGAGCGGTGTTTAGACACCCTCTTGGTACTTCATCAAGTGCTCTGCGTTCCATGTCCTCGGTATTCTCCTGCCCCCGGGTCTTCGAGTTGATACGCTCCTGGGCGAATAACTCTGGAGACCCTATACGGTCCTTCCTAATTAGGTGCCAACTTGCCCTTTTTGCTTGGATTGGAGATTAACAACTTTCGGAGCACTAGGTCTCCCTCTTTAAGGTTGGCTGGCTATACCCTCTTGTTGTAAGACTGAGTGATCCTACGATGGTAGGTCTCTTGTCGAATCGCAGCTCTCTCGCGGACCTCGTCTATGTGGTCTAGGCAGTTGAAAAGCTGGTTCACGTTCTGTGCTTCACTGTAGGCTATCAGCTGGGGTGAAGGTAGGCCCACTTCTAAGGAAATGAAAGCTTCGGAACCATATGTGAGGTTGAAGGGGGACTCCCCTGCGGAGTTCTTTTGGTGGTGGTGCGATAGTTCCAAAGCACGTTGGGGAGCTGTTCGACCCACAGCCCCTTAGTGGATTTGTCGAGCCTCCTCTTCAGGCCAGAGAGGATTTGTCGATTTGCGTTCTCCGCTTAGCCATTGGACCGAGGGTGGGCTATCAAGGAGAACCGTGCTGGATGTCGAGGTTGGCACAAAAGTTGCGAAAGGTTGCTCCCGCGAATTAAGTCTTGTTGTCGGTTACGAGGATGCAGGGTACCCCGAACCGGCAAACGATGTTCTTCCGAAAGAACTTCTGGACCTTGTGCTCGGTAATCGTCGAAAGAGGTTCAGCCTCGATCAACTTTAAGAACTAGTTTATCGCCATGACTAGGAACTTCAGCTGGCCCGGCGCTAGAGGGAAGGGTCCGGGCAAATCCATCCCCCACATTGCAAAAGGAATTGGACTTGCCAAGGAGGTGAGTTGTGCTTGAGGCAGGCGGCGGATCGGGGTGAATTTCTGGCATGAGTCGCACTGGCATATGTACTCCTCGGAGTCACTCAGTAGCGTGGGCCAGAAGTAGCCGTAGTTCAAGAGCTTATGGGCGAGGGATCTCGCTCCCAAGTGTGCGCCACACAGACCGTCATGGGCCTCCTTTAGGGCATAGAGCGCTTCCTCTGGGGAAAGGCACCTCATATGGTCGGCCGTCAATCTGAGTGTAAGAGCGTTTGTACATGACTCCATCAAGGAGTGTGTACCGCTCGGCTCGTGTCCTGATCCTCCTTGCCTCTTTCGGGTCTTCGTGAAGGACTCCGTCTCTGAGGTACTCGAGGAGAGGCTTCATCCAGTTCTCCCCATGGGTTAGGGGGTAGGCTTCCATCGGCTCCGGGCTATCTTCATTAATACTTTGTCTGAGGAGCACCTCTATCAAGACGATCCGTTCTAGACCTGGGAGGAACGAGGAGGCGAGCTTAGAGAGAGCATCCGCCTGCGCGTTTTCCTCTCGAGGAACCTGCTGGAGTTGAACATCTTCGAATAAGGCTAGAAGCCCCCTAACCTTTTGCCAAGTACTTGGCCATACGCTCGTCCTTCGCCTCGTATTCCTCGGAGACTTGGTTGACAACCAACTGCGAATCATTGAAGACTCTGACGCACTCAGCCTCGGCTTTGCGAGCCATACAGAGCCCCGCTATGAGGGCCTCATACCCTGTTTCGTTATTTGATACCAGGAAGTTTAGGCAGCGGGAGTATTGGAGGACGAAAGCATCTGGGACGGTCAAGATGATGCCAGCCCCACTTCCGTCTGCGCAAGAAAATCCATCCACATAAACGGTCCAGACCAGGGGGTCGGCTGATGACTCGCAAGGGTCGGGGATGGTGCTCTCCACGATGAATTCTGCCAGAGCTTGGGCCTTGATTGCTGTCCTGGGCTGGTAGCTGATGTCATGTTGGCTTAGCTCTATGGACCACTTCATATGGCACCCGGAGGTCTCGGGCTTGGGGAGAACTTGTTTGAGCGGTTGGTTGGTAAGAACGACCACCGAATGAGATTGGAAATAGGAGCACAGCTTTCGGGTTGCCATAACCAAGGCAAGAGCTATTTTCTTTAGCTTCGGGTAACAGAGTTCAGCGTCCCAGAGGACCTTACTCACATAATGGATGGACCTCTGCGTTCTATCCTCTTCTTTTACAAGGACCGCGCTGAGGGTCTGCTCCGAAGCGGCGAGATATAGGTAGAGGACCTCCCCGGCCGCTGGCTTGCTCAAGAGTGGGGAGTTAGCTAAGTATGCCTTGAGCTGGTCGAAGGACTCCTGTTGTTGCTGCCCTCGCTCGAAGCCTTTAGCCCTCCTGAGGGCCTTGAAGAAGGGGAGGCACTTCTCCCTGGACTTGGAGAGGAATCACCCAATTGCTGCGAGGCACCAAGTGAGCCTCTATACATCTTTGACGCTGGAGGGGGGAGCCATTTTGAGAATGGCCTGGATCTTCTCGGGTTGGCCTCTATGCCCATCTGGCTGACCATAAACCCAAAGAACTTGCCGGATAAGACTCCGAACGCACACTTGTTTGGATTCGGCCTCATATTGTGCCTCCTGAGCACCCCGAAGGCTTCTTGGAGGTCGAGGACATGCTCCTGCCCTCAGGTGCTCTTGACCAATATGTCGTCTATATAGACTTCCATGTTTTGGCCAATCTGTTCTCGGAAGACCCTATTCATGGGGCACTGATAAGTAGCTCCCATGTTCTTCAAGCCGAACGGCATAACTCGATAGCAATACAGGCCCTGATCCGTCATGAATGAGGTCTTCGGGATGTGAGGAGGGAACATTCGAATCTGGTTGTACCCAGAGAAAGCACCCATGAAACTGAGGAGCTCGTGCCCGGAGGTCGCATCGATCAGGGCATCAATGCTGGGAAGGGGAAAAGGGTCCTTCGAGTAAGCCTTATTGAGATCGGTGAAGTCGATGCATATCCTCCAGCTCCCGTTGTCTTTCTTGACCATCACCACATTGGATAGCCACTCGGGATAGTTTATCTCTTGGATGAATCGGGCATTGTGGAAATTTTCGACCTCTTCATTGATCACCTGTTGTCGCTCGAGAGCAAACTTGCGTCGCTTCTGCTGAACAGGCTTGACTTCCGGGGTAACGCTTAGGTGGTGCATTAGGACCTCCTCTGAGATCCCAGGCATATCGGCCGTGGTCCAAGCGAAGAGATTGTGGTTCTCCCTTATGCACTGGGAGATATCTTCCTTAATGGAGGGGGAGAGGGCCTTACTGACCCAAAACGTCTTGGTGGTGTCTTCTTCAGAGAATGCCACCTCCTCCAGTTCGTCCACTGGCTCGGAGATAGTCTTACTACCTTCTTGGGGAAGTTCGAGGGCTTCCAGGGAGAGAACTGGACCCCCCATCGAGGTCACGTAGCACATCCGAGCCGCTTCTTGGCTTCCTCTCACTTCCCCCACTCTCGAGGTGGTGGGGAACTTCATCTTCATGTGGTAGGCCGAAGGGATAGCTTGGAGTGCTGCCAAACCTGGTCAACCCAGGATAACATTATAGGCAGCCTTGACATCCACCACCATGAAGTCCATCGGCTCCGTGTGAGTTATCGGGGCCTTTCCAGCAGTTACGTCGAGGGTTATAACCCCCTCGATCGTCACTGGAACCCCAGTGAACCCGTGAAGAGTGTAGCCTGCAGGCTTGAGCCGATCTCTCGATAGCTGGAGGTCCTTGAAGGCCTCCATGAAAAGGATGTTGACAGAGCTGCCATTGTCCACCAAGACCAGCGAACGTCGAAGTTCTCCATTCGGAGATTGATGATGAGGACGTCGCAGTGGGGCATGCGGACGCCCTTCAGGTCCCTATCGGAGAACGTGACTGGGACCTCAAGGCCCTTCGGAGGGGGATGGCTATGGACAGCGTTCACTTTCCGAAAGAAGGCTTATCGAGAGGAGTTTGAGTCTCCCCCCATTGGGCCTCTGTATATTAGGTGTAGGACGACCACCGCTTCTTCCTCCTGAATCTCCACCTATTGCTCTGCTCATCTGTTAGTCCCCCCTGGAATGTGGGGGCTGATCAGCCCTATCCCTCCTGATGAAGCGAGCGAGCTGCCCTCTCTGGATAAGTGCTTCAATCTCGTCTTTTAGGGCCCGACATTCGTCTGTGTTGTGCCCATGGTCCCGGTGGAAATGGCACCACTTATTCCACTCTCTCATCTTTCCTGGAGTATTCATCTTAGGGGGAGGTGGTAGGAGACCCTCGTTCCTGATCTCCATCAAGATGGCGGATACACTCGCATTGAGCGGAGTGAATTTCTCGAAATGAGGGGGAGGGCTATGCTGACCCCTATTGTCTTTTTGGAGCTTCTTAGCTCCATCTTCTTTAGCAGTCTTCCGTTTGTTCCCGGAAGACGACCCTTTCAGAGTGGGGCGATTGAGAGGCTCTTCAGCTCGGATATACTTCTCGCTCCTGAGAAAGAGCTCGGAGAAGTCCCGAGGAGGCTTCTTAACCAAGGACGCCCTGAGGTCAGGGTTGGTGACATTGGATTGAAACGCGGCCGAAGCCACCGACTGATCCATTGAAGCAATAGAACGGGCCTTTGCGGTAAATTACTTGACATAGTCTCTCATCCATTCGCCCTTCTGTTGGCTGAGAAAGAGTAGAGAGGTGCTGGTCTTCTCGGAGCGATGACTGCTCACGAAAGGGGTGAGGAAGAGACCTTCAAACTGGTTGAAGGAGAAGATGGAGGCTGGAGCGAGCCTCGAATACCACTCCCGAGCGGGACCTTTGAGGGTGGCCGGGAAGGTCTTGCAGAGGAGGGCGTCGGAAGCATGATGGATCATCATGAGAGTTTTGAAACTCTCAATATGATCTGCGGGGTCCGACTCCCCGGTGTAGGACTCGAAGTTGTCCGGGACTTAGGCCTCCATGATAGTGCGGGAGAATGGGGGCCTGCTCGGGCGGAGGTTCCTTGCCCGTTGTTCTTCGTCTCGGTCGAGCTGGACGAGGTGCCTCTCCATCTCGTAGAGACGGCGATAGACGGAGTCCTCCCTCCGGTCCTGCCTTGCCGAACCTCGAGACTCGTCTTCGTATCGAAGAGGACTGGGGCTACGGTGGTAGCTTTGAGTTGGCCGAGGACTTGGGGAACGGCGGCAATGGCTCGGAACCGGCCTATGACTTGGGGAACGGTGGCGATGGCTTGGAGCTGGCCGCAGACTGAAGGAGCGGCGACGAGGACGAGGAGCTGGTTGAGGGCTAGGAGCCCTATGACCGTTGTTAGGGGCGGCATTGAGCGCCCAAAGGACCGCCTCCTGGAATTGTTGGAATTCCACCCTCGTGACGGGGGCCTCCTGCTCCCGATGGGCTCGAGCCGCAGGACGGCCTGCTAGGGAGCAACTTCGCCTTGGTCGATGCTGGGGTGATTCTCTCCACCTCTGGGGAGAGTTGGACCCCCTACGGGCTGATCGGCGTGGTGACCGATCCCTCAGGTGCTCCCGGCGAGGGTTCGCCTTGTGGGTCCGCCTCTCGTCAAGATGGATCCGAAAGTCGGGTCCGAGCTCGTTCTGCCGGTTGTTGAGCACATCCCGCAGATCCTTCGGTGTAGGAGGACTATGGGAGGCCATAGAATCTGTGGAGGCATTGTGGATGGAAACCCGAACCTGATGCATAGGTTGCTTATGGCGGCTTCGCTAAGAGGGCTCCCCCACTGTTGCTTGGGGCTCTATAGGCTGCAGAATAGATTGAGGAGACTGCTGTTCGAGCTGCAGGGCCGGTTGGACGGGTGGAAGGAGATCCACCAAAGGAGGAGGAGGAGGATGAGAAGTGGTTGTTCTATGGTTGGAGTGTGCGGACTTCCGCTTGGGAGGCATTGCTGGGAGTAGCTTTGGTCGAAGTAGGAAGCTCGGATAGCTACTTGAGTTTCCCACAGACGGTGCCAATCTGTTGCCGCTGAATCGGGTGTGGGGGCAATAGATAGAATTTGTAGATTCGTAAGAACTCGAACAGGCTGAATATTATTTCTTCCCTTGTTGACAAGTTGACTCCTTGGTGCTCCCGCGGACCTGCACAACGTTCGAAACACCGGAATGGATCCTCGCGACGAACCCTCCGACGCTCTTGTCAATACCAGAAAAAGGAGAAGGAAAAAGCATGAGTAGACAAAGAGTGATCACCTGTGACAGTAGGAGGTAGGGGGTATTTATAGTCACCGTGGGGATATGTTTCAGGATAAAAATGAATCCCTACTTCCCGGTGCGGCTGGATAGGGGTGGTTAGAACCACCTCCTCAGGATAAGGACGAGCCAGGATTTCCTCCTATCCTGTTGAACTGATCCCTAACAGGTTTTGACCCGTCCTCAGTTGAACGGATCCGTTCACGGGTTATCGGGTCCAAGAGGAGGGACCCGGTTCCCATTTCGGACCCGTCTGTAGGTGAAATTATCATCTTTCCCCTGTGACTTGAAGATTCGTGCCTAATTTGAGTGGTTCCAATTTAGCCCCATTTTTAGCCATATCACCACCCAAATATTAGAAAGAGAAGTTCAAGGACGGATGAACTTCATTTGTCTCTGAACCTCACATTAAATTAATTTCTTTTGCTCATAAATTATACAAGATGAGAGACGGATCTGGTTTTTTTTTTCCTCCAAATTTAACGACGGACGAAGCTTCTTCATCCGTCCGTCCAAATTATTTTCTCAAACGGATGATCTTCATCCGTCTTCTACATTTAACATTTTCCTAACGCCGCTCCTAAGTTTAGTGAAGCACTGTTCACTCCTATTCTAATATTTGGGTTTTTAGCAAACGAATGTGACGGTATTTTCTAAATCGATTGCTATTTTTTGGGTTTTTCGAAAACGATAGTGAATGCTCACTGGTTGTCTGCATTTCTTATTTATTTGGGTTTTGTATTTTTGTTCTTATGGGTTTATTTGTCTTTCATTCAATTGCGATTATAAAGATGTATTGATCTTCTTTCAATGTTTAGAATATGAAAAGAGTTGGTTCTATTAGATACTGATCATACAAAATGTTGGGTGAAAGATCGTTTATTTCCTTGTTTTCAGTTTTGCCCTTTTTTTTGAATTGTAAGATTTATGCTTTTTGATCAAGGCTCTCTCTCACAATTTTTCTATACAATTCAATTTATCGAACAATTGTAGTAAGTGTTGGATATATAGATATATTCTCACTATATGAATAATATTATGTGTAATATTATTCTATGGGTAACACGTGTATTACATGTACTAATTGTATGAATATCGGAACGAGGGTGAAGTGGGTTGAGAACTTAGTACCCAAACCAGTATTTATCGTATAAATACGGGATTGTGATAATAGTCTAGGTATTCCAATCTTGATACCTAGGGTAAATATCTCAAGCACCTTAGTCTAGGATATTAACCCTAATTTCTATAATTATTATCTCTCATAATCTCTAACAATATTGAGATATTCGCAATTAATTTTGAGATAAGAGAGAGAAGTTCCTGAATGATCGTCGGATTGAAATAGCCGAAGGCTCGGTCATCGGAATTCGTAGTTGCCGCAGAAGGGAGCTGCCGCCGCTACCCCTGATGCTATGGTCGCCATCGCAAGCTGTCATTGCTGATCACAAACCCAAACATCTGGGTTTCGGGCTGTAACACCCCGCAAAATTGAACTATGACAATTTTGCCCCGCACATGTTATACACGTGTATTTTATACCGTTACAGATAATATCCTTAATATTATATTTTACATATTTTGTATTTCTATTTTATAAATATCTTTCCGATCTTTCGAATTCATTTTGATCTCTTATTTGAACCCAACCCAAATATTTTCTGACCCATTCTAAATTTTCAGATTTAATTGATTCAGTCTCCATATCATGCCGTGTTATTGATTCAAGTATAAGACCGCTAATTTATCGTATTATCGACTATTCAACTTCTCTCTAAATTTTTTTTACCTTGCACTAAGAATTTGACATAGTTCTCTTCGTTGAAATTGAAAAACTTTATACATGAAAATCGTAACTCATCGAGTCTAGAATCAAGAACATCTTATGGTTTCTCAATCCGATCTATAGGTTGTAAGTTATTTAAGTTTTAATCCCTTAATCCTAATCCATAATCTTAATTCCTTCCGTAAACCCCAAACTCAGTTATTTTCCACCTCCATCTAAATCCTAACCTACTCTCTATATTCCCTATACACTTCCCTCACCCCTCTCCTCCTTCTCACCGCACAACACGCACCTCCCCTAAACCTATTAATGCATCCCTATAATACACTATACACTACCTTAAAACTCTCTTCTCTTCTCACTCTACAGCTCTCTTTCTCACCCCTATATATACCCCTACATCCACGTACAACTCAAATACAACTCACTGCCTATCCTATCTCTCTTTCTCTCATTCTCAGTTATTCACTCTCACTCTCTCTCATTTAGTTTCTCTTATATATATATATATATATATATATATATATATATGGAAAGCTTCGGTTGTGCACTCCTCTAGTGCACACGGCGTGTGCACTAAGCCTTCGGGTGTTCATATACTCTATCCGAACCGTTCACATTAATCTACACATCTAAATTAGTAAATATGTAAAATCAAATCATTTGAAATTCATTTGCCCATCCATCATGTGGCTATAAAAAACATTGTTTTTCAGCCATACAATTTTGTAACACTTCAATGGATGGGTAAATGAATTTCAAATGATTTGATTTTACATATATAGAATAATTTAGATGTGTAGATCAATGTGAACGGTTCGGATCGAGTATATGAACGCCCGAAGGCCTAGTGCACACGCCGTGTGCACTAGAGGTAGTGCACAACCGAAGCTTATAGTGCACAACCGAAGCTTTACCTATATATATATATATATATATATATATATATATATATAGGGTAGCGATCCGGTGAGAACCGTTCTCACGATAAGCTTCGTGAGAACTCCACGCCTATCCATTCTATGGATAATCTGAACCGTTCACATTGTTTAACATAACTAAATTAGTCTAGAAATATAAAACCAAGTCATTTGATATTTATTTATCCATGCATCATGTCACTATAAAAAATAACGATTTTACAGCCACACAATTTGTAACACTTCAATGCATGAGCAAATGAATCTCAAATGACTTGATTTCTCATCCATAGACTAATTTAGTCGTGTAGATCAAAATGAATGGTTCAAATCTTTCAACTAATGTCCCAAACAAAAGTTCTTACGTGGTTCTCACCAAAAGAGTTCTCACTCGATCATTTCCTTATATATATATATATATATATATATATATATATATATATATATAGGAGCCCTTCGGTTGAGAACTAATTTGGTGAAAACTCCGTAAGAACTCACAGAATAGACCCCCCGTGAAAAATACGAACCGGCCATCTCGTTGTACATGCCTTAGATAGCATAGCATAAATAAATCAAGTAATTTGAAGTTCATTTGCCCATGTTTTACATCATCGAAAAAATTGTATGGCTGAAAATTCTACTCCATTTGATAGATGGGAAAATGAACTTCAAATTACTTGATTACTTTATGTTATGCTATCTAAGGCGTGTAGAACGAGGTGGTCGATTCGGATTTTTCATGAGGGCTCTACTCTGTGAGTTCTCACGGAGTTCTCACCAAATTAGTTCTCTACTGAAGGGCTCCATATATAAATATATATATATATATACACACACACAAAGAGACCCCCACTTTCTTCTTCTTCTTTCTTCTTCTTCCTCTTCGTTTCTTCACCGAGGGTGAAACCCAACCCCGAAGTCCTCGTTAGAGCTGTTGGGATTGGGGCATCAATCAACGCCCGTTGTCGCAGCGGAACTAAATAGAGTAATGAGTAAGTCTAAGTAGATGAGACAAATCAATTGAGCAAGCAAGTAGATCCACCAATCTAACACAAATACACCGATGACTTATCCCGGTTAGCTTTTTCTTAATCCGGGGGAAAATATAGGAAGATCTGATATTCAACTAGAAGAGATTACAAAGAGTTATTGATTCACTCAATACAAGGAATTAAACTCACTCACCAAGAACTATCTATCTCTCGAGCATCTCTTTGCAATGGAGAAAATAATCTATAAAGTACTCTTCTTTCATAAAGGTGGAATTTACAATATAAATAAAAGAATAGAGAGAAACCTAGGTCTAATCTTGATTCTCAGTCATCCGATATAACTTGGAAAAGAAGTAACTGAATAGGAGCCGTACGATCTAACTTGGAGTTGAAGATTCGGCTGAAGCGACCTGTAATGCCCCGATTTTCATTTATGAAAATTATTTATTTTGCATGTAGTGTGCACGTGCAATTTTCGTAATATGAAATCTTATAATTATTTTCCTTATGGATGATGAGTATATGCATATATATATGTATATGTGTTCTTTAAATTATTTTTTTTATAAAAGGCCCTTTTGTCTCAAATAAACACAAGCCCAAAAATCTAATTTATTTATTTTGTAAAAAACTAATATTTTGGCCCATCAATTTAAGCCCATTCTCTTAATAACAACTTGTAAGGTAACATCTTTTAAAAGATTATTTTTATAAGGATGTATAATGTACAAGTTTTTATATGGAGACTAGTGCATGCACGTGCATTGCACGTACACGTGCATGAGCACCTTTCCTTGACCAGTTTTTGGAAGAAGTGGAGTTAGTGTATAGGTGGTTACCTAGTTGTGGGTAGTTACTACAACTCCTACTCTCATCCTAGCCCTCCATCTCATAACCATCTACTCAATCCTAGCCCTCCATCTCACCCAAAGATTTAGTATAAATACCCCTCTCACTTATTTGTCTTTTACACTAAGAACTTTATTTGAAAGTGAGTATCTTGGAGGCCGGTCATCACTTCAGAGGATTCTCGGTGGCAAGGAGCAAGGAGGAGGAGTCACATTATCACACTAGAAGGCTTTACGAGATTTCGTTAAACTCTTCAACAAGGTGGGTGTTTCTCAGGACTTCTAATATAGAGATCATGCTAGGGCTAATATTGATTGTTATCATATTTGTGAAAAGTGGATTGATAGGGTGATCGTATATTCAAATGCTTTGTGTTATACTTATTGTGGAAGATGTGAATAGATGAAAAAGAACTAATGATAATTAGAGAATTGGAAATGACCTGTACAGTCGACCGATCATGTGAACAGTCGACTGGTACACTGAAATAAAATATGAACAGTTCAGAATTCCATGAAACGATGTATTTAAGGTGAATTGTTAACTTGATTTTCTAGCATGTTAAATTGGAGTTAGCGTTCATCTTCGTGGATAAATGATGAGTAAAGGAAAAATGTATGTTTAGCATCTCATTTGGAGGAACGAACATACTAATTATGTGAGATTTACATTTAATCATAAACTATGTTATGATGATGGTAAATAGATAAGAATCACATGTTTATGTTGACATTGAACATACTGTAGTTGAATAAAATGCTGTGTGCTAATTGAAGAACAGAAGGGAGAGATGATCCCTTAATTCAAAATTAACCCTGTTCAGCCGACCGAATGTATGTAACAGTCGACTGTACTGAACTTGAAAGGTTGTATAATTGAACTCTGTAGAACAGCCGACTGGTTTGAATGACAGTCGACTGCCCCGTATATGATATTTAGATTTTGAACGCTGCGGAACAGCCGACTGGCCATGTGCAGCAGTCGACTCTTCCGAGCGGTTCTTGAAGAACTTTCTTCGAATGAACAAGTCGACTGGATAAGCTCTAAGTCGACTGTCCAGATCACTTTTTGACATCTCAGAAATTCTATGAATTGTTTTATGGTAAAGATTATGAATCTTATGTTGAATGATTATTGGTTGTGACAATTTAAGTAAACTCTATTTGTCTTTGCATGAATTTATACTTGAAATGATGGGAATCATTTATTTGAATTTATGAAAGTTGTATGAATGTGAAAGTTATGAACGTGGAAAAGGAAAATCTATTGAGATTATGAAAATGAACTCACGAGCTAGTAGCGCTCAATTTTGGTAATTGTGAATTGAAATTGAAACAAAAGAGTAAGTAAGTCTCCCACCGGCAATTGGAAATAAATGAAATTAAATTTGAAAAGAAAGACCAAGGTTGGTCATGTTGAATGAATGATTAAGTCCGGTATAGTGGAGAGGCTAACTCTAGAGCTTTGATTTTGTTCATGATTCTAATAAAATAAGGACTAGATACATAGTGAAGATGTGATGAAAGTAAGAGAAAAACATTGAGTATGAGGGCCATTGGATTGGCGGCGAGAGAGTATCCCAGGATGTCCCATGATGAGTCATGATAGGGCGTGGATACTGCTCCAGAGTACCGTCCCGGTGGCGATGCTCGTGGGGTGTTTTGACGACTGCGGGTGGTGTCATGTCTATGGTAGGAGCTGAATACCCACAGGATGCCTGCATGATGAGTCATGTGTCAGTGCGTTGGGATTCCCTCCAGGGCGCCTAGATATGAGTTCATATGTCAGAAAACATCTAGGATACTTACCGTAGTTACAGTAGCAGATTAAGTCATGACGAGGAATTGAACCCTACAAGATGAAGTACGATTAAGGGCTTGCCCTCGGACCTATGTAGTATGGGATGCATAGAATCCGAACAAGTGCGCATTAGTGTCATATAATATAATAATTGCATTAAGGATTAAGTGCACAATCACGACACGACATCATTAAGATTTTCCCTTTAATTTGATATGTGAACAAGTTTGTGATTTGTTAAGAAATGAGAATCGTTATACTGTTTCTGGCATAGAGAGGATGGACATGTATAATTTTCGTCGGTTGAATAAACTGACGTACCCATAGTTTTGTATGCAAGATAAATGGCTTGATAAAAGTGAAAGGAGAACTGATCCTTACAAATTATTCATTATTGATGTACATTAATTTAAATGATGTAAATTGCTTCCGCTGTCATTACATGTACATTATTGTGTTATATGCTTCCGCTGTAAAATGTAAAGTGTAAAATCCCATGTAACTCTGATGTAAAATGGAAGTTTCAATTCCTTGTAAAATTGTACCGAATGAGACGAAAAGATCCTGTGGAAATCTCGAATTCAGTTGTATTTGGAATTCGGGGTGTTACAGAGGTGGTATCAGAGCTACGTTTCACACTGGTACAAATTTATAAGAAACGACACCCTAGAAGTGGACATTAGAGTGTGTGTTTGAGTCTAGACATTTTAAATGTAAGTTACTTACATTTGTGTTGCTCTATGATTTATGTTTCTTCCTCTCTATTTCTAAAGATGGCTTATCACTTCGACCCTGCTGGCGAAGACAATTGGCATATCATTGAGGAAGAGTACTATCCTAGACAAGCAGATCCCGAGGAAGAGTACCATCCTGGGCAAGCAGATTCTGATGAAGAGGAATGGCCTGAGTCTCGAGAGATTACCCTACCTCCCGACTCGTCTAATGATTCTTCTTCTGATGAAGAAGAGGGACCAATTTCGAATAGTCTTGTTGCATCTCTTCAGAGGCAGATTGAATCACTGCGGGAGAGAGTCGGATTGTTGGAAGCTCAATTGGCCAAGCGCAAGGACGACTTTTCAGTTCTCAGTTATCGTGTATGGGAACTTGAGAAGAGAAAGAATATGACTGATGTGCTGAAGGAAGAAGTTGATGAAGTACGGGGAGAAATTCGTGAAGCAAAGAGGAACCGTAGGAGTTAGACTGTTGTAGCTTCTACTGTTTTTATTCTGATGTCAAGAAATGTTTTTTCAATTCGAATGTATAAGTTTGGAATTCAATGAAATGCAAGTTGATTTAAAATTCATGTCTTATACTTCGAATTTAATAGATCTTTTACATCAGAATATAGCTAGAAGGGGAGCTAGAAACGGTGAAGGTCTGGATCTAGAAATGGAACTTGCGAGGGTCTATCAGACACTCAACGCCGTGGTCATGAATCAGAACCAAGGAAGGGGGCCTGTGAATCCAGTACCCGAGGCAATCAAACTAGTGGAATCGTTCAAACGAATGAAACCACCAGTGCTCGAAGGGAAGTCAGTCCCTGATGCGGCTGACAACTGGATTCGTCAGGTAGAGACCATCTTCGAAACATCCCTTAAAGTGAACACATTTAGACCTGACATCTTTAACTCAACTGTCCCCTCACCTACTACTTCACAAATCTCCTCAGATCCCGTTATCACACAATGCCCTGTAGTAGACTTATAAGTAGAAAACAACTCCCTCTCGGAGCAAATATAAGAAGAACTCTCTGAGTTAAGAAACCAACTAGAATCCACTTTTAAAGAATTTGAAACAGGAAGACACGAATCACCTGAATCAAAGGCACTAACCATATTAGCGGCTAAATTCCCATTCTTTGCGCTCTCCTGATTCTGTCTGCAATTTCCAACAGTCTTTCTTTGTAACGCCCCAAATTTCAAATAAGACCGAATTCGAGATTTCACAGGATCTTTACTTTACTTCGGACAATTTTACAAGGAAAATTAAACTTTTCAATAATACATTAGAGTTCATTACATTTTGTTTACACAGCGGAAGAATAAATAGATTACCACATTGAAAACAAAATACAATTTATACAACTTTATCAAAGTAAGTCATCATAACATCTTTACTCCTTCATGAAAAGTCCATTACCTGCATATTAAGCTGTGGGTATGTCAGTCACTTACAACTGACGAAAATGTTATACTCGGCTATCCTCTCTATGCCGTACATATAACGATCTCAATACTTTATCAAAACACAATTTTGAATGAATAATAAAGTGTTAAATTGTGACTACGCTAAACATGTAAGTGTATGTCATGCCTTAATGCCTAATGCACATATTTTATACTAGGATGATACTAATGCATACTTGTTCAGATTTTATGCATCCCATACTACATAGGTCCGAGGGTAAGCACCTACGTACTCCACATTAAAGGACTCAATCTCTCGCCATGACACTATCCAGTAGTAAGAACAAGGTTTAGGCATTCCACGAGTACGGATCTCAGTCCCAGAATACACTGCCCGACTGTTATACAGACTCCTCGTCGTGCGGATTCCCCGCAAGTGCCCGTCTAGTCCCGGTATATGTATATATACTGGAGTACGAAAAACTATCCGTCCGACTACGCATAGTCCCAGATATAAAATAAACTAGTCTCCATCGGAGCAACCACAGCCACAAAGTACACTGCCAGACTAGGTCTATAGTCCCAAAGTACATCGCCGGACTATATAGAGTGCCCCACTAACGTTTGCCCAGGTTTACTACACTTCTCTTAAGTGCCTAATCCTTAAGTTCAAGACATGAATGAGTTATCATTCCTAGAATTAGTTTTACCTCTTACCGGACTTACTCACCAAAAATACAAGATAGCTCCATGGCAATATCTCAAAATTATATCTCAAATCTTTTCTTTCAATAGTGCCGGTAATCAAGGTCTTACTAACTCTAAAACATAATTTTTCATGTACAAGAATCATTGGTATTCACACCCTTCAATAATCATGTCTTAACTCAAAGTATTCTTTATCTTCAACCTATTCACAACTTGGTATATGTCTTGTTTTAGCATCATTCATTCGATTCATTCACTATCTTTCTAAGGCAACAATTCTTTTCATGAGTTTATAGCATAGATCCAAATCTCTTTTTTAGGAAATTAATCACATAAAAATTCTTAACCACAAACAATCATATTCATATAATCTCATCAAGGCAAACAGTTGATATAGTAATTCTTCCCAAAGTTCTTCATGAATTCTCACTAGATTTTAATCTCATCTAGCATTTCTTACTCAACAAAAGGGGTTGTTTATAACAAGAGAATCTTATTGCATATTTTTCTTTTCTTAAAAAAAATGAATTATTTGTTCAAATAACTTTGGAAACAAAGCGCATTTACTATTTCAACCCCTTTGTCACTTTATCAAAAATATACAAGATTAAATTTTAAAACTATTCCTAATAAATCTTTATGTAACTTCATATGAAAAATGAATTTTTTTCCAAACTTTTTCAAGTCAGTAAAGTCCAAAAATTTTGGAAGATGAAACTCAAACAAAAAAAAAACATAAAAGGTGGCATAAGGTTTCGAACCCGGGTCAGCCGACGCACACAGCAACGCCCTAGGCCCAAGGGGCTAGCCACCAAGTCCATTTGGACTTTGTGTTAGAAACCAAATAGAAAATCTCTTTATACAAATCGTACAATACGGATTTTGTTGAATAAACCAAAATAAAATGTGACTAACAAGTTTCGAACCCAAGACCTCTTATAAATAATGCTCTGTGGTGCAGTAGCTAACCAGTAAGTCCAAGTGTATTTTCTGTTTAGGTGTTATATTAATATATTTTTGTTTATACGATTCCGAATTTGCTTCCTTTTAACAAAACTCGTTTACCCAATAATCCAATCCTAGAGAGGGGGGGTTGACCAGAGTTAACAGCACCAACACAAACAGAATGGCCTTGCTGTGTACTCCAAGTCCCGTGGGCCCCATTCAATGCCATGTCACCTGGCATTATTGACCAAAGTTAACACCCAAATTTCAAACAGCCATGCTGTTTCTCCATCACGTGTGTGGGCCCCCATCATATACACATTTTTCATACAATTACCAAATCTTAACATATATAATTCTTATCTTACACACACACACACACACACACACACACATATATATATACTATATATGTTCGTAAAAATAGTTTACTTAAAAATCAAAATGTATTGTGCACAATTAAAATAAATACACACACTCAAACACTTATTTTGAAAATGGATACGCTCAAAATACGGGCACCGAAACACGTGCGTCGCACGTAAAATACCGAAATACGAAAAGTCGATTTTATCAAATGGAAAATTATTAAAATATAATAAAAAACAACTTAAAAAACATATTTACTAATTTTATGTATTTCACGACGTAATTATTACGTACGTAGAAAACACGTGCATTATTCATATAATACTATTTAGATCAGAATGCGAGAAAATGAATTTCTGTTTTATAAAATGGATTAGAATACATAAAATAAATAATTTAAATGCATAGAAAATATTACACGTAGCGGTGAAAACACATAATCAATACGTGCATCAAAAACACATAAAGAGCACGTAAAAACCAGAGATTGAAATATTCTATTTCAGTCAACTGAAATCAATACGGGAATGCACAAATAGTTAGAAATCATAATATGTAATGAAAACACGTTACAAAATACACGTGCGTAACACACGAGGACAAAATTGTAATTTTCAATTTTGCGGGGTGTTACATTCTTGATATGCCCTGACCTCTTGCAATATCAGAAACGGATCGAATCCTTTTGCAAAGCACTTTGTCTTCCCCGTGAAGGACCATCCACTTTTGGACAACTTGTGGGAATATACGGTGATTTCTAAGTCTCCTTCCTAAGTTGATTTTCCTTCAATGCTTTGATTACACCATCTACCGAACACTCTTCTTGGCAAATCTACCGTGTAGCATGGTAGTGATCAAAGGCTCGTACGAATCCGACAATGAATATATCAGGTTGAAAGCTTTATCTTCCTCACACACATCTGCGTTGATCGCCTTAAGTTCAGATAATACCTTATTAAACTCTGTAATGTGGTCTTGGAGATCAGTACCTTCCTTCATAGATAAACGGAATAACTTCCTCTTCCAATGCATCCGATCTAATAACCACGAACCAGAGTAGTCAGCTATGAGTTTTTCCCATAAACTCGCCGCATCAGTTTCTTCAAGAAATCCGCACTTGACTTCGTCCGCCAAGGATAGTCGGATCAGACTTATGGCTCTTTCACGAATATCTTCCCAACCGTCATCCTTCATATTAGTTGGTTTTTCTTTCTTCTTAACAGCTAACTGCAAACGTTCTTGAACAAGGACATCATACATGTCAGTCTTCCAAAGATTGAAATTGATCTTTCCATCGAACTGCATGATCTTCAAAATACTGTGGCATGTCATCTTAACTAAGAGACTCGGCAACCTGAAGCTCTGATACTAGTTGTTGGGATTGGGGCGTTGACCAATGCCTGTTTTCACAGCGGCTCTAAATAGAGCAATGAGGAAATCGAAGTAGATGAGACAAATCAATTGAGCAAGCAAGTAGATATACCAATCTAACATAAACACACCGATGACTTATCTAGGTTAGCTTTTGCTTAATCCGGAGGAAAATATAGGGAGATCTGATATTCAATTAGAAGTGATTACAAGGAGTTATAATACAAGGAATTAAACTCACTCACCATGAACTATCTCTCTCTCGAGCCTCTCTTTGCAATGGAGAAAATAATCTATGAAGTACTCTTCTCTCATAAAGGAGGATTTTACAATATATATAGAAGAATAGAGAGAAACCTAGGTCTAATCTTGATTCTCAATCGTCCGATATAACCTGGAAAAGAAGTAACTGAATAGGAGTCGTACGATCTAACTTGGAGTTGAAGATTGGGCTGAAATGACCTAACAAATTGAGGACCAAAACGAACACAGAACCGCGGTCGGTTGACTGTCCAACAAGACCGGTTGACCGTCCACCTCTCGACCAAATCCAGCAACTATGCCTGCACCTTGCTGCTGCTGTTTTCTTCTACTCTCTTCGACACTTCGACCTCCGTACTTCATCTTACCTTCTTCTAATCTGAACCACGAGTATTCAAGACACATTTCTAACAACTGCCTCCCGCCACCACACCACTCCTCGTCATCAACTCCCCCTCACACCCGAAGCCATCGAAGCTCCCGCTCACAATGCTCAACCACCGAACCCACCTGACCACCCTCTCCCTCACCCTCCATCACTCGTCGGCACCTCACTACGTCAACCAGTCGAAGCTTCACCTCCACCTCGCCATCGTCGCAGCACCACCAACACCACCCTTGTCATCAACCTCCCGCAGCACTCCCGAAGCTCCTTCACTGTCATGCCCTGCTTTCCAAAAATACGGAATATGAGTGCGTGACATTGGCCCAGCGAATAACTAACGTCACCCATAACCTGTTTATCCAATCAACTCAACAATATAATCAATACAGAACAATTGCGCAAGCAATAATAATAATCTCATAAACAAAATACTTGAAAAGAAGCAATATATAATATCCAAGTACAATAATCCAACATCTGGAAACAATAAAAATAAGCCGGGACATAAGCCCAATATAATAATAAATCCAATCCAAATAATTGTAAGTCTCAATACATTAAGTTTATTAAAGCAATAAGCAATTAGAATGAAGTAGTCTTCAGACTGATTGTTCTCCGACTCCAGCAGACAACTGTTCTCCAAAATCTGCAATTTATTAAATTGCAGGAAGAGGAAAAGAAAAAAAAACGTTCGTCAATGTAAGTTACGGGCCGCTTGTAGTGCAGGATACAAGTACATGGGAAAGGATAACTAATAATATGGAATAGGCATGATAATAAAATATAACAACTAGCAAGGCAAGATAAACAAGTGTAAGTAGCATGTAATAAGTGTCGAGTGGACAAGTATCATGTACAAGTAACGAGTAACGAGTGTCAAGAATCAAGTAACAAGTATCAAGTAGCTAGTGTTAAGTGATTATGTTCAACTCTTGTATTATTACTATCTAGGTAGCACTTCATGCATCCATCTTTTTACTACATGGTTACTATATTCAAACAGTTTCGCTTTAGACCTAGTGGTGGGCTATATAGTTCATATACTCGGCAACAATATTCAATAATGACTGATGACCGAATCAATCGAGATACTGTAGTCAGTAATCTACAATTAATCGATGACCGATATGACCGATAGACCGATAGACCAATAGACCGATAAATAGGGAAACACGGGCCCCTCCTCCGAGTACAGTTCCTATTGTCCACTACTTAAGTCAACCCTTAAACCCGGCTTGTTAATTATTTTATTAATGCAACAATACAATATGCAATTTGAGACATGAGATGAACAATAGTATCAATAGGAGAACAATAGGATGATAACTTAGATAGAACACTTAGAATGGTGACAATAACTTATTAGGATCATGCAATGCAATATACATACATTAATTCATGCAATAATACGATGTAGGAATAATTAATTCATTAAAAAGAGGAATCTAAAATTCTGGATAGCAAGCGCAGTCTGCAAAAAAATGCAGTTTCCCGCTGACTCAGAAATCGAAAGTTGAATCCGTCAGAAAATCTGGAAACTAGACTTCCACACGGTTCCAACGCATAACACATCAAGCACAGATATCACAAGTAGCATGATCATATACATCAAAAGTGGTCAACCCTAGGTTAATTCATGTCATATATGTCGTGAGGCAACTACGGTCAATCATCACTATAGAGACAATATCAACAAGGGGTTTCACATAGAAATTGTCTATAGAACCTAACTACACTACAGGTGGTATTTAGTACTTGTATTACACAAGGAAAAGAATACAAGTTACTTGCCTTATAAACGGTGAAAATGAATACCAAGAATAACGAGATGAGAATTCCGAAGCAACGAACCCACAAACCAACAACTTAGAACGTGCACAACAAGTGCACAAAAGAGAATCAGCAATCAACAACAAAGAAACACAAAAAGACTGCAGCAACCACAGCGATCAAAGAGACAGCAATGGCAGCGGCAAGCAAAGACCACGGCTCGGGTCTGACGGCGATCGGTGAGGAACGACGGCGGTAAGGCATCGTAGGCGGCGGCGCGAAGGGGACGGAAGCAACGAGGCAGCGTCGCATGGCAGGGCTGCAGCAGCGCTGATCTGCTTGGGCGGGAAACAGAGAGCAAGGGGTTTCGGTGGTGTGACGGGATCTGGGTCGATGGGGGAGAGCTCGACTGGCTGAACTCGATGGCGGTGGTCGGAGAAGAAGGATGAAAGGGGGGTTGGGTGTTTCTTGGTGGGTAGTCGAACGGGAAGGGGGACAGATACAGGGGGCGTTGTTGGGCTGTCGGCGATCGAAGCAGGAAGAGGAGCAGACAGAGGGGGAGGTCGGGAGGTGGTTCTGGGCGTCAACGGTGAGTGGCGACGAGGGGGGGGGGGGGTTCGCCGGAGGATGGGGGGGTTGGTCGAAGAAGATGGGTATGAGGAAGATGAACAGTATTGGGCGGGAATCTGAGTCGGGGAGAGAGAGGAAGATGGAGGAGAGAGAAAGAGGAGAGAGAGGTTTTAAAATTTTGCAATTATTAGGATTTGCAGTAGGGTTGTATTTATATGGTACAATTAGGGTAATGGGTTAGAGAATTAGGGTCCAATAAAAGTGGATTTGGATCAAGAACAAATAAAATTGGGTTTAGGGTTTAATTAAGAGATAGATCCAAATCAATAGGGTTCAAATAAAAATACCCACAATAACAAGAGAATAAGAGGACCGACAAGAATGGCTCAAATAAGAAGAACGGGAATTTTCATGAACGAAAATTTAATCAAAAAGAAAATATTGTATTTAAAATATTCATATATATTCATATATATATATATATATATATATATATATATATTAAATCAAATAGTGAAATGCATATAAAATGGAGCAAGTTCGGGCTCAAAACAGAATAATAATAAAATAATAATAATAATAACGATAAAAATAATAGTACCAATAACAACAAGAATAACAATAATAATAACAATAAAAATACTAACGATAGCAATAATAATAATAATAATAATAATAAAAGTAATAATAAGAATACTGATAATAATAATAACAATAATAATACTAATAACACTAACAAATAATGATATGCATCAAAATAGGATCTGAGTTTAACAATTTTATTAAAATCCAAAAATTAATAATATAAATAGTCGATCAATTAGGGATAGAAAATAAGTTCAAATATACCATCATTCAAAATGAATAAAATCTCGATTAGGAAACACTTTAATACAAGATCCGAAAAGAACTTAGCACAATATAAATTTATAAATAAAAAAATTAAATTATAGAAAATACACGAAAAATACTAATTAGTGGGAATGGGGGTTACATCCACCATCATCGTCCCTTCCCCGAGCTCCATCGCAGTCGACCACCACCTTGAAGCTCCACTGCACCTCCGAGCTCATCATCTCCATCAATCGCCGCCGGAGCTCACCATTATCGTTTTCGCCGTCACCAAGCTCCATCCCCATTTCGCCATCTTCGACAACCATCACTACCTCCTTACCGCTGCCCCTAGCCTCCTGTGTAACACCCCAAAATCCAAACAAGACCGAATTCGAAGTTCCACGGGATCTTTACACTTCTTTTCGTACAATTTTACAAGAAATTGAAAACTTTATTACATCAGAGTTACATTTTTAAACAGCGGAAGCAAAATTACAACAATTACATGTACAAAATAAAATAACATTTGAACAGTTCTTTAAGCATCAATTCCTCTTTAGTCCTTTTCATTCACTTTATCCTGCATAGAAACTGTGGGCACGTCAGTTCATTCAACTGACGCAAGGATATAATATATCAATTTCTCTTACTTAGAAAGCACACACTTGTCACAAAACAAAGCTACAGGGACTATCCTATTGATGTCGTGTGTGAATGTGCACTTCCTTGATGCAATTATTTATGTTACATGACACTAATGCGCACTTATTCGGATTCTATGCATCCCATACTACATAGGTCCGAGGGCAAGCCCTTAATCGTTCTTCATCTTGTAGGGTTCAATCCCTCGTCATGACTTAAACTACTACGGTAACTACGGTAAGTATCCTATATATTCCATGAGTTACGAGCTCATGTCCAGACAGTCTGGAGGGGAATCCCACGTCATTACACGACGCGTCGTGTAGAACCTATGGACAATTCAGCATCCGTTATGAGACATAACACCACCCCAGTCACCAAACACCCCACAAGCATCGTCTGCGGTACGGACTCTTGGAGACATACCCACGTCATGACACGACGCATCGTATAGACAGCTTGTGAATACTCTCACGCCGTAGCTCCGAGGCTCTCGTACTCGTGTTTTTCTCTTACTTTCATCATATCTTCACTATGTATCTAATCCTTAGTTATTGAATCATGAATAAAATCAATACCCTAGAGTTAGCATTCTCTCTATACCGGTCTTAAACATCAATTCAACAATACGACCCAAACTTGGTCTTTCTTTTCAATATCTCATCTCAAAAGTATTCTTTCACTGCCGGTATAAGGCTTAGCCACCCTCTAGCTTTCAATTTCATTTCATATTCATAGCACTTGAGTTATTCATATTCATAAGCACTTTCATAATTCATCATGATATTTTATTTCACTTTTATATCCAATTTCATGCATAACAATAAACACATTTTCCAACTTGTCACAATCATAATTCATTCACATAATTCTCTTATTCTCATTTTATCAATACTAAATCCAAAATTCACACTTTCAATTTTCCATTACCAAATCTAATTTCAAAACTCTTATAAACAAAATGTTTATCTTTCTTTATCTAAAGACAATTTAATTTACTAATTTATAACAAGTTCTTTCTTGCAAATAGTCTCAAATTCTCGATTATACTAAGCAAAAGTTATAGAAAAAAGTCTATATATTATTAGAAATTTTTCTAATATTTTTCCCAAATTTTTCATTCACTTCTAACGATATTAAAAACCCAAGAAAACACATTTTAAATCAAAATCCAAAGCTAGGTTTCAAACCCACAACCGCAAGCCACGTCGGCGCGCTACAGTGACAGCACTATGGCGCCACCGAAGACCACAGAGTCCAAGACACCAAGGTGTCATGAGATGGGTTATAATTCATATGGTTTAATTCTCACTCTGTTTGGATTTTTTGAAAAAAAGGAAAAATAAAAGGGCTCTGCCCAGTTTCGAACCCGCAACCAAGGACTAACCTAGAGCTATAGTAATGCTCTGTGTGCACCCGAAGACCAATAAGTCCAAGTGACTAACCTGTCTTAAAGACGAGTTGGGTTGGTTTTGATCCAGTTCTCTATAATTTACTAATTTTTCATAACTCAAAACTTTTTGTTCTTTTCTTCTCTCTTTTTGTATCAAAATTTTCCAGATTATAAACAGTATAGATTTACAGTAAAACAGTATTTTAATAATCATTATTTGACTTGAAAAACATGAGTTCTTAGTTCTATTTTATGTTCATAATTTCGACATTGAGAACAATTCACAATATTTACATTATTTATAATCAAAGTTTCCACAAAAGACTACTTTTTCTTTTTATTTTTACTTGTTATTATACAATAATTTTAGAACATAAACTCCTCTTTCTACATTAGTATTGTACTAGTTTCATCAATAAGGTTTTCATGGTGCATTTAATCAACTAGTCATCTCATAAACACAAATTTCTCAATTTAGCATGGCTCAAATATATATATTTCATGGTAACATGATCAATTCTAGCAGGGAAAACATAATTGTATCAACTAGCAAATCAATTTACCAAGCATTCACTTTATCTACAATTTCTCTCTATTTAAACAGACATGAGGCCAAGTTACGTAACTTTTCTTAGCAATTCTATCAATTCAAACCCTAGCATGATGCCTAAAGTAAAAGCATGAGAAATCACCCACCTATTGAAGAAAAACGAATAAAAAGCTCCTAGAAATTTCCTAGAATGCACGAATGGACTCTTCTCCTCCTAGATTGTGCCACCAACGTGCCTCCTCCTCCTTGTACTAGCAAACCCGAGCTTTCCTCCTTGGATGTAGTCCGGCCTCTCTTGGATGAGCGCACACACACGAAACACTCAATCTTTTACTCACTAAAGTTCTCAATCTTTTCTCACTCTAATATTTTCTTTCTTTCTTAATCAATTCTTTTCTAATGTACTAAATGAGAAGGAGGGGGGGGGGGGGGGGGGGGGGTATTTATACATTTTTGAAAATAAAATAGATGGCTAGGATTAAATCAAATGGTTAAGGATAGAAGGCTAGGATGTGTTAGGGAGTTGTAGCAACCACCCATGAACACATAACCACCTCATCCACTACACCACTCTTTCCATCTCTCCTTGCCTCCATCCGGCCACACCCCCAAGCACACTAGACACGTGCTAGTGCAATGCACGTGTCTTATCTAGTACCCCCAATTAATTGTTGTGCAAGATCAATTTATTTATTGTCTACTAAATGTATCTACACTACATGTTATAACAATTAAAAGGTAATTTAATTAGTGGGCTTCAAATTAGTGGGCTTTAGACCCATGGGTTATTAATAAAACACTTAATTAATTAGGATGGGCTAAATTAGAAAAATAGGCCTAGACTTTTAAAATAGGCTTTTAGAAAATTAGAAGAAAATATTTAAAATGATTGTTTGTTCATGTTATAAAAGAGGTAATTTTTAAGAAAAAAATGTACAATAATTTGTACGTGCAGAACACGTAAAATCAACAAATTTTCAATTAATTATAAATGAAAATTTAGGATGTTACATCCTGCCACCACCATCGCCTGCCTCCGCTACTACCATCGCCGAGCGCCAACTCCAACGCCGTCTCTTCTCAATGTATATCTCTCACTCTCGCACTCTTTCTTTCTGTTTTTCTCTCTTACCCTATCATTTGTTTTCTCTTCAGTCTCTCTCTCTCTCTCTCTCTCTCTAAGTCAGTCTCTCTCTCTCTCTCTCTCTCTCTAAGTCAGTCTCTCTCTTTCTCCCTTTAGCTCCTTTTGCCTCTCTAGCTCTCTCTGTCTCTCTCTCTCTCCTACTCTCGCTCTTTATATATATATATATATATATATATATATATATATATATGGGAAATGCTCCATTGAAAACGCAAATATTGTGAAAACATGTGAAAACCACCTAGGCCGCTGTAGTTATAATGATTATAACCTAGGCCATTGTTTTCAACAACGACCTAGGTGGTTTTCCACATTTTCATCGCTACAGTACGTTTTCAATGGAGCATTCCTCTCTCTCTCTCTCTCTCTCTATATATATATATATATATATATACACACACACACACACACAATTTTCACTTCGTTTGCTTCCCGAATTCGACGAACAGTTGCGACCCATAGAGCCATTGTCGTTGTTCGTGTTGCTATCGCCTTAAATTGATCGTAAAATCGATCAAATCCAGAAACGATAAAAAGTGGGTAACAACTTTAACCAACTCTATTTATATTATAGGATGTATGCATGCTAGATAATAAATTGAATAATCGTGCTTATATTGTGTATGAATGTTGTTTGATAATGGGTGTTAATTGCTGTTAATTAATTGGTGAGATTATGATATAATTATCTTAGAAACGTTATTATAATTCTGTCCGAAATTTGATCTCACTTTATAAAATTGTTTCTATTTAAATATATTGATTATGAGACTAAAAATTTTGTATGTGTACATGATGTGTGTACAACATCTCCTCAAAATTTCATAATTTTTGGATATCGTTTGGTATTTTAATAAAATCTAAATACATTATTGATATGGCTAAAAATGGGGTTAAATCGGAACCGTTCAAATTGGACACGAATCTTAAAGTTACAGGGGCCAGATGGTAATTTCACCTACAGACGGGTCCGAAATGGGAACCGGGTCTCTCCTCTTGGACCCGATAACCTGTGAACGGATCTGTTCAACTGAGAACGGGTCACAACTCGTTAAGGACCAATTCAACAGGATATGAGGAAATCTTGGCTCGTCCTTATCCTGGGGAGGTGTAACTAACCACCTCTATCCAGTCACACAGGGAAGTAGGCATTCGTTCTTATCCTAAAGCAGATCCCCACAGCGACTATAAATACCCCCTACCTCCTACCATTACAAGGTAATCACTCTTTTTCTTCCTAAAGCTTTTTCTTTTTCTTTTCTGAGTATTGACAAGAGCGTCGGAGGGTTCGTTGCCGGAATCCATCCCGGTGTTTCGAACGTTTGTGCAGGTCCGCGGGAGCACCAAGGAGTCAGCCTATCAATAAGGGAAGAGGTCAGATTTGCCCTATTCAAGTTCTTGCAAATCTACAAGTTCATCTGATTGTCCCCACACCGAAATCAGCGGCAACAGATTGGCGCCGTCTATGGGAACACTCAAATAGCTATCCGACCCTCCTCCTTCAACCAAAGCTACTCCTAGCAATGCCTCCTAAGAGGAAGTCCGCGAACTCCAACCGTAGAACAACCTCTTCTTATCCTCCTCCTCCTCCTCCGAAAGATCTCCCTCCGCCCGTCCAACCGGCCCTACAGCTCGAACAGGCGATTCCTCAATCTACTCAGCAGCCTCTAAGGCCCCAAGTGACTGTTGGGGAGCCCTCTCGGCGGAGCCGCCAGAAGCAACCTCTGCATCAAGTTCGGGTTTCCCTCCATAATGCCTCCACAGATTCCATGGCCTCCCATAGCCCACCAACACCAAAGGATCTGCAGGATGTGCTCAACAACCGGCAGAACGAGCCCGAGCCCGACCTTCGGATCCGTCTAGACGAGAGGCGGACCCGCAATGCGAACCCTTGCCTGGAGCACCAGAGGGATCGATCACCCCGCCGAACAGACTGCAGAGGGTCCAATTCTCCTCGGAGGTGGAGAGAGTCATCCCAGCATCGCCCAAGGCGAAGTCGCTCCCCGGCCAGCCGCTCTGCAGCTCGAGCCCATCGGGAGTAGGAGGCCCCCGTCACGAGGGCGGAATTTCAATAATTCCAGGAGGCCATCCTTCGGGCGCTCAATGCAGCCCCTAACAACGGCCATTGGGCTCCTAGCCCTCAGCCAGCTCCTCATCATCATCGCCGCTCCCTCGGTCCTCGGTCGGCTCCGAGCCATCACCGGCGTTCCCTAAGTTCTAGGCCGGCTCCGAGCCATCGCCGCCTCTCTCCCAGTACTCGGCTAACTCAAAGCTACCGCTGTAGCCCCAGCCCTCTTCAACACGAAGACGAGTCTCAAGGTTCAGTGAGGCAAGACCGAAGGGAGGACTCCGTCTACTGCTGTCTCCACGAGATGGAGAGGCGCCTCGGCTAGCTCAACTAATACATCGATTAAACTTCATGAAATCGAAAATAAACTTCCTGAGATTCTAAAGTATGAATTTTACAACATATATGAATTTATAAAATACATCAAAACTTCATCACGATTGCAAAATAGCAAATTCTCATTAAAACTTGCCAAAACAGATTATACGTTATATATATATATATATATATATATGTTCATGTAAGTGTTTAAATATCAGTCATAGCATCAAAACTCTTCAAATAGGAGTAGTATACTGTTTAGATTAGTCTCAGTATCAAAACAAATCAAATCCAATTAAAAACTCTCAAAACATCAACTTTTGACAATTCTTTAAATAGTATATATGTGTATATCTCTAATATTATAATGGAAGAAGGCCTTAGTGTCATTTGTCATTTTGTCATTCTGCCAACATGTACAATGCACGTACATAACTAATATAAAGGAGGTTTCCGGTTCAAATTCTCCTACGTCAGAGTTTTTATTTTTATTTTTTGAAATTTTTATCCACGTGTAAATTACTAGTATATATAAGTGTAGGTAAGTGTGTGTTTGCATCAGTAAACATCAAGAAACCCATTGTATATACGTGTAGTATGAAGTTCAAAACAATCTCAGTACTAAACAACTCAGATTCAATCGAGATTTCACAAAAAACACCAAAATCCGATTTTTGGTCAGCATACAATCAGACCGAAAATCAACTACTCAAATTTGACTTAAAAACTTGACCTTTTGATTCAAAACTCCTCCCATAACTTGTTATATACATTCACCACTGATTACATCGTTTACTCATGAATATATGTAAATACAACCAGTATTTAATCAAGTTATAGTTCATCAAATTATCAAAACAGAACATATATACTATACACACAGTAAAGATTCAATTTTTGTTCACTTTAAGCAATATTCATCATATAATCTCAATACAACAATCAAAACAGCAAGTATATGAAGGAAAATATCCTACTCACGATTTCTATTAGGTTCTTAACAAATCTCAAGTCATCTATATATAGTTTTAATTATCCAGGGCATAGTTTCATGAAAGAATTCAATTTTTAGTTCACCTACTCATCAAAATTCATATTATCATCATACAATCCCTAATCATGCTTTCTAATAGATAATTCATCACATATAACATGCACAGAACAATACAAAAACAAATATATGTCACTCACCTTATTGAAGAATCAACCGAAGATAATAAAGAAAATAAGAAAATCCCTCCATTCGCAAGAAAACCAAGATTCTCGCTTTGAAACTCCAAGAAAATAAAAATAAAGAAATTTCTTTGTGTAGTGCAGCAAAAAGACGGCTGCACCTCACCTTTAATAGGCCGGAAATAGGGTGTCTAGGGTTTTTGAACAGATTTGTAAAAAATCTCTTTTGAATATATCTTTACATATATAAATCCATATACTTGGAAATTAGATAAACCAATTCAATTTAAACTTCAAAACAAAAATAACTAACATACTGGCTGGCACTGTTTGTAAAACCTAGAAAAATGAAATTTGTATCTTTTGCCCTCTAAGTGGCAATTTTGCAAAAAGACCATTCTTTATCAAAACTCGCAAAATAAACCAAATTTATTAAAATGAAAAGTAAACTCTTTACCTCTGAGTTGGCTAGGCATCATGCTCAGCCCAAAAATCCGAAAATCTAGAGTTTTCACTCCAAGTGGTAATTTTACACAAAAATCCATCTTTTGTAGTATTTGCAAATAGGTCAAATAAATATCAGAAAAATCCAAAAAATTCACAAATAATACTTACTAATAAATAATAGGTTTCCCCCAAAATGATTTCTGATTTTGAACTCCCCAAGAAGATATTTGCACGTATTTTGCACGTGTAAAAAGATAAATTTCAGAATTTTTTTATTAAATCACCAAAAGTAATTTTTATCCATTTATTAATCTTAAAAACATTATTTAAAAATCTGGGGTATTATAGTACTAAAGAGTTTGCTTTGTGCTACTCTAGGCATCCTTTAAGAATAAATGGATGATCTGATGCATTATGATGCTCAGAATTTAGTGAAAGTCGATAACTAGTGGATATGTGTTTACACTAGGAGGAACAAAAATGTTATGAAAATTAAAAGGCAAATAGGCACTGTGCTATCATACATAAAATCAGACCTTTATGTGTTAACCTATGTAGGGAAAGAGGCTGAGTGGATTGAAGAACTTGTTGCTAGTCATCGATTAAGAAGTTTAAGTAAATCTCTAATTCTATTCGTCGACTATCAAGCTACAATGCACTGTAGCTCATAACTCACTCTATAATAGTCAGAGGAGTATATTAAGGCTATTAAAAGCCTAACTGAACTTTCTCATAAATAAAGTTCAATTGAAATAAAATATGGCTAATGCTCTTGCTAAGAGGTTTGAAAGTTATCTAATTATCAAAATTGTGGGGGAAATGGAGTTAAAAGCTATTGAGTCAAAGATTTAACATCCTAATTGTTTTGAAATTTAGAATCCAATTGGAGCCATAGAGAAGTTTCAACTTAAGCATCAATTTTAAGCAGTTGACATGCTTTAGATAATTGAAAAGTTCAATGTAAATTTTGTTAATATATAGTTTCATTCCAATTTTGATGATGCTATATATTTTCATAATTTACTTAGAATTATCTTATTATTCCAAAAGAAAGTGTGAAAACTTTTCGATGTTTTTCCGATGTTTAGAATGTCGTTATATCATTCCAATTTTGATAATATATCTCTTTTATGGATTCTTGTTTCATTCCAATTTTGATGATTCAGAATTAACCATAATGGATTTGACTATTCTATCATTCCAATATGAAACATAGTATAGTTCTTGTGTAAAACTATAATAGTTATTATTCTTTATTTTGTTAAGGAAACATGATTATGATGCTTGTGTTACATTTTGCGAAGCTATCATTGAATTGTACTAAGTTCTTTAGTGTAACTAGATACTTTATGAAATTCACTTGAATACTTAGAGATGTGTCTCTTGATATTCTTATTTTCAATAAGCTAGCAAAGATAGAGGAGTTGAATTTGTCAATATAGATTTCAGAATAATGATTTGCTCAAAATGAAGGAGTAAACATAAAGCAGTTTGTAAGGATATAGTTTTTGGTTTATTTCTCTCGAGAATAATTTTTTCACTTGCTTGGTAAAACTTCTGTTGAGTTTAAGACTCTTGTTTACATGAGCTTAAAACTCATATTTTGTTCTTGAAGTTTATTTGCTTTGTTTGATTTTTGAAACTATGACAGATTTTTCCAGTTGGTTTAGTCATTGTGAACTATTCTGTTGTGATATGGTTTGAGAACTATTTAATTATTTTGGTTTAGTCTTTTTTTGAACTATTCGGATTTATAATTGATTTAGTCCTGATGAACTTTACATTGAGTGATGCATTTCTTCCATTTAAAGACTGCTATCAGCCAGTCAGCTTCATGTTGAACTGATGAGATAATCCAGTACGTTTATATATTTAGAATATAGGAGGAGATTATTGGATATATAGGTATATTCTCACTATATGAATAATATTATGTGTAATATTATTCTGTGGGTAACACGTGTGTTACACGTACTAATTGTATGGATATCGGAACGCGGGTTAAGTGTGTTGAGAACCCAGTACCCAAACCAGTATTTATCCTATAAATACTAGCTTGGGATAGTACTCTAGGTATTCCAATCTTGATACCTAGGGTAAATATCTCAAGCACCTTAGTCTAGGATATTAACCCTAATTTATATAATTATATTCTCTCATAATCTCTAAGAGCAAGTTCCTGAAATTTTACTTTATAGCTATGCATTCTTCGTATCAATAATTCTGGACTTTTGCATCTCAAGTTGGATATCTAAGATCTATTTCACTATTAGTAATGAGTAATGCAAGAACTGCACTTATCTTCTTAATTTACTTGTAAGAAGTAGTCAAACTATCAAAATTTTCGAACGAAAAAACATCACAGTTCTCTAATCCTTGGTGGAAAAACCTAGGCACTTAGGAGTGTTTGGTAGGGGGATTATTTTTTGTTTCCTGTGAATCTTAACTTAAAAATTTAGTTTACCATGTTTGGTGTGTTAATTTTTAAATTCAAATTTCCATGAAACTAAGATTCTTAGGAGATTTTTTTGCCACAATTTCTACAAATTTTTTTCTAAGAAAAGGGGTGGGATTCTTAGATTCCTAATAAGTACTTAAGAAAATGTTAGTTTTTTGAAAATACAAGTTTGCCCCCAAAAACTCACCTATCTTCTGTCTCTTCGTTTGTCCAGTGCTATTTCTCCTCCTCATCTCCATAATGATTCATCTCTTTGGTTCTTTATCTCTCCACTGCTTCTCCTCAACTTCCTCCTCTTTCTTCGAGTACTGCTGAAATCCATTCCCGTCATCCCCTCCTTCCACTCCTTGCCTCCTCCGTCGCCCGAGCACCACCGCAGCGCCCCCGACCCTCTCTCGCTTCTCCATCTCTGCCCTCGCTGCCCACTCCCTCGTTCGCTCACCACCCTCAACCTTCCTCCTCATTGACTGCGGCGCCCTCGCTCCGCACCTTGTTCACTCCCACAGCCACGTTCATCCATCGCTCGAACGGGTTTCGTCTGGAATAGGACCGCCGGTAGAGCAAGACAGCTGGTGTCGGAGTTTCATGAAATGGAACTGACTGACCATGGCAGCAGTTTTGCCAGGCAGTTGGCTGAACAAGTGGAAGTGAATGATGCCACGGTGGGTACTGGCAAAGGCCAGCAGTACTTGGGATCAGAATTCCAAGAAGCGGAACAGGTTGGCACGGTAGGTACTGCTGCAAAGCCTAGCAGTTAGCACCAGAAGAATTTCAAGAAACGGAACATAATGACATGGTGGGGACTTCAGCATTAGGATTTCGAGAAATGGAAGGCAAGGGTCGGGCGGTGTTTAAGTGGGTGGAGGATGTGGATGAGGTGATTGGGATGGCAGATGTGGTGGTGTGTTGTACGGGGTCAGAGAGGGCGATTGTGAAAGGGGAGATGCTGAAAGAGGGGGCACATTTAAGTTTGATGGGGTCGTTTAGGAAGGACATGAGGGAGTGTGATGAGGTGGCGGTGAGGAGGGGGAGGGTGTTTAAGTCGGTGGGGAGTGGTGTGTTTGATTCGTTGGCTGCATAGTTGGCATATGATGAGGCTTATTTGAAAAGGATGAATTCTTAGGGTTGGTTTTGATATTTTTGGGTGTTTCATATCAGTTATCAAGTTTATGATTTGCAGAGTTTGTTTTGTTATTTGAAGATGAGTGGAATATTTTGGATAATAAGATTAATATTCCTAGAAAATATGTAGCTCAACCAAATATAAGAAATTAAGTTTCCAACTAACATTTTCAGAGATGTTTAAGACATACCAAATATGTTTTAAACATTCATTGGAATCATAAATCCTAGGAAATATAAATCCCATGATTTATGATACCTGGGAGCCAAAAAAAAAAAATCTTTGTACCAAACGCCCTCAAATCTTGAGCAAATTCTCGTATGACATTAAAAAACAACTCGACTTGTTCAAAGTTATGAAGTATACAATTAACGCTCAGGGATACTCTGTTCATTTGCAAAGTTGTTTGATAATCAGTAGTTCCCAAATGCGTATTAATACACACAAGCACTTCAATTTATCATGAAACAAGTGTACTTAACAATAGTGAATCAAAAAACAAAAAAATAAAAAGTAAATATCTTCTCGCAATAATATATATAATAAAACACAAAGTAAAACTATCAAGTGGCTCTCCTTCAACAGTAAGAAAATCAATGGTCCAAATCTAAGCTCACAAATGACCCCCCCCCCCCCCCCCCCCCCAAAAAAAATAAAATAAAATAAATAAAAAAACTCAAATTCAAATTCCCCTCCCCCAAAACAACTCCTTTATTTATTTAATTCTCTCTCTCTCTCTCTCCCCCTATTTAGACCAGTTTGCTCCCTCTATTTTCCAAACCAGATAGCTCCAATCTCTCTCTCTCTCTCTCTCTCTTTCCTAGGGTTTTTAAGCCGTTAACTCCAAATCCCTAAAACCATTTTCTTAGACCTTCGCTTCCATTCTATTGGTGAAACCTCCATCGTCCTCTCAAGCGCAAATCTCGAAGCAAACCCAAATCCAAATCTAGTGTCTAACTCCAATTAAGAGGTTGTCGCCGATATCTGATCTGCTGTTGATTCCGTATCAGTGACTCCTTTCCACCAAATCGAGCGCGAATATCAAGCGACTCCGTATCGGCGACTCCCCTCCACCGAATCGAGAGTCTCTACATGCGATGCGACGACTCTAATTTCATCTCATTATTCGAATTCTCATTCTAATTTTAATTTTGTGTGTGCAGGAGATTACTTAGGTTTTTGCTGACTCGAATTTTGTGTGTGAGTTCAAAGAGGTATGATTGTTTTATTTATTTGTTTTAAAAATTTTATTTTGGTGATTTTTTTGATGAGTTTTCTATTTGTTTTATTTTAAGGTGTACGCAAGTGAGAGATGGATTATTTGGTGGCCTCAATTTGGGCTTCCAAACCATAGTAGGACAAGTTAGCTGATCAGCAACCTAAAATAACTTGGCAAATATGCAATGTTAATTTCTTTACTATAAGAGAATATACTATCGTTAAGTGTTCCCTTCACTGGTTATTAGAAACCATGGATAACATAACATATAAGAACTTTTGGTGTATGTTTGGATATATAGGATTGGGATGACTGGAGTTTACCAGTGAAGGGTCTCCACTCAAGAAAAGACAGCTAAAGTAAATTTGTTATTGATCCATTTTGATTTTTTTTTTTAATTAAAGGTGCAATAGGGAGACAAAGTGGAGATAAAAGAAATGATTAGCTTGAATTATAGTTTTGAGAACTTCATGTATTACATTTTGGTTGAAATAATAATAAGAAGTATTTCAATTGCAAACTGAGTCACAGACAAACAAATGTTTAGATTATTGGTATTATAGATATCTCCACAGCTGCACTTGGGTTACCATTGTATTTAGACATGCTCATAGTGGTTATGAGATTATAGTAAGCTCTATAAAACCTATATGATCATGTCCTTGCATAACTATTACAAATATCTAAAAGTGATGCTGAAGTTAAAAAAAACTATGCGCAGTTCTTTTTAACAAACTATATGCATTTTAGGTAAGTTCAATCTAATGATCAAAAAGTTGATGGTTGAGCTTAAAGATAGATATGTTGCTTCCTTATATAATATGTTTCCTAGTTCAATTAATTTGCTGGGCCTCCAAAACTATTTTATATAATCAAACCAGGTGCACCGTTTCGAAGATGTGCCGTAGGCACGTGTCAACGGGCAAAACTAGTTCTTAAATAACACTCAAAGTTTTTATAATATCCAAATCGCACCCGAATTTTTTAAAATATGACAAAAAAATCACTTATGTTAATTTTTTAGCGGAAATAATGTGAAATTACAGAACTAACCCTAGCCTCTCTTCTTCTCTTTTCAGTTCTTCATCTTCTTTTTTCTAGTTTTTCTTGTTTTGTTTGTTTTATAAAAATTTTGGTGGAGATGAAGGTGATGGTGATGAATCTGAGGTGGTGAAGTTGGTGGTCGGTGGTGGAGATGGTGGTTGGAGATGATGGAGATGATGGTGGTGATGGTGGTTGGAGATGATGGTGATGGTGGTTGATGGAGATGGTGGACGGCGGTGGAGATGGTCGTCGGTGGTGGTGATGGGGATGAATTTTGTAATTTGTATAAGGAGGTAGGGACAATTTCGATATTTCACATTGTTCTTAATGGGTTTAAACCTGTTAAGAAGTATATTCGGGAGATATTCTATTAACTTAATGAAAAAATTAACAGCATGTATTTTTTAGTTCTATTTTAAAAATTTCGAATGCCATTTGAGTATTTTTTAAAATTTGGATTCTATTTAGGAATTATGTAAACTTTGAATATCATTCGTTTTTATTTTTTCTTTTGACCCTTTCTTATGGAACAAGGGAAACATCCAATCCAAATTAATATGCAACCAAGTCTCCAAAGACCTCCTCTTCCAGAAACCTCTGTCTCCACTAAAACCCAAAACCTTTATTTGCGAAGAAACAAATCCAAAAAAAATACCCGCACAAATTTTATTCCAAAGTGAGTTTCTCCTTCTCTCTTCCTTTTGCCCATTTAGTTAGTTCTTGTTATTACCATAATAGTATTGTATGTAGTATTGGATAATCACATTGCCCACATTTTTTCATGACAATAGTTGATCTAAATTTTCATCTATGTAGTTATACTGTTAAAAGATCGGAGTTTTGTTGAATACTTGATGATATCCGTTTCCATGAATACTACAAAACATACTTGATACTCCCCCTCAAGTATTTTTCTAACTTTTTCCCCTTATTAACCCGTTTTAGATACTCTTATGCAAATTCAATCCTAATGCAAATCCTATTATAAACGTCAATTCTTATTGCCAAGCACACATAACTATAATATGATATTGACTCATCCTGTGCTCTGGGGACATATCTCATATGTATGAACACTTTTCATCTATCAACCATGTTTTAGGAGAATTTGATGTACTCATTTATACATAAGGGATAATCACATAAGATCAGTCGTAAGTTTTTGTGAGCTTGTTGGCCTACAAAGATATTTTAGATTCTTCACTCATCGTTACACAAGATGAAATTTCTCGTGCTGATCAATTTTACTCCTAGATTTTTCCTATGAAAGTCTTGTTGTACATTTGAGTGAATTGTGTGCTTCAATTTAAATTGTTAAGACATTTACAAGACACGTGTTTATCGTTATGACAAACTGAAATGGGAGCCGGACTATTTAGAAATCCACGAAAAAGCCTTTTTCGCATTGCCATTGATGTTTGTAAGTTGCAATTCTCTTGACTTGGGAACTTTGGATAAGTTTGTTCAGGCACATGACATTGAAAGAAATTGATCTTACTTATTTTGTTCATGTGCGCATGCTATCCATATTTGCATGTATTTCAGTATCAGTTTGTGGAAGCTGTTCATCTTATGCTCTACATGTTCGTATCAGCAGATGCTGAACCTGTTGATCAGAAAAAGCTTCTCGAGGAGCGTTGCAAGCCAGTTTGTGTACAACCTTTATTTGCATATAGGGTAATGTTTAACCTATTTAATTTAGCTTCCATAATAGTATACACGTACTGTTGTTTACTGGCTTCTAAATGTGTTATTGGGCAAACAAATTTCCCTCATACGTTGTAATATTGGGATCTATTTCTCATTCTTAAATTTTCTGATATTTCTTACTGTTTATCCGTATCCTGGCTAAAAAAGTGAACAATGTAATTCTCATCGATTGTACTTACTATTGGGTTTCAAACTAATTAACTTCCATAGAAGCCGACTTGATAGTGTGCAGATAAACGGCCGAAGCTTGAGTTAATCATCTTCTTGTCAATTCTTAAAGTCTGTGAGCTTCTATTTGATATTAACTCATGATGAGAACACGATTATGAACATTCTCTGCAGTTAATGGCTAATAGTTTATAATCAGTAGCATTCAGTGTGATCAGCTTCCTCTTATTGTAGATTGGGCATGTTGTTTTCACTGTCAGAAGCATGAATGCATGTGAATGATTTTCTAGAGGTTCTTGTTCTGCTCTGTTTTTCTTTAAACTTGATTTCTGTTAGGCTGAAAGGGTTTCAATTGCCATCAGGATTGTGTTAAGAGGATAAAGGATGACAAAACTGGACACAAGCAATGTACTGGCCAATACTTTGATTACTGGTCCTGTGTCAACAAATGTGTAAGTTTTTAGCTTCTATGCTTATGCAACTCTTACTGAATAATTTTCTGAAAATGAAATTTGTTTAGTTAGAAGTTAAAATTTTGGGTAGAAACTCTAAAGCTTGTGTATATATAAATGGTTTCTGAACACTTGTAACACAGGTTTCCAAGAAACTCTTCAAAATGCACAAGCGAAAGAACGTTGCGTACATTTCACTTCATAAGCCAGCCTGTTGGGATCTGGGTGTATGAATTCCAGAACCCAGCCTGTTGGGATCTGAACTTCATAAGCCTTGTTTTTGGTTGTTTATTTTGTTAAATTTTTTAATAAAACACGGAGGGGCCAAGGCCAACCTTTTACGATAAAAAAAAAAAAGAAATGAACGTTGCGTACATGGCAAGTGTCGATCTTTAATTGCTGCTGAATCTGTGGGCCTTAATTACTATTTCCCTGCTACACTGCTTGACTGAACTGATAGTATATTAGAGTTTTCTTGCGCATGATTACATTATGGGAAAAGTAATATTCTGAGTATTTAAGTATTTTGAAGAAGAATAGAATGGCTAACTAAACCATGATGTGTTGCACTATAAGTACAAATTGAACTCTTATTTTACCTACTGGCATAGGTGAGGCTATGTTCTTTCAATTTACTATCTTTTGATTTTCACTCCAAATCGATATTTCAATTATTTCTTGTGTGAGAATAATGATCGGATTCAATGCTTATGTCTTATTGTCTTACGTATATAGGCATGTGCATCGCCAATAATGAAATATAGGATGCCTGAAGCCTATCAATCAAGTTAGAATATGATGACTTTTATTCCCTAATTTTAGGCTTAATCGACCACATAGTTAGAAACATATTATAAATTTGAGGTGTTTCCCCCAGTTTTATGATCAAATTCGCAGCTAAGTTGTCCACCATTTCCAAGTTGGATTTCTGTATTCATATGATGTTCCCCCAGGCTGCTAATCTAGTTAGTTGTCCACCATATCCAAGTTGGATTTCTCTATTATCTATGCCATGCCCATGGCATATCAGTTGAAGTAGATTAGTCCTTTTTTGTCAAAAACCCCCTCCGAAACTGCACAATCTTTTCGCAAAGCATACGACTTTACAGATGTATATGGTGATATATAGACAGATGAATCTTCTATGAATCATATGATGAACTACCAAATAGATACATAGGAATCCAAAGATGTATATGATTTCTTTTCCTAGACAGATGGGTCTTATATGAATTATATGATGAAGTATCACACAAGTGAAAATATAGGAATTCAAACTTGCGGCGTATGATCTTCTACATTCCACAGTTTGAAAGAAGAAACAATGACAAGACTATTGTGCTGGTTACAAATTCCTTTTCCATAAGATTGCACTGGTTTTAAAGATAACTCTATTTTCCCTTTGAAGGATGCAGTATTTCTGGGGTGAATTAGGACTCCCTGCATCTGTCTTAGCCGTTACCTTTTTTGATGGCTAACATGCTAGTCGACTTCTGTTTCTTACCTCTGGCTCGGCCAATTATGTGCTTGACATTCAAGTTTGCATCACTATGATCCAAACCTTGGATCTGAGCATGGGTTAGGTGATCGACGAGAAGATCGACGGAGGGAAACAGCAGAAGCCCAAGAGGATCAGTAGAAACAATCACATATCAGTTCCTGAGTCTCACATGTCAGTCCCTGGGATATAATCTTTCTTTGTAGGGTTTATTTGTAAATGTGCTAATGTTTTGCATAAAAGGCCAACTGTTTGGCCAACTGTCTGTTTTAACACGTGTTGTGCACGTGTCTTCTCTTTTATAAAAACCCACTCCTGTAACAGAGTTTAGTGTGAATAAAAATTGTTGATTCTTTTGTTCATCATCTTCTTCCTCTCGGGTCTCCATTAGCGCCTCTCACGTGAGGATTGATGCCAAGGAGGAAAGCTCCGGTGATCGTCGCCATTGGCAAAGATTAACCTGGAACAGTGGTATTAGAGCTTGAATTTGGTCCCGCAACCGCTGTTGATCAAGAACTTAATCAAGAACCGGTCCAAGAAGCTGAGAATCCTGTTAATTCTAGGTCTGGATTCGTTCTGGATCTGGAGCTAGGGATTAGAATGCGCGAGATTTTGCCGATCACAATGTTGAATCTCATAAGCGTTCCAGTTTGGAAGATTGGTTTGATCGTTCAGAATTAGCTTAGGATTGCTTGCTCCAAGAACCAAGAAATTATCATCGAACACATTGTAGGTGGGAATCTTGGAGTTCGGAAAGCAGTGGAGACGATTCTGGTAGAGAACGCCGCTATGGAAGAGATGGAGGTGATCGACGTCGACATTCAAGGCATAGGCATGGATTACGGAATCTTGATCGTTATGATCGACAATTTGGGGAAAGAGATTTAAGAAATGATGTACGACAATTGGAAGGTAATACTTTCTTTCCAAAGCATCCCAAAATTGGCTTACCAACCTTTGATGGAACAGGGGATATAACCAATTGGGTATATCATATGGAGCATCACTTTTATATACAAAGGATTAGTACTTTTGATAAACTATCCTTTTGTCTTTACTACTTGAGATGGGAATCATTGCTTTGGTGGAGATGGTTTGAGCAACAACAAGAAGAAGAAATTGACTGGGAAATTCTAAAGACAGAGCATTTGCTGCAATTTGGTCCTTCGGAGTTGGATGATCCTAAAGCAATGCTGTATAAGTTGCAACAAACAGGAACTGTAGCTGACTATCGCAAGGAGTTCTTGAAGTATAGACAGCTCACTAAGCCTTTAGACAAATCTTCTTTAATAAGTTGTTATATTTCGGAGTTGAAGAGTGCGTTGAGGAAGTAAAACTTAAAAATTGCCGAAGTGTACTTGCAACTTACAGAGAAGCCATTGCTAGAGAGGAAATTATTACTGATCAAAAGAGAGCTTGGAAATTAAATTCTTTGTTAAAAACAATGTTATACCTAGCAGTTTCAAACCTGCAGTGCAATAGCTCCAATTACACCAAATAGCAGGGGAACTATGGAGGGTAATGGACAGTCTCAATCTACTGCTTCTAAAGCTAAAGATCAACAATTTATGCAGTTCATGAAGGATAGAAGAGAAAAAGGGTTGTGCTTTAATTGCAATGAAAAGTTTGTAAGGGGAGCATAAGTGTGCAGGTAGATCGTACGTGCAAATGCTTGGTTCTTATGAAGGAAGTGTGTTCATGTAGATGATAGGGGCTTTTGATGAGGACACTGTGAGTCACAGAATTCGTCAGATGAGGAGTGGATCCTATTAAAATTGATGAAAAGTGTAGTTCAAAATCACTCAGGATTTTATAAGGACCTAAAGGAGAGACTGCAACCATTTCTTTAAACACCCTTAAAGGTAGCACTACTCCTAGGAATTTTAGAGTCCAAGGCAGCATTTCATCTTACCCTGTATGTGCACTCCTTGATATGGGGGCTACCCACAACTTTATTGATGAAACAATTGTTAAGAAAACCTGCTTTCTTGTCAATTTCCAAGCGCATTTAGATGTTACAGTGGTAGGGGGCAAATTATTGAAGGGATTGGGGTTGTGTGAAGGGATGAACTTTGTATGTCAAGGTGTCCCTATTGTGGCCGGTTTTTATGTTTTGGCTATGGTACTTGTAGGATAATGGCTCGATTCTGGTTCAGATTGTTTTGGAGTATCTGCAGCAAAAGAAAGTTACAGCATAAGTCGACTGATAGAAGGATCAGGCGACTGTCCAGAGAGTTTTCGAAGGCTAAAGATACCAGCAGCAGCAGAGGATCAGTCGACTGATCGGTCGACTGCCAGATGGATTGCCAGTCGACTGGTAAGTCGACCAGTCGACTGTCGACGAGATTTTGAACTAGATCAGGCCCAATTCGAAAAGGCCCAATAGTTTCCCTATAAATACACTTGTTAGGGTTTTGTAATCTGAGACGAAAATTAGAGATCCCTATTTCGGTTTTGCAGCCGTCATTATTTGTAAGGGTTTGTTTTCGCCCATTGGTGATAATTTGAAGAAGAAGAAACCCCAACCGCCCCGTGGATGTAGGCATGAATTTTGCCGAACCACATTAAATCTATGCGTCCTTTTGTGTTGGTTTGTTTTTGTGTTTTCTTGCTGGTTCTCTCTTTGTATTCCGCATTGATTCTTGTTGGTTTGATTTGTACTCGCGCACAACAAGTGGTATCAGAGCATTTGGTTCGACCTAGAGGGAGATGGCGGGTGATGCAGATGCAACCAAGGAAGTTGTGGGATCAAGTTCATCAAGAACAACGATTCACAACGCAAAATTTGAAGTTGAAAAATTTGATGGGACAAACAATTTCGGGATGTGGCAATGTGAGGTTTTGGATGTTCTTGTTCAACAAGAACAAGATATTGCTTTGGAAGTTGAAAAACCTAAGGATATGTCCGAAGCAGATTGGAAGAAGTTGAATAGAGTTGCGTGTGGGACTATTCGGCTCTTTATTGAGAAGGCTCAGAAGTACGATTTGATGAGGGATACCGTTGCTGCGGTGTTGTGGAAGAAGCTCGAAGACAAATACATGAGGAAAAGTTTGGAGAATCGGCTGTATTTGAAGAAGAGACTTTTTCGCTTCACCTATACGGAAGGTATGTCTATGAATGCTCATGTTGAATCATTTAATAAATTATTGGCTGATTTATTAAATTTGGATGAGCAAATTAAGGATGAAGATAAAGCCCTAATTCTGTTGAATTCATTACCTGAAAGTTATGATCATTTAGCAACTACTTTATTATATGGAAAAGATACTGTGAAATATGAAGATGTTGCAAATGCTTTGTTGAATAATGAAACTAGGAGAAGGGATAAGATGGTTGATAGAGAAACTTCTGAAGCGTTGATTGTAAGGGGCAGGACTGAGACTAGATCTGAGTCCAAATCTGGGAAAAAGGGAAACAAATCTCGTTCCAAATCGAGAGGAGTTTCAAAGGACAGGAAAATACCGGCCAAAGATGAATGTGCTTTCTGTCATGAAAGGGGGCATTGGAAAAAGGATTGTCCAAAGCTACGAAATAAGGGAAATTCGACTGCAAATGTGACTGTTGATAATTTAGAAAGTGGCGAGGATTTTTCTTTTGCACTTGCTTCTAGTCCCTCACTTTATCAAGAAGTATGGTTTCTTGATACAGCAGCCTCCTATCATATGTCTTGGAAAAAGGAGTGGTTCACTTCTTTGGAGTATATGGATGGTGGTGTAGTTTTGATGGGAAATGATGCACCTTGTAAGAAGGTAGGAATCGGGAAGATTGAATTGCTAATGCACGATGGTCTTATTAGGGAGCTTTCAGATGTATGGTATGTTCCAGATTTGAAAAAGAATCTGATTTCACTAGGTGCTTTGGAAGCCAGTGGATTGAAATTTGCTAGTGAAGGTGGTATTCTGAAGGTGACTAGCGGATCACTCGTGGTGATGAAAGGGCAAAGAAAGAGGAACTTGTTTTTCTTGCAGGGAAAAACATATTTGGGTCAGGCTGCCAGTGTAACTGAGAAGCCTAAACAGTTTGTTCCCGACTCTACCAGGTTGTGGCATATGCGACTCGGGCATGCAGGAGAAAAGGCCTTGCAGGGGCTTGTGAAGCAAGGGTTGCTTAAAGATGCTAAAGGGTGCAAGTTGGAATTTTGTGAACATTGTGTTTTGGGTAAGCAAACTAGGGTGAAATTTGGTACAGCTGTACATCAGACAAAGGGTATCCTCGATTATGTGCACACAGATGTTTGGGGCCCTACTCAGACACCTTCTATGAGTGGTAGACACTGGTTTGTTACTTTTGTTGATGATTACTCCAGACGAGTTTGGGTATATACCATGAAGCACAAAGATGAAGTTTTGACATTGTTCACAAGTTGGAAGAAGAAAGTTGAAAATCAGACTGGTAGGAAGATTAAGGTTCTGAGGTCAGATAATGGAGGGGAATACAAGAACGATCCGTTTCTGAAGTTGTGTGAAGATGAAGGGATCCAAAGGCACTTCACAGTTAGGAAGACTCCACAGCAAAATGGGGTTGCAGAAAGGATGAACAGAACCTTACTTGAGAAGGTAAGATGTATGTTAGCACAGTCTGGGTTGAAGAAGACATTTTGGGCAGAAGCTGTTATATATGCAAGCCACATCGTCAACCGTTTACCATCAGCAGCACTTGAAGGCAAAACGCCTATTGAGGTATGGAGTGGTAAACCTGCATCTGATTATAGTTTTTTGCATATATTTGGTTGTCCTGCTTATTTTCATGTAACTGAAACTAAACTTGATGCAAGAGCCAAGAAGGCTATATTTGTTGGTTTTAGTACTGGTGTCAAAGGTTACAGGTTGTGGTGTCCAGAACAGAAGAAGTTAGTAATCAGCAGAGATGTCACTTTTGATGAGACCAGCATGATCAGCTCGGGACAGTCGACTGGTGGTATAGGACAGTCGACTGGTGAGCAGCAGAAGAGTGGGACAGTTCTTCAACAGGTGAGTAGAAGAAGTTCGGGACAGTCGACTGATGAACAGGAGCAGTCGACTGGTGGTCCAGAACAGCAGAATTGTGGGAGCTCGGGACAGTCGACTGGTGGCAATAACCAGTCGACTGGTAGGAGAGTTTTTCAACAGGTGGAGTTAGAAAAGTTGTCAGTTGAAAATCCTGTTCCTGTCCAAGATGATGATGATGTGGTTGATACTGAGAATGATGAAGAAGTTCCTATCCAGCAGGAAGAATCAATTGCAGTAAGAAGGCAAAGAAGAGATATCAAACGACCGTCTCGTTTTACAGATACAGTTGCATTTGCTCTTCCCATTGTGGATGATGAAGTTCCCTCCAACTTCAAAGAAGCCACTAGAAGTTCAGAAAATGCAGATTGGAAAGTTGCTATGGATGAAGAGATGAACTCTCTTCATAAGAATAAGACTTGGGATCTAGTGCAACTACCAAAGGGAAAGAAAGCAATTGGTTGCAAGTGGGTGTATACGAAGAAAGAAGGTCCAAACGGCAGTGTTCGGTTCAAGGCAAGACTAGTTGCAAAGGGGTATGCTCAACAGGAAGGTATTGACTATAATGAAGTGTTCTCTCCGGTTGTGAAGCATCCTTCTATTCGGATTTTGTTAGCATTGGTAGCACAGTTTGATCTTGAATTGACACAGATGGATGTGAAGACTGCGTTCTTACATGGGGATCTAGATGAAGAAATTTATATGTTGCAGCCAGATGGGTTCAAGACAGCTGGGAAGAAAAATTGTGTTTGTAGGTTGAAGAAGTCTCTCTATGGGTTGAAGCAATCTCCAAGGCAGTGGTATTTGAGGTTTGATAAGTTTATGAAGGTGCAAAGATATTCCAGAAGTGAGTTTGATCATTGTGTTTACTTCAGGAAGTTGCAGGATGGCTCTTTCATATATCTGTTATTATATGTGGATGACATGTTGATTGCCTCTAAGAATGCTAAGGAGATTCAAAATTTGAAGAATCAGTTGAGTTCTGAATTCGAGATGAAGGATCTTGGTGAAGCCAAGAAGATACTTGGGATGGAGATAGCTAGAGACAGGGCAAAGGGCATAGTGAGTTTGACTCAGAAGCAATATCTTTTGAAGGTGCTGAAACGGTTCGGTATAGATGAGAAGACTAAACCAGTAAGTACACCCTTAGCCAGTCATTTCAGAATTAGTGCTTCTCAGTCTCCAAGTACAGATGAAGAGAGACAGTATATGGCGAATGTACCTTACACTAGTGTGGTTGGCAGTTTGATGTATGCCATGGTTTGTACTCGACCAGACATCTCTCAGGCGGTGAGTATGGTTAGTCGATATATGCATGATCCAGGCAAAGAGCATTGGCAAGCAGCTAAATGGATTCTAAGGTACATAAGTGGCACCACAGATGTGGGTTTGAAATTTGAAAGGGATGACAATATTAGCAGGTTATTAGTTGGATATGTTGATTCAGACTATGCAGGTGATCTAGATAAGAGGCGGTCTACTACAGGCTATTTGTTTACGATGGCTAGAGCACCTATAAGTTGGAGGTCAAATTTGCAGTCCACTGTAGCGTTGTCTACTACTGAGGCTGAATACATGGCGGTTGCTGAGGCCATGAAGGAAGCCATTTGGATACATGGACTTTTGAAGAGCTTGGGGATTCATCGGGAGAAGGTGGAGGTACACTGTGACAGTCAGAGTGCTATTCATTTAGCGAAGAACCAAGTTCATCATTCGAGGACCAAACATATTGATGTCCGTTATCACTTTGTGCGTGATTTGATAAAGGATGGTGATATTCATTTGGTGAAGATTGGGACAGCTGATAATCCTGCTGATATGTTGACCAAAGTTGTTGGAGCAGCCAAGTTCAAGCATTGCATGAACCTGGCTAATATTTTGCATGTTTGATGATTTGGAATGGGCGGTTGGAATAGTGCTTCGCTATTTGTTCGCCTAGTATGTGATATCATACTAAGGTGGAGTTTGGATTTGTTGTTACATTTGATGATGAGCATTTGGAGTATTTGTGGAGATTGCTTGGGCTACTTGGAAGATCTTGCCAAGGTGGAGATTGTTGGTTGGTGGAAGATCTCGCCAAGGTGGAGATTGTAGGATAATGGCTCGATTCTGGTTCAGATTGTTTTGGAGTATCTGCAGCAAAAGAAAGTTACAGCATAAGTCGACTGATAGAAGGATCAGGCGACTGTCCAGAGAGTTTTCGAAGGCTAAAGATACAAGCAGCAGCAGAGGATCAGTCGACTGATCGGTCGACTGCCAGATGGATTGCCAGTCGACTGGTAAGTCGACCAGTCGACTGTCGACGAGATTTTGAACTAGATCAGGCCCAATTCGAAAAGGCCCAATAGTTTCCCTATAAATACACTTGTTAGGGTTTTGTAATCTGAGACGAAAATTAGAGATCCCTATTTCGGTTTTGTAGCCGTCATTATTTGTAAGGGTTTGTTTTCGCCCATTGGTGATAATTTGAAGAAGAAGAAACCCCAACCGCCCCGTGGATGTAGGCATGAATTTTGCCGAACCACATTAAATCTGTGCGTCCTTTTGTGTTGGTTTGTTTTTGTGTTTTCTCGCTGGTTCTCTCTTTGTATTCCGCATTGATTCTTGTTGGTTTGATTTGTACTCGCGCACAACAGTACTAGCCAACTTGTGTTGGGGTCACAGTGGATAGAGACATTGGGGAATGTGGTGTAGAATATGAAGGTGAAGAGAATTCAATTTGAGCTTGATGGTCAGCAACGAACCTTGATGGGGATTCCTCCTCAGGATATGGAAGTGGCCTCTACCAAATCCATAACAAAGGCCCTTTTACAAGCTAAATCTGGATGGCTACTTCAAATGGTGGGCATTTCATCTGTAGTGCATTCCCAACCTATTGTACCTTTACAGTTACAACAGGTATTAGACTAATATCAAGGGGTGTTCAAAGAAGACATGGGTCTCCCTCCATAAAGAAGTTTTGATCACAGCATTCCTCTCATTCCAGGGTCGAAGCTTGTTAGTCTACGATCCTACAAACACTTGTGGCATCAAAAGAATGAGATCGAAAAGCTTGTTCAAGACATGTTACAGGCAGGTACCATAAGGCCTAGCCATAGTTCATACTCTTCCCCTATCGTTATGGTTAAAAAACCAGATGGTAGTTGGCGCATGTGTATTGATTACAGGGCTTTGATTGACATCGTGAAGGATAAGTTCCCCATTCATATAATAGATGAGCACTTGGATGAACTTCATGGAGCCACGATATTTAGCAAGCTGGATCTTCGCAGTGGTTATCATCAAATTCGAATGCATGATGCTGATGTGCACAAGACAACATTCCGTACTCATGAGGGACACTATGAGTTCTTAGTAATACCTTTTGGTGTAACCAATCTCCATCCACTTTTCAATGCCTTATGATTTTTTTCTTCAAACCATATCTGTGATGATTTGTGTTGGTGTTTTTTGATGATATTTTAGTATATAGTGATAGCTTGGAGTCACATATGAAGCATTTATATCACTAGTTCTGCAAGTACTTAGTAACAATTAGCTTTTTGCTAAGCTCAGTAAATGCTCCTTTGGGGTGACTAAGGTAGAATATTTGGGTCACATTGTATCAGCTCAAGGAGTGGCTGTTGATCAAGAGAAAATTAAAGATATTGTGAATTGGCCAGTTCCCAAGTCTTTGAAGGCTTTGAGGGGATTCTTGGGCTTATGGGCTATTACTGAAAGTTTATTGCTCACTACAGTTCCCTAGCTTGGACCTTAGTGAAACTGACCAAAAAGGGAGCTTTTCTAAGGCAGGAAGAGTCGTAGAAAGCATTTGAGCTTATGAAGGTAGCTATTTCCTCTCCCCCAGTCCTTCAACTTCCAAATTTCTCATTACCTTTTGAGTTAGAGTGTGATGCTAGTAGTACGGGGTTGGGAGCTGTCTTACAACAAGAAAACATCCTATTGCTTTCCGTAGTCATGAATTGAAGGGTAAGAATAGGTTTTTGTCCACATACGAGAAAGAAATGTTGGCCATTCTTCTGTTGGGTAGGCAATTCATCATCCACACTGACCACAAACCACTGAAGTATCTGTTGGAGCAGCGCTTGTACACGGAGGCACAACATATGTGGTTGCTTAAACTGCATGGATATCAGTTTAAAGTGGAATATAAGAAGGGAAAGGATAATGTAGTGGTTGATGGACTCTTCCGTCAGTTTGAGGATGTAGCTGCAGCTTCCTTGTCAGCTATTACAGTTGTTAAACCTGTGTGGTTAGATCAAGTCCAACAATTGGTGCTTTCTGATCCATTCTATGATGAGGTTAAGCAAAATAATTCAGATGGTGTTGATGACAGGTTGGCTTTTGTTGCAGGGGTGTACTATTACAAAGGTCGAGTTCTTTTGAGCCCTACTTCCACAGTTAGGCCTTATTCATGGAAGAGATGCATTGCACACCTCAAGGAGGCCATATGGGTGTTGATAAAACTTGGCTCAAGTTGAAGCAAGTTGTATACTGGTAAGGAATGAAAAGGGATTTGCGCAATTTTATTAAGTCTTGTGATATTTGCCAGCGAAACAAATACTTAAGCACATCACCTGCGGGTCTACTACAACCTCTCCCTATTTCCGATGATATATGGGATGATATTAGCATGGACTTTATCGAATGATTGCCTAAGAGTGCAGGGGTTCACAACCATTCTTGTTGTCGTTGACAAATTATCCAAGTTCTGCCACTTTATCCTACTCTCTCATCCATATACAGCTAAAATGGTTGCTGCAGCTCTCTTCAACCAGGTGATAAAGTTATATGGTTTCCCTAAGAGCATTGTTAATAATAGAGATGTCATTTTTACAAGTAATATCTGGAGAGAATTACTAGCTATACAAGGAACCAAGCTATGTTTGAGTTCGGCATTTCATCCTCAGTCTGATGGATAGGCTGAGGTGATTAATATGGTCTTGGAAACATATCTCAGATGCTTTACTGCATATCGCCCTCATGACTAGTCGGAGTGGTTGTCTTGGGCGGAATTCAGCTATAATACGCATATCCATACCTCTACTAAAATCTCTCCATACCAAGCAGTATATGGAAAAGCCCCACCTAATGTTTTGTCCTATGTTCCCAAATTTGCGAGAGTGCAAGTAGTAGAGGATTCCTTGCTTTCCAGAGATATGATCTTATAATTGCTCCCGGATAATTTGGTTAAGGCTCAGAGTCGTATGCAGTTGAAAGCTAATATGCATCACACTGACAAGGAGTTTGAAGTGGGAAACTGGGTGTATTTGAAGTTACAACCCTATAGACAAGTTTCAGTGGAAGGAAGCGTATCCATAAACTCTCTGCCATGTATTTTAGGCCTTATGAGATACTGGAGAGGGTGGGAGCTGTTGTTGCATACAAGCTCAGGTTGCCTGCCGAATCTCGCATACATAATGTGTTTCATATATCTCAATTGGAGACTTTTGTTGCAAGGGAGGGTAGCTCTGCCTTGTTGTCGTCTGCATTTCCTAAGTATTTTGTGGAAGAAGCACCTAAGCCTGTTAACATCCTTGATCGTCGAATGATTCCGAAGCTTCCTTGGATCTGAGCATGGGTTAGGTGATCGACGAGAAGATCGACGGAGGGAAACAACTGAAGCGCAAGAGGATTAGTAGAAACAATCGCATATCACTCCCTGAGTCTCACATATCAATCCTGGGATATAATCTTTCTTTGTAGGGTTTATTTGTAAATGTGCTTACGTTTTGCATAAAAGGCCAACTGTTTGGTTCACTGTCTGTTCAAACACGTGTTGTGCACATGTCTTTCTTTTATAAAAACCCACTTCTGTAACAGAGTTTAGTGTGAATAAAAATTGTTGATTCTTTTGTTCATCATCCTCTTCCTCTCGCGTCTCCATTAGCGTCTCTCACGTGAGGATTGATGCCGAGGAGGAGAGCTCCGGTGATCGTCGCTGTTGGCGAAGATCGACCTGGAACACACTAAAAATTGCCCCACTTTTTGCATCTCTAACTCCGACAAACAGGATCCAACCCTAACTCTTAAACACATACATCAGTTGCCAACATGTATATTGAAGATCTGTATGAATTTGGAAATCAATAATCTTTCCTACAAGTTCAGTTGAACGTTTTCTTAGAAATTACTATATGTAGACATCAAATTTTTAAGATTTCCAACCACATATTCAAGTCGAAAGTATTCCTAGTTATAAACATACTAGTAATTTACACGTGCGTTGGACGGCTTAATAAATATATATATTTATTTTTAAAAGTAAAAATTCAGGCACGCGTGTTGCACGGGTTGGTAGAAGGACAAATTACACTAAGGCCTTTTCCCATTATAGTAGTAGAGATATGTACACAGTTGAACTGAGCACAGCTAGCAGCACACTCTGTAGTTGTCCATCATATCCTCTAGCTCTAGCTCTAACTCTGGTGGCAAACCCTCCACCACCTGAGCTGGCCCCATACCTCTTGTCCCTATACCATCTCTGAATCCAACCACCAATCGTGCTTCATCTAATATGCACTGGCGGCAACAAGGGCACGACCCATGCTCTTCAAGCCACCGGTTGATGCAAGCGACATGGAATCCATGGCTGCACTTTGGCAGCACACGAACAACTTCACCTGGCCTCACTTCAGACAGACATATTGTGCAGTACTCGTACTGCCATTTGACTGAGTGAACAAGAGTTGGCCTCACTTGTTCCACCGGTTCGGGTTGAGTACACTTTTCTCTGACCATATGTAGTATGCACCTTACAATGGCATTCAGGATGAAGATGATGGAGACTGCGCAGGCTAATGTAGCAATGAGTTCGATGACATTATTATCAAATTCGCGGAAGGTGTTATCACCTGCAGCTGATTTGTTGTGGTTAGCGTAAACAAGAGATCTTCTTGGGTAATGGTTTTGAGGAGAGAAGGGAAGTGAAGGCATGATTGCTGAGATAGGGATGACTGAGAGGATTGCATGTAGGTGTTACATCTTATATAGAAGATATAATAGGTAAACCTTATATAAGATTACTTTCTTATAATAAGGGATCTAGGCGGTTTCATATTATAATATGTTGAAAGATTTTCAAATGACTTATCTTCAATGTGAGAAGCTAGCCATTCGGTTTTGGAGTCTCCACTGACACCAATACTACAAAGTGTTGTTGACAGTGCAATAGCTTTTTGGCGCACAACAGACCACAGTATTATAGAATGTGGAAGAAAGCTTGCTGATGTGTCAATAATCGACAGGACTTCTCGTGGGTCCCTGACCGCCAACAAGGCAGTGAGTTGGAAACTGCTGATTTGAAGTTGGAAGAAAATCTTATGCACCGTGGTTTATAGGATTCGCTGTGAACTAGCTTACACAGCCCTTGGATTTAAGAGACGCGTTTCAAATTAAGCACCGACCCAAGCTACACCACAGATCATTTGGATCGGAGATGATCAAGTCCATCTCTTTATTGTCAACCTATGAGCAACTTATGGTTTAAGCTAGGTTTCTCGTTAAGTTTTATGCAATATTTTAGCCTATTTATATTGTCGAAGATAATTCTGTATATTGCTGCTCTTCTTGACCATACATCACCAATTTATGATATCCAAGTACTTCTCTTTCATCAAGGTTTTTCTGGTAGAATTTCTTATTGTACTTCCAACAGTTTTGATTGTTTCTGAGTAGATTTATACTGTACAGAATACATGTGGGCTAATAGTTGAGTAACAATGCCATTTCACCATGTGAATTGAGGGCAAGAGATTTGGCAGATTTACGGTAATTTCTTCCCTATGCTATGTATCATTTCTGTAAGGAAGAAAACACCACCAATTCATTTCCAATCAAATTACTGAAAGAAAATTGATGAAGTCAGGAATATGGTTAATCTGACAATTTTTTTCTACATTTCTCGTATCTGACTGGCCCCTGTTTCATTGTGGCTAGTTCGAGTTTATTTTTGTTTTGGATTTGATGACTTACTATTTACATGAATGCCTTCTGAGGGCTGAATAAGTATCAGTGTTGAAAGCGGTATAAGTATCGTTCTCCTTGTTGTGCATGTTTAGCACATTAGAACATTTCTCTATAAATGCGATGCCCTTTTCTTCTTGCATTTCTGTAAATCTGATTGTCAGGAACCTTACTATTTGACCAAAACACCAAATTTTGAAGTTGTGGTATTGATAGAGAGTTTAGTGTTCATAGTCTAACACATTCTAACACGCAGGGCCAGCTCCACTATATAGGCGGGTAAGGCGACCGCCTTGGGCCCCACGGATTTTGCGATTTTAGGGGTCCCCAATTTCGAACTTCCCTTGTAAATATAGGCATGTATTTTGCGCGTAAAAAAAAGTTATTAGGGGCCCCCAAAATAAATATTTCATCATTTAAACTTTTTTTTTAAAAATTATTTGGTGGTACTCTGGAAGGCTTGATTGGAATTGAGATTTTAAATTTAAGTGATTTAAAACAAATCCACATTTAAATGGATATAAAATCCGAAACCCACATTCAATTCACAATCCGAAACCCGATTACCCAAACCCTCTTTTAAAAGAAAAGTTACAAAACCCAACTACTCAACCACTTCCTTCTTTTCTCCCAAAACCCAAACCTGAAGTCCCACAGCCCACTCCCACTCTCCCATCTGATTCCTTCAATCCTTCTTTTCCCACAAAAATTCCGAACGAAACCCTAACGGCGCCTTCCTTCTTTGCTCCCAAATCCCAAATCCCAAACGGTGACCGAATCTCATCTCAGGCCTTCAGATCGACGGAGGCACGCTTTCCGAGGTTCTTCTCTCCGGATCTGTAACCAATCGAAGGTAATAAATTTAAAAAAACACTATTTTTTTCCTCTGAATTTGAAGGAATAATTTCAGTTCCATATATTAAGCAGTACAAGTTTGGTAACACAATAAACTCCTAAATCACATTTGAAGAAGCAATGCTAAATGCATCTCTATATATATTCAATAGTACAAGTTTTGTAATTAAATCAGCTCAGAAAATAGCATGTTCGATCTGCATAAACATTCTTCCATTATCTTCCCCTTTTTTATTGGGGTTTTGAAAAAGATTCAACCTGTATAAAAAGGGGGCCATCTTGATTGGTATTTCACTCACACTTGTAAGATGTAACTTTTTTTTACTGTATGGGGGCAGGGGGCCCCATTTCGGAAATTCGCCTCGGGCAGGGCCGGCCCCACTATATAGGCGGGTAAGGCGGCCGCCTTGGGCCCCCGCGGATTTTGCTATTTTAGGGGCCCCCAATTTCGAACTTTCCTTGTAAATATAGGCACGTATTTTGCGTGTAAAAAAAATGTTATTAGGGCCCCCCAAAATAAATATTTCATCATTTAAATTTTTTTTTTAAAGATTATTTGGTGGTACTCTGGAAGGCTTGATTGGAATTGAGATTTTAAATTTGAGTGATTTAAAACAAACCCACATTTAAATGGATATAAAACCCGAAACCCACATTCAATTTAAACTCACATTCAATTCACAACCCGAAACCTGATTACCCAAACCCTCTTTTAAAACAAAAGTTACAAAACCCAACCAATCAACCACTTCCTTCTTTTCTCCCAGAATTCAAACCTGAAGTCCCACAGCCCACTCCCACTCTCCCATCTGATTCCTTCAATCCTTCTTTTCCCCAAAAAATTCCGAACGAAACCCTAACGACGCCTTCCTTCTTTGCTCCCAAATCCCAAATCCCAAACGGTGACCGAATCCCATCTCAGGCCTTCAGATCGATGGAGGCATGCTTTCCGAGGTTCTTCTCTCCGGATCTGTAACCAATCGAAGGTAATAAATTTAAAAAAACTCTATTTTTTTCCTCTGAATTTGAAGGAATAATTTCAGTTCCATATATTAAGCAGTACAAGTTTGGTAACACAATAAACTCCTAAATCACATTTGAAGAAGCAATGCTAAATGCATCTCTATATATATTCAATGGTACAAGTTTTGTAATTAAATCAGCTCAGAAAATAGCATGTTGATCTGCATAAACATTCGTCCATTATCTTCCCCTTTTTTATTGGGGTTTTGAAAAAGATTCAACCTGTATAAAAAAGGGGCCATCTTGATTGGTATTTCACTCACACTTGTAAGATGTAACTTTTTTTTACTGTATGGGGGCAGGGGGCCCCATTTCGGAAATTTGCCTCGGGCAGGGCCGGCCCCACTATATAGGCGGGTAAGGCGGCCGCCTTGGGCCCCCGCAAATTTTGCGATTTTAGGGGCCCCCAATTTCGAACTTCCCTTGTAAATATAGGCACGTATTTTGCGCGTAAAAAAAATGTTATTAGGGGCCCCCAAAATAAATATTTCATCATTTAAATTTTTTTTTAAAAATTATTTGGTGGTACTCTGGAAGGCTTGATTGGAATTGAGATTTTAAATTTGAGTGATTTAAAACAAACCCACATTTAAATGGATATAAAATCCGAAACCCACACTCAATTTAAACCCACATTCAATTCACAACCCGAAACCCGATTACCCAAACCCTCTTTTAAAAAAAAGGTTACAAAACCCAACCAGTCAACCACTTCCTTCTTTTCTTCCAAAACCCAAACCTGAAGTCCCACAGCCCACTCCCACTCTCCCATCTGATTCCTTCAATCCTTCTTTTCCCCCAAAAATTCCGAACGAAACCCTAACGACGCCTTCCTCCTTTGCTCCCAAATCCCAAATCCCAAACGGTGACCGAATCCCATCTCAGGCCTTCAGATCGACGGAGGCACGCTTTCCGAGGTTCTTCTCTCCGGATCTGTAACCAATCGAAGGTAATAAATTTAAAAAAACTCTATTTTTTTCCTTTGAATTTGAAGGAATAATTTCAGTTCCATATATTAAGCAGTACAAGTTTGGTAACACAATAAACTCCTAAATCACATTTGAAGAAGCAATGCTAAATGCATCTCTATATATATTCAATAGTACAAGTTTTGTAATTAAATCAGCTCAGAAAATTGCATGTTCGATCTGCATAAACATTCTTCCATTATCTTCTTCTTTTTTATTGGGGTTTTGAAAAAGATTCAACCTGTATAAAAAAGGGGCATCTTGATTGGTATTTCACTCACACTTGTAAGATGTAACTTTTTTTTACTGTATGGGGGCAGGGGGGCCCCATTTCGGAAATTCGCCTCGAGCCCCCCGGAACTCAGGGTCGGCCCAGCTAACACGTTTCCGTAGGTTAAGAGCCGTTTCGTGGGCCAAGATTTATATTGTATGTAGCAATATTTTTCTTTTTTAATCCACATTTTATGCACAGTTGTTGGAATTCGAACTTGGATTGATTTACTAGCATGCGAAAGACCCGACCAGTAGATTAAAACTTTAAAGTCATGGTAAAAGTTGAGCTGAGAGTTTAATATCTATATTCTAACATAAATCTAGCTATGTTGTGGTGAGGTTGAGTTAATTCATCAGAAACAGCGATGCTTCATGCTGGGGATGGGAGTTGGTTTATAGATAATAAACATATGTTGACCACTAATACTGTATCTTAATTATTATCAGATGAAATGGATATCCAATTTTTTTGATTATTAATGATGGTTAGTACTGTCGCAATTTATTATTATAGTACAGAATTCACTGACAACCTCGAGTTAATTATTTTTATAGAATATTTTCTGAAACTATTTGCATAAAAGGGACAATGACCAAACTATTTGTAACTAGGGAATAGTTTCTAAATAACATTTTATGCTTCTTATCCTATAATATTTTTTATAGGATGTGACCTTTCTGCAAATTTAAAATTTATTTTTGTAATATTTCTATTTATCTTATCTAATCATTTTTTAACTACTTAAATTGTACTAAATATTTTAAGAAAACTAGGTAAGAGTTACTTAGTAACAAGGCTCTGATGCCACCTAGATACGAAGCATGAAATGTGTGAAATTGTAGTAATTACCTGTAAAGAGAAATAAATAGAGTATAAAAAAACATCAAAGATGATATCATTCTGTAAAATGATATTCTTGAAAATAATGTGCATTATCAATTTCAAAATATTAAAGTAATCAAGCATAATTTCAAAAAATTTCATGGCTTCTTATTCCGATTCTGATACTTCACTATCATATGGTGGTTCTTCGGGTTCTTCTAAATGTTTATTTTCTTACTCAATATGTTCGTTTTCTTCCTTTATATATTCATTTTCTTTTAGAAATTGTCTAGATGTTGTTGTAGGAGTTCAAATATAGCTACTAAATTCTCCATTTTCATAAAATTATAAATATCTTTCTTAAAAAGTTAAGTCATCAATTATTTGAAAACTTATATTACTAGTTTCTCTAGGATTAATTTGATTCATTGTAATAATTATTACTCGGTGTACACTAAAAAAAAATTTAAACTCATAAAAATCATACATGCTTATTACTATTTGAGGATAATGAACATCAAATATCCACATTCTGTCACTTCCTTGATAGTGAGTCATTAATTCATAAATTTTTGAGGCAAGACTGAAACTATTATAAGCCATTCTTCTTTTTAGTGATTTTGTGATTTAAAACAATAAGAATAAAATCATGAGTAGGGAGAGATTTCAAAGGATACCATAAAAATCAGAATAAAATGGCTGATCATGCTTCTGACTTAGAAAAGCTTCTTTGAGCTGCTATGTACCAGTTATTACCAGTGGATAAAATACCTCTGGAATGCACCCTGGTTTCAGTGCTCCTTTTACGTTCCTCCCATCTTAAGACTACTAGGTTTTTCAAGAGAGCTTCATCTAAGAGATACGTCTGGAACAACTAGCAGCACTTCGGTACATGCAACCACAACCTAACTCGTTTCCTGCTACTAGGTGTACAACCTAACTATAGAAGGTGACAAATGCGTCTTTTTGCAAGATCCTTTAGGCAGAGCCTTACAAAACTGTCCATATAGGAAAGTGATTTAGTTATTCATACCTTATATTCTACTAGAACCGATAATTTTACTTTTTATTTCCTTCAAACCTCTTACAGACAGAACTCTCCTTACAAGATTATATGGAATTTTTCCCTCCAGAACTGTCTGCCCTCTTCTCTACTCAGCATACTCTTTTACATACTAAGGGATCTGCTTACAACAAGTTAAATGCATCACTACTTACATCATATGTCCAATAATTGCTACATATACGTCACTACTTAAATTCGCTGTCAATTAATTGCTCTGATTACGTTGTGGACTACTATAGAAAAAGAGATTCCTCTTGGCCGACATTTACACATGCTCCACATTTATGTTGATGCTTTGTCTTCATTAGACTACAGTAGTATCCAGCTGTCTGTTCTACCATTGTCATTGCTCCTGTAAATAGTATCTAGCACCAGCTGTCAGATAGTGCACGTTTATCTTGTGGCTGTTTTATATTTGCTATACTATACATTATTATTTTCTCTGGGTCTGGACTATCATAGATCCATAGGTTGTCTCTTGACTTTATGTCTTTTAATTCAAAATACATATTCCTAAATATCATTGCCTTTTTTTTCTTTTGGGATTAGTTTATCAAATTCCTCAGCTTTGTATGGTACAATGTTGGATGTTCCATAAATTACTTGGGTAGTCATCCTTATTTTTATAACATGCTCTGCTGGAAGTTTTTCATTTTCTTCAAGATACTCAGGAATTGATGAATACATTATGACATTTTTTAGGCCTTTGTGAAGCCAAAACAATTCTTGGCTGCTTCATAAATTTCTCTTGGCAAGTGTATAAGTTCTTCACATTCTTTGGATGGATAGATGCAATGAATAAGTCCTCTTTCGAACAGTTCCCTAGTTGTTCTTGGATTAGCTCCTAGTAGGATGAAGGCCTTATTCATATGTTGATGTAATATGGTTTTGATGAACTGGTTCACCTCAGTTACTTCACAAAATTTCTCAATATATATGGTAAAAATAATTTTTTCTTTGATACTTTAATAGGAGATTTCTCAGTGAGGAGTGCTCCTTGTATGTAGTCTTATTTGAAGATATAATTGCATCTTCTTTTAAGGAATGAGTATGTTCACCTATCTCACTCATTTTTTTGCTAGCATTGTCCGCCATATTTTCTGTAATTACATGTTGACTTAAAAGCTAGTAAAACAGACTTTAGAGTCCGCATATTTGTAATTGTAATTGATTAAATGCTCCATTTATTTTCTCCATGGTTTCCTTGAAGAAAACTATATCCTGTTCCATTCTGTAACAAAAGAAAACATTAATTCCTTGATAGAAAATCAGCTAAAATATTGTCTTTTCCTTTTATATTTTCTATTGTAAAATCATAATGTGCTAGTTCTATTTGTCATCTTATCAGTCTTTTATTAGCTATGGTTGGGTCTATTATTTTGTTTATCCATGATTTTACTTGGGTATTATTTGTCCTTACTACAAAATTTCGTATGTATTATAAACAATTCAAACTTTTTATTGCTTTTAAGATCGCTAATTATTCTTTTTCATTTATTTGGTAGTTTTATTGGGTATGTGTGAATGATCCGCTAGTGTATCTGGCGGGTCTTTCTTCCTTTTCATCTATTTCAACAAATTTTAACACTGATCCCCTATTATCTTCACATGCATCTGTCTCTATTATCCATGTACATTCTTTAACAGGTAATCATAACTTACTTAATCCTGAGGTTTGTTGTTTTAATATTTTAAGTTTTTCTTCATCTTCTGAGGTCCATTCCATTTTTTTGAACTTTTTCGGTTTTTGTTGTAGCCAATTTGTTTTTGCTGACAAATTTGGTATGTATCCGTTTGTTTGATTTAGTAGTCCGATTAAAGCTTGTACTCTTTTTCTTTTAAAATATTTGGGGATGTCTTTAATTTTTCTGTTATATGTGGCTGTAGTTCTATTCCTTCATATGATAATTTTGTTCATAAGAATTCTATCTCTATTTTGAATAATTCAATTTCTTTTTTGATAGTAAAATACTTGTATTTTTTACTATTTTTATGAATTTTAGTAATTGCTCTTTATGTTATTTTTCGTTTTCGGATCATATTAGAATATCATCTACATATACTAGTAAAAAGTTATTGTATTTTTCAAATATTTTATCCATATATTCTTGAAATATTCCTGGACCATTTTTATACCAAAATGGCATCACGTTCCATTCATAAAATCTTTGTGGTGTACTAAATGTTGTTAACTGTTTTGACTCTGCCGTTAGTTATACGTGGTAAAATCATGATTTGCAATCAAATTTAGAATATATTTTTCTTGTTCTTACTGTGTTTAGTAGTATCTGCATATCGGGTAGCAGATATCCAAATCTTTTGCTATTTTTTATTTAATTCTTTATAATTTACTATCATTTTAAATTTACCTCTTTTTTCTTCTGAGTGTTTTCTTAATATAAATGCTGGTGATGAATGGGGACTTTGTGACTTATTTATGTGATTGTTTTCCATTAGTTCTTTGATATGTATTTTGAATTCTTCTAAATCTGTTGGAGTTTGTCTAATAGGTTTAAGTTTTATTATTTTTTTCTTGTCTATTAATTCTATATGAGATGTGAGTTTACTTAAATGCCATTTTGCTAAAGGGTCTTCTCCACACAATCTTCTAATTGTTTTTGTAAAATTTCTTGTGTAATTGTTACGTGAACTTGTTGTATCATAGTTTTAGTTTTATTTGGTAAATATTGGCATTCACTATGCTGGGCTAAGGAAACTCTGATATGTGGTAAGTCCATCCTAGAAACACTACAGAATGCAGGCTTTAGTGGCCCTTTTACAAAGCTATAGCGGTAGTTTTTGACACTGTTATAGCAGATAACAACGTTTCTAAAATCGCCGCTAAAAGCGACATTGGAGCGTGCGTCGTTATAGCCATATAGGCTATCGCGGCGTTTTCCGTCGTTGCTGCTATATGTGCTAAGTTTTAACGGCGTTTTTAAAATGCCGGCATATGCCGATTTCTCTTTTGGTTTTTTAAAACGGGCTAGCTATAGCGGCGTGTCGAATACGCTGTGGTAGATGAATTTTTTTTAGAATTCCAAAAAATTTAACCTATAGCGGCGCTTTTGAAGCGCCGCAATAAAGAATTTTTTTTTGAAAATTCTGGTATCCATGCCGGTATTTTAGGGTAAACGCCGGGATATATATATATATATATATATTGGATTTTATTATAAAATTTTGAATTAAAAATCCTGTAATTAATCGCATATTACAAATACCTATAGCCATATTAAATTTAAATGCTTAAATTTTAAAATCAATAATAACATCATAATCAACAACCAAAAGTCATCTCACAAAAAAACAATAATTGAATAGAAAACAAAATATCTAACACATATAAACTGATACAACGAGTGTCAAATGTATAAGTTTTACTACACTTAGTTATTACAACACATAGATATAATTCCTACAAAACATTTAAAAAAAGTCCAAATCCAACAAACTAGGGTTGGAGAGTCTCCTCATGTGGCCCGGTGTTGCTTCCAATTTCATCGTTATTTTGCCCTAGTGTATGTGCATGACTGGAAACCGATGGAATCCGCTGGCCCTGTAGAAAAACATAAACATTTCATCTTCAAATTGCCAAACAAAAGAAGAAATATATTGAATTCACAAGAAAAGTCCATTCCACTGTACTAATTCTTACATTATCAATTAATGACAAACTTGCGATAATTAAAAGGATAATATATATAGATCGCTACAAGTTCGGCATCACAAGAAATTAATGTTTTCATGCACATTGTTTTACTTTGGTGCAAATTAAAGAAAATAGAGTTTCTCCACACAAAAATAATGTGATAACATTTTTTCGAGAATCACCATGTTTTCTTTTATTCAAATTAAAGAAAGATTGTATTCCAAAATTAAATGAAATATATGGAAAAATTTAGATGTACAATACTAACGTTGATATATCTTTTATTTAATTTAGTTGTACAATACTAACCGGTGGTTGAGTTGGAATTTCTTGTGACTGTTGCGCAATTAACGTCACCATTTGGGCCATTTGAGCCTCCAAACGTGCCACTGTTGCCTTCAACTGATCCACATCGTCCTGTGTGGGCCCAGCCCCACTGGAAGAACATACACGAGAACTAAAGATGATGGTGGGTGTTGGTCCTAGCCACATCCCACGCACACGGCCGGGACGCTCGCCTCCTCTCAATTCTGAGAGAACTTCATGCTGTAGTGTCAATGGATCGGCGGAAGAAGAACATGACATCTCCTCAATTTTCTTTTTGGCGTCCTTCTGCAGAAGATACCAAAGAAAAATTTAATTTTAAAAATTATTTTAGTTAAAAAAGTAAATACCAAATTAAAATTAATTTGAAAGCTTTATATTTACCACAATATCGGTTGCAACGTCATCCCTAAATTTTCCATCCTTATCCGTGTGGGTGGTTTCAAAAAAATATACATCACTGACCTTCTCTCCCTCATTCGATGCTTCCTATATACAAGTAAGATCAGTATTTAAAACTATAATAAAATACTTTAAATAAAATGAAATGGATGTCTTAGTAATAAAATCGAAATTTATTATCCCTATTGCTAATTGGAATAGATGTCTATATACCTAAGATATGAGTTAACATGGTAGAATATGTTGGGGTTTGTGGATCCAATACACGATAATGAGTTGAAGAAGATAGATGGGAATGAGAATCGAAGTGGGAGCTACAGGTCAAGAATAGCAAGTGGCTACAGCAGAGTTGCGGTCGACCGCACCCCCCGACTGCCTAAGCAAGATGACCGGTCGACCGTCCCGCTCGTTGACTCAACTCTGTAGCTTGAAGAAGTGACCGGTCGACCGTGCAGTCGACCGACCTGCTCTCTGTTGAATTTCGTGCAGTCGAGGGAAAGACCAGTCGACCGTTAAGATGGTGCGGTCAACCGTCCCGATGCTGAATAGATGAACGGCTGAGATTAGAGATGTGGTATCCTATATATATTATATTGTGTACGATTTTAGGGTTAAGTCAAAAGAAAAGAGAGATCTACCAGCCGTCATTAAGAGAGAGGGAAATAGAGAGAAACCTTATACCTTGGTGGTAAGTTCTTGAGAGATTTGTAAACCTAATCTTCATATTTCTAGTGAAAATCGCAGGAGTGCCTCTGTACGGGAAAATAGCCATTGTTTGAGTGAACCTCGATAAAAATCTTGTGTATTCTTGTGTGTTACATTTGGTTGTTCTTTGTTCTCTTGTTTTGATTCTATAGTTCTTGCATCTCGTCATTGTTGTTGAGTTTATTCCGCAGTTAGAATTCAACAGAATACTCCACCAACTAGTGGACTATGTATATGAAGTGAAATAACTTAACAAAGGTGTCCTTTATATTAAACTATGTATATAACTAATAAAAGACTTCAAAAAAAACTTAAACCGTAGCTTACCAGCTCATCTCGAACTACCACAATGCTGGCGGTCCTAGTAGTGTGCTTCAATTTCAACACGTTTCGGCTTTTTACACCGATGTCAGCCTTCCTCTCTTAATGATTATAATTCGCAACATCAATGAAAATATATCATCAATAAAAAACAAAAGGATGCAGGTTGCGTTATTATATACCTTTCCCATATCACTTCTCCAAAAATTGACAAGAAATTGCCAAATACCATGACATTTGAATTATACCTTATCTGTAATCTCTACACTTTAAGATGCAACCTATTCAAATTTTTGTGTTAAGTTTAAAATCAATTAGAAACGATAATACAATAGAAAAGCAAGATATGTCAAAAAAATTCAACTTACTATATGCACAGGTAGACCTTTCATTGTAGAATCTATATGAATAACTAAATATGCAATGGAGGATTCAGAACATATGTAGAATTTATATCATCATCCGATCTAATATCCCTTTTGACGGAGAATGAATTCCATCTGACCATCCATCAACGTAGTGAGATGCAAGTCTCCATCTACTTCGATAAATATATAACTGAAATTTGAACCAGATGCTCACTATTGAAGTAAACTTGAAACCCACCTTAGCATGATTTTAATGACTTTCAGATTTGTTCACTATAAAATTGAGCTACATTTAAAGAGCAAGCTCTTTTTATTTGGAAAAACTACAAAGATTTGCACTAAAGCTAAAAACAGATAGCTTTATACTCAACAAATACTAAATTTGGAATAATATCTATCTTATCTCTTTTGTACTGCTCCGAAGCATAAGCTATTGGATCTCTGATCCGTCATCTGACATTTATTTATGTTCTAACGTGTCTATTGATGTTGTTAGTTAGAGTCTGCAATCTAAATTTGGAATAATACGACAACATAAGCCAATCAAAAAATTATTTAGCAGCCAGAAAGGACATTCCATCCCCTCCAAAAACTTCTGCAAGCAAAAAGTAACAATAACAAGAAAATGGAACTTCTCAGATGTCATAACATTTAAAATGAAGACTTCATTATGCAACCATAATTTTGGATTTTGAACATTTTTATATTTACTCATTTGCAAAAAAGACTATTTGAATAGTAACTCTATTCATGAAGCTTAAAAAAACTGACAGTAATAGGAGAACAATGCATGCAGAAAAAGAAATGATTACTGTAAATTTAATTCAAAGATCACACTAAATGTGAAGTTTCCAGTAATATAAAAATAAGAGCAACTATAATTCATCACATAGTATAGTTATATACTTGCAATACCATGGTTTCTACAACACATATAAAATTAAAATCGAGAACCTATTATAATGAATGCAAATGTAACTAACAAAACTAAAGATTGGGCTATTTTATTATTTGATGAATTTATAGTATAGTTTGCGAAGGCCTCTCCTTGCATAGGTGGTTCCAGTTGGCATCATTGTTGATGAAAAGAAGAATTATTGTTTAACAGCGTATATTAAAAACTACATATTTTTGCAGGTACAGAAGCATACTTAGTATAATGATTTATGATAGATTACTACTAAAACAAAGGGAGAAGATAAAAGAAATACCTGATGGGAACATATGAAGCTCTAAGCAGATGACTTGACTTTAGCAGATTTGATTATGTTCACAAATTCTGGCTGTAAAGAGTATTACAGAAAATAAAAAGAAAAAGATATTTCAATTAGACAAATATAACATCCCTGATATTAGGTATCATGCCTAAATTATCAACATCTAATGTCAATGCCTTAATGTTGATAATATGTTTCTATTTTGATTCTCCCTTGTTCCTCTATTTGATGGTCCATTCATATATTTTCGCTGAATTGATGGTCCATTCATATGAATATATGGTGGGTTCTGATTCTTCCATTAATAGGCTGCTCCGTTCTTCAAATTTTATATATTTCAGGATTAGAAACAATTAACCTATAATGGTTTAACCCTGTCAGCAGTTAATCAGTTTTTTCGGGTCCTGCAGTCAGGTCATGGAACAACATGCATGACCACTTTGCAATGCATGCATTTAATTAAGATTAGCACTAGTCATACATAAATCTTTGACCCAGTTAATTACTACAAAAAATGTATACAACATACAATGTACAGATCTATGGTTGTATTAGTGTGTTCGTGTCTATGCTTAATAGAATAGAGGCGGTGCACCTTGGTCTAGGCGTTATTTCGAAGTAAGAGAGTAAACTAGAAAAAAATAATAATAAACCTTCAAAGATGCTCCACCAACAAGGATGCCATCAACATCAGGTTGTGCAGCTAGTTCTTTGCAATTTGCTCCATTTACAGAACCTGAAAGAATCATGATATCACCTCAGTTGTGGTGGATTCACCAACTTCCAAAAGCAATAAATTTTTCGCATTCATCCAAAATGAACAATGAATGATATGCATCTGGTCTCCTTTCATCATATTAAACCGCAATAAAAATCAGTATTTATGTATCAATATTAAAGGGAATGAGTATACCTCCATAAATGATCCTAGTTGATGCAGCAGCTCGATTACTCACATTTGTTTCAAGCCACTTCTAGCACTATCACATTTACCCAATACCCAGACCCGACCCGGACCCGGCATTGGACCTGAACTGACCCGATCTATACAGGTCCGGGTTCGGGTCCTAAAATAAGACCCGATGCACTTTCGGGTCTGGGTCTGCTCAAAATAGAACCGACCCGGACCCGGACCTGTTAAAAAATACTTCCAAACATATAGAATTTGAATAATAGGGTTATAAGAATATACTTATAAAAGTAATTGTTCGGGATGGATGTGTAAATATAATATTAATCCATGTACTTAAGTGCAAAAATTGTTAGAATCGTAGGGTATCGGGTGCAAAAATACTTAAGTCCAAATATTTATTCTCTACTACCGGACCCGACGGGTAATTTTTTTTAATTAAGACCCGGACCCGGTTCTTGCAAGTCCGGGTCCGGGTAGTGGAGGACCCGACCCGATAGGACCCGATACTAGCTCTAGCCACTTCCTTACGCAAGCATGAACCTTCCAAATCAAAATAGAAGACTTGATACCGCCTACGCAAATTTTGAGGACGAAATTTTATTGTAAGGTGGGTAGGATTTGTAACCCCTGTTTTCATTAATACGTATTTTTAAAGTATTTTCTGTATTTAAATCATCAGTATTTTATAACTATTTTTCCTTAATTGATTTTTTAAAACTATTTTTGGAGCCCAATTGTTTATTATAAACCCAAGTTTGCATTTTGATTTTTATTAATTATTATGTGAGCCCAAGTTGTATTTTGATTTTATTATGTAACCCAATTATTTATTCTAAAGCCCAATTTCGTATTTGATTTTATTAAATTAAATATGAGCCTAGAAATCTAGCCCAACAATCTAATTGTTTTATTTAAATGTTTTGAGCCCCTTTTAAGCCCAAGCCCACTAATCCAAAACCCATATACTTGTACAGACTTATTATCCTACTCCTACCCGTATAGAATTTATTTTCTCCCCCACCTTTTGTCCCGTACTCCAACTCCTCCCCACTCTGCATATGCACTTTCCCCCATGTCTCGTAACCACCCCACTCTTTTTCATCCCCACTACTCCATTATTTTATTTATATTAATAATCTCTACCCCGTTCTCTATCTCTCCCGTTATCACTCTCTCTCCCATTCATTCTCTCCCTCTCCCTCTCTGTTTCTCTACCAAAACAGAGAAACCAAACGAACCAGAACCCAACCCGTCTTCTTCCTCCTTCTCCCTCTCTCTTCTCCATTCCACCATTATCGACCACCGCTCGCCTTCTCCATCGCGAACCCACCACTCCGACGCCGCGAGCGCCCCCTGCTCTCAACTGCAGTCGCAGTCGCACCATCCCCTATCTCGGTCGAAGCTCCCCCAGTCGCGCGCCGCCTTCAGTCGCCCCCGCTCGAGCTCCGTCGCACCGCAGCCTCTTCCTCTACCTCCCGCAGCCAACCTCCGCCATTGTTACAGCTCGCTCCTGCCCCCTGCTCCCTCGCTCGACAGCCCACCACCCGAGCGCCCCAACTACAGCAACCGCCGTTCGAAGTCCCGTCTTCATCATCCCCCGTTCGAGCTCCTTCCGCCATTGCCAACTCCACCAGTCGAAGCTCGCCCTCCGCCATTGTCTTCCACCTCCAGTCGACTCCGCAACTGTAATCGAACCCATCGAGGACCCTGTCGAAACTCCTCCTTACCCGAACGCCCTCAACTTCCGCAATCGTCATCGCTTTCTCGCCGACTTCCGAGAACCCTCGAGCTCCCTCGTCGCCGGCACCCTCACTCCCTCCGTCGCTGCTTGTACTTCCCGTCCCCCCTCTTTTGCTGTCAGCCGTCGCCGCGCCACCTTGGTCGCCAGCCTCGAGCGCGACCAGCCACCCCGTCGCCGCTCCCATTTTCCGCGCGCGCTCTCTCTCTATATCTCTCTCTGTCTTTATTTGAGAAGAAGAAGTGAGTTGGGATTGTTGTCACTGTTGGGTTTTTGGTGTGTTAGAGTTGATGTTGTGAAGTGAAGTTGGGGTTATTATTTTGCTATTTGGTGTGTTGGTGTTTGGTGTGCTGTTTGGGATTGTTGTTGGGAGTTGTTTCTGTTGTGTTGCTGTTTGGAGTTTTACTGCCTTGGAGTTATTGAAAGGAGTTGTTGCTGTTTGCTATTTGGAGTTGCTGATTTGGCGTGGCTGCCAAATATTCGCACATGTTCTGCTGCCCGGGATACTGATCCCGTTATTCTGTCTTTAATTTCATCGTCGTCAACTAACAGGCAAATATCCCCTTGTACAAATTCGTTGGTCTAGTACAAGCTCCTTTGCAAAATACCGCAAGTATATTTTTGACTCTATTCGTATTGTATATAATCCATTGATCCCGTATTCGTACAAGATCACGAATACTTTGTTGTCATATACATTGCATGAACACGATACACATATATACTCTTATAATTATACATGATGTTGTGCATGAATTGCTTGTTACTAGGTTGCATGTTGTTATAATATTTTTTGTTCTTGATTAAGTATTATGCATGCCATTAGTCACATCCACATGTTTTATAGGTCCTGAAATATGTTTCCTGCATTGCATAAGTCTTGATACCCGATCCTGTCATGTTACTCTTGTTATGTTACCCGTCCTTGTTGTTGCATATAGTTATTGGTCATGTTTAAATTGTAATTAAAAAGATAACAAGCCGGGTTATAAATGAAAAAGATTTAGTAGTGGGCAATATAGAAGAGCGTACTCGGACGGGGGCTCGTGGTTCCCCGACGCAAATTTGCAAATTTTATGTTCTATGTTTCACGCTACGTTACACTATGTCCACATTGCACGTATCTTGATACAAGATATACTTGACTTGACTTGACTTGACTCGACTGAATATGTTTCCCGAGAACGTGTCCTATAGAATCCACCACTAGTCTAAACGTTCACTTGATTTCGAGTAGCAACCATGTGGTATGGGACGCATGAAGTGCTACCTAGTTAGGTTAATAAAAGACATGACATTGACACGTACACTTGCATGATCCGTTTACATGTTACATGGTTATGATGACTTGTTTACTTGTCTGCATGTTACTCGTTTATGTTGACACGTTTACTTGCTTACTCGTTCACATGTTACATGTTCCTATGGATTATTTACTTGTTTACATGCATGTTATTTGTTCCATGAGGTCTTGTTCTTGATCCTGTTGCATATTGTATTTGCTCTATTATATGATTCTTGATTCCTTGTTCTTTCCTGCTTTTGTTTTATTTTATAATTGTCCCGTTGCTTGTACCACTTGCAGCTCGTGACTTGCATTAACGGGTACTTCTTTGTCTCTTTCCTTGTAATAATATACTTGCAGGCCCAGATGGAGAATTACCCGAAGGTGTTGCTGAGCAGAGATTTTAGTGTTGTCTAATTTCATGTTATTTTAGTTCTTGTTTATTCATGTACTCTTTGTTGTAATCCGGGCGTATTGATCCGTAACTATGTTTCTTTTCCAGTTGTTGGTTATGTCCTGTATTATGTCATGTACTTTGTTATCTTATTGTGATTTAACATGCTTGCGTGGTTAATATTGTCATCTTGTTGTTGAGTTTAATATACAGCTTATGGATGATGTATTCGCATCATTCGCTGGGCCTCAGTTACGTGCCTGTGTTCCCGTATTCTGGGAAGCGGGGCGTGACAAATAGTATTTCATTTCTACTGTTTATCCTTAGTTGTAGTATTATTTTATGGACAATTGGATGTCTATTGTTATAATAGTCTAAATAGTAATATGAGTTTTCTAATGATATTAATTTCGTTGTTTTATATTTGCTTGTTTAATATGTGAATTAGTAGCTTCTGTATCTACAAGGACAACTTGTTCATTCAATTTACCACTGTCATAATATTCTATTTCTATTTTAAATTGATTATTATTTTGATTGTCTAATGTATTTATTATTGGTATTAATTTCAATGCTTGTTATTTGTTTCTTATTGATAGTGATCTCTTTCCGAATATTATTTATGGTGTTTTTTCCTTTCGTAATATCTTTTGTTTTATTAAAGTCAAATTCTATATAATTTGGTTTAGTCATTTCAGTGTTTTCTCTAGCTGGTTTATATCTTATAATTTCTCTGAATAGTGGTTTTATCTTAAAGTTATCTGTATTTCTGTTTTTTTATTTCATTCTTACTAGTGAAAGCATAAATATTTTTATTTGTATACTCATAACCTTACTTTTTTCTATCATTTCTATTCCTAATAATCTATGATACATGACTAGACTTTTGTCTTTATTTTCTTCTGTTAATGCTTATAGAGAAATTAGGTTTAAATTTTATTTTTTGGTACATTAAACTTTCTTGTACTATTCCTATTAGAGCATCTTGTATACTTGATATTATTCTATCATCCATTAAGTATATTTCTAAGGGAGTGTTTATTCCTTTCCTAAAAGAAGCCTTTATTATTATTTGTATTGCTCCTAAATGTAAATGTCATAATGTTTTGTTGGTTTTTTTTCCATTTCTTGACATATTATTCTTTCTGTTATTAATGGAATTGTAGTTTTTCCTTGAGCTTGTTTTATGTTTATAGGTTGTTCATTATTTCTAGCTATTATTATTGTATTTCTTTTTCTTTCAAATATTGAAAGTTTAATATTCTTTCGGGGTTTATGTATAGTTTGGTTGTTCCTATTTCATCGTATTTTTGTATGTCAAAACTCATTCTCTCTCTTACTTCTTCATTATTTTCTTCTTTTTCTAACTGTTCTCATATTTCTGTTATTTATGTCATCATATTTATTTTGCATTATTCTATTTCATCTTCACTACTTCCATTATCTTCTTCCATTACCATTATTTCCTCATCTTCACTAATTTCTGACCAGTCTTCTTTATATTCTTTAGGTTCATAGTTTATGTTATTCATTTCTTCTATTTCTTCTACGTATTTTACATTTCTTTTTTCATTCTCTTAGGGCAATTTGGTGATATATGTCATATTTCTCCACATATATAACAATTACATTTCTTTGAATTTTTTAGATATTGTTTGTTTCTATTTATTCTTTTGAAGAATCTTTTATAGGAGTTTTTATATCTCTTAAAAGTTTTTTCTATATTTTAGTTTATATTTTTGTACTTTGTGTTTGCTTCTCTTTGTATAATTATAGTTATTATTATATTCCCAATTATTTGGTCTTGCTTCATCACAATAAATTCTTTGTTTATATGTTCTATATATTTAACAGTTGATTTAGCTTCTTGGCAAATGTATCTTTATAATCTTTTACAAATTGTGTCATATACCTTAAAGTATCTATTTCTAGTTTTACTTTCTCATTTACATATGCACTATATATGTTTATACTCCATGGATCTGGTTATTTTATGGAAAAAGAGTCAATGATTGGACCATTTTCTTATTTTGTGTAATGACTATCGTGAAAATATTCTCTGAATTCACATTCATTGTTATCATAATAACACTAATCATAAATTTCTAAATTGCTTAGTCTCCATTTTGCTTGGTTCTTTATATATATATATATTATGTCATTCTATTTTTTCGTAGACACTAAATTCTGTTCTTATTGCTTTCTCGTAATTTGTGATTATTTCTTTTAATCATAGGGTTCTTTGTACTAGTATTTCTTGTGTTCCTTTATCATCAATTAGTTTTGGTTTCCTATATTACTTTTTTTCTTCTGTTAGTCCATGCCACCATTTCGCTACTACTCCTATAAAGGTTGCTTCTATAAGTTTCTCAAATATATTTCCTGAGAAGTTTTGTCCAAATCTTACTATTAGGGATGCTTTTACCCATTCTTCTATTGTTCTATCTATATCATTTACACAGTCTAAATCTAGCCATTCTCTATTTTCTGCTATTCTTTTTTCGTAGTGTTTTGTGGGTTCATATTTTGGTGTTTCTTTTTCTTTTTCTTTCCCAAACATAATTCTTTCGCTGCTTTGACATTTCCATGGTAGGTTATAAGGTCTTTTATTAGGTGTTGGTCTTAAATATTCGTACATATTAGTTGGGATTTTTGTAGTCTTTGTTATGATTTTGTCTTTCTCTTGATCCATTTTTATTTCTTCATTTGTTATAACCAGATCTTTTAAGGCTTCCTCTACTTTATATGAATTTGGATTTGCCATTAAATCTTCTATTTCTAAAATATTTATATTAAGTTTTGTTATGACTTCTAACTCTTTCATACCTTCTTCTGTTATGCATAATTCTTCTTCTGTATCTTCAGTTATATATCTACTTAGTTCTTGTATGTTTTTATTTATGATTTTTAAATCTTTTCTTATATTTCCTACAAATTCTAGGTCATTATAATCTTCTTCCAACTCTTGAATGTTTATCATTTAAATTTCTGATTCTATTTTTGAATTTAATTGGTGTATAGATGTGTTTACTTTTGTACTATCCTTAATATTCTATATGCTAGTAGGTGTTGGTAATACCAACTTACTTCTTCATTTCTATATTCTAATACGTTGTATGCTATTTCCTTTTGTATTTCTTTAAGTAGCTTTTGAGTTACTTTACTTATTATTACTAAATATTTTAATATTTTCTTATCAGTTATATGCTTTCTTTCTATTAGTCTACTATCCACTTATCTTATTTTAAATTTTGGGAGATTTTTTAATCTTAATTTCGTTATTTTCGGTGAAATATTCAGTTTTTAAATAGGGTACCGAGTTATGTAAATTTTTAGTTTTAATGTTGTGTAAATATCTTCAAAGGGAGGGTCTTTTTTAGAAAATTACTTCCAAATGTCATATTATTGTAAATAGTTTGGGGGTGTCCTATATTCACAAATACTTTCTAAAAAAAAATTCTTCTTATGCTAATGACTCGACAACCTCAGGTTGTCCAAACCAAATTTTTTTGAAATTTAAATATGCCAATTTTCATAACTATTTGCAAAAAGAGGTTAGTTGCCAAACTAATTGCACTCGGGGACCCAACAACTACACTCGTCGTTCCCAACAACGAGTTTAGTTCAAAAGTATCAAACAAGAATCGTCATTCCCAACAGCGAGATTCTTTATACTAAACTCATTGTTGGGAACAACGAGTTTATATGAAATTTCACAGAGAGAGAAACAGAGTTTTTTCGAAAACTCACAAACTCCAACAGAAAATTTCACTCTCTGTGAAATTTCATATAACATCGTTGTTCCCAACAACAAGTCTAATATAAAGAACCTCGCCATTGGGAATGATGAGTCTTATTTGATACTTTTGAACTAAACTCGTTGTTGGGAACGACAAGTTTCTCCCAAAAAATAAAACTAGGCCTGCCGTCCCCAACGACGAGCACAAAATAACTAAGTTTGCTATTGGGAACGACGAGTGTAGTTGTTAAGTTCCTAAGCGCAATTAGTTCTGCAAGTGTCCTCTTTTTGCAAATAGTTTAAAAAAATGCATATATTCAAAAAAAATCTCCAAACCAGACCCCAAGAGGATCCAATTTTTTCCAAAACTAAGCCACTTTTTAAAACTAATTCCCAAACTAAGCTAGTTTAGGTTAGCCACTCTCTACCACGTCAATTGTAGCCGCAGCTAGGAACTGCGACAACAACGCTATTGAAGTCGCAATTTTTAGCTACGACTTCTTCATTTCTTTGAGCGTGCCGCATTTCCCAATTGTGGTAATAGTGCAATCCGTTGCCGCAGTTGGAAATATACGACTGTGGCCTCCTCACAATTTTTTTTTAGGGCGATATTCCCATTTGTGGTCTCAGTTTATTTTATATTTGAGTTAGAGAGACTTTTAGACTTAAGACAAAAATAGATAAGTTAACAATATTTCAACAAAGGCCGCAGTGCTCGACTGTGGCCTTAGTTATACGCATGCCGCTTTTCCCAATAACAGTCATCACTGTAATTTTTTTAAAAAACTGGGGCCGCTATCTCACACTGTAGCTTAGATGTATCTTAGGCTGCAGTATCTAACAGAGAATGTGAATGATATCTTCAAGATAAAGAGTGACAGAGAGCAAAGAGTTGAGCAAGAAAATCTTCAAAACTAGAATTGCTTTTTACAGCCCAAGTATGTGTATGTATAGTTTGCATAAAAAAAAGCATAAATGGATTTGTTCATTTACATATTCTTGTCTATCTATTTAATTCCTTTTATAAAAAAATATTTCTATTATAAAAGCAAGAATAGTGAAAGTTGAATATGTCTATGTAAGATATGAACCGTCCATCTCGTTTTATTTAGATCTACATATCTAATCTAGGTCGTTCATTTGATCTATAGAATGATTAGATCTTGGCCGCAAATTACCCAACATGATTTAAACCGGTCCAAACCAGCAAATCCGTAGACCGGCATATCTCAAAGGAACATATATAAATAAGACCCTCCATTCCATCCCCTCTTTCTTCTCCCTTTTCCCCAACTGCCCTCTTCATCATGGGTTTTAAGGTGGCTAGGGTTTCTCCAATCCCCTCAAAATCTGCGCCATGGCTGACAAACCAACCAACCCGACAACTTCAATGTCACTGATCTCACCTCCACGTACCCGCCTCGACCTCGCCACTGATAACCTCCCCTACCTCCTCCATCTCCTGAATTTCCTCAATTATGTTTTACTAATGTAGCACCCCGAATTTTCAATATAATATTTCAGAAATACGTGGCACAATTCCAGAATCAACTTCAATGTAATCATAAATATAGCAACCAAATACATGGAAATTTAAAACTTTTTATTACATCAATTGTTTACAAAGCACAGCGGAAAATTAAACACATTGAATTACAATTTTTTTCTTTTACAACACATTCTTTACAATTTATCTAAGTCATATTATTGTTCTACCACATGCATCCAACTCCCAAGCTATAGGTACCACCATGTAAAACATGAGGCTAGAGATAACCCTAACCCCAAAAACTATAGGGGTCAACCATATGAGTGACATCAAAAGAAAAGCAACATAAATAAAGCATAAAGGATAAAGTCATAAACAACATGTATCGACAGTAAGAATAAATGAAATAAGAAATAACAATAAATAAAACATGAAAACATCAAGTGGAACTAGACTAAGTGTCAACAGTAGAAAAACAGGAAACAACATGCATAAAACCAGGTTAAGAAAACACCAAAGCTAGATGCTGACTCTCTAATGCATACTTGTCAGATTCTATGCATCCCACTCTACATAGGTCCGGTGCAAGCCCTTAACAATCTCCACTTGATAGGGTTAAATCCCTCGTTATGCAACTAATCCTACTACAATGACTACTACGAGATTTAGACATTCTGCAAGTATCGGTTCTTGTCCTTGGAATACTGGAGGCTAATCCCATTTCGCAGATCATTCTGTGGCCCTTACGTCCATCGTCCCGGAAAACTGGAGATTGCCCCACTCCGCAGATCATCCTGGAACCCTCATTGCACAGACATCCCATGAGCGTCGCTTTCGTCTTCGGAATACTGAAGATCAATCCCACTCTGCAGATTACTCTATGGCCCTTACGTCCATCGTCCCGGAATACTGGGGAATATCTCACTCCTTGGATCATCCTGGAGTCCATAACTCACGTTTGCACTCATTATATCATATCACCATCTAATGCCTGTCCTTATCTTGTTAAGTTAATTAATTAATTACGAATCTTCTAGAGTTGGTGTACCCTACCGGACTTAACTCAACTGATCAACAACACAGCCACAACTGGGCAATCCACAAAACCTCAATTGTCGGTGCCTAGGGTCCCACACATCCTCTAGAGACTCACAACTCAACCATCACACCAAAACTTTCCATAAAATTCACAAATCCATCATCAAAACGTTTATATAAAGAAAACCTCTTAAATCAACAAAATTCAAATTCATTTAATGTGTTCATAAATTCCAGAATTCAAATAAAACATTAAATCCATTAAATAACAGAAAACCATATTTGGAAGTCATAGAATATCACAAAACATCATTTCTTTGAAAACACATACAACTCACTTAATAAAGGTCATAAGAATACATTTAAAATTCTATTATAAATAAAATATAACTCTCTGAAAAATACGGTAATCTATAGTAAAAAACATCATCTAAAATAGTAGAGTAATAATCCATAATATCGAGAAAATAACTATTTAAGAGAAACGAAGAAAATCCAACAAAACAGCAAAAATGGCAATTGACGGTTGACCGCTCAAGAGGGGCAGTCGACTGTCAATTAGAAATTCCCAAAATAGCAGCGTGACGGTCGACCGTGACCTGGTATACAGCCGATTAGGCTCCTTGTGCATGTTTTGATCTGATACTCGATTAAATCTTGGAAAAAACAAAATTAAACTTCCTGAGATGATTAATTATAACTTGTATAACATATAGGAGTTATTAAAACACATCAAAACATTTCAAGATCTTAAAATAGAAATTTTTCACAAAAATCTTTCAAAAACAGTCAGTGTGTGTGTGTGTATATATATATATATATATGTTACTTTTATGAAGGATTTTGTGTGGTTTTCAATTGGATTCTAATTATTTCATACTGAGATTGAGTCTAAACACTATACTATTCCTATTTGATAAATTTTGATGCCATGACTGCTCAAACATTAGTCATGGCATCAAAATTTATCAAATAGGAATAGTATAATGTTTAGACTCAATCTCAGTATGAAATAATTAGAATCCAATTGAAAACCACACAAAATCCTTCATAAAAGTAACATATATATATATATATATATATATATATATATATATATATATATATATATATATATATATATATATGTTAGGCATCAGTAAAGCATCGAAATTTTCACCAATTAGAAGTGGTATAATGTTCAAATCAAACTCAGCATTAAGGCAATCAACAACTCAATTAAAAACTTCATGAAACTCAAAAATGACACCTTGGTTGTTCATCGACAGACCCAAATTACCCCCCCCCCCCCCCCCCCCCCCCCCCCCTCCTTTTTATCCTTCAAGCTTGATTCTTTTAGTTCAAAAACTCTTCCATACCCCACTAATTACAATAGTTTACTTGTGAATATATGGGAATACTACATACATATAATCAAGTTTCACTCATCTAAACTTCATAACAGATCATATATATATATATATATATATATATATATATATATATATACATACAGTAAAGATCAGGTCTTGTTCACATTTTTATCAATTTGTGCATTTTCACCACATACATGTTCATTATACTTTATCAAATCAGTAAGCATATGGAAGAAAAAAACTTGTTCATGAGTTCTATTGGATTCTTAACAATTCTCAAGTCATCTATACATAATTTTAATCATCAAAGCATGTTTCATGAATAGATTCAATTTTTAATTCATCTATTCATCAAAACTTTATATTATCATCATACAATCCCTAATCATGCTTTCTAATACACAACCATCACATAAAACATGCTTAGAACAAAAAGAAAACAAACATATGTCACTCACCTCATTGAAGAAATCAAATCGAATTAATAAAAGAATAAGAAAAAGCCCTTCTTTTGCAAAATCCAAGATCATCGATTCGAAACTCCAAGAAATTAATAGTAAAAATATATTTTATTTTTGCAGAGGACAGGGACGGCTGTAGTGGCCATAATATAGGCCGAAATCTGGAGTTTTTAGGGTTTTACAAGTTTATGGAAACATCCCTTAACAAATTATTACTTTACATATATAAACCTTTCTTTAATAAAGTAGTTAAATAAGTTAAATAAATAAAAATAAAACCAAATCCTTTTACTGCTGAGTTATCCAACCATCGAGCATAGCCCAAGAATTAAAAAATTCGGATTTGTACTCAAAGTGGTAATTTTGTACAAAAGTACCTCTTTTTTTAATATTTGCAAATATGTCATAAAATATTCGTAAAAATCCAGAAAATTCAAAAATGATATCTAATAATATATATTAGGTTTACCAATTGAAATTTCTGACTTTTACTTTCCAAGAAAATATTTGCACAAGATCCACTTAAATTCCATATTTGCAAAAACACCATATTTATTTAAATCTTTATCAAATCAACTCTAAATAAAATTTAAATAGATTTCATTTTCAATGATGACCATGGGAAACCCAAAAATCAGTAAAAACAATTTTTCATTATTTGTTTGAGAACCAAATGGCTTTTTTACATAAAAGCCCATCTCTTTCGAAGTATTTATAAAAATAGTTTCTTTACTCAGAAAATTTCCAAAATTTAGGATATACTTAATTATAAATAGGAGAATGTATCCAGAAATTTAAAATTGGATATTTGCACAAAAAAATATTTACACGTGTTTTGCACGTGTAAAATTGAGAATTCATAAAATAGTCAAATAAATTCAAATAAATCTGAAAATTAAAATATCATAAATAAATGAGGAAATTCAATCATTAACCATAAAATTTTAAGAATTTAAAATTTTCTAACTCTGCACGTGTGTTGTACGTGCAATATTGCAATTTCGAAAAAAATAATCAAAATAGTCAACTTTATCAATTTAGTATTATTTAATAATATAAAATAAATCATTTATTTTGCTGGTACAACTAATCTACTTTCATTCTCCGTGCTGTTGCTAGTTCTAAGAACTGAGGAAAGTGTCTGCCTTGTTAGAGCATCCACAGTCGTTTGCTTATTTGCCATTTTTTCCATTTTTTTTTACTGTAGCTCACACAGTCGTCTGCTATTTTGCCATTTTTTGGCAAAATCGCTACAGTAGAAAGGGGCGAATAGCATTCCATATAGCAAAATGCATATTATAGCAGACGAAACATCATGCTTCGTCCCAATGTGAGACGAAACATCATGTTTCGTCTGGATTATTTAATGATTATTTTAATTGATCGGACGAAACATGATGTTTCGTCTGAAGTAAAAAAAAAAAAAAAACAAATAAAATAACCGTTAAACGAATTTAAGCGTGGGAATGAACATGATGTTTCGTCCCAATGTGAGACGATACATCATGCTTCGTCCCAATCCAATTTTAAAAAAAATTTAATTTTAAAAATTAATTTTATAAATTTTAAATTTTTTTTGCAATTATCTAAATTGATTTTGCAAATTTTTAAATTGTTTTTGCAAAAAAAAATTTACAATTTTTAAAAAAAATTCTTTTTGCAATTTTTTTTTACAAAAAAAACTTCCGGAAAATCTGGATGAAGCACCATGCTTCGTCCAGCTACAGTGATTTTTTGGAACTTTTTGTAATATTTTTAATTGTTTTTGCAAATATTTAAATTTATTTTGCAAATTTTCAAATTATTTTTGCAAATATTATGTACAAACTATTTTTAAAATTTGTTTTTGCAAATTTTTTTTGCAAAAAAAAACTTCCTTTTTTCCCCCTTTTTGGGACGAAACATCATGTTTCGTCCCGTATTTTTTTTACTTGCAGACGAAACATGATGTTTCAAACATGTTTCGTTTGTTTCTTTTTTAACGACTTTATGCATTTTTTTTACCATTCGACGTCTGTGGATGCTCATCGAATTGGATGGGCAAAATATACATTTTGCCATTTTTTACATCGAACGACTGTGGATGCTCTTAGCAGTCTCTTGTTTTGGTGACCAATTGTGTTACGGTTTTATAGAGGTTTCTTGGCTTTTGTTGGTGCTTCAATTTTCGTGCTGTATTTTTGTGGTTGTAGAGTAGGTTATAGAGCTTGTCCGGGGGGCAGGTGGTTAGTGTGCTGGAGAGTCTGAGTCCGATGGTGAGGAAGCGGGTCAAGTTCTTGAGGGAGATTCAGGTATGGTTCTTTCTACTGGGTGTGACTTTTTTTTGGTGTTGATTTGTTTAGTGTAGATCATTTAGATGAAAAGGATTGAAAGTTAGGAGAGGTGGTGCTTTGTAGAGTTCTCTCTAAAAGGACTATTAAATCCACAGTAGTGTGTGGAGCTTTTTTGATTCCTCAGTTTTCCGCTCCCACTTCTTCATGGAGAAAATCTCTTATACGCCTTCTTCTCCTTGTCTCCTCTCCCAAGCCATAATCCTAATTTTGGATTGATCTCTGTTTGTTATTTTGTAATGGACTCAAAACAGATATAAACGTTGGCAACGAGCTCGAAAGCTGTTTCTTTTGATATGTTTCCAACCAACTGGTATCTTAAATCAGGAACCCTAGATCTAATTTTTTTGCATTTATGTAAGGTTGTATTGATTACTTACTAAAAGATGTGATTTTTTGCATTTATGTCTTCCTTCACACAAATAGTTAGAGCTTCTCTTAAAGTTTGGATTAGTTCGGAGGATTTTTGGAACCAGATTTGATGGAGTCCATGCCTAGGACAACAACTCCGTCAATGTCTTCTTCAGTAACAAGTTAATTTGGGTTTGGTGATTTTCCTTCGCAAAGGTTGAAGACCAGGTCAAATTAGGTATAATGTCTTACATTCTTTCTTTACTCTTAGTTTTAGGTCTTCCAAGTTTTATGGGTCTACAACTACAAGAGAGTTGGCACAGTTTTTATTTATGTTAGTTCATGGAGTTTGTAGATGATTGATGACTCATCAAAAGTATGCCCTTTATACTTTTTGCTATTCTTGGGGTGTTCTTTGTAACATTCCATATTTTTATTTTAATTAAAAATGCATTTTTCAATTTTTGCACGTATGATGCACGTGCTAATTTTTCCATCTCTATTTTCTTACTCTCATTTACTATTTTAGCATGCATAGCCTTTTTATTTAGCCTTTTATTAAACCTATGGACCTAAAGATAGATTCTAGCTCATTAGATTAATTAAAAGGCAAGCCCACTGGACTAACTAATTAAATTGATTAAAAAGAAAGCCCATGAGATATGCCCATTAATTAAATCCTATTTTAAGTTGTGCATGGAATCACACATGACATGTAACAACTTTTAATACACATTTTGGAACTATAGGAATTGTATTAAATATTGTGTATGTGTGTGCACTAGTGCACAACACGTGCACGTGTAATGTGAAGAGGTGGGGGGGTGGCCGGTTTTGGGGGTTTGGAAGAAAAGAGGTTGGGGGTTAGGGTTTAGAAGAGGTGGAGTAGTGAATAGTTGGGGGTTATGGGAGTTAGGATAGTAAAGAGATGAAGAATTAAGTGAGAAATTATTAGGTGGAGAAATTTGCAATTTGAACCTTTACTTTGTCCTATAAATACCCTAGTTGTTTCTTCTCATTTCACACTTAAAATAAACAAAAATGGAGAGAGGAAAAAGAAAGAGAGAAAGAGAGTGTTCTTGTGCATTGGAGAGCTCTTGCTAGGAGGAGAAAGACTTGGAGTGCTTGTTGGAGCTAGAAGTTATCTCTTCATCTAGGTTGTTTATTTCTTCATAAGAGGTGGGTGGTCCTTATACTTTCTAATTCCTAGGTTGAGTATGCTAGAATGTGATATTAGTAATGTAGATCAAATTGAAGTGATGTGGGTAATCTTGTGTTTTTCTAAATATAAGATATGCATGCTAATATATTACATGAATAGTAAAGATAAAGTTGATGTGATAATTAGAAAACAAATTCATGCTTTTATGTAAGTATAATAAGACATTAAAGAGCATTCGCAAGAACAACTCAGCAATCTTGTTTACTTAATATAATTTGTCAACGGTGGAGCTTATAGAAGTTTCAATGAGGGAAAAGAAGAAAAGAAGAAGAAAAAAATAAGAAAAAGATTTGATCTTCACTTATAAGATAAGTATGAATTGTGAACAGTTCAACTCGATAGATAACTTTTGCAGGTTTCAATAAAGCATGATCCTATGGATATTTACGAACACTATCAGTATTGGTTTGAGTTCATTGATTTTTTTAAAATTTTGCCACAACTATAGAATATGCCTATGTGGTGATGACGTCGATGACATCATATTTTTTTCCTTTGTTATTGTTGTCTTCTCAGAAACTTTTTACTACGGTCATTTTAGTATTTCTCCGTGTTAACTTGAACTACTATGCTTTCTGGTTTGTTGTCTTTGGTATATCCACAATTTTAAAATATGGAAGAGCGCTGCCTCAAGGATCTAATTTTGAGCTACTATGCTTTCTGGTTTGTTGTCTTTGGTATATCCACAATTTTAAAATATGGAAGAGCGCTGCCTCAAGGATCTAATTTTGAGGCACTCTGAGTTTATTAGCTATCCAATCACCTTGTAGACTGAGAATAGATAATGAAGGCACAAACAGAGAAAGCATGTTTGGGTCCATGTGATCCAGAAGAAGATCAAGACCTAAAAATGTCACAATAAGGTTGAGCACTAATGTCAAAATAAAAAAAAATGGAAGAAGTTGATTTTGTTATTGATTCAATAAAAGCTATAATTGTATAAGTTGATACAGTGTTCTCAATGTTGGAATTAATTTTTGCAGTTTTCCGAGTCGGATTCCGGCAAGCTCCGGCCACCGGAGGCACCGGAAAATGAGTGGATTGCGATCCTCTCGACGAGTACTATTCCGTAGTATACTCACTTGCCAAAAACGAATTCCGTATGAATGAGAAATGTTGATCAAAAGTTGAGTACTTTAAATGTACTAACTTGGCAACTGGGAGAAAATAGATAGTCCCATATCGGAAATTGGAAATGATTTTGTCTAGTATATATACTAGAAAACTGGACTAAAGGGCGTGGCCCGGGGGTTACCACTAACGTGTAGTGGAGAGAGGACTTAGCCAAAATGACAAACACACACGCGCACGCCCGGCCCGGCCCCGGGCTCGGCTGGTCTGGTCTGGCTTAAATTTTTTATTTTATTTTTGCCCAGACAAACTCTTCCTCTACTGAACTGAAAAAGGCTTTTCATATTCAGTAACTGGTGCCCATTACTCTGTAACAGCAGAGTAATGGCTCACCAGTTATGAATCTGAAGAGTCCCCATTACTCTGCTGTTACAGAGTAATGGCAGCTGCTGAACAGTCTCCAGTCCAACTCTTCTCTATAAATCCAGACATCAACTCCTATACAGACACAGAAATTTTTTGCATTTTGGTCTTACTCTTCCTCTCCTCTGCGTCAGTCACTGTCACTGAGAGTACACCACAGACAGAAGTTCGTTGGCTCTGAAGCAAGAGTGCTGCATACTTCAGAGAAGGTACAGTTGTATCCTGGGAAGCAATTCGTCGGTAACTGTCACACTACGGGGCGAATTCTGCTTTAAGGACAGAGATTCTAAAATCTCGACTCTGTACAAGTTCATTACTTACTGTTTTTTCTTCCTGTATTTGATTTCTTCACAACTTTGTTGGAATTTCTTATTATTTTATATTCAAGTTCTAACAATCTTAAAGCAGAATTTTTCCTCACAGATTCTAACAATTTTTGTGAAGTTTGTTTACAGGTTCTGTTCGGAAAAAATAAGAACTAACAATCTCTGTTTCAACCAATTTCAGAAGAAACAAATCAAATCATGGAGAACACACCCACTGAAGTTGCTACTGGGCTTCTCAGTACCCAGACACCAGTGACCCAAAATGTGACTGCACAATCAGTTGCGGCACATTCGGTCGTTTTGCCCACGCACATAAGCGTGGGAGAAAAACCGGAGAAGTTCAATGGAACTGGGTTCAAAAAGTGGCAGGAGAAGATGCAGTTCTACCTGACCACATTGAAACTGGACAGATTCCTCAATGAATCTGCCCCGATGCTGGCGCCAATGGAAGCACACTCCGTTGCTGCAGTTGACGCGTGGACTCAGGGCGACTACCTCTGCAGGAACTACATCCTGAATGGCTTGGTAGACTCTCTCTACAACGTCTACTGTGTCTTCAAGACATCCAAACTCCTGTGGGGGTCCCTGGAAAAGAAGTACAAAACTGAAGACGCCGGGTCCAAGAAATTTGTTGTCGGAAAATTTCTGGACTATAAGATGATTGACTCCAAAACAGTGGTGAGTCAAGTCTAAGTACTGCAGGTTATAATGCACGATATTGCTGCAGAGAATATGACGCTGTGCGAACCATTCCAGGTTGCAGCGTTCATTGAAAAACTTCCACCTGGGTGGAAAGACTTCAAGAACTATCTCAAACACAAACGAAAGGAGATGTCTCTTGAAGACCTAATTATCAGGTTGCGGATCGAAGAAGAGAATCGCAAGGCTGAGAGAACCTATGGAAATCAGTCCATAGAAAAGGCCAATGTGGTGGAGCATGAACAGAAGGGCAAGAAGAGGAAGTTTCTGCCACAGGCCTCCAACAAAAAACCTCTTGTAAAGAGGTTTGCTGGGAAATGCCACAAGTGTGATAAGTTGGGGCACAAAATTTCTGAGTGCCGCAGTAAGGACAGTAATTATTCAAAAACAGGACATGTAAAAGGGAATGAAAAATCCCACGCACACATAGTTGAGAACTTGTCCACTGGTATCTCTGACCTGGACCTCTGTGCTGTTGTGTCAGAGGTCAATCTTGTGAGGAGCAATCCTCGTGAATGGTGGTACGATACTGGGGCCACCAAGCATATCTGCTCGGACAAGGAAATGTTCACCTCCTACCAGAAGTGCAACAAAGATGAATAGCTGTTCATGGGAAACTCTTCCACTTCCAAAATTGAAGGAACATGGAAGATAGTGCTGAAAATGACTTCAGGCAAAGAGCTAACACTCACAAATGTGCTGCATGTCCCAGACATTAGAAAGAACTTGATATCAGGTTCTTTGCTAAGTAAGAATGGGTTTAAAGTTGTACTTGTTTCTGATAATTTTGTACTGTCCAAGAATGGGGTATATTTGGGTAAAGGATATGTAAAGGATGGATTGTTCAAGTTTAATGTAATGACAGTCATCCCTAAAACTATTATTCCTGCTGTTCCCAAATAACTCCTATTGCCTATGTTGTTGAGTCTTCCTCTGTTTGGCATGAAAGACTAGGCCATGTTAATGTAAATTCTATGCGTAGATTAGTTAACATGAATTTGCTACCAAAATTTAAGGTAGATAACTCAGAAAAATGTGAAGTTTGCACGGAGGCCAAACTCACCAAAACTCCATCACGTTCTGTAGAAAGAAACACAGAAACTCTAGGTCTAATTCACACGGATCTGTGTGACTTAAAATATGTGCAGACTAGAGGTGGGAAAAAGTACTTTGTGACTTTCATAGACGATTGCACAAAATTCTACTATGTATATTTATTACATAGCAAAAATGAGGTGTTGGATAAATTCAAAGAATATAAACTTGAGGTTGAGAATTAACTTGGCAAAACGATTAAAATCGTTAGAAGTGATAGAGGAGGAGAATATGATGCACCATTTAACATGTTCTGCTCGGAACATGGAATAGTTCATCAGACAACTGCTCCCTACTCACCCGAATCAAACGGTACTGCCGAGCGCAAAAACCGAACTCTAAAGGAGATGATGAATGCCTTGTTGTTAAATTCTGGCTTACCCCAAAATATGTGGGGGGAAGCATTGCTGACTGCCAACTACATTCTCAACAAAATACCTCACAAGAAAACCGGCAAGACACCATATGAACTATGGAAAGGTAATTTACCTTCGTATAAATACCTCAAAGTGTGGGGGTGTCTAGCAAAAGTGGCAGTACCTAACCCAAAACAGGTCACCATCGGACCTAAGACGATCGATTGCATATTCATAGGCTATGCACACAACAGTAGTGCATATCGGTTCTTGGTATATAAATCTGATATACCGGATATCCATGTAAATACAATAATGGAATCAAGGAATGCTTCATTCTTTGAATACGTGTTTCCGTGCAAGGATACTACGTACCCCAAACGTACACGTGAACAAGAGAATGCAAGCACTTCAGTTGATGAACCAGAACATGATAATGATGAGCCTAGACGAAGTAAACGGGCTAGAACATCAAAATCATTTGGTCCTGACTTTGTGACGGCCTTTCTATTAGAGAATGAACCCAGAACGTTCAAGGAAGCCATGTCTATGCCTGATGCTCCTATGTGGAAGGAAGCAATCAAAAGTGAAATAGACTCCATTATGCAAAATCATACATGGGAGTTAGTCGATTTGCCTTCTGGATGTAAAGCTCTAGGATGCAAATGGATTTTCAAACAAAAATTGAAACCAGATGGTTCAATAGAGAAGCATAAGGCTAGACTTGTGGTACAAGGATTTAGGCAAAAAGAAGGCCTAGATTTCTTCGATACATATTCCCCAGTTACAAGAATAACATCCATAAGAATGCTGATAGCTATTGCAGCTCTACGTAACCTGGAAATACATCAAATGGATGTTAAAACTGCATTTCTAAATGGGGACTTAGAAGAAGAAATATACATGAAACAACCTAAGGGTTACGTAGTTCCTAGACAGGAAAATAAGGTGTGCAGGCTTGTAAAATCACTGTACGGCCTGAAACAAGCTCCAAAGCAGTGGCATGCAAAATTTGACAATGTTATGATGTCAAATGGTTTCAAAATAAATGAATATGATAAATGTATCTACATCAAAGATACTCCAAATGGATACATTCTGGTCTGTCTATACGTAGACGACATGCTCATTATTGGAAGCAATAACGACATTATCAAACAAACTAAGAGCATGCTTAGTGGCAAGTTTGACATGAAAGACTAGGGAGTTGCAGAAGTCATACTAGGAATCAAAGTTTCCAGGACATCTGAGGGGATTACTTTGTCTCAAGCTCATTATGCTGAGAAAGTACTTGAAAGATTCAAGAATTATTCCAATGGGACAGCAAAAAGTCCCGTCGATCCCAGTCTTCACCTGTTCAAAAATACAGGCGAAAGCATATCACAACTGGAATATGCACGTGTAATTGGTAGTCTGATGTACCTAACAAATTGTATAAGACCGGACCTAGCACATTCGGTAAACGTACTGAGCCGATACACGAGTAATTCAGGACGTAGTCACTGGAAAGGAATAACTAGAGTATTGAACTACTTGCGACATACTCAGAGTTATGCGCTGCATTACACCAGATATCCAGCAGTACTGGAAGGCTACAGTAATGCCAACTGGATATCGGACTCAAAGAACTCAAAATCCACAAGTGGATATGTCTTTACACTTGGTGGTGCAGCTGTGTCATGGAAATCCTCTAAACAAACGCTATTGGCCAGATCCACCATGGAATCTGAGTTCATTGCTTTAGACAAAGCGGCAGAAGAAGCAGAATGGCTTCGCAACTTTTTAGAGGATATTCCTATGTGGGAAAAACCAGTGCCTGCCTTATGTGTACACTGTGACAGCCAATCGGCTATAGCACGGGCACTGAGTTGCATGTATAATGGTAAGTCTCGTCATATCAGAAGGCGATACAAAACCATTAGACAACTGCTCTCAAATGGGGTAATCTCTATAGAATATATAAAATCGGCCGACAACCTAGCGGATCCATTTACTAAAGGTCTGTCGCGAGAGCAAGTTATGAGATCATCAAGAGGAATGGGTTTAAAGCCTATGACGAAAGAGGATACTTGATGGAAATCCTACCTAGGAATTGGAGATCCCAAGATCTAGGTTCAAAGGGACAACTAAATCTTGTTGAATCGACGAAAGCACTGAGAGATTAACATCTCATACCCATTCTTAGGATGATAAAACAAGTGCTGCCTGCAAATAGTTAGGATAAGCTTGGCTTTTAATGATTCCCATAGCTTTGAAATAAAAGTGGGGTATAGCAGGATACTCTTTATGGGCAATCACCTTGTGAGTGTGAAATGGGGCCGTTTCTAGGAGAATGAAGAAAGGCTACATTCTCCAAGTTCACTCATGATTAACCAGTGATGTTCAAGGCCAAAATGAACACAACAAGAGAACTTAGTGCTGTGAGGAGATGAAACTGTGTGATAGTTATTGTCTAGGTTCACATGAACGCCCGGGTAGTTCAAGACATCATGATCACTACCTGGTCAAGTGAATCCGATAGCTAATTACTAAGGGTGGTTCAAATTTGAAAAATTACTACCATTCCTGATGCAGTGATTTTCCGATTGTACTCTCAGAGTCTTTCTGTCATGTTTTTTGTTTTTCTGTCGTGTCTGGATTACATGGTCTGGTAATTTCCATTCATGTGGGGGATTGTTGGAATTAATTTTTGCAGTTTTCCGGGCCGGATTCCGGCAAGATCCGGCCACCGGCGGCACCGGAAAATGAGTGGATTGCGATCCTCTCGACGAGTACTATTCTGTAGTATACTCACTTGCCAAAAATGAATTCCGTATGAATGAGAAATGTTGATCCAAAGTTGAGTACTTTAAATGTACTAACTTGGCAACTGGGAGAAAATAGATAGTCCCATATCGGAAATTGGAAATGATTTTGTCTAGTATATATACTAGAAAACTGGACTAAAGGGCGTGGCCCGGGGGTTACCACTAATGTGTAATGGAGAGAGGACTTAGCCAAAATGACAAACACACACGCGCGCGCGTCCGGCCCCGGCCTCGGCTTCGGCTCGGTTCGGTTTGGCTTGGTCTGGCTTAAATTTTTTATTTTATTTTTGCCCAGACAAACTCTTTCCCTACTGAACTAAAAAAGGCTTTTCAGATTCAGTAACTGGTGCCCATTACTCTGTAACAGCAGAGTAATGGCTCACCAATTATGAATCTGAAGAGTCCCCATTACTCTGCTATTACAGAGTAATGGCAGCTGCTGAACAGTCTCCAGTCCAACTCTTCTCTATAAATCCAGACATCAACTCCTATACAGACACAGAAATTTTTTGCATTTTGGTCTTACTCTTCTTCTCCTCTGCGTCAGTCACTGTCACTGAGAGTACACCACAGACAGAAGTTCGTTGGCTCTGAAGCAAGAGTGCTGCATACTTCAGAGAATGTACAGTTGTATCCTGAGAAGCAATTCGCCGGTAACCGTCACATTACGGGGCGAATTCTGCTTTAAGGACAGAGATTCTAAAATCTCGACTCTGTACAAGTTCATTGCTTACTGTTTTTTCTTCCTGTATTTGATTTCTTCACAACTTTGTTGAAATTTCTTATTATTTTATATTCAAGTTCTAACACTTAATTGGGTAATCATGTTTTCGCTATCTTTCAAAATTTTCTAAATGCTTGAATAAAATGTTGCTAATGAGTGTACTATGTTGAATGAATATCAGTAATAGAATTCATGGGGTTTCCTTTTACAAATATTTACAGAACTAATATACAACTGTTGGTCAACAGTTTGATGTTTTGTATCCATCTTGAAGGGTATGTATCAAAAAGATGCATGAAAATGTGCAATATGAGAGAATAGATACACACGCCTTAAGAGATGCATCTCGATGCATCTCTCTGGCCTAATATGTGTAATTTGGACCCAAATGTTCCTGTTTATGCAATACTACATAATTAGTCAGCATGTTATTCCATTACAAACATAATTAGTCCTTGATATCTTCTTTTAACGGCCTTTGAACATTCTAAGCTTTCTTCTTTCAGTTGTCCACTGTATATATTGGTGTATATTCAATAATTAGTCCTTGATATCTTCTTTTAACGGCCTTTGAACATTCTAAGCTTTCTTCTTTCAGTTGTCCACTGTAAATATTGGTGTATATTCAAGTTAAATGACTTGTACTACAATTAAGTTTCGATGTACAGAGTTAGTTTTGTGCCTGAATCATAGAAAGGTCAAGACTGGTTTGAAAGAAATTTGTAACATATTTTATTCCTTTTTCAAAAGAGACAAGTGATCCTCATATTTGTGCAAAGTGAGGTGTTAAAATAAGAACTCTTAAATCATAGATTTGATCAAAGAACTCACTTGTAAATCATAGATTTGATCAAAGAACTCACATGTAAGTTGCAGAACAGAATATTAACAACCAGATGAACCAAGATGCTCTTTAATAAACCTATAACCTAAGGGTTCTTAGTTTGACAACTCACTTTGTATGAAAATTTTCTCATACAAATATGAGGCTCACTTTCCTGTTTTTAAAATTGTTAATATACTCTTCTTATAAAAATTTTGAAATATATTTTCTGGTACTAGATTCTACTTATATTTTCTAGTATGTACAGTGCACGGACAATTCTAGGATTATTATGCACGCAAATTTACAATGCAATCCCATTATTGACACTAGAAAAAAAATTGTAAATTATTTTATTTCTTTTTAAAAAAATTGGCAATAGACTACTCATAAAATTTGGCAATACATTTTTTGGTAATACACTAATTATAAAAATTTGGCAATATTTTTTTTTTTTTAATTTATAAGGAAATAATCACTATTCTTTTAATTTATAATGTAATATTCTGTATGAGCCTATATATACTTGGAAACTTTAAAAACTTTCTTCAACCAGAATTCATGGAAGAGGAGGGAAAAAAAGTTTCCACCAAATAATTTACTCTTGTTTAAAGTTTGATTTATTTTTTTTAACCCATCTCTCAATTTTGTTACAATTATTATTATTTTTGCCACCTTTTATTCATTGTTTATGAAATTCTAGATTATTTATAGTAGAATAGAATACTTGAATTGCTGAAAAATTCTAAATTTTTATATATTATATTTTAGAAATTAGACGAACCATTACAAATTGATGAAATATGATAACACTTTCTATGTTAGATTGTTGATCCTTTTGTTCATGTGGTTTCTGATCATACTAAAACTTCAACTTCAACTAATGATTTATTAATAAATTTTATTTGATAGAAACTGACTTATTAATAATTGTATTTTTATGCAGCTTGTTTATATCAATGGCAAATTCCCACAAAATACTCCTCGATCAATTCCTTGCAAGAAAATCAACAATTGTGGACTATTAAAGTTTTGGTTACAAAACACTATGGTATGAAAGAATACAAAAAGCATTAAAGGCACATTTTTTTCCCCTAAAAGTGGCACTTATGGATGATGAGGTTTAGATACTTTAAATATTGTTAAAAATATATATATTCATATATATACATACATAAATAATTAATACTACTAAATTTTCATCTTTTGTAAGGAACTAGATTACTGTGATAATATTTAATAAAGTGGTAGAAGCATTCCAACATATGCTTGAGGAGCAGAAAACTTACTTAATTTCTGATGGAATACTGAAAAATTTCGACAAAAGATATAATCTAACGTATAATAAATTTGACATCATATTGAAGTTGGAGTGTTGTAGATGAAGTTGAGAAAGATCTCATCATTGATAAGGATAAGTACAAACTTGCTACTGCGGACGAATTTTAAAATTCATCTTCAACTGGCTTTAAAGGTAAAAAAATTATGGTACTCATTTTTTATTATATATATCAAATTGGATATTACTGATATAAGATATCAAATACTAATTACAATGAACTACAAATCTTCATTTAGCAGTAACTAATGTAGGAGATGTAGATTTGGGAGACTTAAAATATGGTAATGAAGTAGAGAAGCGAAATCTTACAGTTGTAGGATTCAGGTAATATCAATTAATTAAATTGTATAATAATTTACGAAATTATTTTGGAATTCATATTTTTTTCTTAATTTAAAGTAAAAAAAATCTTACTTATTTTATGGAGAACTAGCGATCAAGGAAGGAAAAACTCTGAAAAATTATCATCTAACGTGCCTATTATTGCAATTACCTCTATAAAAACCTCAAACTTTTGATGTAACTATATACAATAAAAATTAATAATGATATTTATTGTATACTTTACTTCTTTACTAAACTTTTTAATAGGTTCTCTCTTACATCAACAAGTAGCTTGAGTGACGAGCCAAGCTCCGAACTTATAGTTAGCAAGTCGGGAGTAGCTCGAGTCACGAATTGGACTTCGAACTTGTTGTTTGAGAGTTAGCGAGTTGTAGAAGTAGCTCAAGTGACGATATGAGCACCGAACTCATTTTTTGGAGTTAACGAGTTGTTCGTGTAGCTCGGGCATGCGGGACTTCGAACCCATTGTTTTAAGTTAACAAGTTATTGGAGCAGCTCGAGCGACGAGACGAGCACCAAACTCATTGTTTGGAGTTCAAGAGTTGTTGGAGTAGCTTGAGCGACGAGCTGAGCACCTACCGAGTTGTTGGTATAGCTCGGGAGAGCAGATCTTCGAACTCATTATTTGTTACAATGGCTAACTCGAGAATATTTGGATTGGTCCCCCTCGAAGAATGGATTTCTTCTAGTCCATAGACGAGTTCGGAAACTACTTAACTCCTCTCTTAAGAGATCTAGCTGCAAGGCTTTGAGAAAGACGACCAAATTCTCTAATGCATTCTCATGGGTGTGCACCAAGGCTTCGAGAAGGGGGACAGAGCCCCCCATTGTAGTCGTGTAACATGTTTGAGCTACTTTTTGACTTCCTTTGACTTCTCCTTGTTAGGATTTTATCTCTTACATACTTTTAGTTCAATGAGTAGATGACAATGAAGCAAGAAGGTCGAAGTAGTCGTAGGTGGCTCCAGCGTTCTTTAATCCGAACGGCATAACTCTATAACAGTAGAGGCCCTGGTCGGTAATGAAGGAAGTCTTCGGGATGTCTGGGGGGAACATTCGTATCTGGTTGTAGCCGGAGAAGGCGTCCATGATGTAACACCCCGCAAAATTGGAAATTACAATTTTGCCCTCGTGTGTTACGCACGTGTATTTTATAACATGTTTTCATCCCATATTTTGATTACCGACTATTTATATATTTTCAGTATTGATTTTTCCCTATTTTGAGTCAACAAAAATACTGAATTTCAATCTCTGGATTTTACGTGCTTTTTACGTGTTTTGATTAACGTGTTTCCACCACTACGTACAATATTTTCTATGGGTTTAAATTATTTATTTTATGTTTACAAATCAATTTTTATAAAACAGAAATCTATTTTCCCCCTATTTGATTAAAATGCATTTTTTCGAATTTCTGCACGTATGATGCACGTGCTTTCTACGTGTAGTGATTTCATCATGAAATTAGTAAATATAATTTTTTCTTATATTGTTTTCGATCATATTTAATAATTTTTCATTGATAAAGTCGATTTTCGCATTTTCATGTTTTACGTGCGACGCACGTGTTTTCGATAAACGTATCTAAGTATATTTGTTTTCAAAATAAAATTCGGCATGTGTGTAACATCCGTAAATTTCAAAGTATAATATGTATATATATGTGTGTAGAATGGTTGGTTTCGTTAAACAAATGAAATGGCATTTTATGGCATTAAAGGAGTTAAATGTTAAAATGTGGTAGTTGGCAGGTTTGGAAAATGTGGTGAACCGGATATATGGTGTGTATGTATATTGTAATATATATAGTGACTGTTGGTGTGAGTATGCATGGATGGCATACTATTAATTTTACTGAATGGAAATGGAAGTGGATATGAAATGACTTGGTGATGATGGAGGCCCACGGAATTGTTTTTTTTGAGGAAATTGTTAGCACAACACTAAGTGTGCTGTGTGATAATTTGGGTAGGCCGGTTGTACATGTAGGGGAGAGGAAGAGGTAGGGGGTTATGGGAGTTGGGTTTTTGAAGAGGTGGGAAGATGAAAAGTGAGGAGTTAGGGGAGTTATGTATATGAAGAGTTGGTAAATTAAATTTAGCAATTTATTAGGTTGTGTAATTATGCAAATTGAACCTTAGCAAAATCCTATAAATAGCCCCATCATCTTCTCTTTTGTCCACACCAAAAAAAATAAATAAATAAGAATAAGAAAGAAAAAGAGAAAAGAAAAGAGAAGAAAGAAAGAAAGAAAGAAAGAGAGAAGAGAGTTTTGTGCTTGGAGGCCATTGCTAGGAGGAGGAGAGGAATTAGGAGTCTTAGAGCTAGAAGTGGTGTTCTTTCTTTCATTGTCAGGCTTCTATAAGGTGGGTGTTCTCCTACTTTCTAATTTTTAGAATGTGCATGCTAATAAAAATGAATGAGTAGTTTTGAGGTGATAAAATAGAATAACTATACTATGAATGTGGTGAGACTAATAGTGAATCATGCTATGTTGACAAATGGATTAACATTATGTTTGTGGGTGATCCTATACTTTCTAAATTGTAGGAATGCATGCTATTATGATTAATGAGTAGTATTTATTTTGATGTGATAAATTAGAGAGCAAGTCCATGTTTTTAGGTATGTCAAATTGTAGAAATGTTACTATTAATTAAGAAACAAATTATTGTCATGATGTTTGGAAATTGAGAACAAAAAGTAAGGAGTAATTGCCATTTGTATGTTAATAGAAACTAGTAATTGTGAAAATAATTGAAGAGATTTCCCTTATGTTTAAAGAAAAATTTTTGTAGAATAAAATGGGTATACATAACTTATTTTAACTTGTTGTAAGAGAATATAAATTTTTCTTAGTTTGATTAAAATGATGAATTACAATTCATATAATAAAAGAGAAGAAATAGATTTGAACTTTAGATGTATTATCAAATATGAATTTCTAATACATGAGTTTCTGTTAATTTTCAGTCTAATTAAATTATTGTAGAATGAAAGATTTGATTAAAAGAGAAAACTAGGGTTTACGAGATTAATGAAATAATACGAAATTGGAACAAAACTCTTCGGGTTGCATGTTAGGCGTTGTGCGCAGGTGGCCTAGTGGTATGACTTTGCTCTTGCTCTTTGGTTGGCTCGGGGTCGAAACTTTATCGTCCCAAACTATTTTTTTGTTTTCTTTTTAAAACTACCTTTTCAAATCGGAAGAGGCTTAATAGGTTTACGGTTTGGTAATTAGACACCTAGCCTACTTGGGCTAGTGGCTTGCGGTGAATGACTTGGGCTTTGCCTTGGTGTGTACGGGTTCGATGCCCATGATGGGGTTTTAGTTATTTTTTTTATAGGAGTTTGAATGAGTTATAAACTTTAGTTTGATATGAAATGGATTGGATATTTGAGTATTGTAAACTTTAGTAATTTAGTTTGATATAAAATGAATTGGAGAATAATAAGAGATAATATAAAGTTTCTTGTATATTCTTTTTGTGAATTGAACTTTGTAGTGAAGAAATGTAAAGTATTAATTTGTGAAGTGCTTTTGAGGAGATTGTACTTTTTATTTGATTAAGAAATGTTTGAAGTAAATTGAGACACCGTAAGAGCTTGGATTTATGATAAGATTTCATGTGATAAAATTGTGTACCTGAAAGGAATTATTTTTCTTATAAAGATTCTGAATGAATAATTAGATCATAAATAGTGACAAGATTTGATTATTTTTGTGAAATGAATTGAAAGATGAAATTATTTAGGTTTAAGACATGATTATTAAAGGGTATATGTACCCATGCTTCTTATACATGAAAGTTTATGATTTAGAATTAGTAAGACCTCGGTACCGGCATTATTGAAAGAAAAGATTTGAGAAATGATTTGGAGATATGGCTAAGGAGCCATCTTATATTTGTTGATTAAGTCCGGTGGGAGGTAAAACTGATTCTATGAGTAGAAATTATTCATGTCTTGAACTTAAGAAAATTTAGGCACATAGGTGAAGATGTAGTAAACTTAGGGAAACGTAAGTGGGGTGCTCTATATAGTCGGCGGTGGACTCCAAGACTATAGACCCAATTGGTGGACTGAGGTTGCCCTATGGGAGACGGATTATTATATTTTAATCCGGGACTATGAGGACGGGTCAGCGGTGGACTCCGGGATCTTGAGTAGTCGGACGGATGGATTTTTGTGTTTACCGTCTCCAATGTATATATATATACTGGGCTAGAGGGTCACATACGGGACGATTCGCACGATGTGGAATCTGTTATAACAGCCGGCAGTGGACACCAAGGCTGGGATTCAAATTCGTGGAATAGTCTGAACTTTGTTTTGCTACCGGGTAGTTTTCATGGCGAGGGATTGAGCCCTGTATTGTGAAGAACGTAGGCGCTTGCCCTCGGACCTATGTAGTATGGGATGCATAGAATCCGAATAAGTGTGCATTAGTGTCATCCTAGTGTAGGATTGTGTGCATTAGGCATTAAGGCATGACATACACTTATGTTTAGAATAATCACTTTTGACACTTTACTTGTTCATTCAATCTTTTTGTGATTTGTTAAAGTATGAGATCGTTATACTATTCCCGGCATAGAGAGGATAGCCGTGTATAATATTTCGTCAGTTGAAAGTAACTGACGTGCCCACAGATTGACATGCAGGTAATGGACTATTCATGGACTTATAAAGTGGATATGCTGTTGCTGTTTAGAAGTTAAAGATGTTGCAAATGATGTTAAAGTTATACAAGTTGTATTTCATTGTTGTAATCTTTTAGTCTTCCGCTGTGTAAAAACCAAGTGTAAATAAACTCTGATGTATTGTGAATAAAAAATTTTAAAATTTCCTTGTAAAATTGTACGAAGTGAAGTAAAGATCCTGTGGAATCTCGAATTTGCCCTTATTCAGAATTCGGGGTGTTACACATGAAGCTGAGGAGCTCATGGCCCGAAGTGGCATCGATGAGGGTGTCGATATTCGGGAGAGGGAACGGATCCTTCGGACATGCCTTATTCAAGTCTGTGAAGTCGATGCATATCCTCCAGGAACCATTGGACTTCTTAACCATGACGACATTGGAGAGCCACTCGGGGTAGTTCACCTCCTGTATGAACCGAGCTTTTAGGAGTTTGTCCACCTCCTCCTTGATGGCTTGTTGTCGCTCGGGAGCGAATTTACGCCTCTTCTGCTGAACCGGTTTGTACCCCGGTTCGACGCTGAGGCGGTGCACTAGAAGCTCCTCGAAAATCCTGGGCATATCCACGGCGGACCAAGCAAATAGGTCGCGGTTCTTCCGGATGCACTGCACCAAGTCGGAACATAGGGCAGTCGGTAGGGATTTGCTGATGAGGAACTTTCGGCTCGGGTCCTCGTCCGAGAAGAACACTTCTTCCAATTCGTCTGCCGGCTCGGACGTTGGTCGGGCGTTCGGCTCGGGGATCTCTAGAGTCTCGAAGGAGAGCACCGGACCCCCAGTGGAAGTCATGTAGCATTTCCGAGCCGTCTCTTGGCTGCCCTTGACTTCTCACACTCCCGCCCGGGTGGGGAACTTCATCTTGAGGTGGTACGCCGAAGGAACGGCTTCCAGGGCAGCCCAAGATGACATTGTATGCAGCCGGGACATCGACGACCATAAAGTCCATCGGCTCTGTCCGGGTGGTAGGGGTCTTCCCAGCAGTTACGTCCAGGGTGATAACCCCTTCGACAGTTACTGGCACCCCCGTGAACCCGTGGAGCGTGTAACCGGCCGGTTTGAGGCGATCCCGGGATAGTTGCAGCCCTCGGAAGGCCGAGAGGAAGAGGATGTTTACGGAGCTCCCGTTGTGTACCAGGATCCTCTGCACTTTGAAGTTCGCCATGCGGAGGTCGATAACAAGTGCGTCGCAGTGGGGAGTTCGGACCCCCTCGAGGCCTTCATCAGAGAAAGTTACTGGGATGCCGAGGCCTTTGGGGGGAGGGATGCCGTGAACTGAATTAACCTCTCGGATAAAGGCCTTCCGAGAGGAGTTGGAAGAGCCCCCCATTGGGCCTCCGTGGATAAGGGGCAGAACACGCTCCTCCTCGAACTCGGGGGTTTCATCGCGTCGCTCGGTGCGCTTGTTAGCCCCCCGAGGCGGAGGAGTGGCGCGATCTCCCCGATCATTTGTCCTCACAAACTTAGCCAACTGCCCCCTCTGGATGAGGGCCTCTATCTCGTTCTTCAGCGCCCGGCAGTCGTTGGTGTCGTGGCCATGATCCCGATGGTAACGGCACCACTTCTCCTTGTTCCTCTTCTTGGCTGGGGTGTTCATCCTCGGAGCGGGAGGTATAACTCCCTCCTTCTCGACTTCCATCAGGATGGTGGAGACGCTGGTGGTGAGAGGAGTAAAATTTTCAAACATGGGAGGAGGACGGCGCTGACCACTATTATCCTTCTGTAGCTTCTTGGCCCCTTCCTCTTCCGTCGTCTTTCTCTTCGATCCGGAAGCGGATCCTCCGAAACCCGGGAAGCACTCGGCTTCCTCCGCTCGAATATATTTCTCGCATCAAAGGAGAAGGTCGGCGAAATTGTGCGGGGGCTTTTTGGCGAGGGACGACCGAAGGTTAGAGTTAAGGACGTTGGATTGGAATGCGACGGTCGCCACTGACTGGTCGAGGGAGGCGATGGACCTGACCTCCGCAGTAAACCTCCTCACATAGTCCCTCAACTTTTCTCCCCTCTCCTGTCGGAGGTGGAGTAGAGAGAGGCTGGTCTTCTCCGTTCGTCTGCTGCTCACAAAGTGGGTTATGAAGAGCGTTTCGAACTGCTCAAAAGAGAAGATGGAAGAGGGAGCGAGCCGGGAGTACCATTCCCGAGCCGAACCCTTAAGGGTGGCGGGGAAGGTTTTGCAGAGCATGGCGTCGGAAGCTTGGTGGATTAGCATCAAGGTCTTGAAGCTCTCGACATGATCAACAGGGTCCGACTCCCCCGAATACGTTTCAAACTGCGGAGGCTTGAAACTCCTCGGGATGGGAGCCTCCATGATAGTTCGGGAGAAGGGAGGTCTGCCGGGGCGGACGGTCTTACTTCTAGACTCTTCCTCCCTGTCCATTCGACCGATGCGTCTCTCCATCTCGTGGAGACGGTGGTAGAGAGCATCGTCCCTTCGGTGGTAGTCGTCGAGCCCCTGGACTCGTCTTCATAGGAGGGGGAGTGGGGACTACGACGGCGGTAGTCTTGGGAGCGACGAGGACTATGGTTGTGCTGTTGGTGATTAGGAGCCAGAGGAGGTGTTATGGACCGAGGACGGGGACTTGGGACCCATGGGGGTGTCGAAACCCTTTGGGCATTGTTGTTGGCGGGGCGAAGGTTGAGGGCTTGCAACACTGTTGCTTGGAATTGTAGGAACTCAGCACGAGTGATAGGCGCCTCATCATTCCTCGGGTGACGCCGACCAGCGGGGGAATGCGGTCCCCTCCTATGACGTTCGAGGGATTCCCTCCGACCCCTTCGGTCTGGGGACCTCCTGGTGTCTCGGTGGTGAGGAGATCGCTCACCTGGATGTTGTTGGTGGGAGGCTCCCTCTCGGGCCCGCTTATCATCCAGGCGGTGGCGAAGATCCTCATCTTTTTGCCGATTTAGAACGGTATTACGGAGGTCGGAAGCTCGAGGATGGTGGGAAGCCATGGAATCCGATGAGGCATTGTGGATGGACACGTGGTCCAGGTGGAGTTGTTTCTGTGGGTCGGGGCGAGGGACCCCTGCGCCGGCATTTGAGGGGCCCGTGGGACCATTAGGAGGTTGCTGATTTGGGAGAGGAGGTAGATCCTCGGTTTGAAGCAGAAGTTGTCCCTGTTGACGAGCGGGTTGGAAGGGGACTTCTTGTTGCTGATCTGGATTGGGCCCACGATTGGATCCCCTCGATCTTACTTTTCTAGGCGGCATAGCAGGAGTAGGTCTTACCAACGGGAAGAGGAGGAGCTGCTATTCGTCTGATTTTCCCACAGACGGCGCCAATCTGTTGCCGCTAAATTTGGTGTGGGGTCCAACAGATAGAATTTGTGGGTTCGTGGAAAAATCTGAATAGCGAATCCAAACCTGTTCGTCGGAATTGGGATGCTGACTCCCGCCGTTCACCTGCAAGGAAGTGCGATACACCGGGGTTGATCCCGGCGATGCACCCTCTGACGCTCTTGTCAGTAACCAGTGATATGATTAAGAAAGAGCTTTAATTGGAAAAAGAGTGATTACCTTGTAACAGTGGTAGGTCGGAGGTATTTATAGTCGCCATGGGAATTTGATTAGGGATCTGATTTCCTGTGATATCGTTAGGAGTAAAATCCTCATAATTAGTTTAGGAAATTGATCCCTGATTCCCGGTGAGAGGATAACCGCGAATCAGGCCCGTTGATTTAGTCAAATCAGAGACTCTGATTCCCTCTTGCTGGTCTGGGTTTGTCTTGGGTCGAGACCCGTACCCAGCTGGAGTGGATCCGTTCGCGGGTTATTGGATCTGTGAAGGGGAGATCCAGTGCCCGCTTCGGGCCCGTCTATATGCGAAATTACCGTTTTACCCCTGAGCTTCAAGATTTGTGCCCAATCTGGACGGTTCCGATTTAACCCCATTTTAGCCATATCAACTACAAAATGCATGGTCATGCTCAAATGAGTCAATATGAGATATTGAGCTCATTTATTTTAGTAAGTCTACTCGGAGATCAAGAAACAAAAAATTGAACTATACAAGGATGACACGCTCTATGCCTTGTGGTCAATTATGATATTTGGATAAAGGGACTAGACTACATGGTAACATTGGTCACAGATAGATTATGTCAAGTCACTGACATTCCCACTACTTGAGTGGCAGTGATGTATTGCTAGATACCGCTCACCGTTTGTAATACTAGAATATGATTTTAGTATCACTGTCAACACAATGAGAACCTACAGGATCACACACCTAGAATGGACTGAAATTGGGATTTAAATTCATAAGATGAATTTAATTGGGAATCCAAGTAAGACTTGGACTCCTGACATTGGTTGGATATTTAATTAGATTAAATAGGCTGACAAAAGTTCAGAGGTCCACACACGAATCTATCCCAGGTCAGATTATTAGCCCAACAAGCTCGTTACTCTCTTAGGGTTGATTTACTACATCTATATATATGATACATATCTGTGGAAAAGTCACATATGAGAAAACCCTAGTCGTCACAGAAATTGTGAGAGAGAGAGATCGTGAGGAACATCCCCATCCCACAGCTAGCAGCACCGCATGAGGAAAGCTTGGTTTTGATCCGTTCGTGTGGATATCGTAGAGGCACCGCAACATTGCAGTGCTGTGATCGACATATCTTGGAGACAGCAGATCAATCCTTAATGTATACCTCTAAACACTTTTTATGGTTTTCGCATGGATCCATGGGTAGGTTTCAATATTTTGTAATTTTTTCGTTGCGTATTCAATCTGTGTTTGCCATTGAAATCTAATATGCTGTCTTAATTCACAATAATACTTGACTAGAGACATTTAAGAACGGTGTTCTAATTTCAGCCAATAGTATCTCACAATAAGTCATGCACTTGATATCTCATGACATTGAACTTACTATTCTAAAGACTTCATTATGTTCATTTAATTCACAATAAATAACACAACAAATAAAATACTTAAATATGAAATAAATATCATGATACAATATAAACTAGTAATGTCAATACACAAATGACCTCTAAGGCATACACCAACAACACACACACACACACACACACACACACAGCGTTCTGGCAATTACTACTCGATGTCAAAACCCCAATTTAGAAATGTCTTCCTCCGCCACTAGCCATAGGCCATGACGATAGAGATGCTCCAACATAAGCAAAAGTGGCAAGGCCAACCACGTCACCAATCTCCAAATCAATATCTCATCATAAAAGCATATGTAGTCGTTGGCTATTTTCCCATGTTTTACAAATTTTGGGGAAAAAAGTCTAGTCGTTGGCCAAATACCTAAATTTTGGGTTGATGAGGAACATTGCTCGGCTATATTTGGGAGAAGAAATGGGAATTTGCAAAATATAGCTGACGAAAGATCATCTTTCGTTCGATATTTTTTTTTTATTAGATAGCCTTTCATAGGCATAAGATTCTGGAAAAGGATGATCTTTCGTCGCTTTTTTTTTAAATTTTAAATCTATCTGACCAGAAATGATTTCCTGTCTGATCAATTTTTTTAAAAATGATCGGATGTGAAATCATTTCTCGTCCGTGCATATTTGTAAAAAAAATTTAAAAAAATTCTTGGACGGGAGATGATCTCCCGTCCGATCCCTTTCTTCCTTATTTCTGTAGAAAATATTCTATAGAAATAGGCCTATAAAAATTATAATGTGAATATATTAGGTTTTAGTTTAGATTTATTTAAGATTTAATTAAGATTAAATTAAGATCCTTAATCCAAAATTTCTCTCGGACAGGAAATGATCTCCCGTCCGATGCTTCTTAAATTTAAAAATAGAAATAAAAAATCTGTACAACGAAAAATCATCTTTTGTCCGATATTTTTATATTTAAAAAGAAAACTAAATTTTGACCTCAAACGACTACAGTTATAACCTAAATTTTCTATTTTGAAATGCCAAATACCCAAATTTTAGCATGAAATTACTACATATGCTCCAAGGCACTAGCAAGGGCGGATCTGGGCCCAAGTAGCACAAGAAATTGCTTTGGGCCCCTAATTTTAGAGGGCCCCATATTTTTAAGTATTTACAATGTTAAAAAGTAAAATATAATATTTTCTGATATAATTACATCATATTAATAGTTGGCTTATTAGCTTAGTTCGTTAGAATGTTGTGCTAGTAATGTGAAGGTCGCATGTTCAAAACTTGCATGCTAATTAATTTTTCAATCATTTTTATATTTGAAACTAATTATTTTTTACATAGCCATACATGCCATTTTACTATTTTATGAATTTAATATTATTTTTCACTTAGCCCATGTATGTCACTCTATGATATTTTTTCAATGTTCTATTTTACCATTATTTACCTGTTTATGATAAATCATATTTACCTATTTATGATAAATTTTTAACCAAATATTCAAGTGCATATGTTTATTCTACATTTTAAGCTTCCAACTAGTATTCTCATATACATATATTCATCATTATTTGATTTTGATCGTGTTCTGTAGTATGTCATATTTACCTTTTTGAGATAACATATTTCGTTATTTTGGTTTGAGTTTGTCCGAGTTTCTTTTGGCCACGAGGCATTTTATATAAAAAGCGTACGTTATCAATTAATTTTTTTTGGAAGCATACATGTAAATTTGTTTTCATTTAAATAGTTTGTTCTCCAATGCTCCAATTTTATTTGAATTTAAATAATTGTCATTATTATTTTATCAATTTGCAAAAGACCTCATTTGAGAATTTGCCCTCAAACTCAGATACACCCTTGGGCACTAGGGAAACATTCTCACAACACCAATTTCAGCCAGTGAAAGACGTGAAACAAGAGCTACCTACATCACCCTTTCACAACATAGTCACCATTTCTATAACAAATCTCGACTACATAACCCTCATCTCTTATCAATCTCCATTCACCCAACTCTTATCATTCACCCAAGTTCTCAAATTTGGAAATTACACTGATGATTAAGTGCCAGGTGTAGGCAGTCACACATACACGCGACCCACGTACTCATGACCGTACAATTCTCAAAAATAGACGTTGGTTTCACTGAACCCATCGGATTCAAAAACCTCCTTACAGCGCACGGCTTCACCACCTGTCGCTGCCGACACATGCTGTTCTTGGTTGCAGCCACACACCGTCGGTACCGCTTTAACTAGGGATGGCAAACGGGTCGGGTTGACCCGCGACCCGCCCGCCAAACCCGGCCCGTAAGAACTTGGTTCGCGTTCGGGTCGAACCTGCGAATATAAACGGGTCGACCCGGGTCGTTAAAATGTGGATTTGGACCCGTAGAACTCGGCCCGCGAACCCGGTGAACAGTGGTCGACCCGCTTGCGAACCCGCGGGTCGACCCACGGGTTTCGAACAATTAGACCCGTACAGGTCGACGTTCGGCCCGCACGGGTCGACTGTTTGACCTGTGGGTCCAACGGCAGAATTGCCCTCTAACAGCTGTTATAGCCGTTGTTTTGGTTTTTTTTGGGTTTTTTTTTTGTTTTTGTTTTATTTTTTACCTATAAATACCCCTTAAACCCAACCTAAAAATTTCACAGCTTACTCTCTTACTCTCTCTACTACTAATACTCAATTCAATCTCAATTTATTCCAAATTTTGTGAACAAAGAAGCTAGCAACTAAGCAACATAGAAATGATTAAACGACAAATTCTGATCATATCGAATTCAACATTCAACTACGTCTTCAAGTCTTCAACTCCTCCAAGGCTCCAAAAAAGAAGCTCTCTTTCTATCTATATACGATCCGTACTTCTACTTCTACTTCTACTATTATTTTCACTCTCATTTTATATACGAGTATCCGCGAAGTACGGTATTAAAATTTCACAACCCTCTTATTGTCTTGATATTTTTTTTGTAGCTATAATTTTTTTTATCATATATGTTTGTTGCTTTTTTGATCTTCTTTCTCACAACCCTCTTATTGTTTTCTAGATTTTTTTTAAAACTTATTTCGCCTAGATTGTATTTAATTTTTTCACATACACTACTACATCAACATGTCTAGATCACGAGGTAGCGGCCGTAGCCAAAGTGGACAAGATTCTACCGGCACTTCTCGTAGGCCTCCAATTGTCCCACAAAATGAGCCCGCCGAAGAGTACCCTATGACCCAACACATTGGTACACACGACGAATTTGCAGAAGACATAGACATATAAGAAGAACCACAAACACAAGCAACCGAAACAACACAAGTGGGTAGTAGTAGGATAACTAGAGGGGAAACTAGTGATTGGCACAAATTTTATGATTATATTCCGGACGAAGAAAATCTGGGTGTAGGCATACAAGTTTGTAAAACATGTTCGAAACCATACAAATGGAAGAGGGATGAGGGGACAGGTACAATAAGATGAAACATCCAAAATGTACATAAAGAACTTCATGTAGACCTACCCGGCTAACAAAAAATTCACCTTAGGACCGGTGTAGTTGATAGCCATTCTTATGATTCCGAACTTGTTCGTCGGGAAATGGCTAGGAAGAGTTACCATTTTCCTATTCCGAGAGTAGGGACTTAGAAACTTTTAATCAAACCGCATTAAACCCTCATTTTAAAAGAATCCCTAAGAATACTTGAAAATCTGATTGTTTTAAAATGTACAATGAAATGAGAGAAGCTTTGATTATGATTTTATGGAGTTTAACTTGTAGGATTTCTTTAACTTCCGATTGTTGGACGGGTTGCAACAATATTCCAATGATGAGAATAACTTGTCATTGGATCGACAGTGATTTATTCATTCAAAAAAGGATCATATCACTTGCCGCGTTGCCCTATCCCCATAATGCTAATAAAATTGCAAATCATATTTTAGAAATTTGTGATGTCTTTCATATTTGTGATAAAATTATGTGAATAAGTTTTGATAATGCATCTAACAACAATGTATCAATTAGTATATTAAAAACCGCATTAAACCCTCCATCTGACAATATTTTTCATGTTAGATGTGTATATTATATTTTAAATTTATGTGTTCAAGATGAATTAAAAATAGCCGAACCATATATAGTTAAAAATTAGAAATTGTGTACATTTTATTTATTAAGTGGCCCTATATTTAAAGAATGGAAAGCTTGGTGTAGGCTTAAAAATGTACATTTTAGAAAAATTTCAAAGGATGTTAAACACCAATGGAACTCTACTTTTGATTTGCTACATGTTGTTACTGAATATAAAGCATGTATAAATAATTTTTGTATGGCAAAAAATATGCCAAATTTTGAAATGACTCCCCAAGCTTGGTTTTATGCCGAATTTTTGTTAAATTTTTTAGAACCTTTTAAAACCGACTTTCAAATTTTCAAAATCTTATGAATCTACTTCTAGTAGCATTTTTATTTCAATAGTTACTATGATGCAAACTTTCACTGAAATGATTAATGATGCTTTTATTGGTGATATTCTGAAACTTGCATACACCAAATTTTTGAAGTATTTTAATCATCCTCCTATGTTGTATTGTATTTCTATTGTGATGGATCCTCGTATCAAATTAGACAGGACGAAGAGTTTGATTGAAATAATTTTTAATTTACGTGGGGAAGATGAATCTGAAATTGATTGCGAAACATTTTTAGCTAAATTTGAATCGACATTAAATAACTTGTATGATTATTATGATAGAAGTTTTTCATCTAGTAGTACTACTAGTTTAGTTACTTCTTCTTCTGCTACTTCTACAAGTAATGGTAAGAATAAATTAGCTGACGCCATATTTAATTTACTTGTAAAAATTCAATCAAAAAAAGCTAGGACTAATCAATCAAATGAATTACATTGGTATAATCAACAAGATTCTGAAAGTTTTACTACTTCACTAGATATTTTACAATGGTGGAAAGACCATGAATATACTTATAGTATTCTTAAATATATGGCTAAAGATCTACTAACTCCTTCTGTCTCTACAGTTGCTTCAGAAAGTGCATTTTCTACAAATGACACGTATCTAACCGATTACAGGAATCACTTGAAGCCCCAATCGTTGGAGATGCTCGTCTGCACGGAAGACTGGATGAAGGCCAAAGATAGGACTCAAGGAGTAGGGTTTGACATATCTACAAGTGGAAGCAACTCGCCGGAAGAACAACAACAACAACAATAGCAACCAACATGAAGAATTGAAGACCAACAACAACAACAACAAATTGAAGACCAACAAATTGAAGAAAATTGTAAATGTATAAAAAAATTGTATAAAATCTTTGTTTGTTATAAAAAATTAGGATAATTGAAGATAATTGAAATTGTATCGAAGAATATAACAAATTTGTAGGAAATCTTTATTTCTTATTACAAATTGGGAAAATTGTATAAGTTGAAATCATATTAATAATATATACATTTTTTGGCAATTTCACTCTTTGAGTCTTATTATTATTATTTCATTTTTTTTACTTATTAAAAGTACAATTTTTTTAAGTTAAAAAAAAAATTTAATAAACGGGCCAACCCGTGACCCGACCCGACCCGACCCGACTCGGGTTGGACCCGAAAGGGTTCGCAGGTTGGGTGGGTCGACTTTTTGCACTTACGACCCGACCTGGCCCTACCCGGTTGCCACTAGGACCCGGCCCGGTCGACCCGTTTGCCAACCCTAGCTTTAACCATCCATCTCTAAGTTCGAGCACGCATTCTGTCACTGTTGGCGCCTTCCTTTAACGGTACCACTTGCCGAAGTCTGCGTACTTCCTTTTTCTCTTTATTCTTAATTTGCCGGCATCAGAGTCAAACCACACACTTCTTCAAAGTCAGACTTGTTATATTTTTCTTCTCCTCGACAATCTCGAATCAACAGCATCAATAGCCGAGGAAAGGTCCTCTCGTTTTTCCTACTCTTCTTCCACATCCCCTCTTCTCATATCAAGCACTCACCTCTTCTAGATCTCAACTCTCCTCATCGCAATCCTTAATTTTCAACAAGAATAGAATCCAAGGGGCTCCTCCCTCTCCCTGAGTTCCTCTTAGTTCCTCTTATTCATCTTAGTCCCTGAGTTCCCTCGTAGAGTAAACTCAAAGAGACGCAACAAATGAACATCCACTTTATAAGGAGACAGACAAGCATATGCTGTACATTAAAATGTTTGGCAAAATACTTTTAGAGTTGAGGAAGCTACAAGAGACCTTTCACAATGTGTTAATTTCATGATAATTAGACTAGTAATCTGCACATGCTACAAAAAAAGGGTTTCTCTGTTTAGAAGTTCTAGAGAGAGAAGCTCCCCTAAAACCCCCCCAAAAAAGAGTAACCCTAGATCTAGAAACTTGGGGGCGGCGGTTAGGGTTCATCGCCCCCCTCCACGTTCGCCTACTCCCTTCCTCTCTCTCCTCCTTCATCTATTACGCCGCCTCACCTCTTCCCTCCTCTGCCCTTGAAACTCAACCACCGGCTACCATTCATCTTCCTCCTCAGATATGGGTCGGTCACCGTGGATTTGGGTTGTTCGCAGAGGGCCAGCGAAGCTTAGGCAGCGTCGACGTGGGTTATGGGTGGGTCGAATCTCTATATACTGGTAGCATCTTTTTTTTATGAAGAGAGGAGGAGAAGAAATATATGTTGGCCCGTTGGGATGACATTTCTGCCATTTGATCAGCTACTTCCAGGCATCAATGGAATCAGCAAGATAAAGGATGGTTACAATCCTGCAACGTGGATGTTAGAGATCACTACAATTGGACAAGAATAAATTTTGGGTATCAACTTTGCGGAAGTCTACAAGGACTCTCATTTGTTCAAGTAAACATTATGCATCCAAAAATTAAGCTATCCGTAATCTTTGCACCCTATCATATTAGGTTCTCTTGTGTCCGGCAAAAGGGTTGGTCGCAGAGGACCAGAGGTCGGACTCAGAGGTTTTTCCAATGACGGCGGTGAAGACTTGGGTTCGGTCGCCATTGTCAGTCGGGGTGTCTTGGAATCATGGTCCTGGATCATCAAGTCGGTCATGGAGTCGATTGTAGTGACGGCACGTCGATCTCTGTGGGGTGTGGGTTCTGACCAATCGATGGTCATCATACAGTGGGGGGGGGTCTCGAATACGCAGCTTCAACCTGCGGCAGCTTAATGTGGTAGGTATACTCTCTTTGGCTTTGGTTCTCTGCAGGAAGGTGAGGAGTGAGGAGGGTAGAAGAATTTTGGGCGTGAGTCTGATGTTGGGACGCGAAGTTGGGGAATATGAAAGTGGTGATCTGGTGGTGTCTGTGAGAGAGAGGAGAAGTGGAGGAGTCCCTAATATCCAAATATTCCCGCTAAATATCCTAATTACAACTGATTTACAATTAGCAGCGAAATGTACTCTAGTTGGTAGGGCGACGGTAGTCCGGCAATTTTATAGTCTAGACTCTACTTTGTCCTATTCAGGTCAAAGTGAGGGATGCCTAAGGTCTCTCTCATATTAGGGGGCTTGGAGGGGGTGGTTGCATTTATTGAGCAGTCAGAGGAGAGGACAACCTTCGTTGCGAGGTGGCAGTAAGAGTCAACGAGGGTCAAGCGAGAGAATGAGAACTAGAACTCAATCTGTACAGAGAGTTATCAGATTGGTGGAGTTCCAGTGGTCTCTCATATGGTGCTTGAAGTTGACGTATGAGTCGCTACTAGGGACGACAAAGGTTTCTGTGCGAGCTACGGAGCAGATAAACGGTGTACAAGCGAGGGACTGAGAGAGAGAGAATGAGCTCAAATTGGCACAAGAAATTGACTTTGACGAGGTCGGCCGATCAGTAGGATTAGATTTCGTTGTATTTTTTGTTTGTTGGTTGGGGTGTATGAGTTACAGGATCCAGTCTATTGGGATATGAAATTCATAAGCCTTATATTTTGTTGTATATTTTGTTAAAGTCTTTTTAATGAAACGCGGGGGGTATTCAACCCACTGTTTAACGATCAAAAAAAAAATCTGCACATGCTACTTTATTTTGCTTTTAAGAGTAATGTTATACCCACTGCTAATTTCACTATATTCTTCTTCACTAACTTAGGTGGCAATCTACTATTGGAGAGTAGGTGTAGCTTTGGTGAAGAAACTCTCTAATAGTAGTGTGTCATCTAAGATAGTGAAGAGAAATGTAGTGAAATTAGTAATGGGTGCAGCATTACTTTTTTTTAAAGTTCATGCTCTTTGCAATTTACTCCAATGTCACCTACTTTTATTTTACATGAGTGTTATTTTCGTAAATAATTATGTCAAAAATAAACTTGAACTTTAAGGTTATTATGATAACTGACAACAATTGAGTAAATTGATAGTTAATATAACTCTCACTTAAAATCGGGTGATTGAGATTAGATTAATTAAATTGATTTGTCTATAAATTACACAACTCAACTCATCAGTTATAGTAGTAGAGATTATTCTAATTGACCTTCTTAAGCTTTCAAGGATAAAGTGGTCTTTTATGACCCACTTTTCAAAAATATTTACCAAACTGACCTACTTTTGAAACTAATTACCAAACTGAAACAGCGAGTGTAGTTCAATTAGGGTCGCTGTTTGAAGCAACGAGTTTAGCTTTAGTGTTTTGAGACTTGGTGAGATTTCTCTAAGTGCTGGAGAAAATTTCTATAACTAAACTCGCTATTTCAAACAGCTACCCTAATTGAACTAGACTTGTTGTTTCAAACAGCGAGTCTAGTTTAATTATGGTCATATTTCGAAATAGCGAGTTTAGATTTATTATTTTGAGACTTGGCGAGATTTCTCCAAGTGCTGGAGAAAAATTCCTATAATTAAACTCCATGTTTCGAAAAGCGACCATAATTGAACTAGACTCGTTTTTCAAATAGCGAGTTTAGTTCAATTAGGGTTGCTTTTCGAAACAGTGAGTTTAGCTTTAGTGTTTTGACACTTTGTGAGATTTCTCCAAATGTTGAAGAAAATTCTTATGACTAGACTCGCTGTTTCGAAAAGCCACTCTAATTGGACTAGACTCACTGTTTCGAAAAGCAAGTCTAGTTTAATTATGGTCGATTTTTTAAACAGCGAGTTTAACTTTAGTGTTTTGAGACCTGACGAAATTTTTTAAAGTGTTGAAAAAATCCCTACAACTAAATTTGCTCAAATAATTGAGCGAGTGGGTCAGTGTTGTAATTAGTTTCAAAAGTAGGTCAGCATGGTAAATATTTTCGAAAAGTGGGTCATTTTGGAAAACAATTTTGGTTTGTCGCTGATTTGTCCTTCACATTTCTTGCACTTGCTACTACGTCTCCAAAACTTGTGACTTGCTGTTTCATAGGTCGGGTTAGTCATTTTAACTTTCGACGGTCTAAATTTTAACAAGGAATCATATACCTCGAAGTGAAATCTCTAATATGTAATATTATAATGAGCGAGTTGGAGTTGTCGCAGAGACGGATCTGGGCCCAAGAACTCCAAACAGTTGCTTTGGGCCCCCAAATTCTATAGGGCCCCTTTTTAAAAAATAAATCTATACAATATTTAAAAAAAAAACAACCGTCGCTGATTTCACGAACGGGAATGGCGATTCGCTTTCATGCATGAACGGCATGTGCGGATCCCTCTCCACCTCTCTTTGGAGCTTTTATTTTGCCTTTTGAGTTCTTCAACTTCTTAATAAAATTGTGAGTTCCCCTAAATTAAATCCGCGCCTCCTCCACATCGCATACGCCAGTTGCCCATCGCCCATCGTGAGTAGCCCATATGGCATCGCCCGTCGCCATACCCCTTACAGCCTCACGTCGCCCACAGCCCACTCGCCCATTGTAACGCCCCGGATCCCCGTTACCGGACATCAGTGACACAACCAGAATCTTTTTCTTCAAATGCATCTCAACACAGTAAATAATACGGAATATATAAAAAAACTTTTATTGTCATTAGAGTTATTACACCATTAGTTACAACCGTTGTACTGCACTTGAATAAGGAATACAAATTACATTAACTTGTTACAGATATTACAATGTAACGATTACCGTCTGCCACCCAGAATGGTAACCAATAACTTTCTATTGGATGCTCCACCGAGCGGTCATGCTACTTCCCTGAGATGCGCCCTGTAGCTCGGACTTCCTGTTGCACTACTCTGATGTTCCGGCATTTGCTCGAATGGTAGGCATATACATTGCCACTCCACTTGGATGCCCTGCTGGTCTTGGGTTCTCCTGCACTCGCGACCCGGTATCCAGTACCTAATTGAGTGGGAACGCCAGTAATTCTACTGACGCAATGCTGATAAGTAAACAACGATCTCCGAACTAGACAAATCAAAATTGAATGCAAAATAGAAAGTGACTAAAAGGAAGGAAAGTGGAGTCGGGTCAAGGCTGTTTGTGTACGATAAGCCCTAATAATCTAATGCACAGATCAGGATGTACTTTAACTAAATGCATGCAAGACTTTGGAAATGTATGCATCCTATACTACATACCTTCCAAATCAAGATGTTGTCTCCAAGTTCAGGGTTTTGAACCCTCGCCATGCATTCTACTCTTGTATTCGTCCTGTTCCTGATAGATAGATCGTGGTTGATGAGGTTGCAGATTAATCGCTCACATCCGTTTTTGCAGTTACTTAGCGATGTTGTAACCCCTGTTTCCTGTATTTGTACTTTCTGATGTATTTCATTTCCCTATACTCTTTTATCAATCCAAGATCTGTATTTTGTCCTAGCTATAATAAAAATCATTTCTTTTGTTTCGACTCAATTTTGTGCTAACATTTATTGCAATTGTATTGTTTTTATCAGCTCTGATTTGTTGTTCTTCATGGAGATTTGGCTGGTTCATCTCATCTATTTCATTTTCCTAATTGAAGTGAATTTTTATTCAATCTCGTTTTGGATCCTACTCAAACCCGCTACCCAATAACCCACAACCCAATAACCCTATACTATTTAAACCCTAACCTAACCTAACCCTAACCCTATTACCCTACTGTTCTACCCCAAACAGTAGCCGCCAACCCATCCTCCATCAACTGCGTGCCCCACCGCCAGCCATCATCCTGCACCATCGACTGAGAGCACCACCATCGCCGCTCGAGTCCGCTGAGACTTCGCCCCGCCATTACTCCCTTACCTCCTCTGTTTTCCTTCTCCATAACATAGCTCCGAGCCGAGCTCCGTCGCCTCCCCATTGGTGCCGCGACTACACCACCGCCAGCCACAGTCACCACCGCAGCGTCACCCACAGCCCTTGCCGCCGCAGCACCGCCCACAGCCCTTGCCGCAGCCACCACACTGAGTCACTCTCTCCCTCTCTCTGTCGTTAAAGAAGGAAGGTGAAGAGCCATTTGAATCTTAGCCACCAGATCGCATCAAGATCCAAGCCAGATCTCGATCATCACCATCTGATCGGATCTCAGCCCTCCATCATCAGATCTGATCAAGATCCGATCTGAGCCGTCCGTTGATCTGATCTTGATCGCCAACAAGATCTATTTCAGGATCCGTTCCCGTTATTCTTCCGTCGGATTTATCGTCTACATCCCAAGGCAAGTATTTTCTTGTACATTTCGTTTTCTAGTACAAGCTTTTCCTCGAAAATACTGCAAGTAGATTGTAAATATGACTTCTCTTTATTTATCGTTGATGATCTCATGTTTTGCCTTATCTATTACATGATTTAAGAGTCACAACTTTTTGTTGATACACTTGTTCACAACTAGTATAATTTTGATACATTTCATGCAAAAAGTATCTTATTTGGTTTCTGTCCTGTCTTGGCTTGCTATTTTGACCCCGATAAAACCAGAATCTAAACTTGAGTTCTGAATATGAACCTTAGCCCTGTATGTCTAGTTTACCACCCTTTTCACGGAATTGAATTCTGAATTACGGTTTAGGAGATATTGTAGTTTTACTACTGCTGTGTCGGTAATCGCAGATTCATAAAAACTGCTGCAGCACTTTGGTTTACAATTATTTTAAATATGCTACCAGTAAGTAAATGACTTGAAATTTTGCATGCTGATACTGGATACCCTAGATAATATTCTCTAATTTTCTTAGAATTAATTAATGAAGTTTCAACCCTGTTTCATATGTATAAATTCAGTTTTACAAATTCTGGCTAAACACAAATCCTGTGTGGTTTGCTGTTTTGACACCTGATTCTATAACTTTTATGTGTCTTAATCATATGCGTTGGAACCAGACAGAAGTCTAGTTTCTAGACCTTTTGACAAATCCACATTTTCTATCTTGTAGCAACTGGAATCGCAGTTTTGGTACAGCAACGTCATGCAGTCCAAAATTGGAATTCTCGTAGTTTTTGATAATTTTAAATTGTGTTGACCCTCGAATATGCCTTCTAATTATCTTAAACTTGTTTCATGTTTTTGATCATTTTTACTTGACCTGTTTCGCACACTTTCATACTTGCTTGATGATAATAATAAATAATAAGTCGGGGTTTAAGAGAAAGACCATAGTAGTGGACAATGTAGGTAAGTGTACTCGGAAGGGGGCCCGTGTTTCCCAGTACTTGGTTCATGAACTTGTTGTATCTTGAGTGTATTAATAAGCCCAGTACTTGGCTCATGAACTTGTTGTATCGTCATAGCATTCATGAACCCACAGTTGGTTCTTGAACTTGTTAGTGCATTCACGAATTGGTTCGTGAACTTGTTACATTATTTTTTGTATTCATGAACCTTGTTTGCTTGATACTTGATGATTGAGTACACCGTCCTATAAAATTCACCACTAGGCTTAAACGTAACTGATTATATGTAGCAACCATGTAGTAAAAGTATGGATGCATGAAGGCTACCTAGATAGAATTAAATATTAGACTTAAGATTAACTTGTCACTTGTACACACTTGATACCCTACTTGAGACTTGTTACTTGTTACTTAACACTTGTATATGATACTTGTTACTTGATGCTTGATATCATTACATATTTACTTGTCACTTGTTCACTACTAGTACTTGTTACCCAATCTTGTTACTTGAGCTGTCTTACTTGCTAGCTAGTCTTTAGAACTTCATTACTTGTTGCGTCCTTATTATATCATGTTATACATTATTGATTTCAGATCTTGTTTCATATTTTCTTGTATCTATTTTCATACCCTTGCTTGTACTACTTGTGGCCCTAACTTGCACTAAGGGCATTTATCTTATTTTCTCTATTTTTTCCGTTTATATTTATATATATATAGACTTTGGAGACGAATTGCCTGCTGAAATTGGTGAGCAGATGTTCTAGGCTTCGCTTGAAGAAAAGACTTGCTTTAAATATTTTGTTTTTGAGTTATTTATTTCTTTTGCTATTTAAATCTTGTAACGGACTTATAGTCCCGAGTTTTATCTTTTGATCCAGATTTGAAAACTATTTAGGATATTATTATTCTGTTTCAATTGTTTCTGTAACGCCCCAAATTTCAAATAAGGCCGAATTCGAGATTTCACAGGATCTTTACTTCACTTCGTACAATTTTACAAGGAAATTAAAACTTTTCAACATACATCAGAGTTCTTTACATTTTGTTTACACAGCGGAAGAATAAAAGAAATACAACAATGAAATAAAAATAACTTGTACAACTTTATCAATCATCATAACATCTTTACTTCTTCATGAAAATGTCCATTACCTGCATATTAAGCTGTGGGCACGTCAGTCACTTACAACTAACGAAAATGTTATACTCAGCCATCCTCTGTATGTCGTACATATAACGATCTCAATACTTTAACAAACCACAAATATGAATGAACAATAAAGTGTCAAAAGTGATTATTCTAAACATGTAAGTGTATGTGATGCCTTAATGCCTAATGTACATATTTTATTCTAAGATGACACTAATACATACTTGTTCGGATTCTATGCATCCCATACTACATAGGTCTGAGGGCAAGCACCTACGTACTTTACAATAAAGGGTTCGATCCCTTACCATGTCACTACCCAGTAGTAAGAACAAGGTTTAGGCATTCCACGAGTACGGATCCCAGCCCCAGAGTACTGTAACCCCCATTCCCGACAATTAGTATTTTCCGTGTATTTGCTATAATTTGATTTTCATAAAGTTATTTTATACTAAATTCGTTTCGGATCTTTTATTTAAGTATTTTGTATTTAAAAATCTATTCATTTCGAATAACGTTGTGTTTTAATCTTATTTTCTATATCTTATTGATCAACTATTTATATTGAACCTAAAACAAATATTATTAGATTATTTTAATGAGTTTGTCAAACCCGAACTATTTTGTTATATAACTTTATTATGATTGTTAATTGTTACTTCTGATTATTTAATTTATTTTTCATTTACTGAATTATTTTATTTTCGTACTTGATTTATTTTTCGTGGCAAATTCCGATTTAATTTTCAAACCGAATTTATATTCATTGTATTATTTATTTATTTATTGGATCTAAATTTTCGTTCATGAAACTCTTTGTTTTTCTCGATAAACTATTTTCTTGTTAGTCCTATTTTTCTTTTAATTAATTGTGAGTATTTTTTATTTAAACCCTATTGATTTGGATCTATCTCTTATTGAACCCTAAAACCCAATTTCATTTGTTCTTGACCCAAATCCGCTATTATTGGACCCTAAACCTCCAACCCAGTACCCTAATTGTACCATATAAATACAACTCTTCTGCAAACCCTAAGAATTGCATTTTTTTTGAACCCTAATAGCCGTCTATTCTCTCTCTTCGAGTTTCTCTCTGCTCTCTCCTCCTCTCTCCCCAAACTGAACCCTAATCACCTGAACCCACCGACCATCTTCCCCGGTCGTCCTCCAGCAACCACCCCGCGTTGCCCCTCCCGGCGCCGCCTCCTAGCGCCACCCCTGAAACCCCCAACTTTGGCCTCCCTTTCCACCGACCTCGACATTAACACAGCCAAAACCCTAGCGCCCGATCCTTCCTCTCCCTGTTTCGATCGCCGGCGATGCCCCAGCGCCGCCCTGCCCCTCGTGTCTTGCCGTCGCGCCGCCCCTAGCCACCAGTGCCGCCACCCGTTGCTGCCCTGCTCCCTCTTCCCTTGCTGGTTTTGCTGCTGTCTCTTTGTGTGTTGATTGTGTGTTGGGTTCTTTGATTGCACGTATATTGCACGTGCTATTTTGGGGATTTGCTAGTTTGTGGGTTCGTTACTTCGGGTTCCTTATCCCGTTATTCTTGGTATTCATTTTCACCGATTAACAGGCAAGTCACCGTCCTCTTGAATTGCTAATTGTATCAAATTCAAGTTTTATTGAAATTCTTGCAAGTAGATCTCTTTGTTATCGTATTATCCTTTGTTTATCTCTTTCGTTGGGTTTATTGAGGGTTTACACGAGCTAACCCCAATACTTTTGATATCGTGCCAAATTGACTCCAAAAGTATTGAATCTTGCATACATCGTATAGTATGGATATTAAGGTTACACAAACAGTCACGATACAAATAAATTATTGTAGAGACAATTGTTAGGTTGTATGTTGTTTGATCGTTTCATGATTGATTGATGTTAGACTTGTATATGTATGTGTTCTAATTTTTATTTATCATGTGTTGACACCCATCATGCTGACTACACCATTTATTGACTAATAGATATGATACCTGTCATGTTTAATTATCTTAAAAACTGCACATGCTTGCTGACCTGAACTTTGATCGCTGTTTTCGAACCAGTAAACGACCTTAAAATGAAATATTTTCTGAATATGAAATGTATCCCCATGTGTCTAGTTGCCAATAACATCCAAAATTTTCGAATTCCGCGTTTTGTAGCAAAAGTTATGTCCGTTTTACTACAGCTGTGTTTTTGCATTTCAGATTTTCAGATTCTCGTACCCTTCATGTTCAAACAGTAAAAAGGCCGATCAAATGATAAAATTTTGCTATGAAAATTTTCATATTATTGCTTAACATGTTTAGGAGTCTAGATTATATTTTTACTGAATGTAATATTGAGTTTTTGCTGATTCAAAAATTAAAACAACAAGATGTTGAATTTCTGCCTGAACATAAAACCTATAAAGAAACATGTGTTTGACCAAGCTACTGTTGTCGGAATTTGAACTTTAAGTATGCATTGGAACCGTACGAAAATCTAGTTTCCAAATTTTCTGACGAATTCAAATTTCGATTTCTGAGTCAGCGGAAAACTGCACTTTTGTACAGACTGCGTATGTGTCCAGAATTTTAGATTCCACTTTTTAATGAATTAATTATTCATATATCATACTATTGCATGAATTAATGTATGTGTGTTGCATTGCATAATCCTAGTGTCTTATTGTTATCATTCTAGTTGTCCTATTTCATTGTCCCCCTATTGTTACTATCGTCCATCTCATGTCTCGAATTGCATATTGTATTGTTGCATCAATAAAATAGTTAACAAGCCAGAGTTTAAGAGAATGACTTGAGTAGTGAATAATATAGTGACTGTATCGGTCAGTGTTTACCGATTGATTGTGGAGCGCTGACTACGGCACCTCAATCTTTTGTGTCTTGAACTCGTGAACTCGTGAACCCGTGAACTCGTGAACTTGTGTATTAGTGTATCATTATAATGAATTGTGCAACAATATTGTATCATATAAGTGATTACCGTACCGAAACATGATCTATAGAATTCACCACTAAGTCTAAACGAAATTGATTGTATGCATCAAATCTGTGGTACGGCACACATGAGATACAGTAGTACATACATTAGTTAGGATTAAAAAGATTAATAGACATAAGGATTGACACATCACCGACATTGCATATTGTTGATCATTGTTCCTATTTGTATCCAATATTGTTTAAGTGTTATTGATATTCACGGTTGGTTACCGTTACCGAATATTGATTCACTGTTACACTGTTGCATTGATTACCATGTTAATGATTATTATCATCATGCTATGTTATTGATTCCTATTGATCCATTGATTTATTGTTATACCGTTATTTCATTGTTCCCTGGTTTCTCTACATGCTGTCCATGACTTGCTCTAAGGACAAATTTTCTCCTCTTTTTAGATGAAGTGTTTACAGGTGTTGATGGAGAATTGCCCGTTGGATTGGGAGAACAACATTGGTGAAAGAATTGATAACATCGCTGCTTAATAAATTATTGCTTGTCATGAAGACTTAATTATTAGACTATTGTTATTTCATTGTATTGAGACTTATTACTATTGTGTTTGGAATTTATTATTGTATTGGGCTTATGTCCCGAATATTGTTATTTTGTTTTCAAGCGTTGGATTATTATTATACTTGGATATTATATATTGCTTCTTTTCAAGTATTATTGTTTATGAGATTATTATTATTGCCTGCGCAATTGTTCTGTATTGTTTATATTGTTGAGTTGATCGGATAAACAACTTATGGGTAACGTTAGTCATTCGCTGGGCCAATTTCACGTACTCGTATTCCGTATTTTTGGGAAGCAGGGCGTGACAAGTACATTGCCCGACTGTTATACAGACTCCTCATCGTGCGAATCCCCTGCAAGTGCCCCTCTAGCCCCGGTATACGTATATACACTGGAGTATGACAAACTATCCACCCGACTACGCATAGTCCCGGATTTAAAATAAAACTCGTCTCCATCGGAGCAACCACAGTCCCAGAGTACACTACACAACTGGGTCTATAGTCCTGAAGTACATCTCCCGACTATATAGAGTGCCCCACTTACGTTTGCCCAGGTTTACTACACTTCTCTTAAGTGTCTAATTCTTAAGTTCAAAATATGAATAAGTTATCACTCCTAGAATTAGTTTTACCCCCTACCGGACTTACTCACAAACATACGAGATAGCTCCACGGCAATATCTCAAAATTATATCTCAAATCTTTTATTTCAATAGTGCCGGTACCCGAGGTCTTACTAACTCTAAATCATAATTTTTTCATGTACAAGAATCATGGGTATTCATACCCTTCAATAATCATGTCTTAAAATCTCTTTATATTCATATCTTCAACGTATTCATAACTTAATCCATTTCTCATGTTTGCATTATTCTAATTCATTCATTTGTTCACAATCTTTTGCAAAACACTTCTTTTCATAAACATGGATTCATCCACTTCGATCTCATTAGTAAAATAATCTCGTATAATGTCTCAAACCACAACAATTATTTCTTTATCAAATAAGCATATAATCTCACCAAATTAATCATAGCAATATATTGTTCTTCTACAAAAATATATGTTATATTCCCAAATAAATAATTTCAAAGTCATCAACTCAATTTCCATATCAAATTCATCTTTAATCCCTCACGAAATACTTGAAATATTGTGAAACTATTTTTAATAAATTCCAAATTATTTTAGAGGAATAATAAGATTTATTTTCAATTTTTCTTGGCATGAAAACTCCTTAAAACCCAAAAAAAAAGAAACGATTCGAGACGCTGGGGTTTCGAACCAGGCACACCAGCCCAGCACAGCGACAGCCTTAATGGCGTCCCACTAACCAAGAAGTCCTTGCGACTTCTTTGTCACAAAGACAGGCCGAAACCCACAAGTACTATCTCTTGGGTTCTGAGTATTTTTAAACAAAACAAAACAAAACAAAATGGGGCTAACGAGTCTCGAACCCACGACCTCCGACCCTAACACAGCGATGGCCTTATGGCCCACTCGCTAGCCAATAATTCCAAGTGCGACTACTGGCTGAGAAATCAGTCTAATGTAGTTTTTTTTCATACTGTTCTCTGATTAGTTATTTTTCACAAAATCGTTTAATCAATCGATCCAATCTTTCAGTGTACTGAAATGAATGTCTCTCTGACTGAGATTAATTTAAAACAGTAACCCACAAATTTTAATTCCATTTTGCAAACAATATCTCGATTCTTTTCAATTTATTTTTCTCTCAATTCCACAAATAAATTTGCATTTTTCTCAAACTTGAAATTAAGAAATGTATTTTGTATAACTAGTTCATGCACTCGATTACACTAATTAAAATTTCAGTAACAAGGCCAACCGTGCCTCTTAATTACTCATGAGCATCTCTAAATTTCTTTATGCAAAAGGTTATAATTTGACATATCATTGCAATATGCGTAAATTAATATTTTTCATGGCAACATTTTAATTAATATCATGGTATGCAATCATTATTTCTACAATTTCATGGTGTAAACACAATAGCATGGATTGATTTATATTCATCACATCAAATTTATCTACTTTACTTATTTATCAAAAATTAGCATGCTCAATCTATGAATTAGAAAGCACAAAGATCACCCACCTATTAGAAGAGTAAAAATAATCCCGCTTTCAACGGAGACACTGAACTCCAAGAAAATCACGCCGAAAGCAAACCTCGAAATCCACGAATGCAACACGGCGCCCCTCCTCTCTCTCCTAATTGCTCTCGGCCCAAAAGGGAAAATAGACTTTTCTAATCTTTTGTTTAACAATGGAGGGATTTGATGGAGTGAAAGGATTAAGACTTAGGGGTATTTATATACAAATCTAAAAAGTCAGTTACCCAGATTTCCTCCCACTCTCATATCCCATAACCCCAACTCTACAACTGACCAAACCCTTCACATCCCAAACCAACCAACTCCCGTAACCATTCAGCAAAATGAAAGGCCCAACATAGATTTTCATGCCACGTCAGCTAGAGGCACGGCAAGTGTGTGCTGTTTTTCACGTGTGGGGCCCTCTATCAAATACACATTCAAATATATTTACCACATGCCACAAGCCATTTAACACACATATATATGTATACCATATATATATATATATATTGTATACATCTAAAATTGTTTATTTTTAATAACATTCTAATATACAGTATATATATATATATATATATATATATATATATATATATATATATATATATATATATATATATATATATATATATATATATATATATATATATATATATTAGAATGTTATTAAAAATAAACAATTTTAGATGTATACAATATATATATATATATATATATATATATATATACACACACACACACACACACACACACACACACACACACACACACACACACACACTGTATATTAGAATGTTATTAAAAAATTGTTTATTTTAAATCTAAAATGTATTATGCACAAATAAAATTAATACACACTCCAAAATTTATTTTGAGAAGGGACACGCTCAAATACGTGCACCAAAACACGTGTGTCTCACGTAAAATACCGAAATATGAAAATTGATTTTATCAACGAAAAAGTGTTAAACATGATAAAATACAATATAAGAAAATATATTTATTAATTTTTATATATTCCACGACATACGTAGAAAACACGTGCATTATATAAATCATTTTAATCAAAATGGAGAAAAATGAACTTCCGTTTATAAAACGAGTTCGAACACGAAATATAAATAATCAATACTCACAAAATATCACACGTAGCGATGAAAAAATATGTAGTTGATACGTGCATCGAAGACACAAAAAAAGCATGTAAAAATATAGAGATTGAAATATTATATTTTAGTCGACTGAAATCAATATGAAAAATGCGTAATGAAAACATGTTACAAATATTACTGGTAACGGTACAAAATACACGTGTATAATACATAAGGGCAAAATTGTCATTTCCAATTTTGCGGGGTGTTACAGTTTTTGTTGATTAATAAATCATTCATGCATGCGTGGTTGTGTACATCTTATTATATTTCTGGTTATGATGCTGAGTCGATCTTACAGCTTATGAGTGATGAAAATCATTCGTTGGGCTTCGTCACGCGCTTGTATTCCGTTTTTTTGGGAAGCAGGGTGTGAGAGGTGTCTCGGTTTGCCACTAGTGTCCGAGTCTCGGACCCACTCAAAAGTCGTGACGAACTTAAAGATACACCGCAGCATATCTATGGTGCCAAAGATTCACAGGACCGCAGCCCATGTGACCCGTTTGTGTCCACCAGCATAGAACTTGACAGCCTCGTAGGTTTAATTCCCCTTATCAGCCAGGAAATTCCATCCCGTTCTTACCACGGTACTTCAGGAATTAACAATGTAAGATACGCACCGCAGTACGTATCCTTAATGACAGGAGAGTACAACATCCGACTACTAGTTGCTAGAAACTAATGCAGCTTATAGGTGACAGCAAAATCTAACCGACATTAAATCTACCTAGACATGTTACAAAGGTATGGTCACCAACTGATTCCTAGTCTAAGTTATGCCTAGCCTCAAACGGTTTCCCTACTAGAAACCTCGTTCCTGTATATCAACCTGCGGATCCGGCAATGCGATCACTTGCTCGCCACTTCCCCCATTGAGTCTCGTCCTCAACTCAGCCCGTGATCATCTCCCATGATTTCGTCGGCGCCTAAGTTAGTCACTTTCAATCGTTTAAGGAGGAAGTCCCCACGTTGGCCTAATGGTTGATAAGTGTAGGAAACTAACTTAGACATGGTTGATGACTCAATATCGTTCAAGTCACTACTCGTGTCTTAACAACCTAAGACACCAAAATAACAAGTATTGGGGTATAGAAATACCCCCTAACTCTTAATTCAACACTTGAGAGTTGAGGACAAGTCATATACATGCAAAGGGATCACTTCTAAAGGTGGCTGGATCTGTCCAGCACTTCAAAAATCAAACATGGTGTTGATCAACTATGTCGAGCCTGACTTGTCTGTCAAAATAACAATAATCACGGGAATCACACTCACCGATTCTCAATACCTTCAGAGGTCATCGACCATAACCCCGACCCGTGACTCTCAGCGATTAGTCCAACAGCGCCCAAAAGATACATAAAAATTGTGAATGAAGGTAACATACACAAACACCAATCCTCTGACCATTGACAGACTCCGGCATCAAGACACCAGATCACAAGATCGATCATATAGCTATCCGCTCAACTCACTCATGTCCACCATGAGTACTAAGCACAGGAAACTTATCTAAGTTCAATGAAGTGCTTAAAACATCTTAAATTCAATAGCTTAAGATCACCATACTGCGTCATGCAGAGAAATCCATTATCAATCTTCCAATCATAAGCCATTGTGGCGACTCAAGCTGCACTCATCGAAATCCAACAAAATTTGGTTTTCTAGAAAGGTAGGAGACTCTACTGCAATCCCCTAGTTGACAATACCCTCAAATTCCCCATGGAGCTCGAGTCCCCCGAGTTAACAATGCTTGAAGTCGATCAAGGCAGCAGGTTGCCGAACTTGCAACATCCATATCTTCCAAGATATAATTCGAAAATACTTGATATCACCCATTCTAGAAAGCTAACACCAGATACTAGCAATCTCTAGTTAACTATTTCCTCAAATTCAATCATCTTGATATTATAAAAATCCCATATACTCTCAGTTGTACATCTTTCATGCACTTGTTGCACTTCTCCAATAGCATAAAAGTTTGCTCACTTATCGGAATCACTCGATTCCAGATTCTATGGAAAGGTGAGAGTGTCTACTACAACTTCCTAGTAGAACACATTCTCATATTCAATCATTAAAGTCCTTAAAAACACCAAGTTTCATTAGGTGCACAAACAGGGAGGAATTGGTTTATCTAGCCAACAATGTTTCAACTAAGAGTGGATATGCCCTTTGGAAAATCATATCTTTCACCTTACAAACTAGAATTACATAACTCCAGATATTTTGGAAAGCTATGACTCCCTCCTATAAATCTCTGGTTGATCAATCTTCCAAATTCTTAACCCATAATTCCAAAATTACTCATCTTCACAGACTAGTCAATCTGAGTTAGGCTGAACCTGGTCTACTTTTAAATTCCATAACAAATCAACCCTAAGTCCAAAGCTCATGAAATTTTAGATTCTTAATCCACACATATACCATTTCTTTTTTTCCAAATTTTGCACTTATATTCGTCCTACACAAAGAGTTGTGACTCCTCAAACATAGCATAAAATTTCAGCTTCTCTTTAACAGGGTCTTTTTCACTTCGCAATATTTATTTTTGAAACCTCATCAAATGTCATCTAAAAATTCTAAAATTATAGAATCATCAAATATACTCATACCACAAGCTACTGCAAGATTTTCATAGCAATATCATACACACACAAGTAGTTATGGCCATGTGAACTTCATTCTAAAAACAGTCAGCTTCAGTTCTAACATCCAGACTAGTCGTAGCTTATAAATTTTTTGAGGCATCAAATGATCTCAGAAAATTATGAAATTTAAGACTATGCTTTTAGAAACATACAAGAGTATCCACAAAAATTTTCAGCTCAAAATACCCATCCAATACTGAGTTACAATTTCGGAGAGACACAGTAAATTTCACACAGCAGCAGCTCCTTCAGCTGCTCTCTGCCCGAAAGTTAGGCTAATGTTTGGGTTATCAAATGGACTCCAAATATTATGGAAAAAAATCATGGAAGCTCTAGATACATAGATCAACAAGTCCTAAAAATTTGAGTTCAAGATTCCAAACCATTTATGAAATATAAATTCTCAAACTACACATCAAGAACATGTTCTTTAATAAGGAGTCTTGAAAAAGAGTTGTCCTACCACACAACTATCTTTTCTTAGCATGTTAATATTCACATAAGGCAATCAATTTTTTTCTTTCTTAACTACTACCACATGCCAAAATTCACATATACACAAAAAGAAACTAAAATTAGAGTTAGAGTATCAAACACTTCTTGTTGTTGCAAGAGAATCTCCTTGTAGCTTGCTTCCTTCCTTTGCTCCTTGCTCTTGCAAAAGCTTGGGCCAACTCCTACTAAAATTCTTCCTCTATACTGAAACTTCTCTACTCCTAATAAACTTCACCTTTTTTCCCTTCCTTCCTTCTTGTTGCCGCTAAATTTGGTGTGGGGGCAAACAGATGAATTTGTGAGTTCTTGGGGAAACTGAATAGGAGAACCTGTATACCTGTCCCGTTGAACTATGATCGTCGCTCCCGCCGTGCACCTGCAAAAAGTGCGAGACACTGGGGTTGTTCCCGGCGACGCACCCTCCGACGCTCAAGTCAGTAACCAGAATTGATTATGAAAGAGCGTTTAGCTAGAGAAAGATTGATTACCTCTTAATGGAGATGGGTGAGCGGTATTTATAGGCGTCTTAGGGACTGGTTTTAGGAATGTAATCCCCGTGATTAGATAAGGAATATTCCCCGTAATCAGATAAGGCATGTAATCTGATAAGGTATATCCCCTATAATCAGTTAAGGAATTTAATCCCTAATCCCCAGTGAAAAGATAGCTGCGAATCATGGCCGTTGATTTAGGTCTAATCAGGGACCTTGATTGTATCTTGTCGGATCGGGTTGGTAGCGGGTTGAAACCCGTACCCAGCTGAGGTGGGTCCGTTCGCGGGTTAGTGGATCTATGAGAAGGAGACCCAGTACCCGTTTCGGACCTATCTGCGTGTGAAATTACCGTTTTACCCCCGTACCTCAAGATTCGTGATCTATCTGGACGGTTCCGATTTAACCTCATTTTTAGCCATATCACGAGCCCCCCACTCCTAAAGACTGAGTTTGATCAGCCTTTGAGGAGTAGTTTAGCTGTTCTAATGGCTGGTGGAGCTGTATCGGAGTCCAAATGGAAGGTTTCGAATCTTAAAGGGGGTAGTAGTGTGTTTTTGGGAGTTGCAATTTGTTTTTAAGCATCTTTGAGTGCCCAACGGTCTTTATCTACTTTTTTCGGATTACTTATTTAATTTTGCGACGTGTTAACCAGTCGTCCGGGGGCCCTCACGATACATTCTAGGCAATAATTGTTCGTTCAGGGGTTCGAAAATATTACCCTGAATTTAAAATTATTTTCTAGATTTCCCCGTGAATTTTCCCGAATTTTTGGTGATTTTTTCGCAATTTTTAAATAAATAAAACGATTAAAATAAATAAAAATTGATTTTATATACCTATTTATGACGTGGCGTCATCAGAGCCTCTGATCAGAGCGCAGCGCGATTTTCGGAGAGATCGAGTGGCCCCTGTTCTTCGGCTCGCTCTTTCGCCGTATGTGAGGTTCGGTACTCCGGCACTCCGGCTCGGCGTCTCGGCACTTCGGTTCGAATGGCTCGGTGCTTCGGCTCGACGATTCCGAAGTACGTGGCATCATCTGGGCCGTCTATCTCAGCGCGGATCCCCGTAAAGCGCTATCTTGTCGTTTAGTGGACGTGGCCAAATCTGGGCCGTCCATCATGACGAGCACGTTTTTTGACGAGATCCAACGGCTGATATGGGTCGGAACGATTTTTTGCCATATACGAGGGTCGGTACCCCGGTACCTCGGCTCGGCGCCTCGGCACCTCGGTTTGTATGGCTCGGTGCTTCGGTTCGGCGGTTCCGAAGTACGTGGCATCATCTGAGCCGTTCATCATGACGAGCGCGTTTTTTGGCAAGATCCAACGGCTGACATGCCTCGGAGTGGTTTTTTGCCATATACGAGGGTCGGTACCCCGGTACTCCTGGCTCGGCGCCTCGGCACCTCGGTTTGTATGGCTCGGTGCTTCGGTTCGGCGGTTCCGAAGTACGTGGCATCATCTGAGCCGTTCATCATGACGAGCGCGTTTTTTGGCAAGATCCAACGGCTGACATGCCTCGGAGTGGTTTTTTGCCATATACGAGGGTCGGTACCCCGGTACTCCTGGCTCGGCGCCTCGGCACCTCGGTTTGTATGGCTCGGTGCTTCGGCGGTTCCGAAGTACGTGGCATCATCTGAGCCGTTCATCATGACGAGCGCGCTTTTTGGCAAGATCCAACGGCTGACATGCCTCGGAGTGGTTTTTTGCCATATACGAGGGTCGGTACCCCGGTACTTCGGCTCGGCAGTACGAAGTTGTCTGGCCGAGGCACGGAGTTGTGTATTTTGGAGCTCCTCTCCTGAGGGGTCGCCTCCTCGGCTCTTAGTGGCTCGGTGGCTCGGCTGAGCTGTCCGGTAGCTCGGCCCGGCGAACCGAGGGCAGTCTGCGAGGAGGGACGCGTGGCTGGATCTGGGCGGTCCATCTTGACGCGCATCTCGAGGATGGGGTTCAGATCACGAGAAAACGCTATCTTGTCGTTTTGTGGGCGTGGCACAATCTGAACCGTCCATCAGATTTCGTCGTGAGTTTTAAGGAGATCCGACGGTGACTTCGCTTCGGAGCGATTTTTTGCCATATACGAGGGTCGGTACCCCGGTATCTCGGCTCGGCAGTACGAAGTTGTCTGGCCGAGGCACGGAGTTGTGTATTTTGGAGCTCCTCTCCTGAGGGGTCGCCTCCTCGGCTCTTAGTGGCTCGGTGGCTCGGCTGAGCTGTCCGGTAGCTCGGCCGGGCGAACCGAGGGCAGTCGGCGAGGAGGGACGCGTGGCTGGATCTGGGCGGTCCATCTTAACGCGCATCTCGAGGATGGGGTTCAGATCACGAGAAAACGCTATCTTGTCGTTTTGTGGGCGTGGCACGATCTGAACCGTCCATCAGATTTCGTCGTGAGTTTTAAGGAGATCCGACGGTGACTTCGCTTCGGAGCGATTTTTTGCCATATACGAGGGTCGGTACCCCGGTATCTCGGCTCGGCAGTACGAAGTTGTCTGGCCGAGGCACGGAGTTGTGTATTTTGGAGCTCCTCTCCTGAGGGGTCGCCTCCTCGGCTCTTAGTGGCTCGGTGGCTCGGCTGAGCTGTCCGGTAGCTCGGCCGGGCGAACCGAGGGCAGTCGGCGAGGAGGGACGCGTGGCTGGATCTGGGCGGTCCATCTTAACGCGCATCTCGAGGATGGGGTTCAGATCACGAGAAAACGCTATCTTGTCGTTTTGTGGGCGTGGCACGATCTGAACCGTCCATCAGATTTCGTCGTGAGTTTTAAGGAGATCCGACGGTGACTTCGCTTCGGAGCGATTTTTTGCCATATACGAGGGTCGGTACCCCGGTATCTCGGCTCGGCGCATTCGAAGTTGACTGGTCGAGCCACAGAGTTGTGTTTTGGAGCTCCTCTCCTGAGGGGACGCCTCCTCGGCTCTTAGTGGCTCGGTGGCTCGGCTGAGCTGTCCGGTAGCTCGGCCGGGCGATCCGAGGGCAGTCGGCGAGGAGGGACGCGTGGCTGGATCTGGGCGGTCCATCTTGACGCGCATCTCAAGGATGGGGTTCAGATCACGAGAAAACGCTATCTTGTCGTTTTGTGGGCGTGGCACAATCTGAACCGTCCATCAGATTTCGTCGTGAGTTTTAAGGAGATCCGACGGTGATTTCGCTTCGGAGCGATTTTTTGCCATATACGAGGGTCGGTACCCCGGTATCTCGGCTCGGCGCATTCGAAGTTGACTGGTCGAGCCACAGAGTTGTGTAGCCGGGGCGTTTACTTGGCGTTTTGAAGAGTTTCTTGCTTTGAGTGAGCTACGTATCTTTACCGCCTGTCGCTTTCGCTCCCTATTGGGCTTTTTACGTTTCCCAAGGAGGCCCAACTTGCTAGGGGTTAAAAACTCTCACCCTTACTCTCGAAGCTCATTTCTCACTTTTTTACTCAAGATCTTTACTTTCGATCTCTAAGTTCTCTGCTAGCGGCGATTTTCTCTCTGAGGCGTTTCCGTTAGCTGTCGCGTGGGCCAGACGATTTCCGGCAGAGCATTCCGACCGTAGACGTCACTTCAAGAGGTCAGTTTACTTAATCTGAGTAATTTTCCTTTAGATGTCTCGAGTAGATTCGGGCAGTGGGGCCTCGTCTTCGGGCGACGAGAGTGCCGAGGAGAGGAGGAGGTCGGAGATTAGGAGGAAGGGTAAGCAAGCCGCCGAACCGTCCGTAGTCGGGACGGAGAAGGGGAGGAAGAAGAGGAGGGTGCAGAGCCAGTCCCCCATTGTGGAGATGATTGTGGAGAATCCGAAGCAGGCACCCGAGATAGGACGGTACCCTTCCGTTCTGTCCGGTCACTCAGGGGTTAGGCAGTACGAGGGCGACTTGCTGGAGAAGGCGGTCTATGGGAAGTCCAAAATCGTCGAAGAACCTAATCCCGAACTTGCCACCGAAGCGGATGAGCTCATCACTCTGGTATCCGAGCAGGACCTGCTCCGGGTTAGAAGGGCTTTCGCTATTCCTCCGGAGTACAAACTGATTGTTCCCGGTCCGGGGATGCGAGCGAACTCTGGGTTGCCGTCTTCGGACATGTGTATGTTCGACGTTGATTCTCTTCATGCCGGGTTGCGCTTCCCTCTGCACCCATTCATCCTCGAGATCCTCGGCTGGTATTGCCTAGCGCCGACCCAGTTCACGCCGAACACATGGCGCCATGTGAACGCCTTTATGCTCCAGTGCTATCGAGCCGAGGTGAAGCCGGATCTTACGGTCTTCCGAGGATTGTATCGAGTAAATCGTCAGCACAAGACGGAGTACCGATACTTTTTGGGGCCGAGGAGGGGAGTTAAGATTGTCGAGAATCCTGACTCGATTAAGGGTTGGAAGGAGAAGTATTTTATAGTCAGGGGCGAGGTGATTAGGCCCATTCCGACCCGTTGGAAGGTGGAGGTGCCGAATTTCGCGCGCTCCGACCCTGTTCTATCCGATGCCGAGGAAGAGGTGGCGAGGAAGATAATGGCTCTTCCGATACTGAGTTGGAGGGATTTGTCGGAGGAGGTGTTGTTCGGGTCCGGCCTAAGCCCCATCGACCCGAGTATGCTCCTGACATCTCGTTTTTAATTGTCATTATTTTTCGAGTTTTTGGCTAACTTGTCCCCCCCCCCCCCCCTTTTTTTTGATCCGCTGCAGAAAGCATGAAGATCGACTTCAACGCCATGATGGCGGACAGATCTAAGCTGGCCGGGGGGAAGAAGAGGAAGAGGGCGGCCGCGGCTGTTTCGTCAGCCCCGGCACCTGCCGTCGCTTCATCCGTCCCTCCTCCTCCTCCGACCATGGAGGCGCCCTCGGAGTTGGTCGTCGCCGAGGTGCCCCCGTCTTCTTCGGTTCCTGGCGGGATCGAGGGAGCCTTTGATGTGAACGCGGCGTTGTCGATCGAGGCACCGCCCCTAACCAGGCCGCCGAAGAGATCTTGACAGAGCAGCACAAGCAGCTGTTCGTGCCGAACTGGCGAGTGAAGAACCATGATGGGTTCCTCGGCAACTCGCAGATGTCAGTGCAGGTTGTCAAACATTTGGCGACCCCGAAGGACGTTGCTGCGCTGAAGGCAGGGACGGTCGGTGACGACACCTTCGAAATCGCGCGGTCACTCGTTTCGGTAAGTACATTGCCAATTTCTCTAAGTCTGCAGCTCGGCATGTGTTTTACTGGTTGTTGTCTTTGTAGGCCACTTGCCACTTCGGCCACCTCCTCGAGACGTTCGCCGCGCAGGAGAAGGATCTGAAGTCTGCAAGCGACAAGGACAGGCTGGCGAAGGTCAGGGTGGTCAAAGAGCTTGAGGCCGAGCAGAGGAGGGCTGAGGCCTTGGAGGTACGGGTCGCGGATCTCGGGTCGGATTTGGAGAAGGCCAAGGAGCGGCTCGATGCGGAGTCTGCCAAGGCCGCCAAGGCCGCCGAAGACTTAGCAGCGGCGCTGAAGTCCTTGGCCGAGGAGAGAGCAGAGAAGGAGGCTCTGGCGACGAAAATCCGAGCCGAGGTGGAGAAGGAGGTCGAGGAGGAGGCGAAGAGGCATATGGCCGAAAACATGGAGAAGTCTTATCAGTTGGCCCTCGACCACGTGCAGGAACGCGTCCCCGGCTTCGAGCGGGTCGGCTACCAATTGTTTCCGACGCCGACCTCGGATGACGAAGGGGAGGAAGGCGAGGATGATGAGGCCGAAGGCGAAGGCGAGGAAGGGCGGGGTGGAGAGACTGCGGCGGACGTGCAGGTCAACGGGCCCCCCGCCGACGCGCCCGTGGTCGACGCGGCGACGAAGGTGGACCCCTGATCCCCTTACAAAGTTTTTGTAGTTTTTCGGTGTTTCTTCTTCCGATCATTGTAATGCCTTTTTGCGGACTGGCCACCGCCTTTTAATGAATGAAAAGTGTTTTGACTCCGGAATTTGTCTAAGTGTTTGGCTCGGTGGTATTCCAATGCTATCTCTTTTTAATTTCAGATTGCCGAGCCGACTTGTAACACCTCGGCCGACCAGCGCCGAGCGGAGTTGTTTAAGCAACCTCGGGAGGATCGCCTCGAGGGTGAGGTTGACCTGACGAGGAGGATGCTTCACAACTTGGAGATTAGGCACGGCGAGACTTTAGCTGAACTGCACGACCTACGGATAGTCGAGGCTGAGCTATCTGCTAGGAAAGAAGAGCTTGCTCGAGTTCTGGCCGAACGGGACGGCTTAGCGAGGAAGGTGGAAGAGTTGCAGAGGGTGACTGTAGACAAGAGTATCGAAGTGACTCATTTGCGCCGCGTTATTTCCGACAGTGCTGAATATCCCGGTTCGGCGAAACTTCCTCGGTTTAAAGTGATAGTAAAGGATGACACTTTGAAAGACCGCATCGTCGAACTGGAGGAAGAAGTTGCGCGGCTTAAGCCTCAGCCGATGAGGCCAAACGTCCGGAGCACCTCGTGCACCCGCGAAGAGATCGAGCGAGGGATCACGTTCTACCAAGCGGCGAGCCGGACTCCTATCGTAGGCAGGACGGCCGCCGATGCCCAAAGCGGTGTGGCGGTGTCTTCAAGCGGTGCTTCGGTAGGAGCGACCGTTAGGGCTAGTGATGAGGAGGCGTCCCGGTTCGTCGGCTTGGATTCGAGCTCGGAGGTGAAGAAGCGCCGACCCAAAGTGTCTCTAAAACGGAGTATTCCTCTTCCCCGGAAGTAACGGGCTGGTCGCGTTACTGTGTTGTAATCTTGCTCGCAAGTTCGAGTTGTAATCCTACTTGCAATTTTTTGCTGTTGTAATCCGCTTTGTAACTTTTATCCGACTTGTTAATGGCATTGGAGTTGTTTTATGTGAATTGTTTTTGGCTGTCTTCTTGTTTGTGCTATGGTTGTCAGCTAGAGTAGGTTTAGGACGAACCATGAGGTTGGTGTTTGCTTCGCCGAACTCCTCATCCTCGAATTTTCCTTTTTCGCTGCGTTTGTGAACCATGGGGTTGGTTTGGTTGCTTAAGGCGTTGTTGCTTCCCGACCCCGCCCACGTGGCCTAATCAGGGACGTCTGATGTTTGCACGGATCTTTAGGCAGGTCCAGTTCCCAAGAAAACACTATCTTGTCGTTTTGTGGACACGTGTCTGAACGAGCTCCGCCCATCAGGTCCTGGCGCACTTTCTGAGGCGATCTGACGGTGGCTTCGCCTCGGAACGAATTTTTGCCATATACGAGGGTCGGTAACCCGGTACCTCGGTTCGGCAGGCGAGGGCTGTGATTCGTACCTAATTCCGACCAGATCGAGGGTGAGTCGGCGAGATCGAGCGGGGGTGTCGGAGAGGTCCGAGCGTTATACTGGTTTTAGGGATGCAGGAGCAGTTTCGAATGGCGAGCTACTTCTAGTCCGCTTAGGAGCGAACTTGCGAAGCAGAATCGAGCCGAGTGTTGGACTCCGATCCATTCGACGGCTGCAGGAGCAATTTCGGACGGCGATCTTCCCCCGGTTCGTCTATAGACGTGCCGAGAAGGGAGAGTCGAGCCGAGTGCTGGACTCCGAACCATCGTGTGGGTAGTTTACGAGATGCAGGAGCAGTTTCGAATGGCGAGCTACTTCTAGTCCGCTTAGGAGCGAACTTGCGAAGCAGAATCGAGCCAAGTGTTGGACTCCGATCCATTCAACGGCTGCAGGAGCAATTTCGAACGGCGATCTTCCCCCGGCTCGTCTATAGACGTGCCGAGGTAGGAGAGTCGAGCCGAGTGCTGGACTCCGAACCATCGTGTGGGTAGTTTACGAGATGCAGGAGCAGTTTCGAATGGCGAGCTACTTCTAGTCCGCTTAGGAGCGAACTTGCGAAGCAGAATCGAGCCAAGTGTTGGACTCCGATCCATTCAACGGCTGCAGGAGCAATTTCGAACGGCGATCTTCCCCCGGCTCGTCTATAGACGTGCCGAGGTGGGAGAGTCGAGCCGAGTGCTGGACTCCGAACCATTGTGTGATAAGGGAATTAGAGGCGAAAGTACGCGGTAATAAAAAGAACTTTATTTATTTATTAATATCTAATGGTCGGCTGCTTCTAAAGTTGCTAGCCGTTATTACAATGAAAAAAGAATAAAGGAAAAATTACTAGTAGCAGGAGTTGTGGCCCGACATCTCGAGTTACTTAGATAGGCGGGGTTGCCTTCTCTTGGTATTTCAAAAGATGGTCGGCGTTCCAAGTCCTTGGAATTTCTCTACCCTCAAGGTCTTCTAGCTTGTACGCACCGGGGCGGATCACTTTGGATACTTTGTACGGTCCCTCCCAATTTGGGGCCAGTTTGCTCTTCTGTCCGGGGAACGAAATGGCCAGCTTTCGGAGGACCAGATCCCCCTCTTTCAGGTCGGTTGGGCGGACCCGTTTGTTGTAGGCTAGTTCGATTCTTCTTCGGTAACCTTGCTGCCGTATGGCTGCTCTTTCCCGAATTTCGTCTATCAAATCTAGGCTCGTCCTGAGTTCCCTGGCATTCTGTTCTTCTTCGAAGGCTATCAGGCGAGGAGAGGGTATTCCAACTTCTAGTGGGATGAGGGCCTCGGACCCATAGGTGAGATTGAACGGACTCTCGCCTGTCGGGGTCCGCTTCGTGGTTCGGTAATTCCACAACACATTAGGCAGCTGATCGACCCACAATCCCTTGGCGCACTTGTCGAGTCTCTTCTTGATGCCGGAGAGGATCTGCCGGTTGGCATTCTCGGCTTGGCCATTTGACTGGGGGTGACAGACTGAGGAGAAGCGGTGCTGTATGGCTAGGTCTTCACATAAAGCTCGGAAGGCAGCTCCAGCGAACTGCGTGCCGTTATCTGTAACTATGACTCGGGGAACACCGAACCGGCAGATTACATTTTTCCAGAAGAATTGAACGACTCTATGTTCGGTAATCGTAGCCAAGGGCTCGGCCTCTACCCATTTCGAGAAATAGTCGACGGCCACGACTAGGAACTTCAATTGCCCGGGGGCCGGTGGAAATGGCCCAAGTAAGTCCATCCCCCACATTGCAAAGGGGATCGGACTTGATAGGGAGGAGAGTGGCGCTTGTGGAAGGCGTCGGATGTCGGAATACTTCTGGCAGGATGTGCATTGCCGAACGTGTTGTTCGGCGTCCCGTAGGAGAGTGGGCCAGTAATACCCGTAGTTTAACACTTTGCGCGCCAAGGCTCTGGAGCCGGAATGGGCTCCGCCGATGCCCTCATGGAGCTCTTGCAGGGCGTAGTCGGCTTGTCTGGGGGAGAGGCATCTTAGGTAGGGTCGGCCATCCACCTGGGTGAAGGAGCGTTTATACAGAATGCCTTCGACCAGTATGTAACGCTCGGCTCGGGTCCTTATCTTTCGGGCTTCCTTCGGGTCCCTTGGGAGGAGTCCGTCTCTTAAAAACTCGATGAGGGGCTTCATCCAATTATCTTCGAGGGGAAGTGGCAGCGTTTCGACGGAGTTGAAAGCCTCGTCCTCTATGCTTGGCTTGAGGAGGACTTCTATTAGAACAGTTTGTTCGAGGCCTTGCAGGGATGAGGAAGCTAATTTGGACAGGGTGTCGGCCTGGGTATTTTCCTCTCTGGGGATTCTTCGGATGAGGGCCTCGTCGAAAAGCGCCATGAGGCTCTTCACTTTAGCCAAGTACTTTGCCATTCTGTCATCGCGGGCTTCGTACTCGCCGAGGACCTGGTTGACGACCAACTGAGAGTCGCTGAAGATCTGCAGGCGTCGCGCTCCTGCGTTTCGGGCCATCCCGAGGCCGGCTATGAGTGCCTCGTATTCGGCCTCGTTATTCGAGGCTTTAAAGTTTATCCGGAGGGAGTATTGAAGGACAAAGTCGTCTGGGCCCGCCAGGATGACTCCAGCCCCGCTCCCCTCGTTGCAAGAGGATCCATCGACATATACCGACCAGATAGGCGGGCCCTTCGTTGTCGGTTCAGGGTCGGGGATAGTCGTTTCCACTATGAATTCGGCCAGCGCCTGCGCCTTGATGGCGGTTCGAGGCTGATAAGTAATATCGTGTTGGCTCAGTTCGATCGACCACTTCATGAGGCGGCCGGACGTCTCTGGCTTGTGAAGGATCTGTTTCAACGGCTGGTCGGTAAGAACGACCACCGAATGAGACTGGAAGTATGGCCGAAGCTTCCTTGCAGCCATTATCAGGGCGTAGGCTATTTTCTCAATTTTCGGGTATCGGAGCTCGGCGTCCCGGAGCACTTTGCTGACGTAGTAAATGGGCTTCTGAGTTCTTTCTTCTTCCCTGACTAAGACCGCACTTAGTGTCTGTTCCGAGGCTGCCACGTAGAGGTAGAGGGGTTCACCCGGTACGGGTTTGCTGAGAAGGGGCGGATTGACGAGGTAAGCTTTAAGTTGGTCGAAGGAATCTTGTTGTGGCTGTCCCCACTCGAACCCCTTAGTCCCCCTTAGGGCTTTGAAGAACGGGAGGCATTTCTCCCCGGACTTCGACAAAAAGCGCCCAATGGCGGCTAAACGACCTGTCAGTTTCTGAACTTCTTTGACGTTTCTAGGCGGGGCCATGTCCAGTATGGCCCTGATCTTCTCCGGATTTGCCTCTATTCCTCGTTGGCTAACCATAAAGCCGAGGAACTTGCCTGATGAGACGCCGAACGCACACTTGTTCGGGTTGAGTCTCATATTGTGCTTTCTCAAAACATCGAACGCTTCTTGGAGGTCGGTCTCATGATCAACGCCTCGGATGCTTTTTACAAGCATGTCGTCCACGTAGACTTCCATGTTCCGACCAATCTGGGCCTGGAATACCTTGTTGACGAGACGTTGATACGTTGCCCCTGCGTTCTTCAGGCCGAACGGCATGACTCGGTAACAATAGAGTCCTTGGTCTGTCACAAAAGACGTCTTCGGAATATCCGGGGGAAACATCCTTATCTGATTGTAACCCGAGAAAGCATCCATGAAGCTAAGGAGCTCATGTCCCGAGGTTGCATCAATCAGAGTGTCGATGCTCGGCAGAGGGAAGGGATCTTTAGGGCAGGCCTTGTTGAGGTCAGTGAAATCAATACAGATTCTCCACGTTCCATTGGATTTCTTCACCATGACAACGTTTGACAACCACTCCGGATAATTCACCTCCTGTATGAATCGGGCTTTCAGCAATTTGTCTACCTCCTCTTTGATGGCGAGCTGGCGCTCGGGGGCGAACTTGCGCCTCTTCTGCTGGACCGGTTTGGACCCCGGATCAACGCTGAGGCGGTGGACCAAGAGTTCTTCGGAGATACCGGGCATGTCCGCCGCTGACCATGCGAAGAGGTCTTGGTTGGCTCGGATGCATCTGACAATATTTGAATGTAGGGCGGACGGAAGGGCCTTGCTGACATAAAACTTACGGGTCGGCTCCTGCTCCGAGAAGAGTATTTCCTCCAGCTCATCTACTGGCTCGGGAGTCGGTCGGGTAGCATCCTGTGGGATCTCGAGTGTTTCTAAGGAGAGGACGGGTCCGAGTGTGGAAGTCATGTAACACTTGCGGGCCTGTTCCTGATTGCCCTTAACTTCTCCCACTCCGGCCCGAGTGGGGAATTTCATTTTGAGATGATAGGCAGAAGGGACGGCCTCGAGGGCGGCTAGGCCGGGCCGACCCAGAATGACGTTGTAGGCCGCTGGGACATCCACGACCATGAAATCCATTGACTCCGTGCGGGTAGTAGGAGTTTTGCCTGCCGTGACATCTAGGGTAATCACCCCTTCGATCGTCACCGGCACTCCCGTGAACCCATGGAGCGTATACCCGGCGGGTTTCAGTCTGTCTCGGGAGAGCTTCAGCCCCTTAAAAGCATCGAGGAATAGGATGTTTACGGAGGAGCCGTTGTCTACAAGGATTCTTTCGACTTTGAAATTGGCCATGTGAAGGTTGATGACGAGTGCGTCACAATGCGGGGTGCGGACGCCCTCGAGATCTTCGTCAGAGAAGGTGACGGGCACTCCGAGTCCTTTGGGGGGAGGGGTGGCTCGGACAGAATTCACTTCTCTAATAAAGGCTTTCCGAGAGGAGTTCGAGGAGCCCCCCATGGGACCCCCATGGATAAGGTGGAGGACTCGCTCTTCCTCGAACTCTGGTGTCTCTTCCCGTTCTGGACGTTTGTTAGCCCCCCGAGGCTGGGGAGGAAGTTCGGCTCCATCCTTTCTCACAAACTTCGCCAGCTGCCCCCTCTGGATAAGGGCTTCGATCTCGTTTCTCAGAGCCCGACAGCCGTTGGTGTCATGCCCATGGTCCCGGTGATAACGGCACCATTTGTCTTTATCCCTCCTTTTGGCTGGGGTGTTCATCTTTGGAGCTGGGGGTAGGACCCCTTCTTTTTCGACTTCCATGAAAATGGCGGAGATGTTTGTGGTGAGGGGAGTAAACTTTTCAAATCTAGGGGGAGGCCGGCGCTGGCCAGCATTATCCTTCTGAAACTTTTTGGGTCCCTCTTCTTCCGTTCCCTTCCTCTTAGACCCGGAGGCGGTTGCTTCCCAGTTGGGCGGTTCCTCGGCCTCTTCTGCTCGGATGTATTTTTCAGTGCGGAGGAGGAGGTCTGAAAAGTCATGCGGCGGTTTTTTGGCGAGGGAGGAGCGGAGGTTGGAATTTAGGATGTTGGACTGGAACGCCGCGGTAGCAACGGATTGGTCGAGGGACGCGATGGTTCTGGCCTCGGCTGTGAACCTCTTCACGTAGTCCCTCAATTTCTCCCCCTTCTGCTGACGGAGGTGCAACAGGGAAATGCTGGTCTTCTCGGCCCTTCGGCTGCTGACGAAATGGGTGATGAACAGGGTTTCGAACTGTTCGAAGGAGAATATTGACGCCGGGGCAAGACGAGAGTACCATTCTCGAGCTGGGCCTTTCAGAGTTGCAGGGAATGTTTTGCAGAGGAGGGCGTCGGACGCTTGGTGGAGGAGCATCAAAGTCTTAAAGCCTTCGATGTGGTCAACTGGATCGGTTTCTCCAGTGTAGTTCTCGAACTGGGGAGGTTTGAAACCGAAGGGGACAGGAGTATCCACTATGGTCCGGGAGAACGGGGGTTGGCTAGGACGGAGGGTCCTCCCCCTGAGTTCTTCTTCTCGGTTTATCTGTCCCAAGAGTTTTTCCACCTCGTTCAAGCGGCGATTCATGGTGTCATCTCTCCGGCGGTGGTCTGCCGAGCCACGGGACTCGTCTTCGTAGGATGGGGAGCGAGGGCTGCGGCGACGATAGTCTCGGGAACGACGAGGACTTGGGGTGCGTCTGGAATTGGTAGGAGCGGGTCGAGGAGAAGGGGAACGTTGGCGAGGGCTCCGGACCGGACGAGGGGAGGGGGCCCTCGGCTCATTGGGATTCTGACGGAGATTGAGGGCCTGTTGTACCATAGCTTGGAATTGCTGGAACTCGGCACGGGTGATGGGTGCCTCATTGTTCCGATGCTGCTGCCGACCTGCTGGTGAGTGCCTCCTTCGGTAGTGATCGGGGGAGTCTTTTCTCCCTCTTCGGGCGGGGGATCCCCTGTGTCCCCGGTGTCGGGGGGATCGTTCTTGGTGGGAGGCTTCTCCCCGAGCCCGCTTTTCGTCCAGATGGTGACGAAGGTCCTTATCCTCCGGGCGTCTGGGATGGGCATCGTGGCAACCAGAGGCTCGGGGATGATGGGAGGCCATGGAGGCACTGGAGGCAGTGTGGTTGGGTATGTTCTCTGGATGAAGAGGCTGTTTCTGGGGGTTAGGCCCCTTCGGATCAGGATGTGGAGGGTTCCGCTGGAGCGGCTCTTCCACGGTAGGAGGGAGCTGCCCTTGTTGCTGAGTGGGATCAGGAAGGACTTCTTGCTGGTCAGGGTTGGGCACTCGGTTGGAGCCCCTAGATCTGACTTTGCGAGGCGGCATGGCTGGAGAAAACCTGTTCACTAGGAGGAGGAGAGGTCTCTATTCGTTAGTTTCCCACAGACGGCGCCAATCTGTTGCCGCTAAATTTGGTGTGGGGGCAAACAGATGAATTTGTGAGTTCTTGGGGAAACTGAATAGGAGAACCTGTATACCTATCCCGTTGAACTATGATCGTCGCTCCCGCCGTGCACCTGCAAAAAGTGCGAGACACCGGGGTTGTTCCCGGCGACGCACCCTCCGACGCTCAAGTCAGTAACCAGAATTGATTATGAAAGAGCGTTTAGCTAGAGAAAGATTGATTACCTCTTAATGGAGATGGGTGAGCGGTATTTATAGGCGTCTTAGGGACTGGTTTTAGGAATGTAATCCCCGTGATTAGATAAGGAATATTCCCCGTAATCAGATAAGGCATGTAATCTGATAAGGTATATCCCCTATAATCAGTTAAGGAATTTAATCCCTAATCCCCAGTGAAAAGATAGCTGCGAATCATGGCCGTTGATTTAGGTCTAATCAGGGACCTTGATTGTATCTTGTCGGATCGGGTTGGTAGCGGGTTGAAACCCGTACCCAGCTGAGGTGGGTCCGTTCGCGGGTTAGTGGATCTATGAGAAGGAGACCCAGTACCCGTTTCGGACCTATCTGCGTGTGAAATTACCGTTTTACCCCCGTACCTCAAGATTCGTGATCTATCTGGACGGTTCCGATTTAACCTCATTTTTAGCCATATCACTTCTTTTTTTTAAAAAAACAATCAAGACAAGAAAAAGAGATGAGAAGAGAATGGAGTGGGGGATTTATAGGAGATGGAGTGCTAGGGTTTTGGAGGATGGGGCCGGAAATTGATGGGGGATGGAGAGATAGGATGAAGTAGGGTGAAGTAGATGGAGATGTGTGGGTGAGATGAGTGCCAACACACACAAGTAGAAGCTTCTTGGAAGTTTCTCATTCTTCAAAAGTCAACACACATGGTGAATTGTTTCCACCATTGGATCTTCATCAAGATCCAAGCCTGATCACATGATGCTAGGGTTCCTAATTCTAGGTTAGGTCAAGGAACCCTAGCTCACCATACCCTAACCCTAACCCTAATGCACAATTTCAATCTATATTCAATTCAAACACTAGCTCAATTTAAAATAACCAATATATATATATAATCTATAAAAATATATGTTTTATAGATTTTATAATTTTCTCCCAACAATTTTCTGGTCAAAACAATCGGGACAAATCCACAGTTAAATTGAGAAGATATCCCGAGTCTATCTTATCGGATTCAGAACAGTCCGTATATCTGCAATTTCTCAATTAAAAACCGATAGTTATTAGAAAAATATATATAATCGCGTGCAATACTCAGACGTGCACGGACTACAATGCAAGATAGTTGTATGCTATTTTGCGGGGTACTACACCCGTCGCCACTTGCTAGTCGCCAGATTTGAAGTAATTTCCATTTTTCTCTTCTTCTTGATTTTTTAATTTGATGGGTTTTGCCGTCTTGGACATTTGAAGTGTTGAACATTTTGGGCAACTGGGTCTGGGTAACTGGGTTATCTGGCTACTTTACTAGTTACTAGCAGTCTAGTACTACAGTACTAAAGTTATCTTATGTGTGTTGTGACAGATGTGTAGTGTAGCTAACTAGTTGTTTAAATCATTAAATGTTAATAATTTTATCTGATTATCTCACAGATTGAGATTAATCAGATTACATATTAGTAAATAGTATTGTATTGATACATATTAGTAAATAGTATTGTATTGAATTGATTCAATATTACTATTACAAACTGAGACAATGACATTACTTAATTACTTATTTAATCACTGATTCAATATTACTCATGAAAAATGCGTACGTTATCAATTAATTTTTTTTTTGAAGGATATATATAAATTTGATTTCATTTAAATAGTTTGTCTTCCAAGGCTTAAAATTTGTTTGTATTTAAATAATTGTCGTTTTTTATTTTGCAAACTTGCAAAAGGCCCCATTTTAAAACTTGCTTAGTGCCTCGTGAAACTCAGATACGCCCCTGAGTTGTCGTTTGTAAAAATATACCAACTTACATATATCGTGCATACATAACTAATATGAATGAGGTCTCAGGTTCAAAACCAGACTACGTCGGAGTTTTTACTTTTTTAAAAAATATTTATTAAGACGTATATCACACGTGTAAATTATTAGTGATAATAATGGCTTGGAGAAAGCTGAAAGTGAGATTGACAAAGTGGGCAGAGAAAAATAGGCAGAGACATAGGTCATCCACTGGGGTCAGTAATAACCTAGTTGTTTATCTACGTGAAATTCTATATCGGTGACTCCACGTGTGTCAAAAATGGTGCCTTGTTGATAATCAGTTGAGGTGAGGATTGAAACACCATTAAAATTCGAAGAAGGAAAAGAGAAGAGGACTGGTGTGAGGTTCGAGTGGGGGAGAACGTGTACAAAATCTCTGCACGTGCGTGGTATCCCCCATCAAGATGAAGATTTGTTATCTAGCTAGGTGGATGATTTGTCGTTTAACAATTATCCAATGCCAAATAATTGATTTATCTTTAAAATGAGAAGAGTGAGCCAGCTCGTGTTTGTATGAGACAATTAATTCATTTCGAGTATTTGTAATTTCTTGGTAGAACAACTTCTCGACGATATTATGGTTTTAAATTAGACGGTTTTTTCTGTAATGAACCGAACTGGCACTATTAGATGCATGGATGCTCCAAACGACTTGGACATAAGATCTCACCAAGTTGTTACGAGCACGCTATATTACATCCTCTCATTTTAAGAAAAAACTTTGATATAGCTCAAAAACTTTATACAAGTATGGGTACACTGAAAAAATGTCCTGAGATCAATCCTTAGTTCATCAAATTATTCGTTCTTATGTTGGCTTGTGATTGGGGACCTACATTCTTGGTAAGATCCAGCAGCTTACCACCAACAAATGCTATAAGAGGACAACTTGACACAAAAACGTATCCTAATTACTCACCAAATTCAACTAGTTAAGATCCACACATTGTTGTTAAGGATGACTAAAGATACCACTACTGAATTTTGTGAAAATTTTCACTGTACTAAAACTTCTAAGTTGTATATGACTTGTATCTTAACACATCTCCGCAAATTGAGAATCCGTTTCTAATGGGGTGGACAAACGAGACAAATGTCTAACAAATAGCAGGCCGATGCCTGAATCACAACTCAAATACATGAATGTGAAGTTAGATCTGTGCTTATAACTTAAGATTCTTATACTGGGTTTAATAGCCAGCTACTTATGAATATGATCTCTGCTTTCATTCCACTCGATCGTCTCAATGTTTGCTTCCCCTTTTAATGTGTTGTCACATTTCTCAATAATTTGCTTACACTTTTTAGGTGTAAGAGGAAGACCAAAATAGTTGTATTCTCATGAAAAGCCACAAGTTAAAGAAGAGTTACGCTCTCTTTTTTGGGTTTGGTGAGTCGTAGCTACTCCATATGAGGAACAATTTGTCTCAGATGATAATCACTCTTTCACTTGAGTATGGGAGCAAGAAACTTGACGTTGCATATGCTAAATGCAATCATAGATGGTATTAGTGCACTATTAGTTGTGCACTGCTTTTTAAACTTATAATGGCTTACCTCAACTTTGAAAATCTCTACTATATAGGAATAACTTGGTTCCAAGAAAAATATTTTCGGCCCTTCTAATCTCCATGTTACAACCACAACAAATACTTGCATGTTCCAAGTACCTCCAAGATACCTTTCCTATTGGTAAAAACTTGTTCAAAAGAAACATAACAAGAGCATATATCTAAGTCAAATAAGTTATGTTTAGGATTCACTGCACGTATCGGGTCTGACTTTTTTGTGCTCATTGTCAGCTATATAATAACCCTCCTTTATTTTGATTTGAGATGGACAATGAAAAGATTGAAACTTTAAGTATAGAACTGAAGAGTTATTAAGTCTAACAAGTAAAAACCGAAAGGCGAATGTACACCCTATTCATTCACACCTTAATGTATGTTCAATGTATCTAAATGCAAGTTCAGTGCATCTACATGCAACACAATCACACACTAATAACACTCTCAAAAATATAAAAAGTAAGGCACTATATATCAAGTATATGACTTTTTCAACACAAGATACAAAAACATGGTAGCTTTCCTCCTCCCATCCTTATTTTGCCTTGGATCATTGGTCTGTGGTCCTGCTCCTCCTTATTAGATTCCTTATCCAACCCCTCCTCCTCCCTTCCACCTTATTCGAATTCACTGTCGCCACCTGGGTCCCACCGCCTTTCCCCGACCTCTTCCACCGTGCCAGCTGGAGCAGCTGACCAATCTTCTTCTGCCACCTCAGCGAACCCCGGGCATTTACATGCTGAACAATGGTACTCTTCCGTCCTCCCTTCATCTCCTTTCCTATGTCATTGCAGATGCCTCCCTCCTTCTTAGCCTCCCATGATGCTTGACCATTGTTCTCAAACTTCATCGATATAAATGAATCTGACAAATGTACAACAAGTATAAAAATTAATCACCATTCAAATAGTATAGTACGTACTACTACATACATTTTCATGATATCCATAATTCATTACAGTTGGCATTCGAAACACACACACACACACACAACACACACAAAAAATGAAATTGAAGTAAATGTATAAATATATGCAAATTATGCTTTACCTTCAAGACTGGCAATGGAATCTCGATCAGAATTGTGATCAGGGTCATGATGATTGAATTCATGGCGACCGAGGAAGGAACCGAGGGCAAATATCTTAGTGAGGGTGAACTTAGGTCTCCTTCTTAGCAATCTGAATGCTATATTCGAACAATTCTTGGAGGTAGGGAGGCCTCCTTGCTTTGCTGCCAAATTGATGAGCCTCTCTCGTAAGCAAACAGCACATATCCCTATGATCATCTCTTTCGGATGGAGAAAACAGTGTGGATAGCATCCATCTCCGGCATAATTGTTCATGTCGATAGCTAGTAGAGGTAGACGAGAGAGCGAACAATGAGGGAAGAAGAAGAGGCAAATCTATATATATATATATATAAAGAAAGGAAAGCAAGGAACAAATGTTTGAATGTGTATGTGGAAAGATTCTTGAGATGTAGTTATTAGCAGAGAAGAGCCCACAACTATTGTCAAGTCCAAGGTATATAACCATATCTAAGCATATCCATACTATTTCGTATTAAACTTATCTTTACCATTATATTTCGTATTAAACTTATCTTTACTATTATAACTCGAAAAGAGTTTATAAACCTGTCGTGGCACATGCACTGCACTGCACATACTCATGTGCCCAGGCCACACAATGCTAATCTGGCTAAACATTTTTAATAAAGCTCCCCAATTCCTCGCTTGCACAATATGGTTTTCTCGAGAAAATTAGTAAACAGGATTAAACACTTCATATTTTTATAAGAGTATATGCAGGCGTTGGCTATATACTAATTTTTTGGAAAAAATAGATAAATGACGCTGCAGTCGTTCGCTATATACCCAAAATTTAGATATTGGGTAAACAGTTGTTTGCTATATTTGGAAGACAAAATGGCTTTTTTGAAAAAATAGCCGACGAAAGATGATCTTTCGTCCGTTCAATCAGACGAGCTGGTTTTTTATTTATTTATTTAAACATTGGACGGTATATCATTTTCCGTCCGATTTTTTTTTTGTAAATGATCGGATGGGAAATGATTTCCCGTCCCTTCAAAAAAAATTTTAAATTTCGACGGATGAGAAATCATCTCCCGTCCAATCAAATTTAAAAAAAAACACGGACGGCAGATCATCTACCGTTCAATGCATTTCTTCACATTTTGGGAAAAAATATTCTATAGACTAGAGTCTACAAATATTTCTATGTGTATAGATTAGGTATTAATTGAAATTTAGTTAAGAATTAAAATTTATTTAAGATTTAATTAGGATTAAATTAAGAATTTTTTTTTCTTTTTTTCAATTCTCAGACGAGAAATGATTCCCCGTCCATTGGTTTTTTATTTTAAAAAAAAATAAAAATTAATGGACAGAAAATCATTCATCGTCCGTTGACTTTTTAAAAATAAAATCCAAAGATTCAAACTATTATAGCTGAAACCTAAATTTTCTATTCCTATATATCAAATACCTAAATTTTGAGCTGAATAGACTACAGATGCTCTAATATTGACCAACTTCTATATGCATATATGATACTTGAAACAGAAACTAAGAAAAAGCGTGCATTTTATGTGCTACAAATCCACCATGTTTTAGGATTGTTTTTGCATTATAGTTTTACTTCTGGTAAAACCGACTATCCTGTAAATTTTCGTTAATTAATATATTTTGATCTGGCTGGAGTCCGTGGACTTTATCTGTCTCATCAAAAAAATCCACCATGTTTTAATGAGAATTGCTTTTTTTAATTAGTAGAATAAACAGTTGGGAGTAGGATGCACGGAAAAAAAAAATCAATTCATTATCATACAAACAAACTTCCATAGTCTGGAAGAATGGACTCTTTTCTTATCAAGTCATCAAACCAGTGAAGGTCTTAAAGGATCGAAAATTTTGCCGTACTGGCCCATTTTTAAAAAATGTTGGACCTCTACCCCACTTTTAAAAATAATTAGCGATCTGCCTCTGTTTAGAACACGTCAGCATAAACCGTTATTGAAAATAACGGCATAGATTATTTACGTGCCATTATTTTCAATAACGGCATCTATATTTAAAAAAAGTGTCATGTCATTATTTGGAGTAACGGCATATATTATTTTATTTTTCGATAGCTTGTAGTCTCTACTTAGAGAAAAAATTGCAAGTGTGAAACCTTATAACAGATGCTGTTATTTCAAATAACGGCATTCTCAATCCTGATGTCATTATTTAGAATAATGGCATCAGTTATAAATTTTTTCATAAAAAAATAACTTATTATTATCCTCTCTGACGAATAAGTTAAAAAAAAAAAAATTATAACTGATGCCGTTATTCCAAATAACGGCATCAGTTATAATTTTTTTATATTTATAACTTATTATTCATTCTCTCTGTTTCCAAACAACGGCAAAAGTTCATTTATATATAACTGATGCTGTTATCTTCAATAACGATATCAGTTATTCGAATGCCGTTATTCAGAATAACGGCATTATTTATAAAAAAATTTCACACTTAGCATTTTTTAAAGTTAGAAGTATCACACTTGTAAGAGAAATATACAGATGCCGTTATTCTAAATAACGGCTAGAAAAAAAAATATAAAACAGATACCGCTATTGAAAATAACGGTACGTAAATAACCTATGTCGTTATTTCTAATAATGGTTTGCCGCTATTGAAAATAACGGTACGTAAATAATTTATGTCGTTAAAATTTCCTAAAGGATCATGTAGAAAGGTCTAATACCACCTATAAAACAGTGGAAAATCAATCATTCGGTCAAATGGATAGGTAAAGTCAAGGGGAAAAAGAAATCCCCACTAACAGTTGTAACTCGGTAAATACAGCAAAAACGCGGTCACTACACGCTTAATGTACCAAAAGCTGATCAGATACATCCTTTGTCGTATTCTGGTCCAGGAAGGTGTTGGGATGGGTTCGGCTAACACCATCCGGTGACGCACCAGAACTAAATAGAATAATAAAAAAGTAGAATTAGATGAGACGAGTTAATGAATACCCAAATAAATGGATCTACCAATCCAATATAAATATAATAAGGATTTATCCTGATTAGATTTCGCTTAATCCGGATGAGAAATATATGAAGATATAATATTTAACTATAATAGATTACAAAGAGTTAATGTTTCAATCAATATAAGAAATTAAACTCACTCACCAAGAACTCTCTCTCTCAAGTCTCCCTTTGCAATGGAGAAAATAATCTATGAAGTCTTACCTTTCATATTGGAGGCTACAACAATATATAGAAAAAGAATAGAGAAAACCCTAGGTTAATCTTGATTTTCAGTCGTCCGATATAACATGAAGAAGAAGAAACTTAATAGGAACCGTACGATCTGACTTGGAGTTGAAAATTGGGCTGAAACGACCTAACAAATCGAGACCCAAAAAGAATGCAGTGCCACCCACGGTCGACCATCCAACAAGACCGTTCAACCGACCTCCTCTCGACCAAAATCCTGTGCAACTGCGGTCGGGGGTGCGGTCGACCGTCCCCCATGACAGTCGACCGTCACTCTTCCTGGCTGCTAATGTTGTTGTTCTCTTCTACTCACTTTGATGTTCTCTTCGACGCTTCGAGCTCCGTGCTTCATCATACTTTCTTCTAATCTGAACCACGATAATTCAATGCTAATAATCTCCACATTGGATTGCATACGTGTGCTATCACATGATATGATTATTCATCTCCAAAATCTGATGAACTCCACTTACAAAAATACATAGAACAATAATTTCTTGTACTAGTTGAACAAATCTCTACCCAATCTCACCGATTAGTATACCCCCTCAAGGCCACACCTCAGTAGGCGTTATCACAGAGTTGCCAACCTCCGCACTCCACCACCCATCAAGTCATTCTCCACCTCTCGACGATATTCGAACGTCTTTGTCTCGTATTGGTTATGTTAGTTGTGGCAAACTAGATGAGCTTGCGGGAATAACGGAAAAAGAAGCAACAACACATGTACAGGTATTTCGGATTCCCCAAAACTTGTAGAGATTGTTTTGACTTGGCCAACCACTCTTATACCTTTAATCACCTTTCGACGACCCTGAAAAATAGATATAACTCCACCTCAAGCTGTGTACCTACAACCCCGTGCATCAAGAGTTTCCAAGAAAATCAGATTTTATTTAAGCAGAGGAATATGTAACAGTTCCCTTCGAGTAAACATGTTTAGATCTGGAATCTTCAACTTAACTATCCCCTCACCCACTACTTCAAAAATCTGCCCAGCTTTCGTTCTCATACAACGCCATGTAGTAGACTTATAAGTAGAAAACAACTCACTTTCGAAGCAAATATGATAAGAACTACCTGAGTCAAGAAATCAACTAGAATCCACTTATAAAAAATTTGAAACAATAAGACACGAATCACCTTAATCACAAACACTAACCACATAGGCGGTTTGATTTTTCATCCTTGGGGCTATTCTGATTCTGCAATTTTCAACAGCCTTTCTTGATATGCCTAGGCCTCTTGCAATATCGGCAATGGATCGAATCCTTTTGCATAACACTTTGTCTTCCACCTGAAGGTCCTTCCACTGCTAGACTGGGGCGTATCTGAGTTTCAAAGGGCCCTAAGCAAGTTCTCAAATAGGGCCTTTTGCAAGTTGACAAAATAAAAATGATAATTATTTAAATGCAAATAAACTTGGAGTCTTGAAGGACAAACTATTTAAATGAAAACAAATTTATATATATGCTTCCAAAAAAAATTTAATTGATAACGTACGCATTCTACATGAAATGCCTCGTGGCAAAAAGAAACTTGGACAAACTCTAAGGAAGAAGCGGCAGTGATTTTATTGAATTGTATGTTATCTGAGAGGAACGAAATGATGAATGAGAGAATTAAAGAGGAATAGAACAAAACAAAAATTATGTTCAAAACATACAATCAAATGCACGTTGAGTTTGTGTACATTAAGAAAAAATATTGAGCTGACATGATTGAAGTATGTGTATACTGCTATTTTGAATGCTCTCATGGATACATTTTGGTTATATCAAATGCCTGTTATATTTTTTTTCTTTTTAAAGGCAACCTTAGTATTCCTTTTATCAACAGATACAAAATTTAGAAGAAAGAGAAAATAAGCAAACAAAGCAAACATATATATGCACTTGAAGATTACATTATCGCAAAGAGGTAAATATGATATATTAGAAAACACGGTCAGAATGAAGTGATGATGAATATATGCATATGAGAATACTAGTTGGAAGCTTAAAATGTAGAATAATCATACACACTTAAAGATTTGGTTAGAAATTTATTATAAACAGGTAAATATGATATACCATAGAATATTGAAAAAATATCATAGAATGGCATGCATGAGCTAAGTGAAAAATAATATTAAATTCATAAAATTATAAAATGACACATATGGCTATATGAAAAATAATTAGTTTAGAAAATAAAAAAATGATTGAAAAATTAATTAGCTCATGCATGTTTCAAACCTGCGACCTTCGCATTATTAGCACAACGCTCTACCAAATGAGCTAATAGACCAACTGTTGTTTCATATTTTAGATAATACAATGTAATCGTATCTGAAAACTGATGGAACTGCGATGATTCCCAGGACCACGGATTGGTGTGCGTATCGATCATAAAAGCTTAACTGATTTAATACGTGATCTAACCCTTTATAGCGAAATTTAGGATTCACGAATTATACCTGCGATGAGAAGAAGACGATAGTTTCTAGCAACCTCGAGCCGTCAGCGACCCCAAGATCTTCTGTATGTATTCCTTCCTCGGGTTGGACGTCGTGTGGGCGACGGTCTACCAACCTTTCTTCTCCTTGGCTGACCTCTCTTTCTCTCCTTACGTGAATCACGAATTTAGAGAAAATTTCTTATCTCTGATAATGATATGACGGCCAGAGAATAGAGGATATATATATAAGGCTACTGTAACACCCCGCAAAATTGAAATTACAATTTTGCCCCTGGGTGTTACGCGCGTATATTTTATTATGTGTTTCACTACATATTTTGGATTCGTACTATTTATACATTTTCCGTATTGATTTCAGTCGACTAAAATATAATATTTCAATCCCTGGGATTTACGTGCTTTTTACGTGTTTTGATGCACGTGTTTCCACCACTACGTATAATATTTTCTATAGGTTTAAATTATTTATTTTTATGTATTTAAATCTATTTTATAAAACGAAAATTTATTTTTCCCTTGTTTTGATTAAAATGCATTTTCCGACTTTCTGCACGTAAAATGCACGTGCTTTCTACGTGTTGTGATTTCATCATGAAATATATGTAAATTAGTAAATATAATTTTTGGTTATATTGTTTTCGATTATATTTAATAATTTTTCATCAATAAAATTAATTTTTCGCATTTTGATATTTTACGTGCGATGCACGTGTTTCCTACGCACGTAGTAATTACGTCATAGAATGTATAAATTAATAAATAATTTTTCTTATATTGTATTGAACAATTTTTCCGTTGATAAAGTCAATTTTTGTATTTCGGTACTTTACGTGCGACGCACGTGTTTCGGTGCGCGCGTTTGATCGTATTCGTTTTCAAAATAATTCCGGAGTGTGTGTAACACCCCGTATAATTTCAAAAGTAAATATACTAGTATATATATACATGTAATATATATATATGTGTGTGAAGTTTAGTTGGCTGGTGTGATATAATGCATGCATGGATGGCTTATTGGTTAATAAATGAAATGAAACGTATAGATTAATATTTGGAATAGTGTGAATGAAGGTGGGGGCCCCACGTGGGGAGAGAAACAGCATGTGTACATGCTATTTTTTTGATGAGAATGTGTACATGCTATTGTTTTCCTGGGTGTTAACGGCATGGTTGATGACGACGTGGCAGTCATCATTGGGGGGCCGTTTGGAGTAGTGGGGGGTTTTGGAAGAGAAAAGGATGGGAGTTGAGTTTTGAAGAGTGGGAAAATGAAGAGTTGGGAGTTAGGGAGGTTAAGAAAGTGAAGAGGTGAAAATTTAATTTGAGTAATTTATTATGTGGGTAATTTTGCAAATTGAACCCTCTACATATCCTATAAATAGCACCCTACCCCTTTTCATTTCACACACAAAAAATTAGAATTAAAACAAGAGAAGCAAGAGAGAAAGAAAAGAGGAAAAGAATAAAAGAAAGAGAGAAAAAGTTTGTACTTGGTGGCCATTGCTAGGAGGAGAAGATCTAGGAGGACATTGGATCTAGAAGTGGTGCTCTTTCCTTCATTAGTCAAGTTTCAATTGAGGTGGGTTCTCATGCTTTCTAATTTAGAACTATGCATGCTAGTGACAAGATATGAACTTTTGTTTTGATATGTAGCTAAAATTTCATGTTAGTGCTACATGCTATGAATGATAACAATATTGTTATCATTAAACAAATAATAGGAATTTTTGACTAAAGAGCTAATACCAGATCATGTTAAAATGCTTGTAAAATGTTATGCATGTTAAAAGTGTATTTTTTTTGTATGGGAAATTTGTTGAAAAATGTTGTTTAGTTTATGCTCTAGAATCATGAAAGAATAACAAAATAAGTTATTGTCATGAATTAGTATGCATGAAGGAAGATATAATTGATTGTATGAAAAATGTTGGGAATACATTCTTTTGCAAAAATATTTTGTGAAGAATCTTGTTATGAATAGATAAAAATTCATGTTAAAGTGATGTTGTGATTGATGTGATTAAGTAGAAAAAGGAAGTATACCATACTAGGATTAATTTTGTGATAGTTTATGTATTTCTGAAGACAATGGGATTAATTTTGTAGTACCACCACATGAATCGGGAATGATTAAAAAGCAAGATAGAGAGCATCGGCATATACAGAACACTGTATCTGATACAGGATTAGTAGCTCAATGGATCTAATACGGAAACCATCAAATTCTGATCGTATCGTGTACAAAATTTTGTATTTGATGCTTTGAGACATATCATTCAATAACTCAGGCACTTACAATTTCATTTAATATCTCAAAAAAAAGACTCTAGATTATCATCTCATAAATTTCTTAGATTAGATGTATAGACTATTCAATATAGGAATCTCCTCATGAAATTACTAATCAGATATCACAAAGTCAGATATTTTGGTGTGTGTAAGAAATCTTGAGGTTCTATATGCTATCATGTTCCTGAAAAAGTTCACCGATCTGATCTTATGTGATGGATCAAAGAAATGTCAAGCTCACATAAAAGTGATCTCAAAATGAGCGATGAATTACTAAGATCAACTCACCCAACCTTATCTATGACTCTACAAGTCTCAACAAACTTTCTCTTAACCGTTTCATTTAACAACTGAAAATCTGAACACCTGATAATCCCTTTTTGCATATGCATAGGTTTCAGGCAGACTTCGTCAAGGAATCTTACTACTGCAAACTTGATTGTTGTGAACCATGCTAATATGTTTGATTAGTTTGTGTTTACAATAATGTTAATATATGAGAATAACCTTGATGTGAAATTTACAAATGGGAATCATGCTATCATAATAGATGCGAAAGTAGTCTTATTGTGACAAATACCATGTTAATGAAAGAAGACAAATTCTTGTATAAACCATGCTGGTAAATTGTAAAATTTCATGCTTGACCATATTAGATTTTATAATAAAATAAAAATGAAATTTCGTTAGTTTATAATATGTCGACATGTGTAGGATTTATTTTTAAAAGAATGGGAACTATTGTGTGAAAGAGCAACTTTTATTTTCATTATAAAATATGATTTATGACAAATTGAGATTTTAATCAAATAGACATGGATACTAGTTTTCATTTCTTTGGTAGGATTTAATTCTTAAAGAAAAGTCTAAGTTTTGCAAAAGATGAGAAAAAGGAATTTCTTTAAATAAGTCAAAAATAGTATTTTTAAAATAATTGGAAATTTTATTAGTTACTATCTTTTTATCTAATATCATGGAAAGGATTATTTCTAAAATTGTGAAGGAATTGATCTTTTGAATAAACACCTTTTATGGAAAAAGACACACTTTGTGGATAGTTGAACAAAAGAACATTTGTGCCTTTTTAAACAGAAAATATACATAGACTTACTGGTTAGCCACTGCAAAATAAAATTCTATTGTGATAGGTCTTGGGTTCGAAACTTGATAGTCACATCTTTCTTTTATTTTTTTTATAATTTCCGAAAAGAGAACCAATACTTGAAGCTTTCGGCTTAAGACTATGACATCAAAGTCCAATGGACTTATTGGTTAGATGGTTCGGCTTTGGGCTTTGACCGGGTTGACCATGGAGGCTGGGTTCGAAACCTGGGCACCTCCTTCATTATTTTTAAAAACTTCTTTTGCATATATTAAGATCTTGAATAAAAGAAATCTTAGAATACTAAGTCTAATTTTAATATATAAAAAAATGAAATGAAAATACTATGAGACAATTCTTGTATATCTCTTGAAGTAATAAATTTTTTTATAGAATCATGTGATGGAAAGTAGTATTTTGATCTTTAAGAATAACTACACTTGTATCATGTTTTGTGAATTGAAATATTGTGAAAATTTAGATTTGTTACAACAAATTCATGTAGTGAACTTGTGGTTGTGATTGATCGAATAGATCATGAATAGTGGCAAGATAGAATTTTTGTGAATGAATTTAAAAATGGAATTTATGACGAGCTTAAGACTTTTGATTATTGAGGGTATGAATACCCACGATGCTTATACATGAAAACTGAGATTTAGAATTAGTGAAACCCTCATTACCGGCATTATTGAAATAAAAGAATGTTGAGTTGTGATTTTGAGATGTGGTTATGGAGCCATCTCGTATTTGTTGACTAAGTCCGGTAAGAGGTAACAACTAATTCTACATGTGGAGATTATTCATGTCTTGAACTTAAGAAAATTTAGGCACATAAGTGAAGATGTAGTAAACTTAGGAAAACGTAAGTGGGGTGCTCTATATAGTCGTTGGTGGACTCCAAGACTATAGACCCAGTTGGTGGACTGAGGTTGCCCTGTGGGAGACGGATTATTGTATTTTAGTCCGGGACTATGAGGACGGGTCAGCGGTGGACTCCGGGATCTTGAGTAGTCGGACGGATGGATTTTTGTGTTTACCGTCTCCAATGTATATATATATATACTGGGCTAGAGGGTCACATACGGGACGGTTCGTACGATGTGGAATCTGTTATAACAGCTGGCGGTGGACTCCAAGGCTGGGATTCACATTCGTGGAATAGTCTGAACTTTGTTTTGCTACCGGGTAGTTTTCATGGCGAGGGATCAAGCCCTGTATTGTGAAGAACGTAGGCACTTGTCCTCGGACCTATGTAGTATGGGATGCATAGAATCCGAACAAGTGTGCATTAGTGTCATCCTAATGTAGAATGGTATGCATTAGGCATTAAGACATGACATACACTTATGTTTAGAATAATCACTTTTGACACTTTATATGTTCATTCAATCTTTTTGTGATTTGTTAAAGTATGAGATCGTTATACTATTCCCGGCATAGAGAGGATAGCCGTGTATAACATTTCGTCAGTTGTAAGTAACTGACGTGCCCACAGATTGACATGCAGGTAATGGACCATTCATGAAGCTATAAAGTGGATATGCTGGTGCTGTGTTATTTTAAAGATGTTGTAAATGTTTTATTGTAAATTTCATTCTTCCGCTGTGTAAAATCAAGTTGTAATTGAACTCTGATGTATTAGTGAAAAAGTTTTAAATTTTCCTTGTAAAATTGTACGAAGTGAAGTAAAGATCCTGTGAAATCCCGAGTTTGCCCTTATTTGAAATTCGGGACGTTACAGCTACGGCAGGGACTATGAGGAGAAATTAGGGTTAGGTCTCCTAACGAATCTGGGTATCCCGTGTTCAGCCCGAACACACAACCCAGGCCCATTAACAATAGCTCGGTCCACTAAAGAGCTATTGTTGCACTACCTTCCTAATCCCAAATTATATTTATGGGCTCCTTTTATTATATGCTCGTTCAGCTCCCCATGTTAAGATATCGAATGTCCGTCGATCAAATTAAGTTACTGAAAACTATATTGATCAACATCTTTTATCCTTAAGTAGTACCACTCAACTTTATTTATCATGTCGGATGTAATCCACCTGCAGGGTTTACATGACAATCCTTATGAGCTCCTTAAGGGGACATCATCAACCCGACGTATCGGGACATGGATTCCTTTTACAATCAATAGCCCATCATACATACAATGCTATTACCCAATTCATAGAGGTTGTTGATCCATAATGAATCTCACTCTTTTATGAGTCAAAGTAATGCACACTGCATATACATATCTGTTATTATATCTGGATTAAGAGCAGAAGCATCCATAATAACAGAGGTGTTTGTTCTCTTTTATAGCCAGTACAAAGAGAACAACCTCAAGTGGTCCTGTTCAATACACACAAAGTGTACAAGTGTAAACCTATAGTCAAGATAGACTAATACCAGATTACACTACAACCTTTCCAATGGATTGTCCAAGTCCGTCTCGGTTGTGAACTATTTATATATTCCATAGGGAACTGATAATATAATCTTCTGTGTGTCACCTCACACCATATTATCAACCTTATAGAATATCAGATACTTGCATTAATATTATAATAAACACAATATGCAAACATATGCCCATATGATTCTCATTCAAAAAAATAAGGAAATAAAGTTAATACAAAAGTGATGCTTTCAGTATATAACCCTAACAAAAACAACTACATTTTTTTAAATATTGTAAATACTTAAAAAATATGGGGCCCAAAGCAGTTCCTTGTGCTGCTTAGGCCCAGATCCGCCCATGCTGCTAGAAATCTTGGAATAGACGATGATTTCCGAGTCTCCTTCCTAAGTTGGTTTTTCTTCAATGCTTTGATTACATCATCTACCAAATACTCTCCTTGACAGATCTACCGTGAAGCATGGTAGTGATCAAAAGCTCGTATGAATCCGGCAGTAAATATATCAAGTTGAAAGTTTTATCATCCTCACTCACATCTGAGTTAATCGCATGAAGTTTAGACAATACCTTGTTGAACTCTGTAATGTGGTCTTGGAGATCGGTACCTTCTTTTATAGATAAACGGAATAACTACCTCTTCTAATGCATCCGATCTAATAACGACGAACCAAAGTAGTCAGCTATGAATTTTGTCCAGAAACTCGCAACATCAGTTTCTTCAAGAAATCTGCACTTGACCTCTGCACTTGATCTCGTCCACCAAAGATAGTTGGATCAGATTTATGGCTCTTCTATAAATATCACCACAAACATCCTCCTTCATATCAAATGGCCTTTTCTTCTTCTTAACGGCTAACTGTAGACGCTCTTGAACTAAGACATCATACATGTCTACCTACCAAAGATTGAAGTTGATCTTCCCATCGAACTGCTTGATCTTTAAAAGACTGTGACATGTCATCTTAACCAAGGAATTCTGCAACCTAAAGCTCTGATACCACTTTGTTGGGATGGGTGTCATCTAACAACCGAGTGGCGCAGCGGAACTAAAAAGAGAAATGAGGAAGTTGAAGTAAATGAGACAAGTCAATGAACACCCAAGCAAATAGATCAACCAATCCAACACAAACACAACGAGGATTTACCCCGGTTAGCTTTCACTTAATCCGGATGGGAAATATAGGGAGATATAATATTCAACTAGAAGAGTGATGTAAACTTAACCCTAAGTAGAAAATTTTCAAGAATATTAAAAGATTAAGTTAGAAATTAAAACTACAAATTGGTTTTATGGATTTTCAAGATATGAAATAAGTTTAACAAATCCAATTAAAGATTTAATCCTAACAATCAATAATTATACCTAAGCATTCTTAGCAAGTACAATAGTCAATAATAATTTGTACTCTAATTAGTATATAGAAGCACACACACTCAATATTTGTGGACGACAGAAATTCAGATAATACTCCAGAGACGATAGATAGTATCATAAATAATGGAGAATTGAAAAGATCTAACTGAGATTCGATGGAGGGGATCGTCGCCAAGAATTTGGGTGTGCTGTTGGAGTCAAAGGCAGCAAAAGGGCTGCCTGCTACTACTGAGGATGGGACGTGGTGGTGCTGGTGATGGAAATCGGCTGCTGTAGGTGGTCGAGGGAGGCTTCAGTTCAGGATGGTGGTGGTGGGTCAGGGCTGATGGTGAGGTGGAGATGCTGGAGGCAGGAAGGAGGTGGATCAGCGATTTGGGGAGGATTCGGGGTGTCGGAGTTGCGGGATGGAGCAGCAAGGGTGAGAGGCTCTGAGGTTGCTGTGATGGTCAAGCGAGTGGCACAAAGAGCTATCGAGGAGGCGGCGGCGGTGGAATGGTTCGATGGCATGGGGGAGCTGTCGATGGGTTTCAGGTTCAAGGGGAGAAGGTGAGATGGTGAGTGGGGTTGGGTTTCAACAAAGAAGAAGAGAGGAAGAAGATAAAGAGAAGGGGGGTGTTGATAGGTGTCGGGATTAGAACGAAAATAGGAAGAAGAAGAAGAAAAGAGAGAAGGGGAAGTTGCGGCTATGAAATTGGGGGTTAGAATTTGGGATTTGAATTGAATTTGGATGTAATTTAGAGTTTCTCACAAATCCTAAAATTTCTTAGGATTTCTCACAAAGCCTAATGTTCTCTTATGATCTCACACACAAGAGGAGAATGAAGAGCAACAACTCAACACATAATAATTGTTTTAATCAATAATAGCATACTTTCTTATTATTCTCAAGGCCTATATATCGGCTCAAAACAAAATCTCAATACAAATCTCCAAAATATTATAATGTAGAAAATAAAGGGTGCAAATTGCAAAACTACTACATATAGCTAAAATGTCCAAAAATAAATAAAAATTGTTGAAATAAAGATAACTATGCTACTGGAGTAGTCATTCTAGACAATGTCTGTACTGACAAAAGTGCCCAAATCGTCTCGAACTGATGTCCTCATCAAAGAGATTATAAGGAGTTGATGATTCACTCAATACAAGAAATTAAACTCACTCACCAAGAACTCTCTCTCTCTTAAACCGCTCTTTGCAATGGAGAAAATAATCTCTGAAGTCTTACCTCTCATATTGGAGGCTACAACAATATATAGAAGAAGAATAAGTAGAATCCTAAATTAATCTTAATTCTCAGTCATCCGATATAACCTGAAGAATAAGTAACTGAATAGAAGTCGTACGATCTAACTTGGAGTTGAAGATTTGGCTGAAACAACCTAACAAACCGAGGCCACAAAAAAATACAGCGCCGTGCACGGTCGACCGTCCAACAAGACCTGTCGATCGACCTCCTCTCGGCCAAAACCCTGTGCAACTACGGTCGGGTGTGCGGTTGGGGGTGCGGTCGACCATCCCCCAGGACAAACGACTGTCACTCTTCCTGCCTGCTGATGTTGTTGTTATTGAGTTTATGTCTTGCATACGATGTTGGATAAGAAGACGATAAGACGATGGAGGAATCGAGACGATTGGAAACAAAGTGGAAGCAAGAAACAGCCAGCGATAGCAACAGCAGAAGTTACGGTCGACCGCAACTCATGTGTGGTCGACCGACCCCTGCGTGAAGTCTTCCAGAGAAGAGGACAGTAGACCGACTTGTTGGTACGGTCGACCGTTCGCGGCACTGATGGGTTTCGAACTTGAGTTTGGCTGATTTGTGAAAAGCCCAACTTGCTCTTCAAATTAGATCGTGTGGCTCTTATCGTAGTGTTATCTCTTATGTAATATCCAATGGCTATTGTAATAAGATATCAACTTAGAGTTTGTCTCTAGATCTATATAAACTATTATAATGGCTCATAGATCCATGATGATTCTATTGAGTGCCGAATAGAAGAAGAGAGTATTTCATAGAGAAGGGTAAGAGAGTTTCTCCATTGTAAACAGCATCAAGTTCCAATTAGACTTGAGAGAGGGTCGTTATGAGAATTGTAATATTCTTGTATCTTCTCTACTTGAAATAATATCTCAGTTCCTCCTTATCCGGATTAAGGTGAAAGCCCCAATCGGAACAATTCTTGTGTACATTGTGTGATTGGTGCGATCTACTTTTGTTTGGTAGTTTGTGTTGATTGTGTGAAAGACTCAACAAGATCCTCAAATTCCTAACAATTGTTTTCTTTTCTACTTTCTTCGATGTTTCGATCTCTGTACTTCATCATACCTCGAGTATTCAAGACATAATCCTAATAGAAGAGTGCAAAAGTCCAAATCAAACTCGAGTATGTGGCACCAAATCAACTTGCTGAAACTCGAACAAATTTGCCAATGCCATTGCAGTTCACATAATACGAAACCTAAACTATTAGATAAAATTACTTGCAGTCACACCACTGCTCGAAATAATAAAAATGATAACAATCATGGGCCTCTTACCGCTAATGGTTGAACTGGGTGAAATCAAGCAATAAGCCTGTAGTTCGAATATTTTTTTGTGTTCAGCTCTCACAGGATATGTACACAAGTTGCATTAGTTACACCTGTAGACAAAAACTAATTCAAACGACGCAATATAATTAGAAAAGCTAAGATAATCAGTAACAATCAGTGCTTAATTGGACATAATACAATAAGAGAATCTGCAGCAAATAGAAATGGGCCAACCATTACCACAAAGCATTGCTGCAATGAATGGATAAAGGGAAGTGTTGGTTATTCAAAGGATGAGGGGGGGAAAAGGGGACTTGTATGCAAGTTGCATTAGTTACGCCTGTAGACAAGAACTAAATCATGTTGGAAGAGAGCAGGAATTTTGTAGGGCTAAATGGCAAACAAATTGAAAATTGGAAACTTATATTATATTTTATTATAACAACAAGAAGACTCTTCACTCTTTTCTAAAACTAGTGTTACTACACCTTTCAAATATACACTCTCTTCTTCTTCTTCTTTTTTTCTGATTGTTTTTTGTTCTTGTCTTGCTTGATTTTTTCTTCTTCCTAAACCTCCTATTTATAGGAATGAGAGAAGAGTAACTGACAAACTCTTCAATCTCCTCTCTCTCGTTTTTCTTTGCCGCACCAAAACCTGCCACATTTTTTCAAAGGCACCAAACCCTGCTACATTTTTTCAAACAATATTTGGTGGGTGGGGCCCACCTCACCAAACATGTTTGACAACCATCACCCCCCCCCTCAAACATGTTTGGCCATCCCGAGTTCTTCTTTGAGTTTATGAAAAACTTCAGCTTTCAGTGGCTTAGTAAATATATCTGCAATTTGATCTTCTGTCTTGCAGTATGTCAGCTTTACCCCTTTTTCTTTGGTCTGCATTCGAATGAAATGATATTTTAACTCAATGTGCTTACTTCTCCCGTGTGCGACTGGATTTTTTGCCAATGCTATTGCTGACTTGTTGTCAATGTATAGCTATGTCGGTTCTTCCTGTGGATGAGACAATTCTTTCATGATGTTTCTGAGCCATATCGCTTGACAAGTTCCTGATGCTGCTGCAATATATTCTGCTTCACATGATGAGAGTGCAACTACTAACTGCTTCTTTGATGACCACAAAAATGCAGCTGATCCAATATTGAACACATAGCCACTTGTACTCTTCCTTTCATCTAAATCTCCACCATAGTCACTATCTGTATAGCCGACTAGCTTCACAGCATTTGTGCTTGTGTAGAGTAGTCATTCGTTGATACTACCCTTGATGTATCGCAGTATTCCATGAGGTGTTCCTACTTCGGCTCCTCCATATATCTGCTAACTATCCCAACAATATACATGATGTCAAGCCTTGTAATAGTCAAATAGCGCAAGCTTCCAACAAAGCTTTTAAATAGTGTGGGATCTATAGAAATCCCTGGTGAGTCACGGCGGAGCTTCAGTCCAGTTTCTGCTGGAGTGTTAACTGGATTGCAGTTGCTCATGTTGAATCTCTTCAGTATCTGGTCTGCATATTTCTTCTATGTGATGAAGATTCCTTTCTCATATTGTGTCACTTCCACACCTAGAAAGTATGATATTTTTCCAATGTCCGTCATCTCAAACTCCTTGATCATTGCTTTCTTGAATTCTTCGAACATCTTTGGATTGTTGCCGGTGAAGATCATATCATCAACATAGAGGCAGACGATCATGATTTCTCCACCATTCTTCTTGGTGTATAGGGAGTGCTCATATGGACTTTTCTGAAAGTCATTCTGCTGAAAGTAGTCATCAATTCTCTTGTTCCATGCTCTGGGTGCCTGTTTGAGACTGTACAAAGCCTTCTTCAATTTACAGACTTTATCTTCTTGATCTTTCACCTCGTAACCGGGAGGTAGTTGAATGTAAACTTCTTCTTCCAAATAGCTACTGAGGAATGCAGACTTGACATCCATTTGGTATATTTTCCATCTGTTCTGTGCAGTTAGTGAAATGAGCAGTCTGATGGTGTCTATCCTTGGTACTGGTGCAAAGACTTATTCATAATCGATGCCTTCTCGTTGACTGTAGCCTTTAGCTACTAGTCTGGCTTTATGCTTCTCCACTTTGCCTTCTTGGTTGGTTTTGGTTTTGTATACCCATTTTACACCAATTGCTTTATGGCCCTTTGGAAGTGTTGTCAACTCCCACGTGTCATTCCTTTGTATCGCATGGATTTCTTCATCCATGGATTTTCTCCATTTGAGATCTTGAACAACATCTCCATAGGCGACTGGATTACATTATGCAAACAAGCAGAACAATGTATAATCCTCCATCATCTCAATAGGTTCTGTATCATCATAAAGATCTCTAAGGCTTCGAAATCTTCTCGGTTCCCCCCCAGAAGTATTGCCTTCGCTTGAGCTGGAACTTGATGCCGATGTTGGTGACGGTGTTGTTGGAGCTGGACTATTTGGAGGACTTTGTTATGGTCCTTCTGGTTCTTCTTCTAGATCATCATCTTTGTCTTCAATGAACAATTTTTTTGTTGCTTCTTTCTTCATCACTCCATCTCCAGTGTTCTCCTTCGTCGAACTCCACGTCTCTTGAAATAATCAGCTTCTTAGTAGTTGGATTGTACAGCTTGTATGCCTTGGTTCTTCTGTCATATCCAATGAATATACATTTCTCTCCATGATCATCGAGCTTCTTTCTTCGCTGCTCCGGAACATGTGCATATGCAATGCACCTGAATACCTTCAAATGGTTGACGCTTTGCTTGAAACTACTCCACATCTCTAGTGGAGTCATGAACTTGACGACCTTCATTGGACATCTGTTAAGGAGGTAGACTGCACAGTCTACTGCTTCAGCACAATACGTCTTGGGTAGGAACTTGCTCTTCAGCATGCTTCTCACCATGTTGAGGATTGTGCGGTTCTTCCTCTCTGCTATGCCATTCTGCTGCGGAGTGTAGGTAGCAGTAAGTTGATGAATAATCCCCAGCTTCTTAAGAAAGTCTTGGAATTCCTTCGAGTTGTTTTCTCCTCCACGATCTGAACGAAGTACTTTGATGTAGTGGCCGCTTTGCTTCTGGACCATCTCCTTGAATTTTTTGAACTTTTCTAGGGCTTCTGATTTCTCCTTCAAGAAATAAATCCAAGTCTTTCTGCTATAATCATCAATAAATGTGAGGAAATATCTATTACCTCCAAGTGACACTACTTCAAATGGTCCTGCTATGTCGGTATGTACCAATTGAAGCTGATGTGTTGCACTTCTGGATTTTCCAACCTCGAAGCTTCTTCGGTGTTGCTTCCCCTTCAAGCATCCTTCACATAATTGTTTGGATGTTTGATTTGTAGTAAGCCTCTCACCATTTTCTCCTTCCATAGAAGATTGAGGCCATTGAATGCTAGATGCCCGAATTGAAGATGCCAAAGCCACGACTCATCTTTGATGATAGACTATAGGCATTTTACAGAATTTGTATTAAGATTTAAAGTAAACAGTCTATTTCTAGACATATTAACTTTTGTAATTGTTTCTCCTTTACTTTTGATCGAGAGAGAGAAATCCTTCAGATGGATGTCGTAGCCTCTTCCGAGAAGCTGTCCCAGACTTAGAATATTGTTACGTAATGCAGGTACATAATAAACATCAGAAATATACTTATGATCACCAGCTTTTGTCTGGATCATAATATCGCCCTTTCCTTGAACAGAGATCTTGTACTTGTCACCAAAAGTAACTTCGCCTCCAACTGATTCATTTAGCTCGGTGAAGAATTCCTTGACGCCGCACATGTGATTACTAGCACCTGAGTCCAAGTACCAAACATTTTGGCTCTTGTTCTCATGGTCTTTGTATGCGAGCAGGACTACTGACTTCTCTCCTCGATCTTCTGTGATGAAGTTCATCTGCTCTGCTACTCTTTCGGATTTTTCTGGACAATTATAACTGAAGTGGCCATATCTTCTGCAATTGAAGCACTGTGGCTGGGATTTGTCTCCTTGGTTGTGTCTCCCACTTCCTCTTGTTCGTGCGCCTCTCCCTCTTGCTTGAAAGATGACTTGTTCCCGGTCAACGTGACGACCTTGGTAATGAGTTCTCTGATTGTACTGCATGCCACGACCTCGTTGAAAATTTGAGTTGCCTCTGTAGCCGCCTCTTCCTCTGTAGCTTCGATCTCGGCTTCTTTGTTGATCATCTGAAATTGTTAGTTGACTTTGAAGAGCTTGCTCCAAATTTTCTCCATGGTTCTGATTTATCCTTTGTTCATGGGCTTGAAGTGAACCTTATAACTCATCAATAGAAATTTTTGAAAGATCTTTTAATTCTTCAATAGCAGCAACTACGTAATCAAATTTTGGAACTAATGATCTTAGAATTTTTTCAAGTATTCTAGTATCATCAAATTTTTCTCCATTTCGTTTCATTTGATTAGTAATTGTTTGCACTCTATTGAAGAAATCTGAAATGGTCTCACCAACTTTCATTTTTAAATTTTCAAAGTCAACTCGCAAGGCTTGTAATCGTACCTTCTTTGCTTTTTCGGCTCCTTAATACGAACTTTTTAAAATCTTCCATGTGTGTTTTGAGGTACTCACATCTGAGATCTCCTCGAACGCGGATTCTTCAACTCCATAGTAGATTAGGAACAAAGCTTTTTTGTCCCTTTTTCGAGTTCCCTTTAACTCGGTCTTCTGAACGGCTGGAAGTGCTGCTTTGGCAGTGTGTGACTCTTGTTCAGTATAGCCAGTTTCAACCAGCTCCCACAAATCTTACGAGGTAAGCAAGACTCTCATCTGGATGCTCCAATTATCATAGTTGGTCTTCATCAACTTAGGAATCTACAGCTGGATCATGTTTGCCATATCGTACACGAGCTCTTCGGTGAACTTCGGTCGATCGAACAGGGCTCTGATACTAGTTTGTTGGAAAAGAGTAGGAATTTTGTAGGGCTAAATGGCAAACAAATTGAAAATTGGAAACTTGTATTATATTTTATTATAACAACAAGAAGACTCTTCACTCTTTTCTAAAACTGGTATTACTACACTACACACTCTTCTTCTTCTTTTTTTCTGCTTATTTCTTGTTCTTGTCTTGCTTGATTTTTTCTTCTTCTTAAACCTTCTATTTATAGGAACGAGAGAAGAGTAATTGACAAACTATTCAATCTCCTCTCTCCCGTTTTTCTTTGCGGCACCAAAACCTGTCACATTTTTCCAAAGGCACCAAACTCTGTCACATTTTTTCAAACAATGTTTGGTGGGTGGGGCCCACCTCACCAAACATGTTTGACAACCATCAAATCAAACGATGCAAAATAACTAGAAAAGCTTAGATAATCAGTAAAAATCAGTGCTTAATTGGACATGATACAGTAAGAGTAAGAGAATCTGAAGCAAATAGAGATGGGCAAACCATTACCACAAAGCACTGCTACAATGAATGGGAAAAGGGAAGTGTTGGTTGTTCGAAGTATGAGGGGTAAAAGGGACAGCTTTAGAAAAAACCCATATGCATGTAGGTTTCGTCCAAAAGGCCAAATCTAAATCTACAAGCCGAAAGAAGGAATTAATGCCTTCTTATCCTGTAACTTTCCTCCTATTATTAGGTTTCCTTTAGCAAAGGAAGGAGGTGAGAACATGATCAACGTCAGAATTCTTTGGCTTCATCAAATTTCAAGTGAAATCATGCAACTTCATAATAACCAAGATTTACGGAGAGGGTCTTAATGTTTTCTCTCCTTAATACTCGATCAAAGAAATAGATTTCTCCCTGTTTTGAAAAAGATGGGTCTGATATGTACTCATATGATGATTTCAGAAATTGAATTTCGCTTCATTTAGACGAAACATCGTTCTACTTCTATTTTATAGGGCTAAAAAAATCCCTTAAACTCCTAGAGAAATATATGGGGTATCACTAAACAAGGTAGTGAAAGTTCCAAACTAGAGTTACTATTTAAGAACAAGGGTTTCATGTTGCTAGAAGGGTTGGCAGGTTTCCATCTGTGCCTACACACACCCTTAATTGTAGACGAGTTAATAGTAACTAAAGTTTCATGCTAACATCCATCAACAATCCACATTATGTGATCATGACCTTTTCTACTCTTACATTTTGGTGTTCACTTGGTGCTTGCTAATAGCAGCAAATTTTGTATGCTTTCATTGAGTGATGAACGATTTGGTATACAATAAAAAAAAAAGATGAACGATTTGGTAGAAATGATGATACAGGAGTAGTAGAGTAGTACAATAGTGAAGCAAATAATTGCGGACACTAATGCTATAGGGCATGTACATCCATTTTTACTTATGTTGCGCTCTTGGATCAATATGGACGGTCTCAGTTTTTCCTTATCCTTAATGTTTTTCAACACGAATTTGAATTAACGTTAGGTGTATAAGGTATTCTAGTTTCCCGATGGCAGCTCTCTTGCGATCATTTACTTCAAAAAATAGGTATTCTAGTTTCTAATTTGGAATATCATACCTCAGCTGTTGATATCTCATTTTGTTCATGTATAAAGAATGAATAAACTTAATAATGGCTTGAAGAATTGGGTTAAAATCAGGTTTGATGTTTGTTAGAATTAGGTATAGGAAAATATTCTTTTATTATTGATTAAACTGGGTACAATATGTCTCCTATATATAGGAGAGAAGAGAATACTAAACCAATACATTATTCAATGTGGGACTAAACTAATCTATCATCTAACACCCCCTCTCAAACTCAAGTTGGTTCAAGCAACAAGAGTTTGGAATACTGACGATATTGATATGGAAGGAACGATAAACTGTGAGGCAGTGACGACGCTTGATAGCGCATGTGACGGAACTGAGAAGTAGAGTGTTGCGGAAGAAAGTAGTGATGGCGCACTGTTGAGATCTTATCTCGAACAGTGGCGAGATCTTCATATCTCGATTTGTGATGAGATCTCACCCCTGACTTGAGACATAGTCGATGATGGGATCTCACTCCTGAACTGAGAAATAGACTAATGGTATCTCACCCCTGACTTGAGACATAGTCGATGATAAGATCTCACCCCTGACTTGAGACATAGTCGATGATGGGATCTCACTCCAGACTTGAGAATTGTCGATGTTGGGATCTCATCCCTGAACTGAGAACTGGATGCTGATAACACCCCCTCTCAAACTCACGATCGATCAACCAGAGTGAGTTGACGATCTGAATGTAGAATCACAAGAAACGATCGATCAATCGGAGTAAGTTGAAGATCACGATCGATTAACCGGAGTGAGTTGACGATCTGAATGTAGAAGCACAAGAGCCTGCAAGTTTTATTTTTATTTTTATTTTGGGAAAAATAGCAACAACACACTAACCAACACAAGATCGCACGTGCACAATACGTGCAAATGAGTACCAAAACAAAACAAAAAGACAGCATCAACAGAGCAAGAAGAAGGGTTCTGAACGACGAGATGAGGCATCATCTTCTTGGAATCAAAATCCTCCTGGTAGAATCCATCCCTCTGCTCTTCGAGTGAGCTGGCCAGATTCAGTGCTTCGTTGAGCTTGGACTGAAAGAGGGAGTCGGGTCGGAGACGAGGCTGGACGACGAAAGGGTTGGGAGGGGAATTGGGGTCTCGGTTGTAGACAAAGGAGAGGACCTCGCCGTCGTTGGCTTCACGTTTTCCAACATTAGATGAGTTGGAGTTGTTGGATTTGCGGCGAGATGAGAAAGGGAAAGAGGAGAGGAGGGAGAATGAAGGCGAGGGATTTATAAGGGTTTTGGAGAAGAAGAAGAAAGGAGAGCGATTGGCGATTGGGAAGGTTGGAGGGGTAGATTGGGAAGGGATTTGGGGATTTGATTGGGAGAGAAAGAGGGATGACGACTAGGGTTTTGGGGGAGATTAGGGTTTTGGCATTTGATCGGGAGCGGAAGAGATGTCGAGAGGTGGAGTGATTCCGATGAAGACGAGAACCGCTCCACCTCGACGACGAGGATAAAATTAATATAGGCCTTATAGAACGATAGGCTCTAATACCATGTTAGAATTAGGGATAGGAAAATATTCTTTTATTATTGATTAAACAGAGTATAATATGTCTCCTATATATAGGAGAGAAGAGACTACTAAACCAATACATTATTCAATATGGGACTAAACTAATCTATCATCTAACAATATTTATATTTTGATGAATCTTTGAATAAGTGGACTCAAGATATTTCCATTCAGAAACCTAATAACCCCCATCAAGTGGCCCAATATCAATATGTGAGTGTTCCAGGCCGTTATCCGACATCGTCGGCGATGGCCAGAGCTCTCTTCCTCGCCATCTCACTCAAGCTCTCAAGCTCTGGTAATGGCAATACAAGAAAGAAAGAGAATGAACAAGATTAAGATTTCATTCATGAATCACAAAGATACAATGCTTGGGTATTTATACAAAAAGAGACACTGTGTTGAAGAGTTCGTTCAAGCCGTTACATGTGGGACCCAACATTTCAGCACCCAACTAACTAATGCCAACTGGCTAACAGTTATACATTTTACACTTTAACCCCTGAAAAGATATTACACTTTACAAAACGGTCCTATAGCTGATACAGCTGATACAGTTGATACTCTACAACCTTCTTTTTCTCCTTTAATAGCTTCCATCATTAAACCTTCTATTCCTCGGCAATGTCAGCATTGTCTTCCACCTCTCCAACAGCTACACTCGATCCCTGAGCTGGATCAATAAACCCCCCTCGAAAAGGCGATTCCAATGAGTTGCGAAACTCAGGGAATCGCCAGTAAACATCCCAGTATCTTTCCCACGTAGCATCAGCAACCTCTAAATTTCTCCATTGGATCAAAACTTCTGATACAGCAATACCCCTCTTAGGAACCATTCGTCTAGCCAAAACTTGGTAAGGATGAGGAGAATCTTCCACGAAATAAGCAGGTAAAGTCGAAGAAGAGGCCACCACAGTACCACTGCGTCTTACATGAGTTTTTAGTTGGGAAATATGAAACACATCATGAATTTTTGAGTCCGCATGCAACTTGAGACGATAGGCGACTGCACCAATCCTTTCAACTACTTCATAAGGGTCGTAATATAGTGGGGAAAGCTTATGAATTCGACGACCCCCAATTGAGACTTATCTATAAGGCTGTATCTTCAAATATACCCAACTCCCTACTTCATATTCTTCATCAAATTGATGTAAATCTGCTTGAGACTTCATCCTCTCTTGAGCAAGTACCAAGTTGTCTTTCAAAAGCTTAAGGGTTTCATCCCTAGAAAGCAGCAACTCTTCTACTGATTGGGCTCTGGCAGTCTTAGGAACATAGGACAATAACGTCGGAGGAGGTCTGCCAAACACAATCTGATAAGGAGAAAACTGGGTTGATCTATGAATGTGGGTATTATAACAATAGGAAGCCCAATCTAACCACTCTGACCAAGCCTTGGGCTTATAAGCTGTGAAGCATCGTAAATAGGTTTCCAAAACCCGATTGATGACTTCAGTTTGGCCATTCGACTGAGGGTGGAACGCCGTGCTCATACACAACTTGGTTCCCTGTAAATTCATAAGCTCTCTCCAAAAATTTGAAGTGAAAATCGCATCTCGATCACTCACAATACTCTTGGGTAACCCATACAGTTTAATAACATGATGGAAAAGTGCCGATGCCACTTCTTTTGCTGTGAAGGGGTGATGAAGAGGAATATAATGACAAAACTTCGACAATCTATCCACTACTACTAAGATTGTAGTATATCCAGCACTCCTCGGCAAGCCTTCGATGAAATCCATACTCAAATCATCCCAAATATGCTTCGGTAGAGGTAGAGGTTGTAGTAACCCTGCAGGAGAAGTACTCATATGCTTGCTTCGCTGACATTCTTCACAAGAACGAATGAATTCCCTTAAGTCCTTCTTCATTCCCTTCCAATACACCAATTTCTTCAATTGATGCCATGTTTTATCTATACCCATGTGTCCCCCATGAGGAGTGTAGTGTATCTCCTCCAAAAACAATCCTTTTATAGCTGAATTGGAACTCAGTAAGATACAATTTTTAAAGTAGTACACCCCTTCTACTAGAGTAATCCTATCATCCCTGTCATTGGTCAATTTTTGCTTGAGTTCTTCATAAAATGGATCACTAGCAACAAGATGCTTTACTAAAGCTAACCAAGCAGGTTGTACTGTGGTTATAGAACACAATTCAGCTTCTATACCCTTCACCATCCTCCCTGCATTATTAGGAGCCAACCCAGCTTCTTCCTCTTCCTCAAATTTTCTTGAAAGACAATCTGCAGGTATATTGTCCCTTCCCTTCTTATATTCGACTACAAAGTGATAACCATGGAGTTTCATCAACCAAACATGCTGTGCCTCTGTATAAAGTCTCTGTTATAAGAGATGTTTTAAAGGTTTGTGGTCGGTACGAATTATAAAGCTTCTTCCTAGCAAATATTGCCTCCACATTTTCACAGCTAGCAAAATTGCTAACATCTCTTTTTCATAAGTAGAAAGAAGTCTACTTTTTCCCTTGAGTTCATGACTTAGATAAGCAATTGGATGTCGTCTTTGTAGAAACACCGCACCTATTCCAGACCCACAAGCTTCACACTCCAGTTCGAATGGTATAGAGAAATCTGGTAGTTGAAGAACAGGGGGTGAAGATAAAGCTTGTTTCAGCTGGTTAAAAGCTTCTTGAGCTTCTTCTTGCCAATTAAAAGCACCCTTTTTAGTTAGCTTAACCAACGGCCAAGCCATAGAGCTATATTTAGCTATGAACTTGCGATAATACCCTGTAAGGCCTAGAAACCCCCTCAAAGCTTTCAAAGAACTGGGCACTGGCCATTCTTGCACAGTTCTAACCTTTTCTTGATCCACCGCAACTCCTTTAGCTGACACTATATGGCCCAAGTATTGAACCTCCTCTACTCCAAAAGAACACTTGCTGAGTTTTGCAAACAACTGGTTATCAACTAGTATTTGCAATACTATAGTCAGATGTTGCACATGAGAACCCAAATCTTTACTACATATCAATATATCATCAAAGAAAACCAAGAGAAATTTCTGCAAATAAGGCTTAAAAATAGAATTCATAAGGGATTGAAAGGTTGATGGTGCATTAGTTAACCCAAATGACATCACAAGGAACTTATAATGCCCTTCGTGAGTACGGAATGCTGTTTTGGGAATGTCTTCTCCACTCATACGTATCTGATGATACCCACTCCTTAAATCCAGTTTACTGAAGATTGAAGCCCCATGGAGTTCATCAAGCAATTCATCAATGATTGGTCTTGGAAATTTATCTTTCACTGTCACCTCATTCAAAGCTCTATAATCGACGCACATACGCCAACTACAATTGAGTTTTTTCGCCATAACTATTGGTGAAGAATAGGGACTATGACTGGGTTGTATCACCCCTGATTCCAGCATCTCTTTTACTAATTTTTCAATTTCATTTTTCTGATGCCAAGGATGTTTATAGGGACGCAAGCTTACTAGTTTACTACCTGGCATGAGTGTAATAGTGTGATCACAACTACGGTGGGGCGGGAGACCCATTTCTTCTTTGAACACTTCCGTAAATTGATCCAGAACTTGCTGTAAAGGAGGAGGTATAACTGCTTTGCTTATGATGCTGTTTGGTTCTTTGGAAGTGCCTAGCATATGAAGGAACCAACCTTGCTTGACTTGCAGAAGTGCCTTAGCTACTGCCTTGGGTGTAGATGGTTCTATCTTCGAAGGAGTAATCCCAGTCAAGACCCTTTCTCTTTTATCTAGGTTAAATTTTAACCTTTTCTCTTTTAAATTCCACACAACATCTCCCAATGTTTCAAACCATTGTGAGCCCAAAACTAACTGATTGATGTCCAACGATAGCACATAAAAGTCTGCGATGATGGGTATCCCCTGACAAACAAACCTCACCTCTTCTCACAGACCATTACACTTTAGCTGTTGACCCCCAAGAATGGTAACTTCCAATTGAGCTTCTTCATTGATAGGCAGTTTCAGCTTATTTGCAAGATGAACATCTATAAAATTGTGTGTGGCTCCAGTATCCAACAATGCACAGACTGGTTGTGAGGAAATAGTTCCCAAGATTCTAAAAGTAGAAGGTCGATTGCTACCTGTGAAGACGTGTATAGAAATAACACCTGGTTCTGAAGAGTCTTGTGCATGTTTCACTATTCCGGTGTCAGTTTGAGCTTTAGCAGTTTCAATTTCTTCTTCTTCACAATCCTCACCAAGATCACCTGCATCATCTTCCAAAGCTCCCAAAATTTGCATGAACACACCACTTTCACAATTTCCCATCATCTGCATAAAAACCTTACCTGAACATTTGTGACCCCTCACATACTTCTCATCGCAATGGAAACATAGACCCCTTTCCTTCCTATGTTTCATATATTGAACCAAGTTTTGATCCTTAGCTGTAGGATCAGTTAAATTTCTTCCAGCAGACAATCTGCTATTTGAAGAAGTAGAACTTCCTGCAAGATTTGAGTTAGCTGTGAAATTACAGGCTTGTAGCTAGTCGACATTGTACTGGGTGTTGAACTTGTTACAGTTGAGTAATTAACAGGTTTGGAACCATTTGCCATTGAGTAATTCTTAGCAAAAGGTTGAGTTTTCCAAACCTTCTTCTGATCATTAATGATCTCTTCCCGGGCTATAGCTTCTCTATACGCAGCCAAAGCACTTTGGGGTTTCTTGAGCTTTACCTCTTTTCGTAAATCACTTTTCAACCCTGAAATGTAACAGCTGATTAATGAATATTTAGCCAATGGTTGAGCCGGCTGACTCAACTTCAAAAATTCCTTATGATATTCCCCCACAGTTCCTGTTTGCTGAAGTTTATAAAGTGAGGCTTCGGGATCGTCAAGCTCCGCAGGCCCATATTGCAGCATCAGCACCTTCTTGATTGTTTCCCAATCAATTACTTGTTCATCTTGTTGCTCAAACCACCTCCACCATGATAATGCTTCCCCCCTCAAATAGTACAAGCTAAATGGTAATTGATCAAAATAATCAATTCTCTGAGTATAGAAGTGGTGCTCCATATGATATATCCAATTTGTTACATCACCTGTACCATCAAAACTGGGTAAATCAATTTTTTGGTGTTTCGGGAAGAAAGTATTACCCCCTTAATGACGGTCAATACTTCCCTGCCTTGTACTATGGTTCCTGGGAAGTTCTTGATATTGATATCCAGTTCTTGAACCCAATCCCTGTCTTTCCCTAGGTCTTCTAGTCCTACGCCTCATATTCTCATTACCTTGGCCAAGATTTTGTGAATTCACGTATCTAGGATACCTGGGACTGGTGCTGCCTTTCATATTCATACCTGTCATTGCGATGCTCTCCCTCAAAATAGTCTTCACTTTCCTTTAAGCTTGAAACATTCCTTTCTTGATGCTGGCCATGGCTTCTTCTTGATTTATGAAGAAGTCGATCCAAGGCCATCTCCAACCAGTCGAATCTTTCCTCAAAGCTGTGGTGCTTATCGGATTCCACCTCACATTCGATGGAGTTTCTTGCACTTGGATTCTTTGCTCCAAATCTAGATCGAGATCCAGAGCCCACTTCAACAAATTTCTCCGCTTCTTGATTGGGTTCTTGTTCGAATTCAGGATCCACATGATCTGATGGTCCCAATTCTAGCTCTGATACCATTGTTCCAGGCCGTTCTCCGACATCGTCGGCGATGGCCGGAGCTCTCTTCCTCGCCATCTCACTCAAGCTCTCAAGCTCTGGTAATGGTAATAAAAGAAAGAAAGAGGATGAACAGGATTAAGATTTCATTCATGAATCACAAAGATACAATGCCTGGGTATTTATACAAAAAGAGACACTGTGCTGAAGAGTTCGTTCAAGCCGTTACATGTGGGACCCAACATTTCAGCACCCAACTAACTAATGCCAGCTGGCTAACAGTTATACATTTTACACTTTCACCCCTGAAAAGACATTACACTTTACAAAATGGTCCTATAGCTGATACAGTTGATACAGCTGATACTCTACAACCTTCTTCTTCTCCTTTAATAGCTTCCATCATTAAACCTTCTATTCCTCGGCAATGTCAGCAATGTCTTACACCTCTCCAACAGCTACACTCGATCCCTGAGCTGGATCAGTGAGACATGCAGATTTAATTAATAGGCCCAATATCAATATGTGAGACATGCGGATTTCTAATACCATGCTCGACTCATGTATCGGATGTGTCTGAGCATGCGAAGAGTGTTTGTGAGCTTGGTATTTACCCATGCCCATGGATGCCTCGGTCGTGGTCTGACACTACCTGTTCGGGACTCTTCTGGAATCAATGATATGATTTGTTAAACACGGAAATGATAATAAAGGAGCATTTTAACAACAGTTGACTCAGAACAACGCTATTCTTGAATGTAGCATTGTTCTCACTCACATCGATGTATGATTTCTTGAACGATGGGGGAATTAAAAATACTCATGCCTGTACTATCTGGAAGTCCAAAGTACCAAACAAGGTTAAAGCATTCCTATGGTTGGTACAGAACAACGCTATTCTCTCTAAAACTAACATTAGGAAACGCAATATCCCGATCGACATTACGTGCCAACTGTGTAACTTGGGAGAGGAGTACACTAACCATATTTTCATATGTTGCCCTGGAGCTAGGCTTACTTGGGAAGTCATGGGTTTGGCTTTTCACACTGTAGAGGTTCCGAGTTGTATAGACGACATTTGGGGTAGCTGGAGATCCAGTAACATTATGAAAGATCATAGGATTATCTGGGACATTACGACTGGGGCGATCATGTGGTTCATGTGGCTCGATAAAAATGATTTATGCTTTCGTAATATTAGATGTACATTCCTTATGTTACTGCATAAAATTCAGTTCCTAATAGATGTTTGGGCAGATCAAATAGGTACGAGGAAGAGAATTCGCTTTGAGGGGGCAGAGTAATTGACCATGACAGGTCGACAGTGATCTCCATTCTTGTATGTCAAGGCGAAGTTTGTTGAAGACTGCTGTTATTTTGGGATTGTTGTAGTGGTTATTTGAGGGTTTGTGCCGTTGTGCACTATTGTATTTTGTACTTAAGTACTGGTTATATGGGCCAGTGTGCACTGTAGTATTTCAATTTGTATTAGGGCTTTTGTTGTTTTCGTTAATCCTTCATTAATGAAATTGGTGACCTAGGTCACTTTAATCTAAAAAAAAAAAAAAAAAAGAACAGTTGACTCAGATCAGGACTTGTAGTTCATTAGTCTGGTATCTGCTACATGAATTATCGGCTTTGTTGCAAATAGGGCAAGGACAGTGTTATGTTATGACCCAAATTGCTTTGGGCCCATTGGGATTTGTATCTTCACATATGTAAGTTTGAATCAAAGGAAATAATCAACAATTTTGGCTAATCTTCTCTTCCAAAAACAACCGGCTGCTTCTTCTTCCCTTTTTTTTTCTCTTTCTCTTCTCAAACCCTAACAAATCCTATCAAACCCTAACAAATTGGTATGAGAGCCAACACCAAAAATCTCCACACCTACCTCATCCGTTCGTCCCGATCCCTTTCTCCTCCGGCGCCGTCGTTGACGATCCCTTCCAACTTCCTTGCCGTCGTCGAGCCCATCTCCCAAGCCACCATCGATCCCTTCCGCCACCATCGATCCGGTGCTGCTGTCGAGCCAGATCCGGTGCTGCTGATTTTGTGATTTGATGCTGATTTGGTGCTGATTTTGTGCGGTGCTGTTGTTGCTGATTTCCTCCGCCACCATCGACCCCTAAGCCCGGATCAAGAAGAAGGAAGGTTTGATTTTGTGTTTTGAGTAATTAATTTTTTTGGGGGGGGGGGAATTTTGGTGTTTTGTTGAATTGGGTTCAAGATATTTGAATGGATATGTAGGGGAAATATGATATTGAGAAGTATGATGGGAAGACGAGTTTTGCATTATGGCAAGTGCGTATGGCAGCGATTTTGTCGAGCCAAGGCATTAAGGATGCCATTTTTGGTCGAGAAAAATTGATTGATGCGGTGGCGGATAAGAAATGGAGAGAGATGGATGATAAAGTGCTCTCTATTATCCAATTGTGTTTGAGCGATTCGACATTGCAAGAGGTCCTATCGGAGAAGACCGCTAAGGCTTTGTCGGAGAAATTGGAGAACATTTACATGAAGAAGTCCCTCACCAATCGACTGCGGTTGAAATTGTGCCTCTACACTTTTCGCATGGTTGATGGTACATCAATTTCCAATCATATTACGGAGTTTGCATCTATTTTGAATGACTTAAGTAAGAATGATGTTAAGGTGGAGGATGAGGACCAAGCCCTTTTGTTATTATGCTCATTACCCACATCACACAAGGCTTTTAGAGACATGTTGATTTATAGTAGAGATAAAATTTCTCTAGAGGATATTAAGAGCAATTTGCAAGCCAAGTTGCACATTGATAGTGAAATGACCAATAATGAGAAAGGGAGCCAAGGCGTTGGTTTAGTTGTTGATCGAGGTAGGTCATGGGACCGAAACTCGAAAGATACAAGGACCCGTTCGAAGTCTAGGCACAAGAATTTGATGTGCAACTATTGTAAGAAGAAGGGACACATTAAGGCCGATTGTTTCAAGCTCAAAAATAAACAAAAGGCGGATAGTAAAGGTTCTTCTTTTGGAGGAGGCCAATGTGGCCGAATGTGACACGGTTGATACTCTTTGTGTGATAGATACTAATGTTGATGATATACATTGTTGGGTGATGGATACGGATGCTTCGCAAACATGACTCCGAATAGAGATTGGTTTGAGACTTATGAGCCTACGGATGGTAAGGTTCTCATGGGGAACAACAATATGTGTAATGTTGCCAGAATTGGTTCGGTGACAATTAAGTTCCATGATGGAAAGGTCCGAAGGTTGAAGGATGTGAGGCATATACCCGATTTGTCTAAGAATTTGATTTCTTTGGGGTCTCTTGAATAAAAAGGGGTGTAAGTTCCAAAGTGAAGGTGGAGTCCTTAGAGTCTCTAAAGGGGCTCTCACAATCATGAAGGCGAAGAGAATTGGAACTCTTTATTTCTTACAAGGTTCCACGGTCACGGGCTCGGCCGCCATTGCACGTTCGGGTACTATGTCGGATGAGGATACTACTAGGCTCTGGCATATGAGATTGGGGCATATGAGCGAGCGAGGAATGACCATTTTGAGCAAGAGAGGCTTGTTGTGTGGCCAATACACGGGCAACTTGGAGTTTTGTGAGCATTGTGTATTTGGCAAGCATAAGATGTTGAGATTCTCCACGGCCATTCATTCGACTAAGGGAATACTTGACTACATCCATTCGAATCTTTGGGGACCTTCTCGTGAGCCTTCCAAAGGTAATGGTTCTCGTTACATACTTACTTTCATTGATGATTTCTCAAGGAAGGTTTGGGTTTATTTCTTGAAAGAGAAAAGTGATGTGTTTCGCACCTTCAAAGAATGGAAGTCACTTTTGGAGAACCAAACGGGAAAGAAAGTTAAGAGGTTGAGAACCGATAACGGTTTGGAGTTTTGCAACCGTGAGTTTGATAATTTTTGCAAGGCTGAAGGGATTGTTCGGCACAAGACGGTGGTCAACACTCCACAACAAAATGGTGTTGCAGAAAGGATGAATAGGACACTACTTGAAAGGTCTAGAAGTATGCTTTCAAATGCGGGTTTGGGTAAGGAGTTTTGGGCGGAAGCCATTAACACATCTTGCTATTTGGTAAATCGATCTCCTACCACTTCAGTTGAGTTGAAGACACCTGAAGAAGTGTGGTCGGGTAAGACAGCCGATTATTCGAATTTGAGGGTGTTTGGTTGTCCCGCTTATGCACATGTGAATGAAGGAAAGTTGGAAGCTAGATCGAAGAAGTGTATTTTTGTTGGGTATCCCACAAATGTGAAAGGATATAAGTTGTAGTGTCCCGAATCATTCAAGTTCCTTATTTCAAGAGATGTCATTTTCAATGAGTCGGCCATGTTGAAGGCAAATGATGTTGCACCCGAGCCAACTATTAAGGAGAATGAGACGGTTGAGAAGAAGGTGGAGTTTGAGGTGTCGGTCCAAGAAGGTGATGATTTGATCTCACATGTTGATGTCAATTTGGAGGAAGCCCAAGAAGAGGCACAACCATATGCATTGGCAAGGGACCGAGCTAGAAGAGAAACAAGACCACCTACAAGGTATGGATACTCCGACTTTGCTTATTGTTTGGCAATTGCAGAGGATGTGGAGTATTGTGAGCCATCTTCCTACAAGGAAGCCATTTCTTCTAAAGATGTGGCCAATTGGGTTGTCGCTATGAATGAAGAGTTACAATCTTTACAACAAAATGAGACTTGGTCTCTTGTGAAGCCTCCGAGTGGTAAGAGGATTGTGGGTTGCAAGTCGGTGTTTAAGAGGAAGATTGATGGCTCAAATCCTGCGGATTTTCGATACAAGGCAAGGCTAGTGGCTAAAGGGTATAGTCAAGTCCAAGATGTGGACTTCAATGATGTGTTCTCTCCTGTAGTTAAACACACCTCCATTCGAGTTTTGCTCTCTTTGGTGGCAATGAAGGATTTGGAATTGAAGCAAATGGATGTAAAAACTGCCTTCTTGCATGGTGATTTGGAGGAGCAAATTTACATGAGCCAACCGGAGGGTTTTGAGGTTGCGGGAAAGGAGGACCGTGTGTGTCTTTTAAAGAAGTCCCCTTATAGCCTTAAGCAATCACCGTGGCAATGGTATAAGAAGTTTGACTCATTCATGGTGAGTATTAATTTTTATTGTTCCAATTATGATAGTTGTGTTTATTTCAAGAAGTTGGATGGTGGGAATTTCATTTACTTGTTGCTCTATGTGGATGACATGTTGATTGCATCCTGAAACTGGAAAGAAGTTAGGAGGTTGAAAGAGCAACTAAGTTCGGCATTTGAGATGAAAGATTTGGGGACCGCCAAAAGGATTCTCGGGATGGAGATCACAAGGGATAGGTCCAAAAGAAAGTTGTTTCTTTCACAAAAGAGTTTTGCCGAGAAAGTGCTACGCCGTTTTGGCATGGAGAAAGCGAAAGTTGTTTCAACACCCCTTGCGGCGCATTTCAAGCTTTCGGCCGCTTTAAGCCCAAAATCCGATGATGAGAAGAAATATATGGAAAATGTTCCATATTCGAGTGCGGTCGGGAGTCTCATGTACTTGATGGTGTGCACTCGACCCAACATTGCTCAAGCTGTTAGTGTGGTAAGTAGATATCTCTCTTGTCCGGGGAAAGGGCATCGGGAAGCGGTGAAGTGGATCTTCCGCTATTTGAGAGGTACTATTGATGCTTGTTTGGAGTTTGGTAATGGCAAGAAACTGACGGGTTTTGTGGATGCGGATTTTGCGGGTGATTTAGACAAGAGGCGTTCCTTGACGGGTTATGTTTTTACCCTTGGAGATTGTGCAATTAGTTGGAAGTCTACACTTCAAGCCACCGTTGCACTCTCAAGTACTGAGGCCGAATATATGGCAATTACTGAGGCTATTAAGGAGGCTATTTGGCTCAAGGCATTTGTTGGTGAGATGTCTTCACTCGAGGGTCCTATTACGGTGTTTTGTGACAACCAAAGTGCGATTCATTTGACCAAGGACCGCATGTACCATGAGAAGACGAAGCACATTGACATTCGATACCATTTTGTTCGAGATGTGATCTCGGAAGGCAAGGTTGCCGTGAAGAAGATTGGTACCGAATCGAATCCGGCCGATATGCTCACAAAGCCTCTTCCAATTGCAAAGTTCAAGTTTTGTTCAAGTTTGATGTCGATTTGTTTCTAGCTAGTTTGAGCTAGTTTAGTTTCTAGCATATTGCTAATATATCTTTATGTTTACCTTTGTTTAGGTTATGTTTGCTTTATGCATTTGCTTTATGTTTTAGTTTGTTCTAGATGTAATTTGGTTCAAGGTGGAGATTGTTATGTTATGACCCAAATTGCTTTGGGCCCATTGAGCTTTGTATCTTCACATATGTAAGTTTTGAATCAAAGGAAATAATCAACAATTTTGGCTAATCTTCTCTTCCAAAAACAGCCGGCTGCTTCTTCTTCCCCTTTTTTTTCTCTTCATCTTCTCAAACCCTAACAAATCCTATCAAACCCTAACAGAAAGTTTTCACCTTATATTAACCACATAAGAGCTAAACGGTAAGCAACGGTTTCTCAAACGCGATGGTGTCATTCACAATCTTTCAGACATCTCAGTTCCATAAGACTAACAAGAGTACGAATCCTTTAAAAAAAAACTATACTGTAAAGGATGATAATGTAACTTGAGAGCAATGAGTATCAAGAAGCTACAATCATTGAGAACTAGAAATATCAGCGAATGATTCTGGGGCCAAATACAGTTAAAGCATTACACAGCGAAAAGAGTATTGCACCAACCTAAGTAAACCTCAAACTAATTATACAACAGCAGTAAGAAATTAATTTAATCCATACACTGTGATGCGGGATTAGACACTTAACAACTGGCAGCAATACATGAACACAATATTGCAGATATTCGATTAAATTAATTTTCCATACTCTTGAGATGGCTGGTCCTAAACCTCCATAAAGCCTACAATAAAAACAGTGTATGTCAGGCTTGCATTAAAAGAAAAATTAAAGAGAGAAATCTCAAATAATATTAAGTATGGTCTACAACGCCTAATATCAAATACTTTTAATTTAAATAACAAAGAAAAACTCCGGAAAAAAGAAGATCGCCTAAAGTGAGAGGATATTAAGGACCCAATGCGTCCTGAAGATATTGAAGTTGATTACCCGAAATAGCAAACCTGAATCTGGGAAAGAGCTAGGAAATGCAAAGAAGCGGAAAGAGAAGCAGTAGGAAGGGGTCAACAGTGTTAGATGGAAGAAAGGTTTGGGATTTGGTTAATTCACAATTTGATTAGGTTTTCATAGCAATGGTAAATCAAATAGACAACTAGAAATGTATCGGCCAAAGCTGATTGGGAATTTATCTACCAATACTCAAGATAGGTCTTATATTGACTATAAATGGCAGCCGATACCCCATAACAATACTGAAGTTTGAAACCATGATATCAGGGACTAATTTCATTTCATAATATAAGACATCTCCTATCAATATGACATCATATCTGCTGATCACAAGGCTCCGAGAAATATTTGATAAAACAACTAATTCTTGACTTTAACTATTCCTTGACACAGAAAGTGTGCAACAACGAGGGTTCCTCATAACAGTAAGAGATCTCATATTCTCATGGTTTCTCCAAAATTTCCTACACTAACAAAAAGTCTAGATTAAACAGATGATTCATTTAACAATTTTAAGGGACTAATATCAAATAGAGACAAATTTATGGGAATAATTATCAAAAAAGGTATAGAAATTTTAATCTTTAAAATAGCTGACAGGTTTATAGGGATCGCATGTACAAGATGAATATGTAAAATGAAAAGTAAGAAGCAACAGCAATATGATTAACCCATACCTGTAGGTCTCTCTCCAAGTGCATACACTGAATCATCATCATTTGGAACCCCCTGAAAGAAGAAAAAGCACTACGAAAAGTCCTGAAGATGGGTATACTAGGATAAGTTACATACATAATTCAAAAATAATCCAAAAGAAAGACATGCAAAATAACAGAAAAAGAGATTTATATTGCTACATCTTTAACTGTTAGTATCTATACCAAAAGCACCAGTTAGTATATATTCCCATGAGATTAGTTTATGTTTGTTAATTTTGCTTAAGAAGGCAGATGATTTGTTTGATATATGGAACTTCGAAACCATAACTAATTCTAATGGGTACTAAAATAAAATAGAATCTCCCACATGAAAATTTTGGCCTTCTGAGAACCTCCGCATTACATGTGGTATTTTGCTGGTGCATATAAGATAAGTAAGAATTATTCTTTCTCTAGATACGCTACAATGACACCAGGTCTTCGAACTGTTAGAATATAAATATTAAAACCCTCATCCTTGCCACAACTTCGGAGTTTTGGTCCATCGGTAGGGTCATTAATATGGTATCAGAGCAACCCAGAGCAACCCAGGTTCGAATCTCACTGGCTGCGCAATTTAAAATGCGGATTAAAAAAAAATACCGGTGCGTATAGTCCAGATCTTGGCCCAAAAAGATGGCCCTCAACCTGCGGGAGCGTGTTAGAATATAAATATTAAAACCCTCACCCTTGCCACAACTTCGGAGTTTTGGTCCATCGGTAGGGTCATTAATACGAACCATGATCTGTGTGTGTTAAGAGGGTCCTGTATCTGGGTAAGAAATCTTCTGATTTTAGGTCTCTTATTTTCTTATTTCTTCATATTCTTTTCCATGCCTATGATATAGTCTCTATTTCTCATACTTGTCACGGTAGGAAATCTTCTGATTTTGTGTTTTACTTGTCAATAACCCTTCTTCAACAAGGTTTGGGTTATTGTTTTTGGAAAAAAGAAGAATCTACTAAAATAATATATATTTCTTGAAATACGAATTGTATGTGTCAAAATACTAGTTAATACGATTACTTCGCATAATTATCTTATATTATTTCTGGCCATAGTACCTCGGCTTCATGAATACCCATCCCTGACTCCAGGTCATTGAGATCAGAGGGAACTGCTTCACAAGGTGTGTCACTTTCAAGATTTTCACAAATCAAAAAAGAATGACTATCATGAAAACCAGGAAGATCTCCATTCTCTGCTTGGTTCAGAAAACTATCCGAGTTTGGATGCATTGGTTCCTTCCTGCAAAAATAAATATCTAACATTACAGAACTATAGCACTCTAAATAGACATTATAAGCTACTTGCTCAGGTTCTAAGCGAATATACAGACTCAAGCAAACTAAATGCCTACTTTGAGTATTTGAATAACAATTATGTTCAACTCAACACCAACATATTGCATGTAACAAGAGGAACTCACTTAGGATTTGAAGGGTCATAAGTTATTCCATCTACTGAATCATCTTTGAGATCGGTCACTTGAACCACTTTGTGAGTACTTGCTAACGGACTGTAGTTTTCATCTACATTTTTGTTGTTGTCACCTATAGAAAGCCCAAAATCTAGTGATGCTTCTTTTCCAGTTTCCAGACTAGACGCTGAAGTTTGAAAATGATCAGGAACAGAATCATTCAAAATTTCAGCTACTTCAGAGAATTCCACAACGTCAGATAGTATCTGCTCCTCATCTTCCAACCTAGCATCAAGTTCAGGTTCAGTTTTTGGAATAAAAGCATTATCAACTGGCTTCTTCTCACCAATTTCACCTGCCTCATGCATTTCTTCATCCATTTGGGGCCTCTCAACACCTTCGGTTGATTGTTTTTCTCTCAAATTCTCTGCTTCGGTAACTCTTGTGTTGCAAAGTTCCCACCCTGGTCGACCCTGTCTCGCTTCCTGTTGACGGTCAATAGATTCAGCAGCTGATTCCTTTTCCACGTTAGCTTGATCGGTAAGTGAACCATTTGAAGAACCCATAACGAGATCTTCTCCTTTAGTAACCTTCATCACCCGAGAAAAATTTTCAAGTACATTTCCTGCCTCAATAATAATCCCTTCATCAACTTCACCTGGCACAATCGTTTCTTCATCCATTTGGGGTCTCTCAATTCTTGGGCTTGATTGTTTTTCTATGGACTTCTCTTCTTTGATAACAACTGAGTTGAAAGATTGCGAAGCCGGTGGACTTCGAGTCGCTTCCTGTTGTCTTTCAACAGATTTATCAACTGCTTCCTTCCCCATGTCATCCTTCCCCGTGTCAGCTTGATTCACAAGTGAACCCTTTGAAGAACCCATAACGAGATCTTTACCTTTAGCAGCCTTGGTCTTTCCATATGAACTTTCGACTGTGTTACTTCCCTCATTAATAACCCCTTCATCCATCTGCGTGCCTTTCTGTGCTATCAGTGATAGTAGAGGCTTACTGGGCACTCTTGCAAACCTGCATAGTTCACTTGGCTGAACATCTGCCTCCTTTCGACCATTTTCCTTCTTTGAATCACCACTTGTATCACTCTTCACTGCAATTTCCAAATCCGTAACCTCACCATTATCAGCCACAACTCTATCATGCACTTCGTTCTTAGTCATTTTCGGGCTTACCTTATTCGACTGCCTGCAAACCTCACTTCTCGACGAGAACCTACCTAACCTCCCTCCCCTTTCTCTATCATTCCCGCTATGAAAGTCATCTTCCTCTTCCATGTCATTACACCTCCTATCAAACCTCCTTTGCCTTTCTCCATCATACCCACGATCAAAATCATCTTCCTCTTCCACGTCAATATAGTCCCTACCAAACCTCCTTTGCCTTTCTCTACCATACCCAGGATCAAAATCATCTTCCTCTTCCCTATCATTACAACCCCTACCAAATCCCCTTTGCCTTTCTCTATCATTCCTGCGATCAAAGTCACCTTTAACAGACCCCCTTCGCCTCTCTCTATCATACCCACGATCAAGCTCACCTTCATCCATATCCCTATACCCCTTACCAAACCCCCTTTGCCTTTCTCTACTGTACCTACGATCAACAAAGTCATCTTCCTCTTCCATATCATTATACCCCCTCCCAAGCCCACTTCGCCTTTCTCTACCATACCCACAATTAAACTCACCTTCCTCTTCCATATCATTATAAACCAGTCGCCTTTCTCGATTACGTCCACGATCAAACTCACCTTCCTCTTCCATATCATTATACCCTCTATCAAAAACCCTTTGTCTTTCTCTACCATACCCACGATCAATTTCGCATTCCTTGTCCATATCATGACACACTCTATTCCTCTTCCCAAACCTCCCATGCTCTCTCCCCGAATCCACCTCCATTCTCTTCTTCCCTCTTCGATCGTCATCGTCACAATCATCACTATGTATATAAGCATTGTTCTTTTCTACAGAGACAAGTGAATCAAGGGGGAGCAAGCCCTTATAAACTAAATACTCAGCGGCAAGTCTGCCAGCTTCCATAAAGATTTCCCTTTTTCGACGAGGTGGAATGTCATGTGATTTGTGGCCAACGCTTCCATTGTCACTCCCATTGTTACTCCGATTGTACCGACGATAATTATGATATGAATTAGGGTTACTGTGCCATCTCTTACCAGTGAAATTTCCGTACCTGCCTCGCATTCTTGATTCAGCTTCTTAAAAAAACCCTTCTTTTTTGTGATTAGATTTGAGCAAGGGCTTTCAGAAACCCTAGAAAATAGATCACTGGATTTGATCGATTCAACAAGCCTGAGGTAAAATTTGAGGGAAAGATCGGAACTTTGTCAGCTCACATTTTAAAGAAACCCTAATTTGGGGAGAAATAGAAGATCGATTAGATGGGTTTTGGGAGATGGTGAGTTTTGAGAGGAAGAAGAAGGAAAGAGATTGTCACTCACTCCTTGATTCAGAGCAGGTTTGGTAGTGAAGCTGGAAAAACTAATTTAAAAGAAAATTGCAGGTTTTGTGTCCTCTTCAAACTTCAGTGGGGGCTTTATTAAATCTTAGAAATGTATAATTATAATTATTATCAATTATTTTATGATAAAGATTTATTATTCATTATTTATTATTTAATAGGTTTGCCCGTTGACACGTGCCTACGGCACGTCTTCGGAACGGTGCACCTGGTTTGATTATATAAAATAATTTTGGAGATCCAGTAAATTAATTGAAGTAACAAACATATTATATGAGGAAGCAGTATATCTACCTTTAAGCTCAACCATCACCTTCTTGATCATTAACTTGAACTTACTTGGAATGCATATAGTTTGTTAGAAACACTGCATAAAGTTTTTTTTAACTTTAACATCACTTTTAGATGCCTGTAATAGTTATGTAAGGACATTATCATATAGGTTTTATAGAGCTTACTCTAATTCCATAACCACTATGAGCATGTCTAAATACATGAAGTTCTCAAAACTCTAAACAAAGCTAATCATTTATTTTATCTTCACTTTGTCTCCCCATTGCACCTTTATAAATAAAAAAAATCAAAATGGATAAATAACAAATTTACTTTAGTTGTCTTTCTTGAGTGGAGAGTTTGCACCATTCACTGGTAAACTCCAGTCATCCCAATTCTATATATCCAAACATATACTAAAAGTTCTTATATGTTATGTTATCCATGGTTTCTAATAACCAGTGAAGGGAACATATCACGATAGTATTTTCTCTAGTAGTAAAGAAATTAATGTTGCATATTTGCAAAGTTATTTTAGGTTGCTGGTCAGCTTACTTTTCCTGCTATGGTTTGGAAGCGAAATTGAGGCCATCAAATAATCCATCTCTCATTTGCGTACACCTTAAATCAGAACCAATAAAAAACTCATCAAATAAATCACCAAATTAAAATTTTTTAAACCCCAAAATAAAACAATCATACCTCTCTGAACTTAGATCCCATGCACACACAAAATTCAAGTCAGCAAAAAACTGAGTAATCCCCTGCACACACAAAATTAAAAATTAAAATGAGAATTGGGTTAATGAGATGAAATTAGAGTCGTCGCATCGCATATAGAGGCTCTCGATTCGGTGGAGGGGAGTCGCCGATAAGGAGTCGCTTGATATTCGCGCTCGATTTTGTGGAGGGGAGTCACCGATACGGAATCAACAGCGAATCAGATATCGGCGACGACCTCTTGATTGGGGTTCGACATTGGATTAGGATTTGCTTTAAGATTTTCAAATTTACAAAATTTTAAACTTTTAAAATTTTTTTAATAAATTTTTAAAATTTTTAAAAATTCTAATTTTTTTAAATTTTAAAATTTAAATTTTTTTTTAAAATTTAGTTTTTTTTAAAAAAATAATTTTTAAAAAAATTTTAAAATTTTTTATTATTTTTAATTTCTAAAATTTCTAAAAATTTTTAAATTTTTAAAATTTTTGATTTAAAAATTTTAAAATTTTTTTTATTAAAAAATTTTAATTTTTTTTTTGTAATTTTTTTTGTAAGCTTTTGATTTTTTTGATTTATTTTTGAAGTTTTGAAAATTTTAATTTTTTTTTGTTTTTTATTTTTAAACTTTTTTTAATTTTTAATTTTGTTAATTTTTGAATAGGAGAGAGAGAGAGTGAGGGAGAGAGAGAGTGAGATAATTAAATAAATAAAGGTGTTGTTTTGGGTTGGGGGATTTGAATTTTAGTTTTGGGGGAAAACTTTCGGGCGCGGGGGGGGGGGGGGGGGGGGGGGGGGGGGAAATGTGTTTTGTGAGATTAGATCTGAGCCTTTGATTTTTGGGGGATTGAAGGTGAGCCACTTGATAGCTTTCTATGTATTTTCTTATATAGATTATTGATTGTTTATACTTGTGTGGGTTCCATCAATTTTTAAAATATTTCTTTAGTAGAAGATGGAATTAGCTAAAAGTTTGACAAACACAACTATCAATAATATACGGTTCAGTGGGCGCTCACACAGATCAATATCAGTTTTTGTTTATATTAGCGCACAGGATATCCCGTGTTGACGCCCCATCATCTTTTACTATTAGAATTGATAAAAACAAATGTCGTAGCATTCATCTCTTTTTAAAAAACATATTTTACGTTATTAGGAAGGTGTTAGGGAATTTTTGAGTAGCGAAGGATTACAGCAAGGGGCGACAACCAATCACAATGAATAACTAAGCAACGTAGACCACACCAAGCACAATAACACACAAGATTTTTCCATGATCGATCAGCCAAATTCTGAGGAGAAATAACCGAGATATTATTCAACTAGAGAAGATACAGGAGTTACAATACTTTCACCAAGAACCTATTTATCTCTCAAGCCTCACTAGAAGATACTCGGTTGTTACAATGGAAAACTCTCAGAGGAAGTACTACCTCTGTTACCGCTGATTTCGGTGTGGGGGTAAACAGATAGAATTTGTGAGTCCGAGAACAACCTGAACAGTTGACTCAAGCCTTCTTGCTCCTAGCGCAACCTGCAAGGAAGTGCAAGACACCGGGGTTGATTCCGGCGACGCACCCTCCGACGCTCTTGTCAGTAATCAGAAGAGATTAAGAAAGAGCTTAAAAGTGGTGAAAAAGTGATTAACCTGTAACAGAGGTAGGAGGGGTCGTATTTATAGTCGCCAGGGGAGTTGTTTAAGGGCCTGATTTCCTGTGTAATAGCCGGGAGTAAAATCCTCAGTCTGTTTAGGAAACTGACCCCTTGATTCCCGGTGAGAGCAAATCAGGCCCGTTGATTGGGTCAAATCAGTGGCCCTGATTTGTCTCTTACTAGTCTGGGCTCGCTTCGGGTCGGGACCCGTGCCCAATTGGAGCGGACCCATTGGTGGGTTATTGGATCTGTGAGAAGGAGATTCAGAACCCGCTTTGGACCCGCTTGTATGTGAAATTACCTTTTTACCCCCGAGCTTCGAGATTCGTGCCCAATCTGGACGGTTCCGATTTAACCCCATTTTTAGCCATATCATGAGCCCCCCACTCCTAAAGACTGAGCGTGATCAGCCTTTGAGGAGTAGTTTGACTGTTTTGGTGGCTAGCGGAGTTGTATCGGAGTCCATGTGGAGGACTTAGGATCTTGAAGGGGGTAGTGAGGTAACTTTTGGTGCCATGTGCTGTTTTCTAGCCATATCGAGTATTTGGCGTCTTTCATCTATTTTTTTTGGATTATTTATTTAATTTTGCGATGTGTTTACTAATCGTTCGGGGGGCCTTAACAGTGCATTCTGGGCAATAATTGTTCATTCAGGGGCCCAAAAATATACCCCCGAATTTTTAATTATTTTCTAGAATTTTTAGTTAAATTTCCCGAATTTTTAGCAATTTTTCGCAATTTTTAAATAAATAAAGCGATTTAAATAAATAAAAAACGATTTTTAATACTGATTTATGGCGTGGCACAATCTGGACCTCTGATCATCATCGAGCGTGATTTTCTGAGAGATCTGACGGTCTCCATCGCTCGGCGTCTTTTTTCTCCGTTTACGAGCTCGGAATGGCACTTGCTCGGCTGCCGACCGGAGACTAGGGGGTTCGGCGTTCCGAGCGACATGGCGCAATCTGAGCCATCGGATGGCGGCGCGTTTCCCAAGAAAACGCTATCTTGTCTTTTAGCGCACGTGGCGCAATCTGGACCGTTCATCATTAGAAGCACGAATTTCTGAGAGATCCAACGGTCGTAGTAGCTCGGTGTCTTTTTTCTCCGTTTGCGAGCTCGGAAAGGCACTTGCTCGGCAGCCGACCGAAGGCATGGAGTTTCGGCAGTCCGAGCGACGTGCTCGTAACTTCGGTCGGATGACGTGGGGCAAGTTCAAGCTCGGAAAGGCGCTCGTACGGCAGCCGACCGAAGGCAGGGGGTTTCGGCTGTCCGGACGACCTGGCGCAATCTGAACCGTTGGATGACGATGCGTATCTCGAGACGGGCACATTTCTCAAGAAAACACGATCTTGTCGTTTAGTGTCATCGGCGAGATCTGGGCCGTCTGATTGAGATCATGCGCGAAAGTTGAGGAGAAAGTGTGTTTTCTCCTTTTGCGAGCTCGGAAAGGCACTTGCTCGGAATCCGACCGGAGACAGGGGGTTTCGGCAGGACGAGCGACGTGGCGCAGTCTGAGCCATTGGATGACAACGCGCATCTCAAGACGGGCACATTTCTCAAGAAAACACTATCTTGTCGTTTAGTGTCCTCGGCGAGCATGTCGTCAACGTACACCTCCATGTTTCGGCCGATCTGGCTCTGGAAGACCTTGTTGACGAGGCGCTGGTAGGTGGCGCCCACGTTCTTCAACCGAACGGCATGACCCGGTAGCAGTAGAGGCCTTGGTCGGTGACGAAGGAGGTCTTCGGAATGTCCGGAGGGAACATTCGGATTTGATTGTACCCCGAGAAGGCGTCCATGAAGCTGAGGAGCTCATGGCCCGAGGTGGCGTCAATAAGGGTGTCGATGTTCGGGAGAGGGAATGGATCCTTCGGACACGCCCTGTTCAGGTCGGTGAAGTCAATGCATATCCTCCACGAGCCATTGGACTTCTTGACCATTACAACATTCGACAGCCACTCGGGGTAATTTACCTCCTGTATGAACTTGGCCTTCAGCAGTTTATCCACCTCCTCTTTGATGGCCTGCTGTCGCTCGGGAGCGAACTTTCGCCTCTTCTGCTGAACCGGTTTGCACCCCGGTTCGACACTCATGCGATGGACGAGCAGCTCCTCAAAAATGTCGGGCATGTCTGCGGCCGACCAAGCGAACAAGTCACGGTTATCCCGAATGCATTGAATCAGGTCCGAGCACAGTGCGGTCGGCAAGGACTTGCTGATGAGGAACTTCCGGCTCGGGTCCTCGTCCGAGAAGAGCACTTCTTCTAACTCGTCCGCCGGCTCGGACGTTGGCCGAGCTTTCGGCTCGGGGATTTCTAGTGTCTCGAGCAAGAGCACTGGTCCCCCGGTGGAAGTCATGTAGCACTTCCGAGCTGTTTCTTGGCTTCCCCTGACTTCCCCTACTCCCGACCGAGTGGGGAACTTCATTTTCAAATGGTACGCCGAGGGGACAGCTTCCAAGGCGGCTAGGCCGGGTCGGCCTAGGATGACATTATATGCCGCCGGGACGTCGACGACCATGAAGTCCATCGGCTCGGTCCGGGTAGTAGGGGCGCTTCCCGCGGTAACGTCTAGGGTTATCACCCCCTCGACAGTTATCGGGACCCCCGTGAACCCGTGGAGTGTGTAACCGGCCGGTTTGAGACGGTCCCGAGACAGCTGCAGGCCTCGGAAGGCCGAGAGAAGAGAATATTGACCGAACTCCCATTGTCTACTAAAATCCTCTGCACCTTGAAGTTGGCCATGCGGAGGTCGATGACGAGGGCATCACAGTGTGGGGTTCGGACCCCTTCGAGGTCGGCATCGGAGAAAGACACAGGGACGTCGAGACCTTTGGGAGGAGGGGCACTGTGAACCGAGTTGACCTCTTGGACGAAGGCCTTCCGGGAGGAATTAGAGGAGCCCCCCATGGGGCCTCCGTGGATCAGGTGCAGAATCCGTTCCTCCTCGAACTCGGGTGTCTCTTCGCGTCGCTCGGAATGCTTGTTAGCCCCCCGAGGCGGAGGAGAATTGCGGTCCGCCCGATCGTTAGCCTTTACGAATTTGGCCAACTGCCCCCTCCGGATGAGGGCTTCGATCTCATCTCTCAAAGCCCGACAGTCGTTCGTGTCGTGGCCGTGGTCCCGATGGTAATGGCACCATTTATCTTTGTTCCTCCTCTTTGCCGGGGTGTGCATCCTCGGAGCTGGAGGGATGACCCCCTCCTTCTCCACTTCCATTAGGATGGTAGAGATGTTAGTGGTGAGGGGAGTGAACTTCTCGAACCTGGGGGGAGGGCGACGCTGACCGCCATTGTCCTTCTGAGCTTTCTTGGACTCCTCTTCCCCCGTCACCTTCCTCTTCGACCCTGAGGAGGGCCCCCCGAAGCTCGGAAGGGCTTCGGCCTCCTCGGCTCGGATATACTTCTCGCACCTCAGGAGGAGGTCGGCGAAGTCATGTGGGAGCTTCTTGGCTAGAGACGATCGGAGGTTGGCATTGAGAACGTTCGACTGGAACGCCACGGTCGCCACTGACTGGTCTAAGGAGGCGATAGACCTGACCTCTGCGGTGAATCTCTTCACATAGTCCTGCAGCTTCTCTTCCCTTTCCTGCCGCAGATTCAGCAGGGAGAGACTTGTCTTCTCGGCTCGCCTGCTACTCACAAAGTGAGTTATGAACAGTGTTTCAAACTGCTCGAACGAGAAGATAGAGGAGGGGGCGAGTCTGGAATACCATTCCCGAGCCGACTCCCTGAGGGTGGCAGGGAAGGTCCTGCAGAGCACGCCGTCGGAAGCTTGATGGATCAGCATCAGGGTCTTGAAGCTTTCGACGTGATCGACCGGGTTGGATTCCCCTGAGTACATTTCAAACTGCGGAGGTTTGAAACCCCTCGGTATGTGGGCCTCCATGATCGACCGCGAGAAAGGGGGTCGGCTAGGATGGACGGTTCCTGCTCGGGACTCCTCCTCCCTGTCCATGCGGCCGATACGCCTTTCCACCTCATGGAGACGGCGGATGAGGGCGTCGTCCCTCCGCTGGTAATCGTATGACCCCCCGGACTCCTCTTCATAAGAGGGGGAGCGCGGACTACGGCGCCGGTAGTCCTGGGATCGGCGAGGACTGTATTGCTGCCGCTGGCGGCTGGGAGCCGGGGAAGGACTTCGGGTTCGGCGGCGAGGACTGGGGTCCCTCGGGGGCGTCGGAGCCCTCTGAGCATTTTGGACGTTCTACCGAAGGTTGAGGGCCTGTAGCACAGTGTCCTGAAATTGCAGGAACTCGGCACGAGTGATCGGTGCGTCATTGTTCCTCCGAGGATGCCGATCCGTGGGGGAATGCGGCCTCCTCCTCCTGCGTTCGGGAGACATTGCCCGGCCCCTGCGGTCCGGGGACCTCCTACCGTCTCGGCGACAAGGAGACCGCTCACCCTGACGCTGGCGGGAGGCTCCCTCTCGGGCCCGCCTCTCGTCAAGGTGGGTGCGGAGGTCGTCGTCCTTCTGGCGGTTCAGGAGCATGTTGCGGAGGTCGGGATGATGAGAAGCCATCGAGTCCGAGGACCCATTATGGACCGAGACATGGTCCGGGTTGAGGGGCTGCTTCTGGTTCCGACCGTTATGGCCGGAAGGGCCATTGTTGGGTTGCTTCTTGGGAAGAGGAGGTTGGCCCTGCTGGGCCGGAGGAGGAAGGTCGGGCTGAGGAATAGGATTGAAGGGGGCTTCCTCTGTAGGGTCGGCGGGATTAGCTCCACGGTTTGACCCTCGGGATCTGACCTTCTTTGGAGGCATGGTTGGAGAGGACGACAGAGAAGGGGCTGAGGCTGTTCGTGTGGTTGTGTTCCCACAGACGGCGCCAATCTGTTACCGCTGATTTCGGTGTGGGGGTAAACAGATAGAATTTGTGAGTCCGAGAACAACCTGAACAGTTGACTCAAGCCTTCTTGCTCCTAGCGCAACCTGCAAGGAAGTGCGAGACACCGGGGTTGATTCCGGCGACGCACCCTCCGACGCTCTTGTCAGTAATCAGAAGAGATTAAGAAAGAGCTTAAAAGTGGTGAAAAAGTGATTAACCTGTAACAGAGGTAGGAGGGGTCGTATTTATAGTCGCCAGGGGAGTTGTTTAAGGGCCTGATTTCCTGTGTAACAGCCTGGAGTAAAATCCTCAGTCTGTTTAGGAAACTGACCCCTTGATTCCCGGTGAGAGCAAATCAGGTCCGTTGATTGGGTCAAATCAGTGGTCCTGATTTGTCTCTTGCTAGTCTGGGCTCGCTTCGGGTCGGGACCCGTGCCCAATTGGAGCGGACCCATTGGTGGGTTATTGGATCTATAAGAAGGAGATTCAGAACCCGCTTTGGACCCGCTTGTATGTGAAATTACCTTTTTACCCCCGAGCTTCGAGATTCGTGCCCAATCTGGATGGTTCCGATTTAACCCCATTTTTAGCCATATCAACCTCCAATGGAGGCCATTCCAATAATTTATAGAGTTCTACAAAACCCTGAAGATAAAGCACACGATAAGAGTCGTACAATATTAATTGGAGCACAAACTTGGGATCAAACAATTCCCCAAGGAACATGCCCATATGCTGTTATCGCCTAATTGCGGTCGACTACTCAAAGTAGCAGTCTAATGCAATGAAGTCGAGACCATCTAAAGAGGAGATTTGATCATTGTGGTTGACTGCTACTTTGGGCAGTGGACTGTCACCTGCTTTTCTGCCAAACAACAGCTCTTTCGCCTCAACTTCTTCGCTTCGCCCTATTCTCCTCACATCGAACCTAATATGCAAGACATAAACTCTAACAATCTCCACCTTGGAATGCATACAATTTCTTCCACACTAGAATCTTCCCTTTCTCCTCTTGTAAACAACACAATTCAGTGGCTTCTTCTGCTAGACGAATTTACCTCCACATATTATTTCTCCAATTGTATGCCCCCTCAAGGGCATACCCCAATAGGCGTCAATACGGAGGCGTCATCCTTTGCACGAACTCCACCTACCACGAGGCATCCTCCACCTCTCGACGATATTTGAACGTCATGATCTTGTGTCAGTGATTCTAGTGGCGGCGAACTAGGTGCTTTAGTAATGATAGGCTTTAAAACACTCGGTTGGGTCTTCCCGTTCTCACAAAACTTGTAGAGGTTGTGCTGAACACCCCTCCTTCCCCTCATCACCTTACAACAATCTTCCCTAACTTATAGAACTGCACCTCAAACTGTGTACCTGCAACCCGGTGCTTCTAAAGTTCCCAATGATATAAGGTTCCACTTCATCACAAGAAGATGCATGCCTTCTTCAATGTGAACTCCTTTCTATCTGGCATCTCCAACTCAACTGTCTCCTCACCCACTACGTCACAACTCTCACCAGTCCCTGTCCGCATACCTCTTGTAGACTTGTAATTAGAAAACATCTTCCTCTCGGAGCAAATATGAGAAGAACTACCTAAATCATGAAACCAACCAGAATTCACATCTTTAGAACTTGAAATAAGAAGATAGTCAAAGTTATCACCTGATTCAACGACACTGACTATGTTGGCACTCTTCTGATTCAATAACTTGTGACAATTTGTCTTGTAATGCTCAACCCTTCTGTAATGGTGGCAATGGATCCCACTCTTACTCGCACTACCCCTTCTAATTGAAGTTCCCTCCACTGCCATGCAACACAAAGAAGTAGACTCTGATTTCTAAGTTTTCTTCCTAAGTTCATTCTCCTTCAAGCCCTTGATAACACTGGCCATCAAGAGCTTCTCCTTTGTAGATTGCTCGTATGAATCTGGCAGTGAATATATCAAGTTGAAAGCTTTATACTCTTCATTGAGATCATCTGTGTTTATCGCCTTCAATCCGGATAACACCTTATTGAATTCCACTATATGATCATGAAGAGCGGTATCTTCCTTCATTGAGAAACAAAATAGTTTTCTCTTTCAGTACATCTGATCCAGTAACGAAAGTCTCGAATAGTCAATTATGAGTCACGCCACCAGACTTGCTGCATTTGTTTCCTCAAGAAGGTTGCACTTGACTTCGTCCGCTAATAACAGTCGGATCAAACTCAAAGCTTTTAAACAAATCTTATCTCACGTCTCCTTTGCCATGCTAGCTGGCTTTATCGCCACATTAGACTTCTCTTTGTCTCCTTCTAAGGCAAGATGCAAGTCCTCTTGAACTAATACATCGTACATGTCCACCATCTAAAGAATAAAGTTGATCTTACCATCGAACTACTTTTTTTATAACGGGAATAGAGTCGAATGACTCCAGCCCAAATATATTAAAAAACAGAATATGTACAAAGTCAAGTTTTACACAAAGTAAAACTGGTAGAAACAAACGCAGAAATACACAACATCAAAAAACAACAGTGGCAATAGAAAACATTGCACTACACTAAAATCCCTCTAAGCGACGGGCTGCAAAAAGTAAAGAAACTGAAGGCAAGCAGGATGCAGTAAGCAAGGTCCACAATACCATCGAACTACTTGATCTTCAAAAAACTATGATCTGTCATCTTCACTATGGAACTCAAGTAACCTTTGCTTTGATACAAGTTGTTAGGGAATTTTGGCATAACAGAGCGAGAGGCAACAACCGATCACAATGAACAACTAAGCAATGTAGACAACATCCAGCACAATAGCACACAAGATTTGCCAATGTTTGACGAGCCAAATCCGGGGAAGAAATAACTGAGATATTATTCAACTAGAGACGATACAAGAGTTATAATACTCTCAACAAGAACCTATCTATCTCTCAAGCCTCACTAGAAGATACTCTGTTGTTTATAATGAAAAACTCTCAGATGAAGTACTACCTCTTATGAATGTCATTCCAATGATTTATAGCACTTTGGAAAAACCTAAGTTGTAATCTTGATCATTCACTGTCTGATATACCCTGAAAAGAAAGCCACATGATAGGATCCGTACGATATTACTTGGAGCACAAACTTGGGATCAAACAATTCCCCAAGGAACATGCCCATCTACTGTCGTCACCCACTTGTGGTTGACTGCTCAAAGTAGCAGTCGATTACAATGAAGCCGAGACCATCCAGAGAGGGCGTCTAATAGTTGCGGTCAACTGCCACTTTGGGCAGTCAATTGTCTCTTGCTTCCCTGCCATACAATAGCTCTTTCACCTCCACTTTTTTGCTTCAAACATCTTCTCGTTTCACCCTATTCTCATCATATCAAATTTAGTATGCAAGACATAAACCCTAACAGAATGTCCATTATTGAAATAGTTGGAATTTTCTTTTTCAAAGTTTGTTTGATCGATCATGAGAAAAAGGTTACATCCCATGAGAGATGTCATTGGATCTCCTTAAATTTTAGGTAATTTTACTGCACACAATTACTTGGGTGGGTTCCATTAGTTTTTAAAAAGTTTCTTTGGGGAAGTGGTGATTGGGTGTGGGCCTTCAACTGTTGTTCCAATGGGGAAGTGGTGATTAATTGTCCGTCCATTAAAATTCTGGAGGATCTGGTTGCCAGCAACTCTCTTTCCATTGGTGCAATCCATGTATCCATTCGTAAATGGATTTGTCGTGATATACCCCCGCCCCCTTTGATTCCCTCTCTTGTTAAGGTCACGTTGCTGGGTCTCTGCCATTTTGTGTTTCACAGCGCGTTGTGTCTGAGTTTACTAAATGCATTGGTGAGTTACAACACATCTCCTCTTCTACTATGTTGGCTTCTGGCTGTCTTCAAGTCGATGCTGATTTCTTTTGTCCGTCGGTTAAAGAAAGGATTGATTCTTTCTCCTTAAGAGGCCACAAAACTTTGTTTCTGGTATCGGTCTCTTATCAAGATAGTGCTGTTGTTCTCCCGTCGCCAGTTCCCTCGCCTATTGCGGCTTCCAATCCACAAGGAAAACCTTCTTCTTTGCCCACTTCTTTCTCAGTCGGTACCTCTTCTCAGTCGATCACTCCTTCTTCCAAGTGGAGGAGGTCTCACAGGGATCATCCCAAAAATTATCCGCCACTCCAGCAGAGACCGGTGGTCGCTTCTCCCAAACCCGAGATCTCTCCTTCTAAAGCTCCCAATTTGGTTTGGATTAATCCGGATTTGGCTTCGGGGAAATCCCTTTCCTCGCCTCAGGGTGCGATGACTGATTCTATCCCTAAGCCCGCTTTGCCGCTTGCCATCTTGGATTCTCGGCTCTCCGTCCTTCCCGGGCTCGCCTTCCCTACTCCGGCTAAGCAAAATTCTACTGATGCTTCTGAGAAGTGGTCCGCTTGGGATGCGAATCCCCATTACTCTTCTGACTGGCAAAAATTCATAAGTGCGGTTCATTGCACCCACTCTTCTGGTCCGGTGAATTCCTTCTCGCCTACTAAAGTTTCTTCCGCTCCCTCTCTGAAGGCGGATGCGTGGGTTGATAAAGATGATCTTTTAGAGGATGAGCTGGTAGAGCTGGATCATTACCAGTCCCAAAACATGTATTCTTCCCCTCTATTTCTTTTGTTTATCATTTCATATCTTCTAATTGTTTGAAGTATTTCAACTTTGTCGTTTTCAAAATTAGTTCTTTCTCGATTTCCATGACAAGTTTCAACCACGATTCCGATCTTGCTATTCTCCGTCTCTTTCAACTACATGGTTGGCTCCCTCCTATTCCGCTTGTGGAGCCAGATCTTCCCATTAGTTATGATAGATCGACCGACTATATCCTTCCCCAAGTTGGCCACTGTTTGGGCTCTACCGACCATACGATCTCTTTAGCCCCTGTCTCCGCAGACACCTCAGTGGTGCCTGTGGACTCCCATGCAGGGATCCGTCCTGAGCAACAGGGTGCTCACGGTAACAAATCTATAAGAAAAAGGAAGTTTGTTAATCATAAACTTGTCTCTGTCATTCGTTTTAGTGCTCGTATTCGAGCCAGTAGAGAATCGAAATTGATGGCAGACTCCCAGTCGCTCCTAGCGGCTCAGTTCCGCAGTTTCGATTCACCTCCCCCCTCCCCTTTTGCATCTGGAAAGAAACATTATGGATCCATATACCAAGTGCACTTTGATTCTCTTTCCAATCTAGATATGCTTGGCATGACTAGGAAGATGGGATTCCTAGTTGATGTGGATAATTTTATTGATTTTGATGCTATTCGCGGTCGCAAAATTTCTAGAGCTTTTGAGGGTAATGGTTTTAATGATTAGCATCTCTTGGAATATTCGGGGACTTAGGTGTCCATCGAAGCAACAAGCGGTGTTTCAACTTATTTCCTCCTCCCATTGTGACTTGATCTCTATTTATGAATCAAAAATTGAATCACCCTCGCCTTCCCTCCTACGTTCATTAGGCGGATCCTTAATCTCTCATTGAATTTTTCTTAATGCCATATGCACTAGAGGAGATATCCTCTTCGGTTTCAAAGAATCTAGCTTCTCTCTCATCTCGACTCGTCGTTTAACTTTCTTTCATTGGTTCGAATTCAATTGTGACCTAACTGTGGTGTCTGTTTATGGTCCGTCTTCTGTGGATTGTCGCGATATTTTCTGGAACGAACTTAACTCCTTCCATCACGACATCAATGGTTTCTGTCTTTTTTGTGGTGACTTTAATGTTACTAGATTCTCTCCCGAAAAACCGGTTTCTTCCTCTTACTCTTTAGACTCTGCCTGTTTTAATGATAGCATTCGCTCCCTCCAACTGACTGATTTGCCCCTTAACGGTAGAGCATTCACCTTGTCGAATATGAGATCCCCTCCGATCATGGCTAAGCTTGATTGCCTTTTGGTTTCTCTCGATTGGATCAATTTTTTCCACAATTCTTTTGCTCGGCTTTACCCAACCCTTCGTCTGATCACATCCCTATCTCTTTGTCGTCGAACTATAATTTCTCCAGATCATTCAAGTTTCGCTTCGAAAAATGTTGGTTTTAAGATCAAACCTTCGTCAATCTCATCACAGAATGTCTTTCTTATATTACTGACTCTTCGGATTTAGGTCGCATTCTGATTAAGCTTCATGCCATTAAATATGGTAGCAAAATATGGCATAAAGCTAGAGTGGCCAATAATAATTTTCTTAAAGAGGTGTTTCTGTCAACCATCAAATCCATTGATCATTTGGAGGAGATGGGACCAATCTCTGATTCTCTTCGATCCAAGCGGGCTTCTTGTAAAAGAAGCTACGCGGATTTTCTCCAAAATGAACACATTAAATGGGCTCAGCGAGCCAAGTTTCGATAGCTTAAGGAGGATGATGGTAACACCTCTTTCTTCCACAATTTTGCCTCGCACCGACAGCGATGCAATCGTATTTCTTCTATTTTGGACAATGGCAATGAATTATCTTCGAATTCAGACATCCATGCTTCGTTCCTCAGGTTCTTTAAAGAATTGTTGGGCTCTAATAAACATCGTTCTATCCATCTAGACTGGCAGCAACTGTATGGACAACAGTCGCATGATCTTTCAAGTTTGGAAGCGCCTTTCTCCTTGGAAGAGATCTAACGGGGGTGTTCTCTTTGAAGAGCGATTCTGCCCCACGGCCGGATGGCTTTTCAGCTTTCATTTTCCAACAGTTTTGGGATTGCCTCAAAGATGACCTTTTTAAAATGTTCCCGGATCTGCATCAAGAGAATTTTTCCTTCGATAGGATCAATTATCCGAATATCATCCTCATCCCTAAATTTTTGGGTGCTACTTGGTGTCTAACTTTAGGCCTATTAGCCTCCTTAACACTACCTTCAAGATCATCATGAAAGTGCTCTCTTCTCGTCTTAGTGCCATTATCTCCCCTTTGATTGATCCCATGCAATTAGGTTTTATTAAAGACCGGTTCATCCTTGATAGTATGGCCTCGGCCCAAGAAATTATTTCTAACTGTCACAGTTCTAACTCGGAAGGCATCCTGTTAAAACTGGACTTTCAAAAAGCTTATGATAATGTTAGCTAGGACTTTCTCCTGGAAATTCTTTTCCACCGTGGTTTTGTCCCTAAATGGATCGCTTGGGTCAAATTCAGTCTTTTCGCTGGAACTTCGTCCATTATTATCAATGGGACGGAGAGCCACAAGTTTAAATGTAAGCGTGGTCTTCGTCAGGGGGACCCTATTTCTTCTCTGTTATTCGCTCTTGTCACGGATGTGTTCAGTAAGCTGCTTCGTAATGTGTGGGAAGCTGGTGTCATTGAAGGACTTGGTAGTTCTCGTAGTTCCGTGGAGTGTTGAATCTCCAATACGCTGATAACACCATTATCTTTGCAGAACCCAATGGGTGCACTTTACGTAACCTGAAGTTACTTTTCTATATCTTTGAAAGTGTGTCAGGTTTGGCCATTAACTTTCAAAAGTCCTCTATTCTCTGGCTCGAGGGTTCCCATAATCGGCAAACGAAAATTGTGCAATTCTTTAATTGTGTTTTAGCCTCCTTCCCTATCACTTACCTGGGTATCCCTTTGCGATGGGGGAAGCTTAATAAAGCTGATTGGGTGCCGATGATAGATAAGGTGGAATTGAAACTCAACCAATGGTCTGGTAAACACTTGTCTCGCGGGGGCAGACTCATCCTAGTTAACTCCGTTCTCTCCTCTATCCCTTTATATATGATGTCATTATTTTACCTTTCGTCATGGGTGATTAAGAGGATTGACCATATTAGAAGAAATTTTTTCTGGTCAGGGTCGGATTCGTATAAAGCGGGTACTCATCTTTGCAGTTGGAAAATTATCTGCACCTCTAAGGCAGCTGATGGTTTAGGCGTTCTGAATCTCAGACACCAAAATTTGGCCCTGTTAGGCAAATGGTTATGGAGATTTCTAAAATGTGAGCAGCCGCCTTGGGCACGCATGATCTCTTCTAATTGTTATCCCTATTCTAATTTGTGGGATTTTCCCCCCTCCCTCCCTCGTAAATCATCTTCGTTCTGGAAAGGTGTTTGGAAAGTAGCCAGCCCATTTCAATGTGGTTTGGTTCATCAGTGCGCTTATGGCACTAAGACTAGATTCTGGTCTGACTTATGGTTTGGCAACATCAAACTCACTTATGTGTTTCCTAGCCTCTTTCAGTTGCCGTCCAATCCCTACACCTTGGTGTCTGATTATGTTATTATTATCAATAACCAAAAGTTGTGGTCTATTCCATTCTCGAGTGCTCTTCCTTCGCATCTTGAGATTGAGCTTCAACAACTTTTTGATGGTACTAACCGTTATCCCTGGCATCAAATTGAAGATTTCAAATGGAGATGGACTAGCTCTGGTATCTATTCGGTTAAATCCTTCTACAACTTTCTCAATTTTGGTGGGACTGTCTCCCATTGTGCAAAGCCATTGTGGAGCAGCAGTGCTCCTCTCAAATCTAAAATACTGACCTGGCTAGCACTGGATAACAAGCTGCTGACTGTGGAAGTGCTTAACAAGAGGAATCTGGCGATAGGCCAGTTGTGTGTTTTGTGCTCGACCCATCACGAGGACGCCAATCACCTTTTCCTCAAGTGTGCTTTTATTCAGCCTCTTTGGATGATCGCGGTAACTGCCTGGCAAGTTCCGTGTATTCCCTCCAAATTCTCTTCTTGCTGGATACTCCAACCCATCAAGAAAGAATTTCGTAAATCTTGGTTTCTATCGATTATGGCGATTATCTGGGTTATTTGGTCGAAACGAAACAAGCGTATTTTCTCGCAGTCCCTCTCTTCGATTGATAGCATCCTCGATAACTTCATTTTCTATTCCAATTTTTGGGCTTCCAGTCCAACTTTGGTTAAAGTGAATGCAATGCATTTAAGTCGTCTCGATGAGGCATTTAGTTTTTATAGCTCTAATTTCTCTTAAGCATGCCGTTCTTTGGTTTCTGTTATTAATTTATGTTCCATGTTCTTTGCAGTCATGAGGTTGTGGCTTCGGGTTTGGAGCCTTCATTTTGGTGTACCGGCTGTTTCCTATTTGAAGCGAGTTCCTTGACTCGGCTTTGGTCCTTCGCTGAATCAGTTGGTATTTTGTTTGAATTTTGGTGGGATGCTCACTGGCTTGCTGGGGGCTTGTTTTGAAGTTGCACCTCCCATCCCTTACTCTCTTCTGTTATGGCGTTCTACTGCTTTTACCCTGACAAGATGTTGCCCTCCTAGGGGTTGTGTGTTTAGGCATTGCTTAGGCCTCCACTTTTTCAAACTTAACTCTTTGTGATGTTCTGTGTTTGCTCCGTTGGTAGCTAGGTCCCTTTGTTCGGTTGGCTATTGGCTGGCCCTGGTCTAAGTTGTGTGTTGTTACGGTGGCTGCTCTTTGTTCTGCTTTTCGTTTGTTGTTCCTTTGTGTTTTGCTCTCTGTGGGGTTATGCCCAGTTATGTGCACTGAGTGCTGTTATTGCTTTTTGGTTGCAAGTGTGCTGGGTGGGATTGTTTTGTGCTTTTCTTCTTTGGTGGTGACTGTGATGCAGTGCCGGCATTTGCTGGATTTTGCTCCAATTCTATTTATTCCTTTTGCTATATGCTATCTGAGCTTGGGGTTAGGCCCAACGATGTTATTACCATGTTTTGGTCGCACTTTGGTTGGCGTGTTTCGTTTGCTTCATCCAGGGTGGGGGGCTAGTTTCGGCCGGTGTGCATCTGTGAGTGTGGTCATTGTGTTGTTTCACCACTCCTCAGTCCCTTCTGTAGGCAGATCGGGTTCGGCGTCCGGCCTGCTGAGCCATCCAACTTTGGCTTCGGGCGTTAAAGTTGATGTTCGTCTTCTTAGTTGCGTGTGTTGCTCTGTTTCTGCGTGTCTTTAGGGTCCCGCTGTAGGTGTAGCTTGTTTATCTCAGTAGTGTTTCGTTTTTTGTTTCCGGGGACTTCTATTTGTTGTATTCCCTGCTGCGTTTTTTAGCTCCCGAGTTTTACTCCTTGTAAAAATTGGTTTACTTGTATGCTACTTTTATTTATCGCAATAAATTTTGGGGCTGGAGTTGTAAGGCTCTATCCATCGTATCAAAAAAAGTTTCTTTTAGTAAAAAGATAGAATTGGCTAAAAGTTTTGCTAACATAACTTTCTATAAAATACAGTTGGGTGGACGCTCACAATGATCTATGCCGGTTTTTTTGTTTATATTAGGGAACAGGAAGTCATGTGCTGACACCGTATCTTTTTTTACTATTGAAATCGATAAAACCAAACGCTGCATTCATCTCTTTTTTGATTTTTTTTTCCCATTGTTGTTGGGAAATCTATTATCTCTACTATTTTAATGGGAGAGTTGAGGTTTGTAACAAACAAACCTTAACTTTGTAACTATATAAACACATATAATATACGTCCAAACTATATATATCAAATATAAATGTGCACCGCACGTGTAGCCCAAATCAAAACATTCAAATATAAATTATGTTTTTTTTATTCGATATATATTCATTTAATTTGATGACTTAACTTTTTTTATACGTGCATCACACGTACATTATACTAGTTAGAATAGTTGAAATCTTCTTTTCCAAAGTTTGTTTTACCATTATGAGAAAAAAGTTACATGCGATGAGAGAGAGGTCATTGGATTTCCTTAAATTTTTGGTAATTTACTGCACACAATTACCAAACTCTATCACTACATTAGTTTTCTAGCTTATTATCAGTCTGCCCCACTTTTTAAGAATATTTGTCAAAACGACACAGTTCTGAAAATAATTCCTTTTATGACCCAGTCTGCTTTTAGATATCTATGATATCTTTTTCTATATTATTTTCTATAGGATGTGTGACCTTTTATTAAATTCTAAAAGTTTTTGGGTTTTAGAATAATTTCTACTTTTTAGATTAAATCTTTAGCTTCTTATTCTATGGGTTATAAATTTGTATTTTAATCTAGAAAAATTATAGAAATTAAGTAAAAATTACTTACTCTGGACTAGCTCTGATACCAAGTGGATGCGTAGCGTTAAATATTTAGTGAATGCCTGTAAAAAGAGAACAAAAGATTATCAAAAAACTTTTTTTAAAGATGATATCCTTCTGTAAAATAGTATTCTTCAAAATCAATTACATTATCATTCTCCAGAACATCAAAATAATTAAGGGTAATTCCAAAACTTCTCGTAGACTTTGATTCTGTTTCAGATAATTCACTATCACTATCATATGTGGGTTCTTTGAGTTCTTCGGGTTCTTCCATATGTTCATTTCTTTTCCCAACATGTCCATTTTCTTCCAAAAATTGTCTATCTACTATTGTGGGACTCCATATGTAACTCCCAAATTCTCCATTTTCATAAAATAATAAAGATCTTTCAAAGTAAGTTAGACCATCAATTATTTGGACAGTTATATTACTAGTTTCTCCATGATTAATTTGATTTATTGTTATAATTTATTACTCTCTGTTTGCTACAGAAGAAGAATTTAAATTCATAAATATCATCCATGCTTGTTACTCTTCATGATAATAAACATCAAAGACCCGCATTCTATCACTTCCTTGATAATTAATCATTAATTCATAAATTTCTGAAGCAAGACTGAAACTATTATTATCCATTATTCTTTTTTTAGTGATTTTTTGCTTTAAAACAACAAGTATGAAATCATGAGTAAGAAGGGATTTCTAAGGATACCCTAAAAATTTAAACAAAATGGCTGGGATTTAAAACAACAAGTATGAAATCATGAGAGGGAGGGATTTATAAGGATACCCTAAAAATTTAAACAAAATGGCTCATCATGCTTCCGACCTAGTTAAACTTCTTTGAGCTGCTATGTACCAGTTACTACCAGTGGATAAAATACCTCTAGTATGCATGCACCCCGATTTCAGTGCTCCTTTTACGTTGCTCACATCTCAGGACTATTATACTCTTCAAGAGAGCTTCATCCAAAAGATACGTCTGGAACAACTAGTAGCACTTCAGTCAGACAACCACATCCTAGCTCGTTTTCTGCTACTATGTGTACAACTTAACTATAGAAGGTTACAAATGGATCTTTTTGCAAACCCCTTCAGGTAGAGCCTTAAAAACTCTCCCTAAGTAAAAAAAATTAGTTTTTCATACCTTATTTTGTAGCAGAACTCATAGAAAGATAATTTTTTATTCCTCTTGATCTCCTTACAGACCAAACTTTTCTTACAAACTTATATGGAATTTCTCTCCTCTAGATATTATGCTGTCTCCCTTACTCAACCTCCCTTTTTATAGAAGAAGGGATGACTTTACATCAGTTACAATTATTATTCTCATTACATCATTGCTTATATCATAGATAAATAATTGAGTCTATTACGTCACTATTTACGTTAAAGATTCTTTTCTGGCCTGCAACTTCACGTGCTTCACATTAGAAACAATTCTTCATCAGCCTTATCTTGTTCTTTTCTGCAATGTCAGAATTTATGTTGTGGTTCCATCTACCATCTATCTACAGTAGCGGAGAATTGTTTCTATTGTCATTGTCATGGCTCCTTTGTCTACAATTTGGTACCAGCTGTTAAAAACTTCTTTCTTTGACTATGGTTGTTTAAATTTTGCGAGGCTGTAATTCATTAATTTTTGTGGTTCAAGGCTATCATAGATCCATATGTTACTGTCTCGATTTTATATGTTCTTCAGTTCATAATACATAGTTCTAAATCCCATAGATATTCTTTCTGGGATTAGTTTCTCGAGTTCTTTATTTTTATATGGTATAATATTGGTTGCTCCAAACAGGATTTGTGTAGTCATCCCTATTTTTATAATATGTTCAACAGGTAGTTCTTCATCATCTTCAAGGAATTCTGGAATAACCAAAAATATCCGAACATATATTTTGGAGGCCTTTGTAAGGCCAAAATAACTCTTAGCAACTTTATATACTTCTCTTGGTAGCTGGCTAAGTTCTTCGCATTCTCTTAATGGATATATGCATTGGATAAGCCCTCTTTCGAATAATACTTTTACTATCTTTGAATTTGCTCCTGGTAGTATTATCGCTTTGTTCATATGTTGTTGCGAAATAGTTTTGATAAATTGATTGACCTGGGTGGTCTGGCAAAATTTCTCAATATATTGTAAAAATAAATCATTCTTGGAATATTTTAGAGGATCTGAGAGTAAACTCTCTTTGTAGATAGTTGGTTGTATGGAGGCACTTCCCTCTTTTGTGACTATTTTTGTGATTTCACTTATATTTTGTGGGTTAATAGGTTCACTCCCTTCACTCATTTTCTCAATATGTTATGCATTTATATGTTGATAAAATATACTTTAAAGACCACATATCTACAACTGTAATTTATTAAATGCTCCTTTTAGTTGCTCCACAGTTTCCTTTAGGAAAGCTATTTCCTGTTCTATATGCTGTACTCTATTTTCCATCCTGTAAAAACAAAATTGTTAATTTCTTGATATGAAATCTACTATAATTTTATCTTTTTCTTTTATATTTTCTATTAAGAAGTCATAATGTGCTAACTCCATTTGTCATCTTATCAATCATTTATTTGTTATAGTTTGGTCTATTATTTTGTTAATCCAACTCTTTGCTTGTGTATTATCTATCCTTATTGTGAACTTCGTATGTATTATGAATAATTCAAACTTTTTATAGCTTTTAAGATTGCTAATAGTTCTTTTCCATTTATGTGGTAATTTTGTTGGATCTGTGTGGATGATCCACTAGTATATCTAGCTAGTCTTTCATCTTTTTCACCTATTTCAATAAATTTTAATACTGCTCCCTAATTATCTTCACATGCATATGTTTATAATATCCATGAACATTCTTTAACGGGTAAGCTTAGTTTATTTATTTCTGAAGTTAATTGTTTTAATTTTTCAGTTTTTCTTCATCCTCTAGGGTCCATTCCCATTTCTTAATTTTTTTTAGTTTTTGTTATAACTAATTTGTTTTTGCTGATAAATTCTGTACGTATCCTTTTGTTTGATTTAGTTTTCAATTATGGATTGTACTTCCTTTTTTTCTTTTATGACATTAGGAAATGTCTTTATTTTTTCTGCTATATGCGGTTGTAGTTCTATTCCTTCATGTGATAATTTAGTTTCTAAGAATTCTATCTCAGTTTTGAACAATTCTATTTTCTTTTTTGATAGTATAATACCTACATTTTTTACTATTTCTATGAATTTTAGCAAATGCTCTTTATGTTGTTCTTCATTTTCGGATCCTATTAGAATATACTAGTATGAAATTATTGTATTTTTCAAATATCTTATCCATATATTTTTGAAATACTCTTGGACTGTTTTTATATCTGAATGATAATACATTCCATTCATAGAATCCTTGCGGTGTACTAAATGTTGTTAATTGATTTGAGTCTTCTGTTAGTTTTACGTGGTAAAATCCTGATTTACAATCAAATTTCGAATATATTTTTCTTGTTCTTAATGTGTTAAGTAGTATCTACATATCTGGCAGTGGATATCCAAATCTTTTAGTATTTTTATTTAATTCCTAATAATTTACTACTATTCGAGATCTATCTCTTTTTTTTCTGAATGTTTTCTTACTATAAATGCTGGTGATGAATCGGGCTTTGTGATTTTCTTATATAATTATTTTTTATTAGTTCTTTTATATGTATTTTGAACTATTCTAAATCTATTAGAGTGTGTCGTATAGGTTTAATTTTTATTAGTTTGTTCTTATCTATTAACTCTATATGTGCTGTAGGTTTACTTAAGTCCCATTTCGCTAAAGGGTCCTCTTCGTACATATCTTCTAATTATTTTTGTAAAATTTCGCCTGTAGTTGTTTCTTGGACTTATTGTATTCTAGTTTTGTTTGTTAAATATTGATATTCATCACGTTGGGTTGAAGAAACTCTGATATGCGGCAAGTCTGTCCTATAATAAGGTTGTGTTATTATTATTGCTATTGCTTTGTGTTGACAAGAAGTTGTAAATATAATAAATTTGTGTGATATCGTTATAGGATAGTATTGTTGGAAAAAGTCATTTCCTATTAGTACATCATTATTCCTATCATCAAATTGGTATATTATTGGTATTTTTAGTATGTAATTTCCTATTTGTTTATTAACATTTTGTTGATATCTATCAAGTATGATAGTTTGTCTAGTTAATCCACTTATCGCATTTTTATTATATCCATCTTGTTTCCATCTTGGTAGTATTTACGGCATAAGCTAGTTCCTGCTCCAGTATTTATTAGACTATGATAGTTTCTTAATTTTTATCCTTCGTAGACAAATTCTATTAGTATGTATAATATATTTTTTGTTGCTCTTAATGAATTTATTTACACAATATTCTATTTATACTTTCATTGTTTACTGTTATTGTGAATTTTTTTTCTTGAATTGAGTAAGGTTGTACCGATGTAAGGAAGTCAGTTCCTAATAACATTTCATTAACATTGTGTTCTAGGTATACATGTAAATGTAATAGCATTTCATTTCTACCATTCATCCTTAGTGTCAGTATTATTTTATGCACAATTGGATGTCTATAATTGTAGTAGTCTAAGTAGTAATATGGATTTTCTAATGGTATTAATTCTGTTGTTTTTATGTTTGTTTATTTAATATGTGAATTAGTAGCTCCTGTATCTAACACGACTACTTGTTTATTCCATTTTTCACTGCCATAATATTCTATTTATATTTTAAATTGGTTATTATTTTGATTGTCTAATATATTTATTATTGGTATTAATTCCAATTCTTGTTTGTTTCTTATTGATAGTGATATCTTTCAGAACATTGTTTGTGGTGCTTTTCCGTTTGTAATTTCTTTTGCTTTATTAAAGTCAAATTCTATATAATTAGGTCTAGTCATTTTAGAGTTTTCTCTAGCTGATTTGTATCAATTTTTCTGAATAGCCATTCTATCCTAAAATTATCTGTATTTCTATTTTTAACTTCCTGCTTACTAGTGAAAGCATAAATATTTCTTATCTGTAGACTCATAACTTTGCTTTTCTCTATCATTTTTATTTCTGATAATCTGTGGTACATGCCTAAATTTTTGTCCTTATTTTCTTCGGCCATACTTATACAGAACTTAGGTTTTATTGTAAATTTTATCTTTTTATACATTAGGTTTCCTTATACTATTCCTATTAAGTCATCTTGTGTACTTGATATTATTCTATTTAGGTATATTTCTAGGGGTGTATTTATTAGTTCTCTAAAATAAGTTTTTATTATTATTTACACTGTTCCTAAATGTATGTGTTTTAATATTTTTCTGGTTTTCTCACTTACTTTTTCCATCTATTTTCTTATTATGTTTTTGTCATTAATGGAATTATGGTTTTTCCTTGGTCTTGTTCAATGTCTATAGGTTGTTCATTATTTCTGGCTATTATGATGGTATTTTGTTTCCTTTCAAATATTGGAAGTTTAAATATCTCTTTTGGGTTTATATATAATTTGGATGCTTTTATTTTATCGTATTTCTGTATGTCAATGCTCATTCTTTTCCTTACTTCTTCATTATTTTCTTTTTTTTATAATTAATCTCCTATTTGTGTTATTTCTGCCATCATATTTATTTCACATTCTTCTGTTTCATCTTCACTACTTTCACTGTCTTCTTTCTGTAACATTATTTATTCATCTTCACTAATTTCTAACCAGTCTTTCTCATATTCTATGGGTTCATAGTTTAAGTTATTCATCTATTCAATTTCTTCTACGTATTTTTCATTTTATTTTCCATCCTCTTAGGGAAATTTGGTGATATGTGTCCTACTTCTCCACATATATAACAATTACATTTCTTTGGGTTTTTCAGATATTGTCTATTTTTATTTATTCTTCCGAAGTATCTTTTATAAGGTTTTTTATATCTCTTAAAAGTTTTTCTATATTTTAGTTTATATTTTTGGAATTTGTGTTTACTTCTTTATATAATTATAGTTATTATTACACCCCCAGTGATTTAGACAACAAATTCTTTGTTTATATGTTCTAGTATTTATAGTTGCTTTAGCTCCTTAGCACATTTTATCCGTATAATCTTTACAAATTGTGTTATATACCCTAAAGTATCTACTTCTATTTTCACTTTCTCACCTATGTATGCACTCTATATGTTTATACTCCATGGATCAGGTAGTTTTAGAAGAAAAAAATGAGTCCAAGATTAGACTCCTTCCTTCTTTTGTATAATAACTATCCCAAAAATATTCTTGAAATTCACAAGCATAGTTGTCAAAATAACACACATCGCATATTTCTAAATTGCTTAATCTCCATCTTGCTTGGTTTTTTTTGTATATAGTATGTTTTTCTCCTTTATCGTAGACACTAAATTCTGTTTTTGTTACAATCTCGTAATTTGTAATTATTTCTTTTAGTCATAAGGTTCGTTGTACTGTTTCTTTATCATCTATTGGTCTTAATTTTCTGATAGTATCTTTCTTCTTCCTTTAGTCCATTCCACCATTTTGCTACTACTCCTATAAATGCCGCTTCTATAAATTTCTCAAATAAATTTCCTGTAAGGTTTTTTTGCCTAAATCTTCTATTAGTGTAGCCTTTACCCACTCTTTTATTGTCCTATCTACATCTTTTACGCAGTCTAGATCTAACCATTCTCCATTTTCTGCTATTTCTTTTTCGTAGTGTTCTGCAAGTTCATATTTTGGTGTTTCTTTTTCTTTATCTTTTCCTAACTTATTATTTTTTGTGTTTTGTCATTTTCATGGTAGGTGATAAGACCTTTTGTTAGGTGGTGGCCTTAAGATTTCATATGTGTTAATTGGATAATCTGTAGATTTTGTTAAAACTTTGTCTTCTTCTTGACCCTTTTTTATTTCTTCCCCCAATGTCTAGGTTTCTCAAAGCTTTCTCTGCTTCCTCTGTATTGGGATTTGCCATTAAATCTTCTATTTTCAAAATATTTATGTTAAGTTTTGTTATGCCTTCTAACTCCATACAAGCTTCTGTTATATCCAATTCTTCTTCAGTTTCATTTGTTATATATGTACAATTCTTTTATGTTATTAATTATGATTTTTAAATCTTTTCTTATAGTTCTTACAAATTCTTGACCATTGTAATCTTCTTTCAACTCTTGAATGTTTATCATATAAATTTCTAAGAGTTGTGATGGTTTTTTCTTTGTAATATTATACATCCTAACTTAATTCCTAGAGTTTAAGGTTTTGTATGATAATATTTGTTGGTAATACCAGCTTGCTTCTTCGTTCCTATAATCTAATACTTTGTATGCTATCTCTTTTTGTATTTTCTTAGATAGTTTCGCAGCTACTTGACTTGTTATTAACAAATATTCTGATATTTTCCTATCAGGTATACACTTTCTTTCTATTAATCAAAGGATATAATAATAAATTTTGTAAGATTTTTTAATTTTATTTTTTTTATTTTCTGTAAAATATCCAGTTTTTATAAGGATAAGGGATATTATAGTTTATAATTTCTAAAGTAGGGTTATAAAGAAAATTCTGTGTACAACCTTACAACTTTAGGTGGCTCAATCTCATTGGAGATGTGTACAACCCACTTTTACCTACTCTACAATACATTCCAATAAAATTGTGCCACCTAAGGTTGTAAAAGAAAAATTGTAAGAATAGGTTGTAGGTGTAGCATTACCCTTTAGATTTTAATATCAGCAGGTCAGTTAGAGGTAATATTTTCTAGAAGTGGGTCAGTGGGTTAATTGTTTTGAAAAGTGGGTTGGTTTAATAAATAATTATTGGAAGTGGGTTGTTTACCAACAATCACTCATCAGTTTTCAAGTTATGTATCTTTTAGGCATTGATAATAGTTCCTCAGATAGATAGTGAAATTTAACTACTCATATAGTATGATATGAACTTTAGAACCGATTCAAAATTCGAAACTCTTGGCATGCAACCAGAGTAAGGAAAAAGTAGAAGCTAAGAAATGGCAAATGCTACATAATTATACACAAATAGCAAATTTTCTATTCAACCCAGTTAATTCCAAATCTTTGAGCTTCATAAGCCATTTTTGTGTATCTTGTGACACATGAGTCTTATTCCACGTCTTTTCCTGACCATTTGTATCATCAAAAACTTTAGCATTCAAGTGAAATATACCAGGGAGAAACAAGAGTCGCATCACCTTTATATACCCTCCCGTGGATTAGCTATTTGGTCGATCAAAGCTTTCGTCAGCTGCTTCTCATCACTTTGTTTCTCTATCTCTAACTTTCTTCTCGGATGCCTTAGCTCTAGCGTAGAATGCGAGAAACCTCTTGCAAGCCACCCTATTTCTCCAACGCCCTAGCAATATCATAACATCGATCAACAGCCAGAAACATAAGTACAACATTAGATACTCACCACATGTTTTGTTGGATATATAGGTATATTCTCACTATATGAATAATATTATATGTAATATTATTCTATGGCTAATACGTGTGTTACACGTACGAATTATATGGATATCGGACCGCGGGTTGAGTGAGTTGATAACCCAGTACCCAAATCAATATTTGTCCTATAAATACTGGCCTGTGGTAGTAGTCTAGGTATTCCAATCTTGATATCTAGTGTAAATCTCTCAAGAACCTTAGTCTAGGATATTAACCCTAATTATTATCTCTCATAATCTTAAGAATCTTGAGATATTTTTATTTATTATTTTCTGAGATTGAGAGAGAGATCGTCGTAGTCGTAGTCAACGGAGGCCGCCGTCACTGCCGCCACCGTCGTCGGAGGTCACCGTCCCCAACCTCTGGTGGCTATTGTATCTTCCGCCACCTTTTTCTCCATTGAGCCTCATGTGAAGATCGAATCAAAGAAGATCCAATCCAGATCTGATCTGAATTTTTCATCAGGTGAAAGTTGGTGTTTGGTGTTTGCAGCACACACCAGATCCAGATCCAAAAACACGAAGGAAATTCATTTGTTGTGAATTTGTTGTACTGTTTTCGGGGTGTTGGACCAGATCCATATCAGATCCAAACACCAGATCCAAATTCGACAAATGGAGGCCATCCATTGGTTATGCATTTGGTGTTTCATGTTCAGATCAAGGAGAAGATCAGATACTGTGCTTATGATTCAGATCCAACACACATACCTCTTGATCTTCATGGGAGGTCTACTCCATGAGTTCTCACGGAGTTCTCACCAAAATTAGTTCTCAACCGAAGGGCTCCCTATATATAGGGAGCCCTTCGGTTGATAACTAATTTGGTGAGAACTCCGTGAGAACTCACAGAATAGCCCCCCCGTGAAAAATCCGAACCGGCCATCTCGTTGTACACGCCTTAGATAGCATAACATAAAGAAATCAAGTAATTTGAAGTTCATTTGTCCATATTTTACATCATCGCAAAATTGTATGGCTGAAATTCTACTCCATTTGATGGATGGGCAAATGAACTTCAATTACTTGATTACTTTATGTTATGCTATCTAAGGCGTGTAGAAAGAGATGGTCGGTTCAGATTTTTCATGGGGGGTCTACTCCATGAGTTCTCACGGAGTTCTCACCAAAATTAGTTCTCAACCGAAGGGCTCCCTATATATAGGGAGCCCTTCGGTTGATAACTAATTTGGTGAGAACATAGGGAGCCCTTCGGTTGAGAACTAATTTTGGTGAGAACTCTGTGAGAACTCACAGAATAGACCCCCCGTGAAAAATCCGAACCGGCCATCTCGTTGTACACGCCTTAGATAGCATAACATAAAGAAATCAAGTAATTTGAAGTTCATTTGTCCATATTTTACATCATCGCAAAATTGTATGGCTGAAATTCTACTCCATTTGATGGATGGGCAAATAACTTCAAATTACTTGATTACTTTATGTTATGCTATCTAAGGCGTGTAGAAAGAGATGGTCGGTTCAGATTTTTCACGGGGGGTCTACTCCATGAGTTCTCACGGAGTTCTCACCAAAATTAGTTCTCAACCGAAGGGCTCCCTATATATAGGGAGCCCTTCGGTTGATAACTAATTTGGTGAGAACTCTGTGAGAACTCACAGAATAGACCCCCCGTGAAAAATCCGAACCGGCCATCTCGTTGTACACGCCTTAGATAGCATAACATAAAGAAATCAAGTAATTTGAAGTTCATTTGTCCATATTTTACATCATCGCAAAATTGTATGGCTGAAATTCTACTCCATTTGATGGATGGGCAAATGAACTTCAAATTACTTGATTACTTTATGTTATGCTATCTAAGGCGTGTAGAAAGAGATGGTCGGTTCAGATTTTTCATGGGGGGTCTACTCCATGAGTTCTCACGGAGTTCTCACCAAAATTAGTTCTCAACCGAAGGGCTCCCTATATATAGGGAGCCCTTCGGTTGATAACTAATTTGGTGAGAACTCCGTGAGAACTCACAGAATAGACCCCCCGTGAAAAATCCGAACCGGCTATCTCGTTGTACACGCCTTAGATAGCATAACATAAAGAAATCAAGTAATTTGAAGTTCATTTGTCCATATTTTACATCATCGCAAAATTGTATGGCTGAAATTCTACTCCATTTGATGGATGGGCAAATGAATTTCAAATTACTTGATTACTTTATGTTATGCTATCTAAGGCGTGTAGAAAGAGATGGTCGGTTCAGATTTTTCATAGGGGGTCTACTCCATGAGTTCTCACGGAGTTCTCACCAAAATTAGTTCTCAACCGAAGGGCTCCCTATATATAGGGATATATATATATATATATATATATATATATATATATATATATATATATATATATATAGAAACATGGACTTTTATACCTCAAATTTATAATTATTTTTCACCATATACTAATTGAAACATGGACTTTTATTACAACTAATTATTGTCATACTATTCAAACTTCATCTACATAATTGTTGATTTACTGTTTTTACAAGACTATCCATAAGTTGTATCATTCTGAAGACGTGTCGTAGGCACGTGGCCACAGGCAAATCTTGTATATCTCTAATATTATAATGGGAGAAGGGCTTAGTGTCATTTGTAAATGTGTGTCATTTTGTCAACACGTGCAGCGCACGTGTTGCTAGTTTTTTTTTGGTCCTTTTTATTCCCCTTCCCAATTTCTCTACGTGCAACGCACGTGTATAATACTAGATTTTTTTTGTCCTTTTCATTCCTCTCTCCCCATTTTTCCCACGTACAACGCACGTGTATAATACTAGTATATATATAATTAAAGTAGGTGGCATATGTGTAATATGTTGAAGATGAAATGGGGGGTCCCACGGTCTGATTAAAGACACCATGTTGTTGGCTAAATTGTTGGCTAAATTGTGTGCTCTGGTGGCACACGTGAAGGCCAAGGACTTGTGGGGGCCACAAGGGTATAAGGGAAAACAAGCTTTGGCGCTGTGCTCTTCGGTGAGTGTTGTTGACGCTAGCACTCGCACGGAGAGAGAAAGCGACAGATATGTTTGAATATAGTTCTATATTGAGAGTGTAATAGAAATAAATAATATTAAAATAATAAAAGCCTATGATAAAGAGTTACCAATCCGGTTAACCACCTTTTGAGAGGCAGCCTGTGGTGGGTAGTTGTACTATACTATAAATAATTTATCTTCTAAATTTTATAAATTGTCTGAGCGAGGGGCAGGGGCGTTATAATTATGATTTAACTGGATTAGATATGAAATTAAAAATCAGTTCTTTACCTGCTGTAACACCCGTTCTCGCAAATACATATTTTCTGTATTTCAAATTTTTATAAATTCATTATGTTTTAAATTCGGTTTGGATTTTATATTAAAGTATCTTCTAATTGACAATTATAGTTATTTTCGAATAGTAGTGTATTTTAACATTGTTTTATAATCCTAATTGATCGATTATTTATATTTGAGCACAAATCAAATGTATTATTACTATTTAGATTACTTTAATGAATTTGTTAAACCCTAATTCCTATTTTATACAGTCTTATTACTATTATTATTATTATTGTTATTATCATTATTATTGTTATTGTTGTTATTATTATTATTGTTAGTATTATTATTTTTATTGTTATTATTTTTACTAGTGACCTACACGTGCGATGCACGTTCTAATCATTTTTTATTTATTTTATAAAGTAAATAGTAAAATATAATATGGCCTCGAACCTGAGACCTCCCTTTACTCATACATTTTTTTTACAAATTATCTTCAGTGGCACAAACTTTTATTTTATGTGAGTGGCACTTTTGTGAATAAATATGTTGTGAATTAATTTGAACTTTGAGGATATTATGGTAGCTAACAACTGTTGAGTAAATGAATGGTTAATATAACCTCCACTTAAAAATGAATGGTTGAGATTAGATAGTTGAATGGTTGTCTATAAACGACAACCCCAACTCTCCCATTATAATATGAGAGATGAATGGGGATAACATCCAAGTGAGAGCGACAGAAAGAGACAGGAGGAGATAGAATTTTTAAAAAAATAAATATATAGCATATATTAAAGTTGTGTTCTTTATTATTTACAAAAAATAATATTTATTTAGTAACTTTTAAATTGGTATTTTATAACTAAATAAATTAATGACAACATATTTTGTACAAATAAGCACAAATATAACAATTACAAAATATTGTTAAAGGGTGACTATATGTGGACTGCATGTTGGTTTGCAGATAACTTATGCAAATACAAGTACTAAGTAACTTGTAGTGTAGTTGGGTTCTAGAGACATCGTGTGTGAAACCCTTTGTTGATATTGTCTCTATAGTGATGATTGACCAATAGTTGCCTCACGACATACATGACATGATATAACCTAGCTAGGATTTACCACTTCTGATGTATATGTTCATGCTATCTTGAGATATTTGTGTTGATGTATTATTCGTGTTATACTTGTCGAATACTTGCAAAATACCCTATACCATGTTGTTTGGAAATCTGGTACACCATATTTCATGTTTGGGTTGGTTTGGATGGATTTCGTGAGATCTATGTTGATTTGAGTATGAAGAGCAAATCTGTAATTTTCTGTTTTCTTGATGTTGATCAGTATTTTAGACATTATGAAGGCCAGTATTTGAAAATATTTTGTGAACATGATTTGTGGAGAATTCTGTCTATTTTCCAATCCTGTTGACGGATCTCAGTTTCGATTTACGGTTTGTGAGTTATGCCTATTTTACTACAGAGGTATAGAGTGGTTTCCAGATTTTGTTTTTTATGAATTCTGAAGAGTAATATATTTTTATTCTGGTGTTAAAATTATTATTTTGATATGAAATTTTGCTCAGTATTTATTGACTTGATTGGAGTTTATCCAGAATTTTGGTGGATTTATTTGAGGTGTTTTACAAACATTTTCATGCTTGCAAACAAAGATTTTACATGCAAAATTTTACTACTGTTCATTAAAGAACCTGATTTTCGACCTAATTCTACTTACTGTTTCTAAAATATTTCTGAATATGAAAGTTAGCCTACTGTACCTATTTTATTACCCTTTTGGAAGATTTGGATTTTGATTTACGGTTTGTGAGATATTGCTATTTTCGTACCACAGTGTTTATGATTTCAGATTTGCAAAACTGTCATGTCCTGATGTTTTCTGATTTTACTTGAATACTCTATTTTTATTGAAAAATTCTGAAATTTTATATTCTGATACTACACATATAGGGGAATACCCTAGATGTTTTGTGGATTTAATTAATGAGTTTTCATGTTGTTTTCCTGACTGTGAATACAAAATACTGATTTCTGACTGAACGTGTTTTCTGAATTCAAACCTATTTTGAGTTATGATGTTGTGAAATACTATATGACTTATATATATTTGCTGGATTCGGAAGGGAGTCTATTTTCCAGATTCTTTGATGGATTCAGATTTTAATTTTTGTAGCAATGAGAATACCTGTTTTAGTACAGTAGTGTCATACTGTTATGAACTAGCATTTGCATTATTCTATTCCCTTATGAGCTGTCTATCATCTGTACTTGTTTATTTGTCAACCTGAACCTGTTACATGATTACACCATGCTATTCTTGCTCTGTTTATGTAACACCCTAAATTTTATTTATGAAGAATTTGTGATTTTACGTGTTTGCACGTATAATTTCATTTGTATAATTTCTTTTATAAAAATATTTCTTATGTAATATTTGTTCTCTTTATTTTCCAAAAGACTATTTTTTTTAAGGGTAATGCTACACCTACAACCTTTACAACCTTACAACCTTAAATGGCACAATCTCATTGGAGATGTGTACAACCCACTACAACCTACTCTACAATACATTCCAATAAGATTGTGCCACCTAAGGTTGTAAAAGAAATGGTTGTAAGAAAAGGTTGTAGGTGTAGCATTACCCTTTTTTTAAAAGCCTAATTAAATTCTAGGCCTATTTGTCTCTTTTATCCATTCTTATTTAATTAATTAAATTAATTGGTAGAACCCATGGTTAATTGGCCCATTAGTGAGCCCATAACTTAATCCTCTTTTAAATGACCTAACTTGTAGTGTAGACTCATTTTCATGAACAACTATAATTTTTCACATGAACAAATTTGTAAGTGGGGGACACTAGAATGGCACATGCATGCACTAGCATGTGCAATGTGCACACTCTATTGTAGGGCAGATTGTGCATGGGAAGGAGGGAGAGTGGATGAGATAGTAGGGTGGTTACTTTCATCATGGGAAGTTATTACAACTCCCTACTTCATCTTGGCCCTTGATCCTTCACCATATGATCTCATACTAGCCTTTGATTTACCCTAAAAATTTGTATAAATACCCCCCCCCCCCCCCCCCCCCCCCCCCCCACACACACACACACACTAGTTATCCTTGCACCTAAAATTGAAAAAGAAAGAGAGAAAAGAAATACAAGTTAGTGAGACAAAAGATTGAGGAGTTTATGAGTTGAAAAGAGTGAGTGCTAGTGTGTTCTTCAACTAAGGAGAGGAGGTCGGCATTTTCAAGGATCAAGAAAGGGAGGCTCGGGTTCTACCTAGCACTAGGAGGAGAAGCAACTTGGTGGCTCAAAGTAGGAGGAGAAGGCTTTCCTTCTTCATTCTAGGAGATCCCTTGGAAATTTTGTATGTTTTCTCTCCATTAAAGGAGTGTTTCTCTTAAACTTCTAAGTAGACATCATGCTAGGGTATGTTTGATAAGATTAAAAGAAACTATAAGTAATCTAGCCATGTGATGCGAAAATGAGACAAATTGATATTTGTAGGATTGTATGTTAAAGTATGTTAATTGATTACATAATTTGTGATTGTTAATTTAGAATTTACCATGCTACCATGCTTTATTTGTTTGTTATATGCTAAATTAAGAAGATATGCTTGTATGTTAATAATTGAAATAAGAACCATAGGAAAATGTGATTTAACTACTTGATTGTTAAATGCATGAAAAAGAAAATTTATTACAGAAATAAACGTATAACATTAATGAAAAATTTTATAAGGGAATTGGGAAAATTTTAAGTGCATTTTGTAAAGAGAATATGCCCATTTCCTAATGTTTCGAAAATTGAAGAACAATATGCAAGTAGAGAACAAAATTATGTTTTTGTATCAAAAATCAAAATTTATTATACTAAAATATTGTAATAAGATAAAAAAATAAAATCTGGAGTTTTTGAATAAATTTGGAGAAGAAGAGAACTCAAAAACATTCATTTTTGTAAAAATTCGAAATAACTGAGTCTTGGACTTAAACCCCTAAAAACCCCACTCTATATCAGTTTGGTCTCTTAGACCATTTGGTTAATGGGTGCTTTGGGCGCTTACTGTAGCTTGCGGGTGTCTGTGGCATTGGGTTCGAAACTGGGCTCTGCTCTTTTGTTTTTCGTTTTTCAATAAAACCCCAAACCGAAACCTAAATCCCTTATCCATTAAACCCCATGCCATATCGCGGTTGCGCCTTAGCCCAGTTGGCTTTCGGTGGCGATTGGCTAGTCTCATGTCTTGGGTTCGATTCCTGGTTTCGGCAGGTTTAAAACTTTTTGATTTTTGGGTTTTAAATTGATTATTTGGCTTTTAAAATTTTGAAAAAAAATACTATAATTATTCTAAAAATATGTAGATCTTATGAAAAATATTTGTGCATGATGTGACTAAAATGAAGGTGATTTAAAAGTGAAAATTAAGTAGAATTGCATGAAGTTGACATTTGTATAAATATGAAAAGCAATTATTTTTCATGAGAAGATTATACTAAGTTATAAAAGAGGATTTTGAATGGAAGAATATTTAAGTGTGTTATTTACGGACTTTTATTGCCTAATTTGGGTATTGTATATGAATGAAAAATACGACCTTATAGTTTGAATCAAGTAAAGAAAAGAAATAACAAGTCAAAAACATATGTGTTTATTGGAATAAATTTTGACTATGAAATGCATGAATTGAAAGTGAACTTGATATATGAGATTTGATTCATAGAAAAGAATGGAAATCATATTAATTGTGAAAAAGAACTTATGAGTATGAAGACTCAAATTTTGTGATTATGAAGTGAAATTGAGAAACTATAGTGTAGCTAAGCCTCATACCGGCATTGAAAAGAAAGATGTTGAAATGAAATTTGAAATGAAAAGACCAAGATTCGGGTCATGTTATATAAATGGTTAAGACCGGTATAGTGGAAGGGCTAACTCTAGAAAATTGATTTTGTTCATGATTCAAATAACTAAGGACTAGATACATAGTGAAGATGTGATGAAAATAAGAGAAAAACACGAGTATGAGGGTCTCGGAGCTATGGTGTGAGAATATTCACAGGCTATCTACACGATGCGTCGTATCATGACGTTGATATGTCTCTAGGAGTTCGTACCGCAGTCGATGCTCGTGGGGTGTTTGGTGAATGCGGGTGGTGTCATGTCCCATGACGGAGGCTGAATTGTCCGAAGGTTCTTCACGATGCGTCGAGACTGTTGGATCCTGTAGGCAAGACAAGAAACACTAGAGGGGGGGGGGGTGAATAGTGTTTTATAAAAATTAATTGCGGAAATAAAATTTATCTTCTGTTCAGTTGACTGTAAAAAGAAGTTCAGTCGACTGAGACGTCAGAGTAGAAGAGTATTTTGATACAAGTCTGATAAGTCGACTTAATACAATGAGGCAGTCGACTTGCCAGAAGAGTTTCTGAGAAGATTGTAATACCAGTCTGATCAGTCGACTTAAGATGGGAATACAGTCGACTTACCAGAGCGGTTTTGAGAGAATTGAAATGCAAGTAATAAAAGATTCAAGAGATACAATCACAAAAATTCCAACCACAGAGTACACACGATGTATCCTGGTTTAGTCCTCCCGACCTACATCCAGTCCCCAAGCAACCCACTTGAGATTTTCCACTATTCTTTAAAAAAAGTACAAGAACACCTTACGGCGTTAGACAACAACCTTGTGCAACCATAGTCCTCTCTCACCACTAGAGAGAGCAACCCACTCTTCCACTAAGAGTGAAAACCTGACTCTACACCCTAGAGTCCTACTCTTCAACCGAGAGGAAAAGAAAACAATAATTTTTTTTACAATCAACCTATATTCTTGTTGTGATTGTGATTTTGTACGTGGCTATTTGGTCAACTTCTGAATTCAATCCAAAATGAAATCAATGTTCTGTTGGACTGAACTCCGAGAACCAAGTCTTAAGAATTAGAGTGTTTGAAAAGAAACATTTTCTCTTTGAAAGTAAGGACACTTAAAACTTTTTCTCAAAAAGGCTTGGGAACTCTTCCATGCTGATTCTAAGCCTCTATTTATAGAGTAGAATTCCTGGAAGTTGTAAAAACAGTTCTTACAACTGTTTACAAACAGATATATCTTTTTGAAATTAAAAAAAACAAATTTTGATATCAGAAATCTGTCAAAACGGCTTGAACAGTCGACTGGGTTGTCGTTATGAGTCGACTGGCTAGAGTTTGAAGAAGCTCAGACAGTTTTGTACAGGTATAGTTGACTGGTCCTTAATGGCAGTCGACTGGTACTCAACAGCTGACCTAGTTCAAACTGTTTTGACCTTTATTTTTGAAAACCACACAGTTATAAAATTATATGTGAGTGTGTGTGTGTGACTAGGCTTTTACATCAATCTAAGACTCAACAAAAGAAGATTACAATTGTTTTTACAAGACACAAAATATAAGAAATTAAAGCTTTGGTCTTGACTTGTCTTTAGTCTTGAGAGAAGCTTTAGCCATTGTCCTTGTATGAAGCTTTGCTTGATCATTCTTCATCTTTAGAACAACTTGCTTGATCAATTTGATTTGAGGCCTTTGTGTATCATACATGATAAACTTTGATACAACCTGCAATATATGAGAGATAGCTCAACAACTTTGCATTGTGTTGTAATCATCAAAATCAAGAATCAACATTATTTCTCCCCCTTTTTGATGATGACAACACAATAGCTTACAATAATGGAAATAAATATTACAAATGCTCACATGCTCCCCCTATCAAATGTACAACATGCATAGGTGTGAAAACATGCACAAAGACACGCACAAAGATATACACATATATGCATCACAAAACATGCACAAAATAACACAAAGCGACACAATGCATATAGCTATATTTCTTTCCCTTTGTCATCAACAAAAAAATGGAGGAAAAAAAATAAAAATAAACCACACACGATACATAGCAAAATGACAAATAATTAAAGACAAATTTATATATAGAAAGGGAATAGTCTTAGTTCAAATGGTTACATAACAAAATAGAAAATGCAACAATAGGTAGGAAATACATAGAAAAAGAATATAAAAGTAGTAGCTCATCAATCTTCATCATCTTCATCTTGGCCACCATGAGAGGGAGGAGGAAACTGAGTGGTGAACAGGTGGGTAAGATGAGAAATATTCAACTCAAGAACATCTTGAAGATCCATGAGAACGTCTTGACGATCCATTATATAATTGATAGCATGATAAATACTGTGAGGATCATCAAAATCTGCTCGAGGACGAGAGGAACTAGAGGCTGAAGACCGACGGGCTGAAGTAGCTAAAGGGACAGGAGAGGAAGTCCTAGAAGGAGACCTAGGTGGAGAAGAGAGAAGCTTCATCCGTGCTAAACTTGCACGATCAAAAGACTCATAGTGCTTTACTATATTTGTCTCAGCATCGAGATCAACAGCTTAAGCACAAAAGACTTAAGTAAGAAGGGCACCAAAAGGAAGAAATGAAGTATGAGCCTTATGAAGCCTAGAGAAGATGATACGACCCCAATTGATATTAATTTTGCCGAATATTGCATAAATGGCTTGTTGCAACTCCATGGAATACTGATCATAACTCCTTGTTTTGGAAATGATATTGTATGATAGTATGCGTGCAACAAGTTTTGCAACAGGGGTAATGGACCTATTGGACATAGGGGGTCCATGATTCGGCAAATAAATTTTAGATAAAGTGGTGGCATCATCCATCTCAATTTCTCCTAAATCAAGCCCTTCATCATCTAAACCCAAAATAAGATTAATTCTTTCGGAGGTGAGTTTCATTTTCTTATTTTTGACAGACGTATAGATCAAAATCTCACTACCATCATCCAATTAAACAACCTTCATATTTGTATAAAAAATAGATGAGTTGAGGTAGTAGTAGGGTTGATTTTCTAAGGACAAAAACTCATAAAGACCACAATGTTGAAACAAAGGCATGAGATTAAACCTATCAAGATCGGGAAAATTTACAAACCGACCCAAAAAAATCATAATGGAACACATTATGTACCATTTTTCAACAAGGTCGGGACTTCTAAGGAATTGGATATAGTCCCTAGAAGATGAACCCTCCTTTACTTGAGAGGTTTTTGATCTCTTAGGAGCCATGAAAAACAAAGCTCTCAAACAAAGAAAGAGGAAGGAAATATACCAACAAAAACTCAGAAAGAAGCAGAAAGCTTCAAGAGAAGTTGAAGCACCACACGAAAATGGAAGGATTTGGGCTTCAAAGACTTAAAATCGGTAGTAATAGTAGCAACAGCAATAGCAGCAGTCGACTGGACGATTTCGGCTGAGAGAGAGAAGGTAAAGTAAAAGTGAAAGAAAGAGGTAAGTTTTTAGGGTTTGTAGAAAGAGTTGATGGCTGAGATCAAGAGGAAATGCAATCAACAACTAAGGATGGTCAAAGTTAGCAGTAGAAAGTTAAAAGTTGCCTCAAAAGGTGTGCCAAAATTCAAATTTGAAGAAAACTGATTCGCGACAGTCGACTGGAATTAAGGGGAGTCGACTTAGTTGAGAGCAAAATAGAAAATCGAACATAGCATTAATACAACTGGCCAGTCGACTGGGTACTGTGCACAGTCGACTGTCCAGAACATAAAACGCAAACAAAAAGTTAGAAAAGATAAAGATACTTGGCAGTCGACTGAAAAGTACTTGTAAGTCGACTTACCAGAGAAAAAATTCAAGAAACAGCATGAAAACTACAAATCCCTAGTTCTCTCCTTAAGGTGATAAATGTGTCTTCCTTAAGAGCTTTGGTAAAGATGTCAGCTACCTATTTATTAGTAGAAATAAAGTCTAATGTCTCCCTTTAAAACATGATCACGTAAAAAATGATGTCGAATATCAATATGTTTCGTACGTGAGTGTTGAACCGAATTTTTAGACAAGTTAATGGCACTGGTATTATCACACATTATTGAAGATTTTTCAAATGAAATACCATAGTCTAATAGGTTTGTTTCATCCATAAAATTTGGGTACAAGCCAAACTTGCAGCGATATATTCAGCTTCTGTAGTAGATAAGGATACCGAATTTTGCTTCTTACTGCACCAAGAAACTAGTGAATGTCCCAAATAGTGACATGTTAACACAAGAAAAACCCTTTTTTGCAACGCCAAATGTCGTTGCTAAAACTCGTTTGTCGTTGCGAAAAATATTTTTGGCAACGACATTTGTCGTTGCAAGGTCGTTGCGCGTCCGGGCGTCGCGAAAGATTTTGACTACGACTTGCTGTCGTTGCCAAACATAGATTTTTTCGCAACGACATTGCCGTTGCAATATATTTTGTCGTTGCCATACCTAATTCCACCCGTGCTATGGTATAAAATCAATCGCAACAACCTTTGTCGTTGCCAAACATACTTCATATATTTGGCAACGACTCATGTCGTTGCTAAAGATATTTTTTCGCAATGAATTATTGTCGTTGCCTTACATTATTTCTATTTTGGCAACGACTACTGTCATTGACAAAGCTCGACTGTTTTGTAATTATTTTATTATTGCTTTGCATTACTTGTATTTTGGTGACAACTATAGTCGTTGCTAAAGCTACCAATTGTCATTGCGAAAGTTTAATTCTTTTCGTGACAAATTATATATTGTCGTTGCATCAGCCCTGTCCTAAAACTAGCATACACTTCAAAAACATTAAAAATCAACATCATTCCAAAAATTATAATATTAAACTTGTCCAACATATTACATTTATGTCATATAAGAAGCAATGCCCAAAATATTACAACCATCAACTTCTCAAAAAGATATCTAAGTATCTCATAATCATTTCCATTGTACATAATAAGTTTAACCATGTTTTCTAATAGATCAAAATAGCATTGCATATACATTTAGCTTCCTCCAAGTACTTGCAAAAAAAACTTATCTAATATCAACATCCTGCATCAAATTTAAAGGAAATGAATAAATAAAACAAGTATAAGATCAAAATATTAGAAAACCATTTAAAACATAGCCACAAACCATGAACTTATTGTCAGCATTGAATACCTTGATCATTTGAAGAATTTCGTGCAAATCAATTTGTAAGTTGTGCCAACAATTCTTGTTTCCTTGCATCCATTGCACGCTGCATATCTTCATTTTGTTGTTCAATTTGTCTTGTTGTTCTTTCTTGAGTTTATTGCAACTAATTCCGAAAGCTCTGCATGCACCATTTTTCTTAGAAATACAAAATTATAGAATGCATACAAGCTCAGCTAATTAGCAATACTTCGTATACATATATTCAAAAATAGCAATACTTCTAAGCACACAGTAGAATCAACTTTTCCAATAATTAAACACGTATTCAGGCTGAAAAAATAGTTTGAAACAATTTAGCAGAAAAGATATAGAAAAGCAGTATTACTTATTTTTTCTGGAGAATGATCCTCTATCACAAATGAGCAGTTTCTGACAGGAGGTTCAGCATGGCAAAAACAGTGGAAGTAAACATATTATGTTTATGTAATCAAGTCTACCAGAAGACCTGCATAAGTACCGGGTTTAACCATATACGATAATGGGCTAAAGTGTGCCTTGTTGCTAAGAAATAAAAGAAGAAAATACCTGAGACTCTGCAATTGTTAGGACCATCGGTAGAATCATTGGCTGCATCACCATATTCCTAAGCTCAGCACAAAGAGGAGGAAGTACCTACAAGCAAAGTTGTCGCTTATTGAGGTGGTCAAGAGAGAAACTAATAACCTGACAAAAACTAGTAAAAAAATGTGCTCTAAAATCATTACCCATGAGCTTAATGTTTTCAAAAAACAGACCACAAAATATACTACAAAATATTACTCTATCCAGCTATAAGTTTTTTTCATCAAACCTAAATTACATTTTCTATACTTCTACTTCACTAGAGAGACTTTGCGCTCCTAAAAATCAGCAATGTCAGACTCAATAGAGGTGCATATATTGAGTGCATAAACAAAGTGCATGCATTTCGGGCATGCATTTCGGCAAAGGATAAAGTAGTACATGTAAGAAAATATCTGATAAAAAATGTCGAATTATTTATTCCTCATAATATTATTCAACTGAGATCTATAGTTTTTTACTTTTTTACATATACAGCCTCTTCTAAACTCTCACAGACAATGAAATCCAGAGGGCATTTAGTTCAACATAGTTTGAAAAATCATTTGCACTAAAGGCAGCCCTTCGTGTCCTTTAACTCCCTTTCTAGGTTTTACTGAAAGCCAAACCCCTTTTTGGCCAGGAATATGGAACTATCAGATGGTACTGGATGACTTTTACTTTGCCAAGTGATAACCAATTGTAACGATTTGCCAAATCTTCATAAAGGCTCATACTTGGTGCTGAAACTTATTTCGATGGGAAATGCTTAGCAGCTTAGGTATAAAGTGAAACATCGAATTTGACACAACAAACATATGACTACAATAAAAGAAGTAGAAAGATCATAGTTACTTTGTTTCTCACCTGAAATCTTTGTCATACAAACATCTTAATATCTTCCCTGGAATCCACGCAAGTTGATCAACACTCGCTGAACCATCAATGCTCTTCAAGCAATAAAACATGTATAGATCAGCCAGCCTCTCCATGGTATATGTTTTGACAGATAACTGAAAAAATACAAAAATAATTTTAAGATATCGACTTTATAAAAATAATAATAACAATTAATAGTTTGAGTAGGTGGACAAACCGATTTGTCTCGAAGACGCTCTGCTCCTAGCCTAATAATCTCTTCTGGAATAACTTTGAATGAATGGCATGCCACATCATATATGGCCGCAACAACTTGTTTCCGAACATTTTCATTATAATCCAATAAACGATCACACAAAGCCTCTGGGCAATATTTATTGTAAACATGTCAAAAATTCTACTTCCTTGACAATAAAGTATCAGTATAACAATCTCAACAAAAAATAGTACTCCTTACTGATGATCAAAGGAGCTTCAGGTCGTGAAGGATCTGATATTAGACAACTCTTCAAATGCTCAACAACAGAAACACGAACCTCTGCTACTCTGTCAGTCAATCTTTTCAAAAACTCTGAGACGAGTGGCTGAAAAGATTCAGAGATAGAAACCCCCGGTAAAGCAAAGAGTTCACCAAGAAGTTGGACTGCTTTCAACCGGACATCTAACACATCTGCCTGCAGGTGCACAAAATTGAGTCAGGACAATATACACCAGAGATATACGCCGAGGAAAAAATTAAACTACATGGCGCATATGATAGTCTGTGACCCAGACAGATTCCTCCAGCGGACATGAGTATTTACCTGCCTCCTTTTTATCTCCATGCAAACATGGCAACACTCATATGTTTATGTGCAGGTGACATAAAGTTACAGATGTCATGCAGATCAACACAAATGCACTAAGTAACATTGGAGTCAAAGATACAAACATTAAATTTCCAATGAAATTGAAGAACTGGGCATCTTGTATAAATTTGAAATGCTGGGAATAGAAAACACATACTAAAGAAGGAATAATGATAACTATGAGTTCTCTATTGGAGAACAAATATATTTTTTCAATTGAGTTGTTTGCATGAAGTGCTATTAACTCATGTGTATTTTCTATTGGGTTATCTAATTTCGGTATTTCCCAAATGTCCCTGGTTGAAGCCTGTTAGTTGCAATAAGTCCAATTTTGGCCGTCTCCATTCATAATCTTTGTAACTACCATTACCTAGCTAAGGAGAGGCTTATTAAACAAGAGAGATCCACTCTTAACTAAAAAAATAAAAAGAAATTTTAAAAAAAGCATACAAGCATATGGTTCAGGAAACGAAGAGCACGCAACCTAGTATCATCCCGGAAAAATGAAGAACCTGCAAAAAAAGAAGACGGGTGAAATATCATTACACTGCTGAATGAATATAAGTTTCGCAAAAGACATATACTGTGTTGTTCACCAGAAATTTAACCAAAAAGGCTTACTTATAATAAAATAGTAAAATACTTCAGTTTAACACATTTCAGTACTAGTGTATATTATTGTCAGAACATACCCCCATACAATTTACAGATTTTAGTAACTGATATCTTCCATTAGTCCTCAAATAAGTATCGAACAGAATATTCATATACAGCTTGCTTTTGGACATTTCTCATCTTTCCCAACATCTCATTAACATTTCTCATCTTGCTTTTAGTAACTGATATCTTCCATTTCTCATCTTTTGGACATATATATATAGCCAACTTAGGTTGTCCATATCATACGCAACAAGGCCCTTGAAACAAGTAAATGGTGCTTAATCCCTCTTCCAACTGTTAAAAAAGCAGAAAGAACAAGCTTTTGCGCCATAAAGCAGCCCAAGGGCTAAAGTAGGCAGAAGCAAAGTATCCCCTTGGTCCACTACTACTACTACTACTACAGTGAGGCTTCAACATATTTCAATTTTTAAAAGCAAGACATCTCACTAGAAGTGTACTATAATATGCCTATATTGTCAAAGTCTTACATACACTGATAATACATCTAAATAATCACAAAATAGTATTTCTTCGCACCTCCCTTGACATGAAAAGGTTCATCTGAATACATCATACCCCCCACTTTCTTATTAAACCCACTTTCTGACATGAAAACCCACTTTCTTACACCAAATGTTTTTTTTCCCCGCAGAATTTACTTGCCTTTCCTCTTCTCTGCCTTCAATTCATTTTCTTTCTTTCTTCCAATTTCCTTTAAACCAAACACAAGCCAACTGATCAATAAGCTTCCATCACCCCTAATTCCTATATCTAAATTTTTTATTCAAAAGAGACTCTTTAGTGCCCTCTAAACTCTTCTACATTGCGCTAATTAACTTAAACTACTTTTTTTTAATTACATACAGTAGAAATACAAAAAATAAGTGAAACTAAAAGTTAAAGGATAAATGAATGATTCGAAGCAACAACCACATGAGAAATGAATGATCATTTTGAAAACCCTAACCCTAAGTGGGATGAGTGGATACCGTCGGAATCTTGGTAGAAGGGATCGACGGGGGGACCTTGCTGCGGCGGCGGCGACGCAACTCCTTCGGTGGAGAATCGAAGGAGTGAGAGGGATTGAAAGGGGACGAGAGGTGAAACCCTAGATTTTAGGGCAGCGTTGAGCATGGAACTGAGTTTCGACATTGCTTTTTGATGCCCTGGTTTTTTTGTTTTTTCTTTTTCCTAATCGAAGAGGAGCGGGGAGGGTTTTTGTTTGGGCAAAAAAGAAAACAAAAGTGGAGAGAAAGGGTAGATTTTTTATTAAAGAGGAGATATAAGAGGTTTATTAAAATTGTTATTTATTTTTATTTTTTTATATTTTTGGCAACAATACTGTCGTTGCAGTAGATATAAGGAAATACACGCAACGACATTTATCGTTTCCAATTTACACAATCTGGCGGGGAGATTTGCAAAGGCCCGCGCAAGGCATTTTGGATGAGGGAAATTTTATTTTATTTTTAGCAACGACTTTAGCGTTGCCGTAACTAATTTTCACAACGAGTAAAAAGTCGTTGCCAAAACCTTGTTGCGAAAAAGGGGTTTTCTTGTAGTGAGTGCTCTTGCGGTCAGTTTTACTACCGGCAAAATCCGCATCACTATATGACAAAAGTTGAAAGTTATCTGTGCATGGATAAAATAGACCAAATTCAGACATGCCTTTAAGGTATCTTAAAATACGTTTCACAACTTTTAAGTGAGACTCTTTAGGATTTGACTGATATCTAGCACACAAACATACACTAAACATAATATCCGGTCTACTAGCTGTTATATATAAGAGTGAGCCAATCATACCTCGATAGAGTTTTTGATCGACATTCTTTTCTAATTCATCTTTGTCAAGGGTAGTGGTAGTAGCCATAGGTGTGGTCTTACTACTCGTACTATCCATGTTAAACCGTTTGAGTAATTTCTTAGCATATTTTTCTTGATTAATAAATGTGCCATTATGTGACTGCTTAATTTGTAGTCCAAGAAAATAATTGAGTTCACCCATGTGACTCATCTCAAACTCGTTGTTTATGGTGTTAGCAAACTCTTGACATAGATTACTATTAGTAGAACCAAAAATTATGTCATCAACATATATTTGTATGATTAAAATATCATTCTTAATTCTTCTAATAAACAAAGTAGTATCTACTTTACCTATTTCAAAACCCGTTTCTAAAAGAAAAGTCTTCAATCGATCATACCAAGCACGAGGTGCTTGTTTAAGACCATATAAAACCTTTTTAAATTTAAAAACATGGTTTGAGAATTGTTCATGTTCGAAACCTGGTGGCTGCTTAAAATAAACATCTTCCTTTATAAACCCATTAAGAAAAACACTTTTAACATCCATTTGAAAGAGTGTAAAATTCATAAAACATGCAAAAGAGAATAAGATACGAATTGAATCAAATCTAGCAACAAGAGCATATGTTTCATCAAAATCTATGTCTTCTTCTTGATTATACCCTTGAGCAACTAGTCTAGCTTTGTTCCTAACAACTTGTCCTGATTCATCTAGCTTATTCTTGAATATCCATTTGGTACCAATTATAGTATGACCAGGAGGTCGTAGAACTAAATCCCATACATCATTCCTTATGAATTGGTTTAACTCATCTTGCATGGCATTCATCCAAAATTCATTCTCACATGCTTCTTGTATATTCTTCGGCTCAAAATCCAACATGAAGGCTATGTGAGATATCATGTTAACATGTGATCTCGTCTGAATACTATGTGAAATATCACCAATTATTAAATCATGAGTATGATCTCTAACTTCAACAAAAGACTTTGATAAAGTTGGAGACATCACAACAAGATCATTCGACTTGACTAGTCCATCAGTCGACTGATTTACAGCAGTCGACTTATCCGCAAGGCTAGTTTTCTCTAAAGATGTAATTACTTTATTTAAAGGTGATGAATCAGATTCATCATCTTCAATTAAAGTCGATGAAGACAAAGATTTCTCAAATGCAACATGCATGGATTCTTCAATAGTCATTGTTGACTTGTTGAAGATTCTATATGCCTTACTCCTATTTGAGTATCCTACAAAGATACCCTCATTAGATCTAGGATCAAACTTATCTAAATTATTCTTAGTGTTCAAAATAAAACACTTACATCCAAATATTTTAAAGTAAGAGACCTTAGGAATTCTATCAAAAAATAGCTCATAACATGTTTTCTTTAGCTTAGGCCTAATCAAAATTCTATTTAAAATATAACAAGCTGTAGCAACGGCTTCAGCCCAAAAATACTTAGGTAAATTGGTTTTAACAAGTATGGTACGTGCATATTCTTGCAAAGTCCTATTCTTCCTTTCAACCACTCCATTTTGTGGTGAAGCTCTAGGAAATGCAAACAAATGAGTTATATCATTCTTGTTGCAATATTCTGCTAACGTTTCATTTTCAAATTCTCCACCATGATCACTTCTATTAGTGACTATGGTTAGAGACTTTTGATTTTGAATTCGTTTACAAAAATTAGCAAATTCTATAAAATCATCATTCTTATGTTTTAAAAAGAAAGTCCAAGTGAATCGTGAAAAATCGTCTACTAAAACAAATACATACCTACTTTTATTTAAAGAAGAAACTCTAGTAGGGCCAAATAAATCCATGTGGATTAATTCGAGTGGCCTACTAGTAGAAATAACTTCTTTTGTTTTAAAAGTAGATTTAATTTGTTTACCTAGTTGACATGCATCACATAACATTCTTTTTAAAGGATAGTCTTGGCTGCCCTTTAACTAGGTTGTACTTAGAAAATTTAGAGAAATTTTTCATATTCACATGGCCAAAATGTTTATGCCATAGCCAAGAATCATTATTAGAAGCTACGAAGCAAAAATCATTCGAAAACTCATATGCTTTTAAACACAATTCATAAATGTTATTTTTCCTAAATCCTTGAAAAATTATATTTTGCATGGTAGAATCATAAATTAAACATGCATTTTTTTCAAACATGATTTTATAACCCTTATCACATAGTTGGCTAATACTTAACAGGTTATGCTTAAGTCCACTAACTACTAAGACATCTTCTATAGAGGGGTTAGTGTGCTTACCGACCATACCAATTCCTATGACCTTTCCTTTGTTGTTGTCACCAAATGTGACCGTTCCTCCATCAATGTCACTAGTATAATGCACGTGCGATGCACGTGGAGTGGAATGAAAAGGACTTTAAAAAAATCTATAAACACGTGCGCTGCACGTGTTGACACACATACCAAGAAATAAAAAATTGTTTACTTGTTTGTGAACCCCCACTCTCCCATTATAATAGTTAGCTCCCCCATCGCTAGGACGCAAGGAACAATAAAACCCAAAAAAGCCCATCAAGAAAAGACGTAACGCACCATATATAACCAACCATAGCTAGCAAAACAAACATCAATCATAAAGTAGACACTAAAAACACTAATGAACTCTCCAGAGCCCAATCAAAAAACAACTAAACCACTACAAATTCCCTCTTCATAGAACCCTACAACCCAGACTGTAGGATACATAAGCATCAATGCATCCATACTGAACCTGCTCTTCAGACAAACTCCTTGCTTCCCAATTGCTCCCAGTAACATTCTTGGGTTTCTCCATATAAAGTCCCAAAATCTCACTTGCATAGCCCTTCAACCCAGACCTCCACTGGCACAGGTACCACACAATGCCGAAATAATCCTTACAAAGTCCATCCAGATCAGCCCATTTTCCACAATGAAGCCCATAGTCATTCATTAGCTTCTCGATGTCATCTCCAACCCCAACACCAACAAAAGTGATGCTGGTATCAGTAAGGAAACTCTTGATAGATTGGGGAATGCTGTCCATATAAAAGAGTTGGATGATTAGGCACTTGTCATCAACACAGAGCTGCAACATTGCGACCTTGTTGCATTGGCCCTTGTCGTAGTTGGGCCTCCACTCACAGTCCAGGCCCACAACAATGGGGCACCGTCTCAAATGGGCTGAGCGAACGGTCTGAACCCATGAGTCAACTGATGAGGCATTAGTTGTCACTGTGGTATGAATGACTTTGCCGGAGAAGCGAACAGTATGATGAGTTGTGGCGGAAAGGGAAGAAGAAGAGTAGGAGTTTCTGTGATACATTATGAGAATTGAGTTGAAGAGTATTTGGGCTCCATTGGTCTTTATATAGACTATTAATTTGGATGTGGAGGAGTGCAACCGCCAAATACCCAATAAAATTGTTCATATTCCAGTCAACGATCACATTATATTCACACTGTACTTTTATGGGGAAGGTAATCTATACCAATTAGCATTTACTACTAAATGATGATGTGTCACATTATATTCATACTGTATTCTTATGCAATTTGGATGTGGAGGAGTGCAACCGCCAAATACCCAATAAAATTGTTCATATTCCAGTCAACGGTCACATTATATTCATACTGTACTTTTATGGGGAAGGTAATCTATACCAATTAGCATTTACTACTAAATGATGATGTGTCACATTATATTCATACTGTATTCTTATGGGGAAGGTAAATCTATACCAATTAGCAATTACTAAATGATGATGTGCATGAGCATGCATCATAGGCAAGCCAGGCCATGAGCTTAAGAAGGAAAGTTTCAAATCTTACAAAAATACCAACACGTGAATCTATACCGATTGCTATTAATAATCTATACTATAATAGTAATAATAGTATAGATATTTTTTTCATGCAAATTACATTTTTACCCCTGTATATTTGTTTTAGTCTTTTATGTTTGTGAGGACATAATAGTAAAAAGCCAGCAAAATAGGGCTTTGCTTAATAATAGTATAGATGTATGGAAGATAGGAGGTTGGCATGACCAGTCATGTGCTTCGAGCATCCGCTGTCAAGTATCCAACAATCTCTTTTAGGTACCTATAAAATATTCAATGTGAATATGGTACCCTTTTCATTGGATCCAAAGTAGATTAGTTTGTGGAAAACCAAACCCATGAAGAATTTGATTTTCCACCATAAGCAGAAACATAATTAACAGAATTACATACAGTAAGCATATAAGAATTAATGTAAGCAATTCTATCTTTCGAACTCAGGTTGACTGGAACCCATACATATTTGCTCTGTCCAGTCAACTTTTCAGTACCTTTCAGCCGACTTTTACTGTTATTCAGTCGACTGGGAGGTAGTATAGGTTGACTTATCTGAGGTATTTGTCTCGTTGAATGAGACTAGTACCCCTGGACAGGCGACTGATATGTGGAGTCAGTCGACTGGTCTGAACTGTAGATTTGCCTTTTTCATGAAAGTTACAGTTTTAGGTTTTTCAAAAAACTCATAAAGTTTATTTTTAACACTAGAAATAGATAAAAATTTGTTTACACTAGTGTTCTTAGAAGAATGAGATTTTTCAAGGGACTTTATAAAACCAAGTCCAAACTTTTTATTAGATTGCACTTGATTGAAGAACATCATTTAAATTCTCCTTTCCTTTATTAAATTTAGATACGTTCTTGGATATCTCTTCATAATTTTTCTTTAGAGATTCAAGATCCATATCTAAACTAGAAAGACGAGAATTTAAAGATTTTACTTCTTTATCAAGGTTAAGATTCTCTTGAGATAGTGTTTGATTAACTTTCTCTAAGTTCTTAACTCTAATCTTTTTTTTTAAGTTCTTGAAAAATCTCGTTGAAAGCATCAAGTAAATCATTAGAATCATAGTCATTACTTACTTGATTTTGAGATGTCATAAAACATACGTTTGCAACCTCGTTTGTCTCATCAATTTCTTCTTCCGACGAAGAATCGCTATCATCCCAAGTTGCTTGGTATGCCTTTTTGTTCTTCACGATCTTGTTCTTTGTGTACTTGTTCTTCTTGAAGTTGGACGCCATTCCCTTAGATTTTGCGTTCTCTAGTGGGCAATCCTTCTTCATATGGCATGTCTTGTTACACCTGAAACAAGTTGGAGGTTCATTAGATTCCTTAGATTTTGAATTAAACTTACTTTTTCTTAGGAACTTTTTGAACTTTCTCGTGAACACGGCAATCTATTCCTCATCTTCTTCTTCATCCTCGAAGTCCGACATGGCTTTGAATGCTAATGTCTTCTTCTTTGATTGTTGTGGTTCGACATCCTTTTTGCGCTCTTCAAGTTGTACCTCATAAGCCATAAGATTTCTCACAAGATTCTCAAGAGAAAGTTGTGTTAAATCATTGGCCTCTTCTATGGCGATGGTCTTCTTTTCCAATTCGGGGGTTAGTGCACGAAGTACCTTCCTCACCATCTCAGCTTGAGTATACGTCTTTCCAAGTGCCACAAGTGAATTGGTAATGTCTGTGAACCTTGTAATCATCTCAGACATATTTTCATTCTTCTTCATGTGGAACATTTTAAACCTGTGAATAAGAACAAATATTTTAGATTCTTTTACTTTATTTGTTCCTTCATGAGTTACCTCAAGTGTGTGCCAAATTTGATGTGCAGTTATTGCATTGGACACACGGTTGAACTCCTCCTTTGTAAGGGCACAAAACAACGCCTTCATCGCCTTTGCATTTTCATTGTTTAGTTCTTCATGTTATCGTTCTATTGTGCATATGGAATGGTAGGAGCGGTGTACTCGGTTTCTGTCATGTTCCATATTTCATAGTTGATGGAATGAAGGTAGATCTTCATTCTACACTTCCAATAGTTGTAATTGGTTCCATTGAAGAGGGGTGACCTTTGTGTAGATTGGCCTTCGTGGTATTGATCTGCATTAGAAGTAGTTGCCATTGCACTCAACCAGGCTCTGATACCAAGTGTTGGATCCTGTAGGCAAGGCAAGAAACACTAGAGGGGGGTGAATAGTGTTTTATAAAAATTAATTGCAGAAATAAAATTTATCTTCTGTTCAGTCGACTGTAAAAAGAAGTTCAGTCGACTGAGGCGTCAGAGTAGAAGAGTATTTTGATACAAGTCTGATAAGTCGACTTAATACAAAGAGACAGTCAACTTGCCAGAAGAGTTTCTCAGAAGATTGTAATACCAGTCTGATCAGTCGACTTCAGATGGGAATACATTTGACTTACCAGAACGGTTTTAAGAGAATTGAAATGCAAGTAACCACAGAAATTCCAATCACAGAGTACACACGATGTATCCTGGTTCGGTCCTCCCGACCTACATCCAGTTCCCAAACAACCCATTTGAGATTTTCCACTATTCTTGAAAAATGTACAAGAATACCCTACGGCATTAGATAACAACATTGTCCAACCCATAGTCTTCTCTCACCACTAGAGAGAGCAACCCACTCTTCCACTAAGAGTGAAAACCTGACTCTACACCCTAGAGCCCTACTCTCCAACCGAGAGGAAAAGAAAACAATAAAATTGTTTACAATCAACCTATATTCTTGTTGTGATTGTGATTTTGTACGTGGCTATTTGGTCAACTTCTGAATTCAATCCAAAACGAAATCAATGTTATGTTGGATTGAACTCCGAGAACTAAGTCTTAAGAATTAAAGTGTTTGAAAAGAAACTTTTTCTCTTTGAAAGTAAGGACACTTAAAACTTTTTCTCAAAAAGACTTGGGAACTCTTCCATGGTGATTCTAAGCCTCTATTTATAGAGTAGAATCCCTAGAAGTTGTAAAAATAGTTCTTACAACTGTTTACAAACGGATATATCTTTTTGAAATAAAAAACAAAATTTGAAATCAGAAATCTGTCAAAACGGCTTGAACAGTCGACTGGGTTGCCATTATGAGTCCACTGGCTAGAGTTTGAAGAAGCTCAAATAGTTTTGTACAGGTACAGTCGACTGGTACTCAACAGCTGACCTAGTTCAAACTGTTTTGACTTTTATTTTTGAAAAACACACAGTTATAAAATTATATGTGAGTGTGTGTATGTGACAAGGCTTTTACATCAACCTAAGACTCAACAAAAGAAGATTACATTTGTTTTTACAAGACACAAAATATAAGACATTGAAGCTTTGGTCTTGACTTGAGTCTTTAGCCTTAAGAGAAGTTTTAGCCATTGTCCTTGTATGAAGCTTTGCATGATCATTTTTCAGCTTTAGAACAACTTGCTTGATCAATTTTCTTTGAGGCCTTTGTGTATCATACATGATAAACTTTGATACAACCTGCAATATATGAGAGGTAGCACAACAACTTTGTATTGTGTTGTAATCATCAAAATCAAGAATCAACAGTGACATGGCATGGAATTCCTCTCCAGGCTGTCTGGACATGAGCTCGTAACTCATAGACCATCTAGGATACTTATCATAGTTACAGTAGTAGTTTAAGTCATGACGAGGGATTGAACCCTACAAGATGAAGAACGGTTAAGGGCTTGCCCTTAGACCTATATAGTATGGGATGCATAGAATCTGAATAAGTGTGCATTAGTGTCATTTAACATACATAACTGCATTAAGGACTAAGTGCACCGCACAACACGATATCAATAGGATAGTCCCTTGTAGTTCTGTTTGTGATCAAGTTTGTGGTTTGTTTAAGTATTTGATAATCGTTATACTATTCGGCATAGAGAGGATAACCGTGTATAATATTTTGTCGATTGTAAGCAACTGACGCGCCTACAGTTTCTATGCAGGGTAAAGTGATTAACAAGACTAAAGAATGCATGCTGATTAAAGAATGATTCAAGTGTTGTACATTTCAATTCATGTAAATTGTTGTAAATTGCTTCCACTGTAAATATGTAATGTAAATGTAAACTCTGATGTAACAAAAGTTTTTATTTTCTTACAAAATTGTACGAAGAGAAGTGTAAAGATCCTATGGAACTTCGAATTCAGTCTGTTTTGGAATTCGGGGTGTTACAGTTTATGACACATACATGTCTGTCTGATAAATAGCAAAATAACCAAGCCGGGGTTAACAAAAAGATCTAGTAGTGGAAATATAGAAATATGTACTGAGAAGAGGGCCGTGTTCCCTATCTGTTACGTGTTCATGACTACATGATTCACGACTCTGTTTATTTGAACCCTGACTACATTACTTCCCTATAGGAAGGTGCACTCAGAAGAGGACCCATAGGTTCTATCTGTCTGTCTGATCCCTGAGTACACTGTCCTATGGACTCCACTATAAAATCTAAACGAAACTGTTTGAATGTAGCAACCATGTGATAAAAGTTGGGATGCATGAAGTGCTACCTAGATAGTAATCACACAAGACTTATAAGAACATGACATCTGTTATCTGTTATTAGTTATCTATTTATCTGATATCTGTTATCTGTTTGACTATCATCTGACACTACCATCTGTATATCTGTCTGCATACCATCTGACACTTGACACTTGATTCATGTTATCTGTATCTGTTAGTATACCATGTTATCTAATTTGTTTTCCTGATTCATGTTAGATATTGTATTTCTATTGACATGCTTATACCATGCTATGTTTGTTCTGTTGTTATTTTATATTTGTTATTTATCCTATGTACTTGTATCCTGCACTACAAGCGGCCCATAACTTGCATTGACGGGAGTTTGTTTTCTCTTTTTCTTTTTCCTGTAATTTATTAATTGCAGATCAGGATGACCAGTTGCTAGATAGAGTTGGTGATATGAGATATTAGTGCTGGAGTTATATTATTATTTCTGTTGCTTATTTGAACAATTGTATTTGTACTTAGATTTATTTGTATTTGGGCAATGTGACCTAGGATATTGACTTATTCAGATCTAATTTATTTGGAATTATATTATATTTTGGTTTCAAGTAAATTTCTCTTGATATATTTGATTCGATTATGCATACTTAGTTGACTTTTCTTGCTTCCGACTCTGATTATTTTTGGGTTATTATTTTGGTTATTATTACTCTTTTTATTATTATTGTTATTAGTATTATGGTTATTATTGATATTTCTGACTGGTTATTAGAAATCCACTTTTATTTACTAACTAGGTTTGCCCGTTGACACGTGCCTACGGCACGTCTTCGGAACGATGCACCTAGTTTGGTTATATAAAATAGTTTTAGAGGTCCAGCAAATTAATTGAAGTAGCAAACATATTATATGAGAAAGCAGTATATCTACCTTTAAGCTCAACCATCGCCTTCTTGATCATTAGCTTGAACTTACCTGGAATGCATATAGTTTATTAGAAACACTGTATAGAGTTTTTTTTAACTTCAGCATCACTTATAGATGCTTGTAATAGTTATGCAAGGACATTATCATATAAGTTTAATAGAGCTTACTCGAATCCCATAACCACTATGAGCATGTCTAAATACAATGGTAACGCAAGTGTAGGTGTGAAGGTATTTACACTACCAATAATTTAAACATTTGTTTGTGTGAGACTCAGTTTGCAATTGAAATATCTCTTCTTATTATTTCAACCAAAATGAAATACATGAAGTTCTCAAAACTCTTATCCAAGCTAATCATTTTTTTTATCTCCATTTTGTCTCCCTATTGCACCTTTATAAAAAAAACCAAATGGATAAATAACAAATTTACTTTAGTTGTCTTTCTTGAGTGGAGAGTTTGCGCCCTTCACTGGTAAACTCCAGTCATTCCAATCCTATGTATCCAAACATACACTAAAAGTTCTTATATGTTATGTTATCCATGGTTTCTAATAACCAGTGAAGGGAAGTTCATGATAGTATTTTCTCTTGTATTAAAGAAACTAATTTTGCATATTTGCCAAGTTATTTTAGGTTGCTAGTCAGCTTACCTGTCCTGCTATGGTTTGGAAGCCCAAATTGAGGCCACCAAATAATCCATTTCTCACTTGCGTACACATTAAATTAAAACCAATAAAAAACTCATCAAATAAATCACCAAATTAAATTTTTTTTTCACCCAAAAATAAAACAATCATACATCTCTGAACTTAAATCCCATGCACAAAAAAATTTCGAGTCATAAAAAAACTCAGTATTCCCCTGCACACAAAAAATTAAAAGTTAGAATGAGAATTCAGTTAATGAGATGAAATTAGAGTCGTCGCATCACATATAGAGGCTCTCGAATCGATGGAGTGGAGTCGCCGATACGGAGTCACTTGATATTCGCGCTCGATTTGGTGGAGGGGAGTCACCGATACGGAATCAGCAGCGAATCAGATATCGGCGACGACCTCTTCATTGGGGTTCGACATTAGATTTGGATTTGGATTTGTTTTGAGATTTTCAATTTTTCAAAATTTCAAAATTTTAAAATTTAAAATTTTTAAAGTTTTTAAAAATGTTTATTTTTTTAAAAAAAAAATTTTAATTTTCAAAATTTTTAAAATTTCTAAAATTTTAAAATATGTAAAAAAATTTATATTTTTTTAAAATTTTAAAATTTTAAATATTTAAAAAAATTAATTTTTTTAAATTTTTTAAAATTTTAAAATTTTTTTATTTTTATAAGTTTTTGATTTTTTTGAATTTTTTAAAGTTTTAAAAGATTTTAATTTTTTTAGTTTTTTATTTTTTAAAAACTTTTTTAAAATTCTATTTTCTTAATTTTTTGAATAGGAGAGAGAGAGAGAGAGAGAGAGAGAGAGAGAGAGAGAGAGAGAAATAATTAAATAAATAAAGGAGCTGTTTTGGGTGGGGATTTGAATTTGTGTTTTGAAGGGAAAAAGTGTTTAGTGAGGTTAGATCTGGGCCTTTGATTTTGGAGGGATTGAAGGAGAGCCACTTGATATCTTTCTTTGTGTTTTATTTTATATATATATATATATATATATATATATATATATATATATATATATATATGGAGAGAGAGAGAAAAAAAAATAATTAAATAAATGAATGAGTTATTTTGGGGGGGATTTGAATTTAAGTTTTGGAGGAAAACTTTGGGGGGAAAATGTGTTTTGTGAGGTTAGATCTGGGCCTTTGATTTTGTGGACATTAAAGGAGAGCCACTTGATAGCTTTCTTTGTGTTTTATTATATAGATGCTATTTGTAGTTATTTCAAATAAACTCTATAGTGTAATACAAATTACATTTTTTATATGGATCATATTTTTATCTAATATTTTTATAAATATTTTCAATTGGATTTAATAATCCTAAAACCCTAATTCTATTCTTAATGGATTTTAACCCATTTTAACCCAACCACCCAAAACACAACACTTTGTTTTACATCCCCAATCACCCATTTGACCATTCCCAATAACCCGTTCATATACTACAGCCTAATCTACCCAAACCTGCAACCTAACTGCCAAACCCATTCACCCCCTTCACCCCCTTCACCTTAACCCTAAACCCATCTACCTATATATAGCAAGACTCCCCTACCGACTGTTCATCTTCCCCATATTCAAACCCCAGTCGCCTTATTCAACCCATCTCCCTCTCGTATCTCTTTCTCCCCGTCTACCCCCTTGTCCCCTCCTCCTCTAGAAGCCCCGCAACAGCAGCAGCCAGTTGCGACCCCGGTGCTCCCGTGCCGTCCAGTCGTGACTGCAGCATCGCGACCCTGCAATTCACCGTGCCTCCCTCCGTCGAAGTAGTCGAGCCCCCTCGACAGCCAGCGATGCCTCCTGCGCCGATCGCAACAGTCCCCTGTGCTCCCTCTGCCTGCTGCACAATCGGAGTGCACCTCCTGTGCGCCGTGCTGACCGCCTTATGCCGCCATCAGCCAGTCGACAGCAACAACGGCGAGCGCTTCCCGCCGTCGCACTGCCTGTCCGCCATCGTCCTTCTGCTGCCTTCTACCGCCTGCCTCGCGCCAGTCCGTGCAACTGCCATTGATGGGTTATTTGATCAGATTTTGATCAAGTGAACGTGGGCCGTCCATTGAATATTGATCATCATGCTTGATTGGATGTGGGCCGATCTCCTCTCGATCATCATGATCATCATCAAGTGATCCTGCACCGTCCGATCTCCTCTTGATCATCACAATCATGATGATCATCAATTTCCTTTGATCGCAGCCGTTCGATCGATCGATCGATCTTGATCTTCATCATCAGAGAGATCTGGCCGTCCGATCTTGTTGATCTTGATCTTGATATTTGATCTCAGCCGTCCGATTGTGTTCGTGATCTTGTTCGTGATCATCTCGTTCGTGTTTGTGTTCGTTGCTTGGGAATCCGTTCCTGTTATTCTCGTTCTTGATTCATTTTCATCGTCGTCTCTCAGGCAAGTAACTTATATTAAACTTCTTTGCAAATACAAGTACTAAATACCGCCTGCAGTGTAGTTGGGTTCTAGAGACAATTTGTAACTCCTATTTCCCGTATCTGTATTTTCTCTACTGTATTTTCATTGCTGGTATTTTTTTTTGTATTCAAATTGAGATCCTATATTTTGTTCCAGTTTGAATAAAATCTTTTCTTTTGCTTCAACTCAATTTTGGTGCCAATATCTAATTCAATTGTATTGTTCGTTCTACTCTTTTTGTGACGTTCTTCATGTAGAAATGGACTATTCATATCATCTATCTCTTTAATTCCCTTTTTATTGATTCTTTACCAAGTCCCTAGTTGAATCCCCCTCAAACCCGTTACCTAAATACTTTATAACCCAAACCCTATCTATATAAACCCTAAACACTTAACCCTAACCCTAGACCTAATCCCTACTGTTTAAACCTCTCCTAACCCAGCCGCCTACCCTTCTCTTCCTCTCCTGTCTTCTTCCCTAGCCTTCATCGAACCCAACTTCGATATCCATCACCTCTGCCGATCACCTCGCTTCGCCTCCCTCTCCTCATCGTCAACATCCTCGCCTCCACCGCCATCATCCGCCATCACCGCCATCGTCTGCAACTCCATCGAGACCCCCGAACCCATTTTGACATTACCCAACTCTCCACCTCCTCGTCCCCGCCATACCCATTGTCTTCGTCCCCTTCCTACTCCGATCACCCTTGACCTCTACCAGCCACCGCCACACCCCCGAACCAATCTCCCGCTTTCATCATCCCCTGTTTCGAACCCACGAACAGAGCCGCCACCAATTCGACGCGCGCCACCCTATCGCCATCGTCGTCGTCTTCGACTGCTCCCCAATCAAACCCCGACCACTTGACCGTCAGCCAGCCGCCATCACAGATCCTCCACTCCCTCTCCCGCTCGCTGCTGTCGTGAGGAAGAAGACGACCATCGATTGGTTCAATTCGCTATTTTGTGTTAGGCCACAGCGGATCCGAATTCCGCTGTCCCCTATTCGGCCAGATCCGGTGCGAGGACGCATTCTGATTGGGCCAGATTCGGTGTTTTGCTGTTCTGCCGCGCCAGATCCGAACCGTTGTCCGCTGTTCCGGGCTGATCCGGTGTGGGGTTTTCTCACTTACTGTTGATTTCTTGCACGGTCTTCGCACGTGCTTTTGGGAGATTTTGCCCAGGGTTTTTTGATCCTGTTTTCCTCAATTATCGGATCTAATCGCCCTCATCCAATCAAGGCAAGTATTCATCTTGTACAAATTTTATTCTAGTACAAGGGTTTAATTTGAAGATACCGCAAATAGTTAGTAGTTGTGACTCCTCCTTGACTCGTCGTTGTTGACCAAATATTAATCCTCAACAATTTCCTAATCTTAAGAGTCACAACAATTTCATTGTTATATTATAACTACTTGGACTCATTTTAACCCCTAGTCACATGAACATATGAAATTCAGAAACCCTAGATTTGTAGATGTGTGTTGTATCTTGTATGTGATGATCTTGCACCCATTTCAGTTGAGAAATATATGTTGCTTGCTGTTTTGATAACTATTACCCTGTATATGTATCACACATTAATCTAGATGCCTAACAACTAATTATCATGCAACTTATACATGAAAGACATTCACATTTGTTGCTGTCCTGGACCTTACTATGCTGTTTTGACCCCTTTAATATCAGAATCTGAAATTTAGCCCTGAACAGTAAATGTAGCTCCAGATGTCTAGATGTCGATCGCATCCGGAATTTTTGAATTCCAAGTTACTATCTAGGAGATATCGCAGTTTTACTGCAGCTGTGTCGGTAGTTGCAGATTCACAAAACTGCTGCACATTTTTAGTTTGCAAATTAATTTAACTATGTAAACAGTAAGCGTTTGACTTGAAATTTTATATTCTGTTGCTGAAAATCCTATAGGACATCCCCAAATTTTCTCAGAATTTATTTATAATGTTTCAACCCTGTTTCACATGTTTAAACTTATATTCACAAATCCTGGCTGAACGTAGAAGCAGTATAGTTTACTGTTTTGACACATGTTTCCACAACTTTCATGTACCTTAATTATATGCGTTGGAACCGGACAGGAGTCTAGTTTCTAGATATCTTGACGGATCCACATTTGCTTTCTCGTAGCAACGAGAATCGCAGTTTTGGTACAACAACGTCGTGCTGTCCAGATTTGAGATTTTCGTTGTTCATGATATTTTTGTTCGTGTTGACCCTCGAATACGCTATATAATTATCTCAAACTTGTCCCATGTTCATGATTATGTTTTCTTGACTTGTTTCGCACACTTGCATGCTTATTTAATAAAAATTAATTAAAAGTTAAAGCCGGGGTTTAAGGGAAAGACCATAGTGGTGGACAATATAGGTAAGTGTACTCGGAAGGGAGCCCGTATTTCCCATGATTTTATGTTAAATGGAACTAAGTACCATGTAGAAATAAGTGCCATTTCATGGGTGACGGGGGCCACCTCTAGAGCCTACGGGGGCCACCTCTAGAGCCCATTATAAGATTACATGATATATATTTGTGATCACATGGAACTAAGTGCCACGTAGAACTAAGTACCACGTAGAACTAAGTGTCACGTCATGGGTAACGGGGGCCACCTCTAGAGCCTACGGGGGCCACCTCTAGAGCCCATGGCTTGATCACTTGCTTGATACTTGATGCCTGAGTACACCGCTCTATAGACTCCAATACTAGGCCTAAACGAAACTGTGTTGGCTGTAGCAACCATATAGTAAAAGTATGGATGCATGAAGTGCTACCTAGATAGTAATAATTATAAGACTTGAACATGATACGTGCTTACTCAATCCTTGACTACATGAAACATGAAACTTGATACATGAAACTTGAACTTGATACTTGTTCACTTGATACTTGTACTTGACAACTTGACACTAGACTTGAGACTCGTTACTTGACACTTGTACTTGAAACTTGTCACTTGATGTTAGATACCCCTACATGTTCACATGTCATTTGCTTCACCATTAATATTTGTTATCCAGCCTGTTTACTTGAGTTGTCCTTCTTGCTAGCTAGTTCTTAGATTTCCACTACTTGTTGTATCCCTGTTACATTCTTGATTCCAATTCTTGTTCCCCATTACTTGTACTCATTTTTACTATTTGTGGTCCTAACTTGCACTAAGGGCATTTTCTCTTGTTTTCTCTATTTTTCCCTTTTTATATTTATTAAGCAGACTTTGGTGACGAGCTACCTGCTGGAATTGATGAGCAGAGATTTTAGTCTTCAAGTGGAGAAAAGACTTACTTAGAATATTTGTTTTTCTTGAATTATTTATTTTTTCTACTTAAGAAGTTGTAACGAGCTGATGTTCTCGAGTTTTAACTTGATCCAGACTTGAAACTATTTGGATATTACTATTGTGTTTCAATTTTTTCTGTTGCTAATAAATTATTCATGCATGCTTGGTTATATATATCTCTTGTTATGTTTTTGTTGTGATGCTGAGCCGATCCTACAGCTTATGAATGATGATAAGATCATTCGCTGGGCTTCGTTACGGACTCGTATTCCTTATTTTTGGGAAGCAGGGCGTGACACAATTCGTGTGTGAAACTCCTTGTTGATATTGTCTCTATAGTGATGATTGACCAATAGTTCCCTCACGATATATATGACATGATATAACCTAGGGTTGACCACTTCTGATGTATATGTTCATGCTATCTTGAGATATCTGTGTTTGATATATTATTCATGTTATACTTGTCGAATACTTGCAAAACAACCTATACCATGTTGTTTGGGCATCTAGTACACCATATTTTATGTTTGGATTGATTTGGATGAATTTTATGAGATCTATGTTGATTCGAGTATGAAGAGCAAATCTGTAATTTTCTGTTTTCCTGATGCTGATCAGTATTTCAGACCCTATTAAGGTCAGTATTTGAAAATGTTTTGTGAATATGATTTGTAGAGAATTCTATCTATTTTCCAACCCTGTTGACGGATCTCAGTTTTGATTTACGGTCTGTAAGTTATACCTATTTTAGTATAGAGGTGTAGAGTGGTTTCCAAATTTTGTTTTCTATGAATTCTGAAGAGTAATATATTTTTATTCTGGTGTTAAAATTACTATTTTGATCTGAAATGTTGCTCAATGTTTCTTGACTTTGCTGGGGTTTACCCAGAATTTTGGTGGATTTATGTGAGGTGTTTTACAAACCTTTTGCATGCTTGCAAATAAAGATTTTACATTTAGAATTTTACTATTGTTCATTAAAGAACCTGGTTTTTGACCTAATTCTACTTGTTGTTTCTAAAATATTTCTGAATATGAAAGTTAGCCTACTGTATCTATTTTATTACCATTTTAGCAGATTTGGATTTCAATTTACGGTTTGTGAAATATTACTGTTTTCGTACCACAGTGTTTACGATTTCAGATTTGTAAAACTGTCGTGTCTTGCTGTTTTCTGATTTTACTTGACTACTTTAATTTTATTGAAAAATTCTGAAATTTTATATTCTGATACTAGACATATAGGGGAATACCCCAGATTTTTTGTGGATTTAATTAATGAGTTTTCATACTGTTTTCCTGACTGTGAATACAAAATACTGATTTCTGAATGAATGTGTTTTCTGGATTCAAACCTATTTTGAGTTATGATGTTGTTAAATACTATATGAGTTATATATGTTTGCTAGATTCGGAAGGGAGTCTATTTTCTAGATTCTTCCACGGATTTAGATTTGCATTTTTGTAGCAATGGAAATACCTGTTTTAGTACAGTAGTGTCGTGCTGTCCTGAACTAGCATTTGCATGATTCTATTCCCTTATGAACTGTCTATCATCTGTAAATGTTTATTTGTCACCCTGAACCTGTTACATGATTATACCATGCTATTCTTGCTCTGTTTATGACACATACATGTCTGTCTGATAATAAAAAAATAACTAAGCCGGGGTTAAGGGAAAGATCTAGTAGTGGAAAATATAGAAATGTGTACTGAAAAGAGGGCCGTGTTCCCTATCTGTTACATGTTCATGACTGCATGATTCACGACTCTATTTATCTGAACCCTGAATACATTACATCCTTATAGGAAGGAGTACTCAGAAAAGGACCCATAGGTTCTACCTGTCTATCTGATCTGATTATCTGATATCTGTCTGTCTGATCCCTGAGTACACTGCCCTATGGACTCCACTACGAATTCTAAACGAAACTGTTTGAATGTAGAAACCATGTGATAAAAGTTGGGGTGCATAAAGTGCTATCTAGATAGTAATCACACAAGACTTATAAGACATGACATCTGTTATCTGTTGTCTGTTATCTGTTATCTGACATCTGTTATCTGATTATCTGTTATTTGTTTGACTATCATCTGACACTACCATCTGTATATCTGTCTGCATACCATCTGACACTTGACACTTGACACATGTTATCTGTATCAGTTAGTATACCATGTTATCTGATTTGTTTTCTTGATTCATGTTAAATATTGTAATTCTGTTGACACGCTTATACCATGCTATGTTTGTTCTGTTGTTATTTTATATTTGTTATTCATCCTATGTACTTGTATCCTGCACTACAAGCGGTCCGTAACTTGTATTGATGGGAGTTTGTTTTCTCTTTTCCTTTTTCCTGCAATTTATTAATTGCATATCAGGATGACCAGTTGTCAGATGGAGTTGGTGATATGAGATATTAGTGCTGGAGTTTTATTATTATTTCTGTTGCTTATTTGAACAATTGTATTTGTACTTGGATTTATTTGTATTTAGGCAATGAGACACAGGATATTGACTTATTCAGATCTGATTTATTTGGAATTATATTATATTTTGGTTTCAAGTAAATTTATGGTTGTATATTTGATTCTATTATGCACGCTTAGTTGACTTTACTTACTTCCGACTCTGATTATTTCTGTGAGATATTGTAAGATTCCGAACAGCTTATGGATGATGTAAATCATTCGCTGAGCTTAGTCACATATCCGTAGTCCGTATTCTCTTTATGGGAAGCCGGGCGTGACACGCCTGCTCCTTCTGAGCGCCCCAACCTCGCCGCTCCCCTATCCAACTCGAGCCTCCATCACCTTTCCCCCATCGCTCGAGGCCTCCGCCAATGTCGTCACCCCTTAGCTCTGTAACACCCCGTAATTTCAAAATAGCTCTAGTAGTATATATATATATATAATATATAATATAAATAAAGAAAGTGGCATAAATGTAAATAGAAAGGAGTGGGGTGGGGGGACCCACGTGCAGCATGTGCTGCTGCTTGTGGTGCGTGCTCGTGCGAGTTAAGGTACCCGCGCGTACACTTGCACGCGTACGCACATAAACATGCACGCGTACACACGAGTGTGAGTGCATGCATGACTTCCTATCATGTCTTACAACAGTCTAGAAAGGGGTATTACTTTAGTCTAGAACTGCAGTAGGGCCCACCCGGGTTTGAAGAGAGACGACAGCAAAAACGCTGCTGTTTCCTGTGACGTGGCAGTGGGCCCGGGGTTTGGGGGACTACTGTGCACGTGGGAGAGAAGAGAGATGTGATTAAAATTAGTCCCATATCGGGAATTGCACGATATTAAAATAATAATAAATAATGTAGCATATGATCAAGAGTCATTAATCCGTTTAACCACCTTTTGAGAGACATCATGTGGTGGGCAGCGGTACTATACCATAAATAATTTGTCTGATAAATTGTATATATTGTCTGAGTTGGGGCAAGGACGTTACAAATGGTATTAGCATTGATTTTCGACACCGAATGTAGGGCATGTCTATATAGTCAGTCAGTGGATTTTGGGACAATAGAACCAGTCGGACGGTGGATTATCGAGACTGTGGTGAGCCCTCAATTAAATCCGGGACTGTGATTGATCGGGCGGTGGATTTTGGGATCATGATTAGTCAGACCGATAGGAAGACAACTCAATTAAATCCGGGATTATGATTGATCAGGCGTTGGATTTCGGGATCATGATTAATCGGGCTGATAGAAGAGCAGATGCTCCACATCGGCTAAAAAGTAGATCCTGCACTAGCTTGTGCATGCCCCGTGCTCAGCAAGGATGCTGATTTCTGAAGGGGGAGGGGTTGTATGTAACACCCCGTAATTTCAAAATAGCTATAGTAGTAGTAGTAGTAGTAGTAGTATATATAGCTTTGTAAAAGCGCCGCTATAGCTTTGTACTAAGTTTTTTGTGTGGAATTAGATACTCTATTAAATTCGGTAGAATTCTTAGAGATGTGTCTCATGTTATTCTTGTTTGTAATATGCTAGCAAAGATGGACGAGTTGAATCTGTCAACATAGATTTCAAAATAATAATTTGCTCAAAATGAATGAGTAAACATAAAGCAGTGTGCAAGGATAGAGTTTTAGTTTATTTCTTTCGAGAATAAATTAGTCACTTGCTTGGTAAAAGTTCTTTCGAGTTTAAGACTCATGTGTTCATTGAGCTTAAAAACTTTTATTTCGTTCTTGAAGTTCTTTTTGTTTTAGTTGATTTTGAAACTACGACAGATTTCTCCAGTTGGTTTAGTCATTGTGAACTATTCTGTTAGGATATGGTTTGCAAATTATTTAATTATTTTGGTTTATTCTTATTTGAACTATTCGGATTTATAATTGATTTAGTCCTTATGAACTGTACATTGTGTGATGCATTTTTTCTAGTTAAAGACTACAATCAGCCAGTCAGCTTCATGTTGAACTGATAAGATAATCTAGTACACACACACACACACACATATATATATATATATTGAGAATATAGGAGGAGATTGTTGGATATATAGGTATATTCTCACTTTATGAATAATATTATGTGTAATATTATTCTATGGGTAACACGTGTGTTACACGTACTAATTGTATGGATATCGAACCGCAGGTTGAGTGGGTTGAGAACCCAATACCCAAACCAATATTCATCCTCTATATAAATACTGGCTTGTGATAGTAGTTTAGGTATTCCAATCTTGATACCTAGGGTAAATATCTCAAGCACCTCAGTATAGGATATTAACAATAATTATTATCTCTCATAATCTCTAACATGTTTATCATAGCTTAAATTCTTATGAACAAGGAACCTAGAGTGTCATCCATTCGGCATACATTCTTTTGTCGAACATTATCCACATTATTCAATGTGATTTACATGTCATAAAGTATATGCATATATAAAATCACGAGGTTTGGATATGTCCTCTATTATATATATAGACAATAAACACAATATAAAAGCACAAACAATGAAATGACATACCTCTTCCACACTGGCCTCTAATAGAAAGGTATATATATGTGCATTTTTAATACTCTACAGTATACTTCAATAGGGTATGGTGGTGATCCCCAAACTATTCTAAGAGCCATTTCCTTGAAAAGAATCAAAATCTCCCTCAACTTGCTGAAATCTAATCTCCTCTTCAAATTTCTCATGCAAATCCAAAACAACACGTGCATGAAGCACCATAGATAATAGCCCTTTGCAACCCTCCTGCGAAACAGACCCCGTGAGTACAACAGCGAATGCTATAATTTATAAGAAAATACCAGAAAAATATAATAAAAACACAATCATTCATCCTTACCAAAACTGAAGTGCTTTGGTTGATGTTGCAACTTGCAAGTTTCTTTCATTCTTTAAAATGAGTATAACTATGACATATATGTCTAAAGATACATCGATCAAGAAAAATGTCGTACTAAAGTATTTTAATTACAAATGCAATTTAAAAGTTGCATAACTGTTTCATTCATAATCACCTGTTCGAGGCTTCAAGCTATTCTTCAATAACTCAATCTACGGAAGAATTCCACCACAGTATATACTACGTACAAGTAAAGATATAGTATAGTATCTGTTGCTGCTAATTTTTGAGTGGGAGTAAACATATGATATGTGAATTCCTCTCGAAACAATAAAAGCAAACTTGCTGACTTCTTGACAGTGTTGACCATTTCTTGGCGCTGCCACTGACCTGCAAAAAATTCGAAACAACGGGATTTTTCCCGGCGACGAACCCTCTGACGCTCAAGTCAATAATCAAGAAGATTATGAAAGAGTTTTTGTGGAGAAAATACTAATTACTATTTTTATAGTGGGGATAGAGGAATATTTATAGTCGTCGTTGGAAACAGTTTCGATATAATTATTTATCTCTACTTCCCGATATTTTTGGATAAGAAACAGAGTTTAAATCGTTTCATGATAAGAGATTTGGTTTAAACCGTCTCTTAGAATAATTATAAATTTGAATTACTCTTTAAAGGTCCTGGGTTTGTTCATGATGGGCTGTCATCCTGACCCAATAAGACAAACCTGTTTGTAGTGGGAATTACCGTTTTATCCCTGAGAGATTTGAGATTCGTGCTTGATTTGAATGGTCCCGATTTACTTCTATTTTTAGCCATATCACAAGCCCCCCACTCCCCAAAACTGAGTTTCACAGCCTTTGAGGAGCAGTCTGCCCATTTTTAATAGCTCATATAATTTATCGGCGTTCACGGAGATGTTTAGAGGTCGCTTGGAGTGTAACGATGCTTTCCTGGAAATGTAAAATACTTAGAATCATTTTAGAATTTTCTGGATTTTTTGTTATTTTTCCAAATATTTTCCCAATTTTTAATCATTTTTTTGAATTTTTATTCTATTTCCTAATTTTAATAATTAATTTGGAATTTTTAATTAATTATTATTATTTAGTAATTATTTTTTTAAAATTTTAAAAGTATTTTTTCGAATTAATAATTATTTTTAGAATTTTTAATTAATATTTTCAAATTTTTAAATATTTTTTCAGAATTTCAAAATTATTAATTCAATTTAATAATTAAATAAAGGAATTAAATAAAAGAAATTACCTTGATTTAATCACGACCATTGACCAAGAGACAGCTCACGCTCTGATGAGATTGGGCGGTCACGATGAGGGGATCTGATGGTGAGGCGACGTGGCTCGATCTGGTGCGTCGATCAAGATCGAGTTTGGGCGCTAATGCACTGAGGAGAGAGGGGAAGCAGGTGACATGGCAAAATTAGGGCCGCTGATCATGATCGAGTGCGCATCGGGAGGGAGAGCTTTTCTCTCATTTCTCGATCGGGGACAACTTTGTTTGGCGCGCGCCACCGATCGATTACGATAGTTCGACGTGCTGACAGGTGGCATTGACCGTTAACTTATCAATGTTGACTGCAGATTTTTTCGGGCGAATCTCAACTGCTGATCAAGATCGAGCATGGATCGGGAGAGATTTTTTTCCATTTTTGGTTCGGAAACACATTTGCTCGACGCTACACATGTAGTACATGTGTTTTTTTAAGCTGATGATGTGGCAAAATCTGGGCCGTTGATCAAGATCTGGTGCGGATTGGGAGGTGTTTCTTTTCACCATTTGCAGCTCGGAGACATGTTTTCTCAGCGTAGCGCGTGCAGTACACGTGTTTTTTGATCGAATCTCGGCCATTAATCGAGATCGGGCGCGAACGGAAGGAGAAATTTTTTCACCATTTTCAACTTGGGGGCACGTTTGCTCTGCGTAGCATGTGTCGTACACATCCTTTTTCGAAGCCCGATGTAACGCACGTGCTTTTTCTTTTTTGGCATCCTTTTTTTTGTTCTTTAATAGCACATGCGGTGCACGTGTAATATGTAGCTCGGATGCAAAATAAGTTGCCGAAGATAGATTTGTTTGGAATCGAACCTAGGCTCTTTGTGAAGGGGGATGAGCAACCTAACCACTTTACCAACTTTCTTTCTTGTAGAAGTTTGCTATCACACTTTATTTAACTTGGTGACACGCTTTCGAGAGATCTACATGGTGCTGCGGTATAATAAACTTTTTTGGTGCTACATAAGTCTGATTGGAGCGTGTGACCCCTCGTTTCGACGCTGACTCAAATATCTACAATTTATATTCAAAAGTCAGTAGAAGAATCACCCATCTTTAGGGTCAAAACTGACCTACAATGTCTTTGCCTCCGTGAAATTGAGAAGAGTCTGAGTGTCGGGGATCTACGAGGAGGAGTTTCGCCAGGGAGGAGTTATGAAGAAGATCTTGGCGAGGGGATCTCGGCAATTGTTGGATCTCGGCAAGGATTCGAGCTCTACCAGAGATGGGTTAGAGCTCGGCATAGAGCTTTGGCAAGTTCGACGAGAGTAGAGGTGGTTCGGCAAGTTCGGCAAATTCCGAATGTTAGAGGTGGTTCGGCTGCGCAACACGTGTTCCGTTGACCTTTGACTATGATCGTTGACCATTGACCGTTGACATTTTTTTGGCATTTTCACAATCGGGGGCACATTTGCTTGGCACGCGACTCCGAACTGCTACAATGCTTCGACGTGCTGACACGTGGCTGTTGACCATTAACCGTTGACCGGTCAATGGAGTTTAGCTCCATTTTCGATCGAGGGCATTTTTGCTCAGCAAGCAACTCTGAGCTGCCTCAATGCTTCGACGTGCTGACACTTTGCACTTTGAACATTGACCGTTGACTTGGTCAACTTTTGTTGGCTCGGCGTAGCTGTGCTGTAACCAGCTTTACCAGAGCTACAGAGATCCGATCGGGGCACTTGACCTCCCTGTTTCGAAGCTAACTCAAAGATCTACAATTTCTCTTCAGAAGTTAGTTGAAGAACCATCCTTCTTCATGGTCAAAATAGGCCCGCAATATCTTTGCCTCCATGAAGTTTGAGAAAAGCTTTGTATGACTCTTGGGGAGATCCATTCTCGGAGGTGAGTTTTAGGGAGCGTCTCTAGATGATTTAGGCTCCAAACTCTTTTGCAAAAAGGGAGCTCGGGAGGTGAGCAGAGAGAAGAGCATCACCAGGCTCTAAGAGAGAGCCGTTCGGGAGGCAAGTTTGAGGAGAAACTATAGGGATGACTTGAGCTCCGAACTCATTTAGAAGAAGGCCACGTAGGAGGCAAGTTTGAAGAGCAACTCTTGTAACACCCCGTAATTTTTAATATATATATATATATATATATATATATATATATATATATATATATATATGAGAGTGGCGATATGAGAGTGGCGAAGTTGTAATTAATTGAAGATGTGATGAGGGGGCCCACACATTGAGAACAATAGGAGGCTTGCTATGTTGGTTGTGGGGTGATGTCATGCTGACATCACCGATGGGGCCCACCCAGTTGGAAGAGATAGAGCAGCACTGAGTTTGCCTGTTGATGACGTGGAACGCATGGGGCGCACTTTGTAGGCTTTGGCTATACACGCAAGTAAGGAGAGAGGTTGTAATTAGTCCCATATTAGAAATTGCACAATATTAAAATAACTATAAATATAATAGACTATGATCAAGAGTCATAAATCCGGTTAACCACCTTTTGAGAGGTAGCCTGTGGTGGACAGTTGTACTATACTATACATAATTTGTATGATAAATTGCATAAAATTGTCTGAGCTTAGGGCAGGGGAGTTACAAATGGAATCAGAGCCGGCTTTCAACACCGAGTGTGGGGCATGTCTATATAGTCGGGCGGTGGATTTTGGAACTATAGGACCAGTCGGGCGGTGGATTTCGGGACTGTGGTGAGCCCTCAATTAAATTCGGGACTGTAATTGATCGGGGATCATGATTAGTCGGGAGGATAGGAAGGCAGCTCAATTAAATCTGGGATTATGATTGATCGGGCGGTGAATTTCGGGATCATGATTAATTGGGCGGATAGAAGAGCAGATGCTCCACATCGATTAGAAAGTTGATCTTGCACTAGATTATTCATGCCCCGTGCTAAGCGAGGATGCTAATTTCTGATTGGGGGAGGGGGGGTGTATGTAACACCCCATAATTTCTAAAAAAGTTATATATATATATATATATATATATATATATATATATATATATATATATATATATATGAGTGGCGAAGTTGTAATTAATTGAAGATGTGATGAGGGGGGGCCCACACGATGAGAACAACAGGAGGCTTGCTGTGTTGGTTGTGGGGTGATGTCATGCTGACGTCACCGATGGGGCCCATCCGGTTGGAAGAGAGAGCAATGCTGAGTCTGCTTGTTGATGACGTGGAAAGAATGGGGCCCACTTTGTAGGCTTCGGCTGTACACGCAAGTAAGGAGAGAGGTTGTAATTATTTCTATACCGGGAATTGCACAATATTAAAATAACTATAAATATAATAGCCTATGATCAAGAGTCACCAATCTGGTTAACCACCTTTTGAGAGGCAACCTGTGGTGGGTAGTTGTACTATACTATAAATAATTTGTCTAATAAATTGTATAAAATTTTCTGAGCTTAGGGCAGGGTGTTACAACTCTACGAGTGAGTTGAGCTCCGAAATTGTTTGGAAGAAGATCACTCGGGAGGCGTGCTGGACGAAGAGCATCACCAGGCTTTAGGAGAGAGCCGTTTGGGAGACAAGTTTGAGGAGCAACTCTAGGGGTGAGTTGTGCTCTGAATTCGCTTGGAAGAAGGTCGCTCAGGAGGTGAGCAGAGAGAAGAGCATCACCAAGCTCTAGGAGAGAGCCGTTCAGGAGGCGAGTTTGAAGAGCAACTCTAATGGAGAGTTAAGCTCCGAACTAGTTGGGAAGAAAGCCACTCGAAAGGTGAGTGGGATGAAGAGCATCTCTAGGCTCTAAGAGAAAGCCGTTTAGAAGGCGAGCTTAAAGGGCAACTCTAGGGGAGAGTTGAGCTCCGAACTCGTTGAGAAGAAGGCCACTAGGAAGATGAGTGGGACGAAGAGCATCTTCAGGCTCTAGGAGAGAGTCATTCGGGAGGTGAGCTTGAGGAACATCTCTATGGAAGAGTTGAGCTCCGAACTCGTTTGTAAGAAGGCTGCTCGGGAGGCGAGCGGAGCGAAAGGCATCTTCAGGCTCTAGGAGAGAGCCATTTAGGAAGCGAGCTTGAGGAGTAGCTCTAGGGAAGAGTTGAGCTCCGAACTTGACATTTGAGACCGAAAAATTTGGAGAAGAAACCTGAGGAGGGGGTTGACGCCATATCCAATGCTTGAAGCTGAACTGGTTGCAGGAGAAGCTCTTCGGAAGAGCTGGCTCCAACTTCATCGCATGGAGTTAAGGAGTTGCTGGTGTGGCTCAGAAGAGGAGCTAAGCACGGAACTCATTGATGAGAGTTATCTAGCCGAGTGAGTAGCTCCAAGGGCGAGCTAGGCCTTAGATTCAGTATGTTCGAGTAAAATTTTGGAAATAGCCTTGGGAAAACGCTGGTTTTGGAACTTGCTTGTTGCAAATTTTAACCAGTAATGGGAGTGGTAGGTCATTTCGAGCCTCGAAACAGCATACTTGCAAGCTGTGAGGGCACTTTCAAACCATGATCGTGAACTTGGAATTAGTTGTTTCAGATTTATCAACGAGTTGTAGGAGCAATTGCGAATGGTGAGCTGCTCCGCACTTGTTTATTTGCAAGTGGCTAAAGCGGCGTCGAACCAAGTGTTGGACTACAAACTTGTTGTTTGGGGGTTTCAATGAGTTGTAAGAGAAATTCTGAATGGTGAGCTACTCCACACTTGCTTATTTGTAAGTGACTAAAGCAGCGTCGAACCTAGTGTTGGACTCCAAACTTGTTGTTTGGGGGTTTCAACAAGCTGTAGGAGCAATTCCGTATGGTGAGCTGCTTCGCACTTGCTTGTTTGCAAGTGACTAAAGCGGCATCGAACCAAGTGTTGGACTCCAAGCTCGTCTTTTGAGCCTTGCAAGTTATGGGAGCTGCCCTGTGGGACAAGCTGGACTCCGAACTTACCGTTTAACGAGTCGTAGATGTGACTCAGAGAGATAAACATGAGGCCAGTGCAATAATTTTCAAAAGAAAATAGCTAAGTTTTATTGAAACAAACTAAATGGCTGCTTCAATGGTGCGAGCCTTTATTACATGTTTTGGCAATATCGCGAGTGGCGGCCTTAATGAAAACTAAAAACCTACTTCTACGAGAGGGTGTTAGGCATCCTCATGGTACTTCATTTGATGCTCAGTATCCCAAGTCAGCCTTCCCCGAAGAGGGGAATCTCCTTGAGTTCATTAACTAGTTCAGGAAGGACTTGATTGTTCCGTTGGGGGAGCTCTAATGCTTCAAATGGGAGGACCGAGCCTCCCATTGTGGTTGTGTAGCACCTCCGAGATGTCTCTTGTTTTCCTTTGACTTCTCCTACCCCTGCAGAGGTTGGAAACATCATTTTCATGTGAAAGGATAAGTGTACAGCATGAAGTACTGCTAGGCCTAGTCGGCCAAGGTTAGCATTGTAAGCGGCCTTTATATCGACGACCATGAAGTCCATTGCCTCTGTCCGCATAGTCGGGATTTTTTCTGTGGTCATATCAAGAGTAACTATTCCTTCAATTGGGACTAGAACCCCAGACAACCTGTGGAGTGTGTATCCAACAGGTTTGAGACGGTTTCGAGAAAGTTTAAGGCATTGGAAGGCTTCCAGGAAGAGGATATTGACGGAACTGCCATTGTCGACCAGGATTCGGCGCACCTCGTGGTTGGCCATGTGGATTCTAATTAGGAGTGCGTCACAGTGGGGTGTTCGGACGCCTTCCAGGTCTTTGTCTGAGAATGTCATCGAGACCCCAGGGTTCTTGGTCAGGGAAAAGTTCTGGACCGAACTCACCTATCGGATGAAGGCCTTTCGGGAGAAGTTTGATTCTCCCCCCATTAGACCTCCATGGATAAGGTGGAGGATGGCCCCAGGTTCGGAGTCTTGGAACTTGGCTGGCCTTTCGGTTTGCTTGTTGGCTCCTCGGGGTGGAGGATCGACCCCGTCCTTCCTGACGAACTTGGCCAGGTATCCCTGCTGTATGAGTTCTTCTTTATCATCCTTGAGAGCCCGACAATCATCTGTATCGTGGTCGTGGTCCCTATGAAAACAACACCACTTTTCTATGTTCCTCATCTTCGTTGGGGTATTCATTCTAGGGGGAGCCCGGAGTAGCCCTTCCTTATCCTCCTCCATCAGAACTATTGATATACTTGCATTGAGGGGGTGAACTTCTCAAAACGAGAAGCTGGGCAGCATTGGCTATTGTCATCTTTCTGGAATTTCTGGGTCTCATCTTCGTTTGTATTCTTCCGTTTGTTCCCGGAAGATGGCTCCTCGCGACTTGGGGGGTTGAGAGCCTCTTCCGCTCGGATGTACTTTTCACTCCTAAGAAGGAGTTCCGAGAAGTCCTGAGGAGGCTTCTTGGCAATAGACGCCTTGAGGTCGGCGTTATTGACGTTGTATCTGAATGTTGCATAGGCAACTGATTGGTCGATATAGGCAATAGACCGGGCTTCGGCGGTAAAGCGCCGAACATAATCTTTAGGTGTTCACCTTTTCTTTGGCTGGGGGCTAGCAAAGATGCACTTATTTTTTCGGGTCGATGGCTGCTAACAAAGTGGGTGAAGAAGAACTCCTCAAAGTGGTCAAATGAGAAGATGGAGGCTGGGGATAGACGGGAGTACCATTCTCACACTGGTCCCCTCAACATTGCTGGGGAGGCCTTGCAGAGGAGTGCATTTGAGGCTTGATGGATCATCATGAGGGTTTTAAAACTCTTAATATGATCATCCAGGTCAGGCTCCAACATAGTGAACCCTTGGTGGTGATCGGCTCACAGCGGTGTGGTTCCTTCGCTATCGACGGGGAGGAGACCCCCCTTCGCCTTTTTGGGGAGGCGGACCTTCTGGATCTTGGCCTTCGGGGAGAATAGCTTTTCTGACTTCTCTGGTATTTCAGATGAGGGCTCTCATCACGGGCTCGCCTCTCATTCAAGTGGGTTCGAAGGTCGATCCCTTGTTGGCGGTTAACGATGATTTGATAGAGGTCTCTTGACCCTTGAGAACCTCGCAAGGCCAGTTTGTGGAAGGATTGTGGACCGAGATATGCTCATGAAGATGATGATGTTCTTGATGGCTTCGACCGAAGCCCCCCGGCGCAGCCCCTTTGGGCATAGGGCGAGCATGTTGGGGAGGCGGCTGCTCAGGTTGAGGCTGCTGAACATGTTGATCTTGTTGAGGGGGAACATCCACAAGTGGGAGAGGTGGAGGAAGAGGGGTGGCTTTTCGGCTGGCCACCGCCACCTTCCCTTTTCCCTTCGGAAACTACTTTCACTTAGGGGTGGTATACCGTACCGTACCGTATCATCATTACTCTACCGTCTACCGTACCGGAATACTTGGTACACAAATTTCTCTACCATTACCGTGCCAAGATTTTGGTACTACCGAGTTCGGTACTACCAAAATATCGGTACAGTATTGGTAATACCATGGTACTACCGAACATCAATTAGCTTAAAAAATTAACATTCATATAAATGGCAAAAGAAGGATAAATAAGCTCAACATAAATATATATATGAAGAAGTTTCAACATAAATACTTTCACCTAGGGGTGGTAGACTAACTCATATAGTGTACTCCTCAACAAATTAAACAAATAGAAGAGGTCATCTAACATCTCCAAAATCCCCATCTTCCTGCTAAACAAATTTGTTGCCGGCAAATTAATACATAATTTTACCTTTTTTTAAAAGGTCTTAATCGACTCAAAATTACTTAAATAAATGCAAGCTCTACTCAAGCTTATTCGGAGAGCTAAATTTTTCATCATCATAGTTGTCTTCAACACATGAACTGAATTAGTCGTAGGCTTAGAACACACTTCTATATATTCAATTTGTAAATCAAGCATTAAGAATGTGTCTAGGGCTGCATTATTATGCCGCACCAACAAGTTGTAACTTATTAGCTTGTTAGGTAGTGCATATCATCATTGCCTAAACCAACACACAAAAACGGCCATGGGCCCTCTTCTGATATACCAAAAATAGCTGTGAATAGCTCTCCTTATCATGAGAAGAGATCATATTGACTGATAAAAATACACCTCTACAATATATATACAGTAAAGGCCATATTGACTCTTTTTTTCATAGTGAAACTTCAAATAAGAAAACGAAATGTAATTTGAAACTGAGAATATATAGAGTTAGTCTATTATGAGATGGTGAGATGGGCTCCGTATCGTGAGCGAGAGCTACCGGCCATCCGATCTAGTTTGATTCAGATCGAATGGCTGAGATCAGATCCCGTTCTCCATCATGTTTTGTTGAGGGTAAAATGGTCATTTACCCCCTCTCCTTATCTTTTGGCATGCTGGCTCTCAACTCACTCCCGCTCTCTCTTCGATCGTAACAAACCCTAGTCTCCTCTCCTTTTCTTACTCTCGCGCTCTCAGGCTCAGAACACACTTTTATATATTCATTTTGTAAATCAAGCATTAAGAATGTGTCTAGGGCTGCATTATTATGCCGCGCTAACTAGTTGTAACTTATTAGCTTGTTAGGTAGTGCATATCATCATTGCCTAGACCAACACACAAAAACGGCCATGGACCCTCTTTTGATATACCAAAAATAGCTGTGAATACCTCTTCTTATCATGAGAAGAGATCATATTGAGTGATAAAAATACACCTCTACAATATATATACAGTAGAGGCCATACTGACTCAATTTTTCATAGTAAAACTTGAAATAAGAAAACGAAATGTAATTTGAAAGTGAGAATACCTGAGAATACCTGATAAGAATGATTGGGGGCTAGGGTTTCTATTCGAATCGCTGAGGAATCGAATACCCTAATCGTAAGCTGGGTTTGACGTCGAAGATAGAGAGAGAGAGCCTCGCAACCCTAATTACGATTTGGGTCTTCGATCGCAGATCGAGAGAAAGAGACCACTGAGACCAGTGGATTTGGGGGCTAGGGTTTCTCGTAAAAGAGGGTGACAGAATCCAGGAAAGTAGAATTCGAAACCGTTCTTCGACGGAAAGAGAGAGAGAGAGAATCGAAGATGCTCAGTATGGTTTCTCGTCGAAGGGAGAGAGAGGACGGTCCGATCGTAAGCTGAAGTCTTCTCGTCGAAGAGAGAGAAAGATCGATAGAGATAAGAATGGGGGTTTCTCTCCAACGATTAGGGTTTCAGTCGAAGAAGGAGAGCGTGGGAGTAAGAAAAGGAGAGGAGGCTAGGGTTTCTTACGATCGAAGAGAGAGTGGGATATGAGTTAGGAGCCAGCATGCCAAAAAGATAAGGAGAGGGGGTAAATGACCATTTTACCCTCAACAAAACAGGATGGAGAACGGGATCTGATCTTAGCCATTCGATCTGAATGAAATTAGATCGGATGGCTGGTAGCTCCCGCTCACGATAAGGAGCCCATCTCACCATCTCATAATAGACTAACTCTCTCTCTCTCTCTCTCTCTCTCTATATATATATATATATATATATATATATATATATATATATATGGTTATAATTATCTGCAAATCGGTAAAACATGGGTATAGTTTAGTTAAACTTACCCAAACTCCACTCCCTATTCTCGTGCAAATTATACTAGTACTAGCAGTAGATTTTCGAGGATTTAATTGGCTTCATCAATGTCCTTCATATCAAAAGTTGAGGACAACCACATTTGTGTGGCGACAACTTCGGTGAGTTTGTTCTTGCCTTTTAATATGTCATCAACCTATAAGCTCATAATCAAGAGAGTTCTATTGGATTGTTTCACATACACACAATGGTCTTGTTCAATCATTGCAAAGCCATACTCAGTAATACGCTAAGGAAGCGTATATACCATTGCCTAGACGATTGCTTAGGGTCATAGATGGAACGTTTGAGACGTCATACTTTGCACTTTTGTCCCTTAACCTCAAAGCCAATTGGCAGATCCATAAAGATCTTATCGTCCAGTTCTCCATTGACAAATATAGTTTTAACATTTATTTGGTGTAAACTCCAAATCAAAATGAACCACAGGAGCTAGGATAAGGCTAAGTCATGTAATTCTCATCACAGGGGAGAATGTTTCATCGTAATCCACACCCTCCTTTTGGGTGAACCTTTTCGCCACAAGATGAGCCTTCTATTTTTCAATTGAACAATTCACCTTTTGCTTGATCTTGATAACCTATTTATTTCCAATAAATCCACGTCCAGCCAGAAGATCAACTAACTCGCAAACATGGTTCTTTACCATGGAGTCAATTTCTTCCCTAATAGCAATTTCCATTAGTTCGCAACAGTTAAAGAGAGAGCATCCTGATATGATCTCGGCTCATCATCCTCCAATATGCCATACACAAAAGCTTCACCCTCAATTGCCCAGTAATTTCAAGGTGTTACCATGCGTTGGCTCTTTTCAAGGTATATGATTGATTTTAGAAGAGGTGTTAGCCTTAAGAGACTTATGTTTCCTTTTATGGCCATTTTCATCAACTAGGGCATTGCTCCCACTATTTGGTGCATTGTCCATTGAATCGCTACCACTAATTGGTGCATCATCATAAGATTTTCTTCCACTATTTTAAGCATCATCATTTATGGGGTCGTTCTCCTTGAGAGTGTGATCCTTTAGTAGGAATGCTCTCTGTCATCGGTCTCCATAGGCATGCTACCATTTTCGTAAGTGGAGATTTGCTTTGTTCGCAATAAGGTGTGTTGCTCTTGGCAATTCTTAGAGACAATTGCCCCCCTTCGCCGAGAGTATGCATATTACCAACTCCCAAAGTCGGTACTCATTCCTTACTTCGTTTTTGCCGGGATATTCATCCTCGATGATCGTTACATCTCTAGAGTCTATTTCAGTCAATCTACCATTAGTTTGTTTGCATAACATTATGTATCCTTTCGAGTGTAAGAGATACCTTATAAAGATACCTTCATACCTCTAGGGTCCAGCTTCCCCACCTGAGGAGCTGTAATGCGCACAAACCCTACCACTACCTAACGGCGCAAGTGGTCTAGACTAGGCGTATGCCTAGTCCACAACTCATGTGGAGTCACGGTGACAAATTTGGTTGGCACTCGGTTAAGGATGTAAGTTGCCGTCAAGATTGCAACTACCAAAAAATTAGGAGGCAGGTTAGCGTCGATCTAACCATCTCTAGCAGCGTTTGATTCCTTCTCTTTGCAACACCATGTTGTTGCATAGTGTGGGGAGTCTTTAACTTTCTTTTGATACCCTTCTCTACATGGAGTTCTCTGAACTACTCAGATGGATATTCGTGCATGTGGTCTGTTCATGATACCTTCACATTCCGATCCAGTTAATTCTCAACTTCACTAATTGATATGAATATTTGAAAGTGTACAAAATCGCACAAGTAATATAGATAGGTGAGTAGAGTGTCGAACCCACAGGGACTAGATATTTTACTGAATACCGATATCACTAGATTAATCACTATTTGGAAGGTCGAATTTTATAAATAATAAAGCAACTAAATTACCTTAATCTAATTATCTAACTAAATTGGTGAAAAGGGAGAGGGCTGTGAAACTATGAAGCTCTTGTACTTTGTTTAATGGTAAAATTAGTTCTAGGGCTCTTGGTTCACCTCGTTTATCACACACACAAATTATAATTCCTTATAAATAAAAATATTATCTTTCCCAATTGTAGACCAAAATCCTAAAGATATTAACCACTCTATCCACGTAGTCTAAAAATTATTCTCAACTAATTCTTCGCCTATCCATCAAATAATTAATTGAGAAATTGGATTTCTTAACGGTCACGTCCTCCAATATACGGTGTTAATTTTTATTAATCACAAATAACCTGTTCGATCTTTTTATGATTTGAAAAATCATACAAATGTCTATCCACCATGTTGTACGCATAAATAATAAAAATTAAAACACAACCAGGAAAAATAGAGTAATAATAAGGAATTAAAATTTGTGTTCTACAAAACTCGGCTACACCTTAGCCTCTAGAACAATAAATTCAGTTCATATTTGTTTGGGATTGCATCGTAAAAATTAGAGAAGAGGAGATACAAATAAATATAGAAATAATGCAAACCGAAATCTTTATCTCCCTTCTGTCTCTATGCCAGTCAGAGTCGCCAAATCAGCTTTCAGGCCTGTCACACCCGTGCCTCGTCTCATGGCTTCTCTGTTGTCGTATAGTCCACGCCAGGGCAGCACGCCACGTCGTCTGGTCAGCGAAGTCCAAGTGCACCTGGGATGCGCATCCTCGAGCCGCGTGTCAGCAGATGCTCTCGTCTTTCCACCGAGTGCACATGCGCCAGCTCAGCACGAAATTGCTTTTGAAGCCCATTGGCGTCGCACGTGCTGTCTGTTGCGTGGGACCCGCGAGCCAGCACCCATGGGGGAAGTCAGCGCTTGCAGCAGGGTTGTCACTTCTGCCGAACTCAAATGCCTCCCTCTCTCTTTGTTTTGATCCGTGCGCCAGGAGACAAGAGAGAATATCTCTCTCTCTCTATCTGTCTTTTTTTTATTATTTTTTTTATTTGTTTGATATGATTGATTTCAGCCGTCACCTCTTGAATTGTACTCTCTCCCTTTGGTTTGTATTTATAGAGACGAGAAGAGAGTTAGGGTTTGCACTTTTTGCATAAAAGTCCACACTCTTCCTTTATTTCCTTCCTTTTTAATCCAGAATTTTATTTATTTCTCTTTCTTTCTTTTCTTCCTTTTCTGCCCACCACGTGCTGCTGCATACACAAAATAATAGCAGAAATTAGGATTTTTAAATAAAATAAAATTTATTAGTTTAAAATTATTTAAACTAACTACAAATCATAATAGCTCATTAAAAATCCTTTTAAAATTATTTGTCGCACTTTTAACTCAACAAAACAATAAAAATTGATAATCCATTATTCTACTTTGTTTGTTGATTTTTTCCACAAATCTATACTTTTTGCATCAAAAATATTATTTCTTCAAAAATAATTAATTAAATGAAATCTTATAGAAATTGGATGAATTATAGTCAATATCAACGAAAACAAGCCATTTTAATAGGTAAATGAGTACAAATATTTGTATATAAATTAGACACATCACTAATGAAGCAACGAAAACAGTCTAATGCATCAAACTTGTAAGCGATTAAATAGACATAATCGTATCGCGTAAAATCATCGATAAATGTGTTAAAGTAGGAGTACCGTTTTTGAGACATAGTGCTTTAGGTCCACAGATATCCGAGTGCATTAATTTTAAAGGGGTTTTAGAGTAAACTAATTTTCCAACAACTTTCCTAAATGCTTTTCCCTCTAAGCAAGTCTCACAAAGAGAAATAGTCACCTTTGCGAGCTGGCCTAAATTTTCTCTCTAGCCAAACGGTTCATTTTATCCACCCCAATATGATTAAGCCGAGTGTGCCAAATCCCAGAATCAACACAAGTGGAAGCAACAAAAGAATAATCAACCAAATCCAGAACATAGAAATCTTTAACTAAAGTACCATTAGAAAATGTTATTATTAAAAACAATAATCAAAGCAGTCTTGAAAAACAAAAGAAAAGCCTAAGTGTCCTAATGCTGCAACTGATACAATATTTCTCCTAATTCTAGGAGCAAACAATACAAAATGAAGAAATAGAGTGCGCCCAATGCACAACTTTAGTTCAAATGAACCGATGTCCAACAACTTTTCTTGTGAACTGTTTCCCATGAAGATAGTATGTGTTCCCTCAGGAACCTCTTGAAAGCTTGTAAATCCCTCTTTGTCCCGCATTATGTGCTTAGCTGCACTGTATCTACATCCAAATAGGACTAGAATTAGCAAACAATAAATGGAGAGGGCAAAACAAGTACTGTCCTTGCCTCCGTGAATTCACGTGCGCAGTGGCCCGTGTTATGACATTGTAGCACTCTGCTTGAGCTATATTCTTGTTCTTCCTGGAACCACGTGAGCCACGTGACTTTTTAGCTTTTCCACCAGGACCAAGCTTTGGAGTTGAAGTTTAGGGTCTGTTTGGTTTAAAGGAGGGGAGGGGAGGGGAGGGATTTTAATGGAGGAGAAGGGAGGGGAGGGATTTTAATGGAGGGGAAGGGAGGGGAGGGATTTTAACAAAGAGTCTATTTGGTTCAAAGGAAGGGAGGGGAGGGAAAATAATTATCTTCTTGTTTGGTTCATAAGGAGAGGGAAGGGATTTTATAATAAAATTACTTTTATACCCTTCTACATTTGCTAAACTACAAGTAGGAACTCTTCCCATATAGTTTTTGTATATATGTTTACATTTCAATTTAAACTAATAAAATTTCTCTTTTTCTACTCAAGGTTCGAGTCAATGATATGAATGTGAATCCTGCTCATTTCTCGACGGGATTAATAGGTAGAAACAACTCGATTGCAAGACATGGAATCCATGGTCTTTATTTGTTGTATAATATAGATGTGCAGACTTCTTGGCGAAGCTTTTTATCACAAATCACTACAGATCATAAATTTGACATATCTGTCACCAGGAAGATATAGGAGCAGCCTGAATCATTACAAAATAAAGTGCAGAGATGTTTGGTTCCTTACTAGGCAACAAAGCTCAGATGACAAAAGAAAGAGACTTCATTCACAATGTTAACTATGTTGTTTATGTAAGAATAAAACAGTTGGTATTGCTTCATAAGATCAAAAGAGTAACCTTCACTAACACATGGATCAAGACTCTTAATCCAAAAACAATGTTAGGTTATATTAAACCCAAGGCAAAGGACAAAGTAAGGCGCTGAACTTTCAGCTAACACGAGGCTTGATCTAAAGTTTTGTTTGATCCTGTCAGAACCAGAAGGATGCTTGCAGGTTTCAAGAGTTCTATTTTTATCTTTAGATTTAAATAGCAGAATCATGAACTGGATTAGTTTGTATATAAGTATCAACTTGTATCTTCGGAGCCAAATGCATCGGCAAACATCTCCACGACACAGATTAGGTTTTTTATTATTAGGATTTAGATTTAAAAGGGCAATTTAGTCCAATCACATTAAAAAATTAGACCTACTTTCTCTTACCTCCAAAATCCCCCCAATATTGGAGGGGAACCAAAATTAGCTCAGGAGGGGTTTTGTACCCCTTTATTTCCCTCCCCTCCCCTCCCCTCCTCTCCATTCCCCTCCAACCAAAATTAAACCCTTTTGCCTCGCACTTATTTTCCTGGATGAGGAGTATTGCGGCAGCCTTGCTATAACCACTGCGTTCATACTCTAATTCTAAGGATTCTTAATCACTTTGAGTGTGTTAACACTCTGGTTATGGTACACATCCTTGACAAATGAATCCCACATAGCATGCAGTGTATTCAACACCTTATCAACCAATTCCCCGTTAGTCAAAGCATGCCCAGCAACATGACATCCCTTAGCATCTGCGGTAAGTCCTCAGATGTTCAACCATATTATGGTGCACATACATCTTGAATCAGTTAATGCACAATCGGAGAGTACGCAGGCAAGTAGCACTTTTGCCCCTGTAGATCACTTTGATCAGATCCCATAGATCTTTGGCATTGAGAGGTTCTCAGAACTCATCAACCAAGTTGTTATGCAGCAACCCCAAAATGATCATGCAAGCCTGATGATCTTTCAACACCCAACTACGATATCTTTTGGTTCTGAGTTTGTTGTGTTGAGGCATATTAGTAGGCCGATAAACTAGTTCTGGCATAGTGGAGAAATGTAATGCCCCGGATTCCTGTTACCAGGTATCCGTGACACAACCAGAATCTTTGTCTTCAAATGCATCTCAACACAGTAAATAACACAAAAAATTAAAAACTTTCATTGCCATCAGAGTTATTACATCATTAGTTACACACATTATCTTTTCCTTGAACATGGAATACAAATTACATTAGCTTATTACAACTCATTATGAATAATCAGACTCCTGTTATGAAGTTATTAGCTGTCTTCCAGATTGGTAATCGACTGGTCACTGTTGAACCTCCACTGAGTGGTCGATCTGCTCTCTTAGGACTTGCCCCTCGGCTTGAGCCTTCTATTGTGCGACCCTGATATTTCTGCACCTGCTTGAATGGTAGGTAAGTACACCGCTCCTCCATTTAGATGCCCGCGTTCCTGATTCCGATTTCCAGCACCTAATTGAGTGGGCACGTCAGTAATTCTTCTGATGCAATGCTGATAAGAAAACAACAGTCTCCAACTAGCAGTCACAATCAGCCTTTGATGAAAATAGAAAAGTGCATCCGAATTTCCTAGTGTCAGTGTATGTCATGACCTGAAGTCTAATGCGTAGTACACAATGCACAGAAAATCGACGCACTTAGTCTAATGTCAGCAAGACTCTGGATACACATGCATCGCATACTACATACATTCTAAATCAAGTCGTTTTCTCCAGTTTTAGGGTTTTGAACCCTTGCCAGGCAACATATTCTACTATTGTACTCAACCTGTTCCTGATAGATACAATCGTGGCTGGTGAATTCGGCAGTTATCTATGCTAAATACAGTGGCATTTGCCACTAGTGCCCCAAACCGGTCTGGATCACACCAAATATCATGACGATCTTACAGATACACAACCGTATATCTATGGCGCCGAAGATCCAAGGGACAACAGCCCCATGGTCCGTTCGTGTCCACTCAATATAAGAACATGAAGGCCTCGAAGGACTAAGCCCCCTATCCGATAGGAAGCTCCCATTCTTACCATGGCACTTCAGGAATCAATAGTGCGAGATATGCACAATAGCACGTATCTCTAATAACAGGAAGATACAACCCTGGTTATCACCGCCTAGTGCTGACTCTTAGAACGAGTCAGATTATAGGGAATCACCCCTAATACCAACTTGGTCTTCGATCGAACAGTAAAGAAAACCTAATCATATGCAATTTACTGAAAACAAGTTATCACTCAAATCATGTACAATGTCATAACAAACAATGTTGAGCCTGACTAGTCTTGTCAAAAAGCAATTTATCATGGTGAATCAACATTCACCGAATACCAATACCTTCGCAGGTCTTCGACCATATCCCTAGCCCGTGACTCTCAGCGAGTAGTCCATCGGCGCCCCAAAGATGCATAAAAAATGTGAATGAAGGTAAACATAAGCAAATACCAATACCCAACCATTGACAGACCCAGGCATCAAGACACCAGTCATAAATCGACCATATAGCTATTCTCTTACTCACGTTCCCATCATGAGTACTGAGCACAGGAATCTTGTCTAAGTTCCAAAAGAAGTGCTTGAAAACTCATAAAACTCAATAGCTCACAATCACCATACTGCGGTATGCAGAGAATTCCTTGTCGATCTTCCAATCATAAGCAGTTGTTGCGACTCAATCTATGCTTTGGAATCCAAAAAAATATGATTTTCTAGAAGGGTAGGAAACTCTACTGTAATCCCCTAGTTGAAATTTCTCTCAATTTCCTTATAGAGCTCAAGTTTCCTGAGTTAATACATGTTTGAAGTCGATCAAGACAGCAGGTCGCTGAACTTGTAACATTCATAACTTCTAATATACAATTCAGAATTTTATGATATTACCCATTCTGTAAAACTAAGAGTCTGGGCTACAACTTTTCAGTTGACCACTGCATCAGATTCATCCATCTAATTGCTCTAAAAAGTCTCTCAATCATCAGCCCATGTACTCCCCATACACTGGTTGTACCTTGCCGATGGCATAAAAGCCTACTCGCTCATCGGAAAGACACAAATGCAGGTTCTATGGAAAGGTAGGGGTGTCTACTAAAACTTTCTAGTTGAACACACCCTCAGATTTCTCCATTAAGGTCCTCTAAAATTTCAATTTCTATTGGGTGCACATACATGGAAAAATTGATTCATTTAACAAACATGGTCTCGACTAAGACTGAGCCTACCCCAATCTTAGGAAAATCATAACTTTTGCTACATAAACTGGAATTGCATGATTCTAGATGTTTTGGAAAACTATGACTATCTACTGTAAATCTCTAGTTGATCATTCTTCCAAATTCTTAACACATAATTTCAGATTTATACATATTCACAGACCAAGCAATCTGAGCTAGAGACTGAACATAGTCTAGTTAAAATTCAATAACAAATCAACCCTAAGTCCAAAGCTTATGAAATTTGAGATTCTGAAACTAAACATATACCATTCCATTTTGTCCAAAAATTGCATCTAAATTCATATTACACAGAGAGTTATGACTCTTCAAACATAGCACAAAAATTCCTCTGTTTTTCAGGCAAGGTCTTTACCACTATACACAATTTATTTTTGAAACTTCATCAAATGCTATCTAAAAAATCTAAATTTTGAGAATCATGATGTAGAATCATACTAAAAGCTACTGCAAAAGTTTTATTGCAATGTCATGCACACACAAGTATTTATGAATAGATGAAATTCAGTCTCAAAACAGACATTTCAGCTTCTAACTTTGAGACCAGCTGCAACACAATTTTTTTGAGGCATCAAACGATCTCAGAAAAATGTGAAATTTGATATTATGGTAGTAGACACATACAAGAGTACCCAAAAAAAATTTCAGCTTAAAATACCCTACCAACACTGAGTTATGACTTTTGAAAGACATAACAAATTTTCATAAGACAACAGCTTTTTCGGCTGTTTCTGTCCGAAAATTGAGTGGGTGTTTGGGCTACTAAATGGAATCCAAATATTATGAAAAAATCATGTGAGATCTAGATTCATAGAATAAAATTTCATAAAAATTTTAGTCCAAATTCCAAGTCGTTTGTGAGCTAGAAATTCTTAAGCTACACATAAGAAACATGTTCTTTAACAAAGGAGCCATGAAAAGAGTTGTACCATACAAACTTACTTTTTTCTTAGCATGTCAATTCCTCATACATGGTAACCAAGCTTTTCTTAACCACTACCACACTCAACTTCACATAGACACAAAAAAAACTAAGGTTGCATTTGGTTAGTTGTTTTGAAAATAGTTTTCAGAAAATAGTTTTTTGAAAAGAGTTTTCTGAAAATGAGAGTGTAAAAGCTGTTTGGTAATATGTTTTTTTGAAAACAGTTTTTTGAAAATGAGAGTATAAAATATGTTTGGTAAAGGGTTGACGGGTCGAGTTCAAACCTGTTAGAGACCTGAACCGCAACCAAAAATACCCAGCTCATCTCCTAGCTCCAATGTTGAGCACCTCGCCTAGCTCGTCGCCGAAGCACTTTGCTCCTCGCCTAGATCGTCGCCGAAGCACTGAGCTCCTCGCCTAGCTCGTCGCCGACTTCCATCACCTCCAATGCCGAGCTCCCCCACAGTCGAGCTCCTTCAACTCCAAGCTTCGTCGAGCTCGAGCTCCCCTCATCGAACCCATCGCCGAGCTCCACTCGTCAAGCTCCTTCGCCGAACGTCGACCTCCTTCATCGATCTCCCTTTCCTCGTCGAGCTCCGACCTCGACTCCAAGCCACCAAGCTCTGATGCCGAGCTCAAGTTCCCCCTCCGTTGAGCAACCCTCCACCTTCACCGAAACCCCATTTTGAGCTCCCCTTCACGAGCTCCAAGTCCTACACTTATCTCGCCGAGCTCAACCTCACCTCCAAACTCCTCGTCGAGCTCTTCCAATTGCCATACTTCGCGCTCATCTCGATTAAGCTTCGAACCCATCACCAAGCTCCAATCTTTCGTCGCCGAACCCCTCCACTGGTATCGAGCTCAACCATCGACGAACTCTGCCACCTTCACCTCCGTCATCGAGCTCCACCCTTGACGAACCCATTGAGCTCCAATGTCGAAGCTCGAGCTCCTCTCATCCCCTCCACTATCGAACTCCACAAACGCCTCCTCGTCGCCAACCGCACCGTGCTCCTCTCTTCACGGGATGCTCGGAGACGGAGATGGAGACAGAGACGAGGTCGGAGTCAAAGTCGGAATCGAAGCTGTGGTCGGTGTCGAAGGTGTAGTCGAAGAAGAGGTCGAAGGACAAACTCGAGGAAAGAAGAGGAAAGAAGAAGCTTCAGATCCAATGAAAACAGTATCGCAGGAGTAAGGGAGATTTTTTATGGGAGTAAAGAGGGAGTAGAGGAGACAGCTGTTGGGAGTAAAGAGGGAGTAAAGAGGCATCAGGACGAGAGAGAGAAGTCGTCGTCAAAAAAGAGAAAGGAGGGGGTTTAAGAAATGACCTCTTTGGATTTTTCTGAAAAGAGAAGCAAAACATTGCTTCGAAAAGAGGGTAACCAAACAATTTTTTGGTTTTAGAAAACGAAAAAATAGTATAAAAAAACTATCCAAACACAGCCTAAGTTTTTAGAGTTTTAGAGAATCACCCACATCTTGGTTTGCAAGAAAATCCTACTAGCTTTGCTTGCTTGCTTCCTCTCCTCCTTTGCTCACTTGATCTTGTAGAAGCTTGGCTATCTCCTACTACTCTTCTCCTTCTCTACTACAACTTCTTCTATTACAAAAAAACTTTTTTTTTTGGAAACTATGCAAGAAGAAGAAGAAGAAGAAGAAGGAAAAAGAGGATGAAATGGAGTAGGAGTTTGGAAAATGGAATGAGATAAGAGGATGAGGGGGGGTTATATGTGGCCGGAATTGGAGATGGGTGGGGGTGGGGTAGTGTGATGAGGTGTAGGGTGGAGATGGAGGGTGGATAGGTGAAGAGATTGGAAGGTTGGATGAAGAGCAACCACACACAACTAGAACCTTCCACATAGTTCTCATTCCTTCAAGAAGCCAACATATGGCTTAATGTTTCCACCACTGGATCTCATCAAGATCCAAACCATGATCACCATGATGCTAGGGTTCCTAACCCTAGGTTAGGTCAAGGAACCCTAGGTCAAAATAGTAACCCTTGATCCAAACCATGATCACCATGATGCTAGGGTTCCTAACCCTAGGTTAGGTCAAGGAACCCTAGGTCAAAATAGTAACCCTTAACCCTAATGCTAAAATATGCACGGTTATTTAATCCAAACAATTATGCATCAATTCAATTCAAGTATCAACTTAGTCAAAAATAAACAATATATATAATTGCTTATAAAATTATTTTTTCTGAAGATTGTCTTGTTAAAATAATCGGGACAAATCCTTAGTTTAATTGAGAAGATATCCTGAGTTTATCTTATCGGGTTCAGAATAGCTCATGTATCTGAAATTTCTTAATTAAAACTGATAATTATTAAAAATATATGTAATTGTATACAATTCTTGACTGTCCACGAATTACTACGCAAAATTAGCTACATGCTATTTTGCGGGGTATTACAAGTTATGTCTAATGACACCCTCTTTAAGGAGGAGAAGATGGACTTTGCGGCTCCAAATGACGTAGTTCTTGCCATCCAGCTTCTCACCCATAACAAGGCCAGCAACAACGAACTTGTGAGACATTTCCAATCACTACAACATGAACACAACGTGACAACAATCCAATAGTTTAGGATCAATAGTGCCCCTAATGGCATGGTTTAGAGACAGCTTTCACTGACATAGATCAATTCAGCTCCATAAAAACCAGTCGTAAGTGAACAATGCTACCATAAATTCCTCCGATATAATTTATCTTATAATAACAACCACAAATTATTTTCTAAAGTAAGTCCTTTTCATCGACATAAAAAAATATATACAGCCAAACACAAATTTTGGAGCATTTTATTTTTACTTACAATGTTGGAAACCTGCATAAAATAATGTTATCACAGTAATATATATATATATATTACTGTGATAACATTATTTTGCAAGCTCTTGGCAACAAACCCTCCTTTCTAACTGCACAAATCGGCTCATTAACCTTTAGTCATTTACAAACAAAAATTATTTTAGATGAACTTGCGCAGATTCGGAAATTATATATATATATATATATATATATATATATATATATATATATATATATATATATATATATATATATAACGCTTAGTTGAAAACAAGTTCAAATGAAAATAGGTTTGAACACAATGATCTGAGCCGTTGGATCGCTCTTGATCGTGATCAAAGGCTCAGATCGCTGCCGCTGTGATCTGGAGCGGAGCTCCCAATTAGCGGAGGGGTATTTTGAGTACTTCACGCCAAATAATGCTTCAGACTTAGCTTTGTTTGGCGTGAAATATTTTTTTTGCAAAAGAATACACTTAGGCCATTGTTGGGAACAACGACCTAGGTTTTTTTTTTATAAAAAAAGATCAACCTAGGCCGATGTTCCCAACAACAATCTGGGTATGTACAAGTGTTTTTCCAAACACTTGTACATAATCAGATCCCTCTCTCCCTCACTTCATAGCCAACTCTCTCTCTCTCTCTCTCTGGAGCTCGTGAAACCCAAACCCAAAACCCTAGCTCTCTCTCTCTCTCTCTCGATCGTTCCCGAACCCAATCTGAAAACCCTAGCTCTCCCTCACTCTTCACACACTCTTGCCATATTCCTTTGAATATCCCGAATCCAAAAAAATACTTACCCATACGAAATCTCCCAAACCCTAAAACCCTAATCCTAAAGAAATTAGCTAAATCCTACTCCGCTTCCATTATCTACAGCAGCGTTCAAGCACCTCCTCTATCTTCTCTCCGAAAACCCACATTGTGAAAGGTATTAAACATTTTCTACTTTAGTAGATCTAGCTATGTTAATTGATTGAAATTTTTTATTCAATGTTTGAGTGAATGTTGTATATTACGCGTAGCTAATTATAGGTTAGTTTCACGATGTGAATTGTGTGTAGTTGTTATTGTCGATGTAGATGTAATATTAGTTGTTGTTCGTTGTTAGTAAGAGCGCACAAACGAGATCCAAAAATTCTACAATTTTGCGAGTACGTCGGATTCACCACGCACAAGCCAACGCAACTTGTAGAAGTGTATTTGGATTCACGGTTTGCGATATTCGGCCGTGTATCGCTTTCGACTCTTTTTCGGGAGTGAAAGTGATACATCGCCATATATTGCAAACCGTTAGTCGAAACTCACTTCTACAAGTTGTGTTTGCTCTGCGTGGTGCGTCCGACCTACTCGTAATATTTCAGAATTTTTTGATCTCGTTTGCACAGTTTTCTACCGTATATCAAACCACAATAACAATTACACTTTGAATTTTTATCGAGTGACTTTTCACTAGAAAACCACATAAACGACATTCAAAAAATACGAAAATTTGCGAGTAGGTCGGGGTCACCAAACACATGCCAAAGCAACTTGTATTTGCGAGTTCTTACCCAAGGTTTGCTATATGCATCCGTGTATCGCATTCTTGACAATTTTCAAGAGTGAAAATGATACGCAGCCGTATCTTGCACACCGTGGGTTGGAACTCTCTTCTAAAAGTTGTGTTAGCTTGTGTGCGGGGAGCCCGACCCAAACGCAAAGTTTTGTATTTTTTGAATATCATTTGTGCGGTTTTCTCACGTATTTTGATATATTTTAAGCGAGTTTTTAATAGAGAACCCACTCAAAAAATACGAAATTTTGCAAGTCGGTCGGTCTCACCTTTTACAAGCCAAAGCAACTTGTAGTTGCGAGTTCTCACCCACGGTTTGCTATATGCGTCCGTATATCGCATTCCGCTCTTTTTTCAAGAGTGAAAGCGATGCACGGCCGTATCTTGCAAACCGTGAGTCGGAACTCGCTTCTACAAGTTGCGTTGGCTTGTGTGCAGCAAGCCCATCCCAATCGCAAAGTTTCGTATATTTTAAACATCGTTTATGCAGTTTTCTGACGTATTTTGTTTCGTATCTATATATATGTCAATCTTTTGTTAACATTTTTTTATATATGATGTACTTTCTTACAGAGAAATGGTTAGAATGAGGGAAACCGGATGGCCATCTGGTAGTGGTAAGGTGAACATTCTATTGAAGTACGAGAACTATTAATTTTCATTGTGAATTTTGTATAAAGTGGTATTGTTACTACACTATTTATAATTTGTTGTGTTGGTGTAGGTTGGTGCATCCTCTTCGGCAGAAAATCGAGGTCCAAGACCATTACAGCCACATGTGCTCACTTTGCAAGATCGCCACAGATCTGAGGCAGTATGGGGTGGGACGACGCGGAGGTGTAATTTCCGCACTCAGAAGACTTCGTTGATGCACCCACGTATAGCCGAGTATCTAGTCCAGGCCAGTTTCTACGGAATCAGTATGATGGGTTAGGTGAAGCTCGACCGAGCACTTCTTGTAGCTCTCGTCGAGCGATGGAGGCCAGAGACACACACCTTCCATCTACCGGTCAGAGAGATGACGGTGACGCTATAGGATATAGCGATGATCTCTGGTCTTCCAATAGATGGGATGGCCATAAGGAGTCATATAAATTTTGATAAGAGAGAGGTGTGCAATGAACTCCTCGGTACAAAGAATGTTGAGGAGGACGAGGACAATAAGGCTATTTTTGTCGGACAATCAATCCGTCTCTCTTGGTTGAAGGATAATTTTGAAGGGAGGTTGACAGATGAATCGACCGACCACCAAGTGCAGTGCTACATGAGAGCGTACATTATGACGGTGATTGGAGGTGTTATCTTGCCTAACTCATCCGGAGATACCGTACCAGCTATGTATCTACGATTGCTCGTCGACCTAGGCGTAACCTTCCGGTACAGCTGGGGAAGTTGTGCATTAGCAATGTTGTAAAGGATGTTGTGTTCAGTAGCGCTAGATGGAACCGAGATGACCGGTCTGATGGTTTTGTTACAGAATTGGTCATGGGAGCGTCTACACTTGGGTCGCCCCAGAATTACGAGACTGGCAGATGGTTGGATGGCCGATGCACCAAATGTGCATATGTTGGCACCTTTAGGGGTATATTTGGCAGGTAAACGGAGTTATAAAGACAACCAAAAAGGTGTACTAACTTACTATAGAGATGAGCTCGACCAACTACGAGAAGAGTTCGTGATTTGGGACCCGTATACACCCGAGCGGGTGGGAAGACTACCACCGGTGTGCACGACTGGGTTGCAGTTGTGGTTGACGACGACTCCACTCATCAACTTTGGTACAGAGGAGCATCAGTGACCGCATAGAGTCCTACGACAATTCGGTCTTCAACAAGATTATCCCGATGGATAAATATCCCGATACGACTTTGAGTAACACGCTACTAAGGGCTCCGGTCGCCATGATTGGGCAGATCTCCATTGTGCTCATGTTGCAAATCGGAATGATCGACGGTTTGAACTCGTACTTGATGAAGTTCCCCCGTACGATGGCACTAAACAAATTTTGTATATGGCTTAGTACAAGAATATAACGCGTTAGTACATCTCTCCGCATACACAACTACCTGTTGGGATTCAACTACCAACTGAGGAGAGAGAGATAGAATCACCACCCACGTATTCTAGTTCACAACCTATGTTCCAACTGCATGTGTCATTTGTACGTGTGCTGGTGAGTAAACTTTCATTCACATTTGCCTTGGCCTTACGTTATTTTTAAAATGATTGAATTTATTACAAACCGGATTGTGTTTAATATACTTGTTTTTTGTGTTTTAGATCAATAATACATGGGACATGGCAAAAGAATGTGCACTGGTAATTAATAGTAACGCGGCCAAACCTATGAAGGAGTTCGCTCGGAAGATACTCTCTTCATGTCGAGGCTCATTAAAAGAGGTAGGAGAGGGCGCAGCCTTGAACCGTTATTTAAATACGACCGTACGTTCACAATGCTGTAAGAGCACGAGGGGTACGCTATCTCGCCCGGTGCAATAACGACAATATCATTCTCCATCTCCACCACAAGAAGAAGAGCAAGAAGAAGAGCATCCTGAAACTGTTGTCCCAGAAATATAAGAATCGAGAGAAGAAGTAATTGTCGCGGAGTCACAATTCCGACGGCGACAACCAGTTCGGAAGGGGAAACCACCACAAACTAACACACCCGGTGGTTGAGTGTTTCCCAATACAATTGTTGTAGGAATTAAATTTTTGTTGTTGTTGTTGATTGTAATTGAAAGAAAGTGTTGTGATTGTTGTTGATATATGGTTAGTTTTGTTGTTGTTATTGATGTTATTGGTGTTAATTTTGTTGTTGATGATGTTAGTTTTTTTTGTCAATTATACATGTTGTATTGTTGCTCAAGTGTTATTGTTTTGTTGTGCTGCAGAAGGTATTGTGTATATATTTGTGGTTGGGATTGACGTGTAGCAGCTATAGCTGCGGTTTAAACTTGTAATTATTTTTTTTAAATACTTAGGCCATTGTCTCCAACAATGGCCTTGGTTCAATGAAAAAGTTGAAGACTTCAACACTCACTCTCTGTCTTGGCCGAGGCATAAGGAGCATCAACATCGGTTGAATTTTTTTTGGCAATTATAACCTTGGCCGTTGTCTTCAACAACGGCCTTGGTTATATGAAAAAAATGACGTTTGAAAAGCTGTTGTTGGGTATTTTTTTAAAGATAACCTAGGCCGTTGTTGGCCTAGGTTTTATGAAGAAATTGAGACGATATACACTTGCTCTATGTCTTGGCCTAGGTTTTATAAGGACCAACAACTCAGCAAAATTAAATTTTTTTTATCTTCAACAATAAACTAGGTTATATTTACAAAACTCGATTATGATGAATTGCTCTCTGTCTTGGCCAAGCCATAAGGAGCAGCAGCTCTTCAAAATCAAAATTTTAATTTTATAACCAACGGCCTAGGTTATATGAGAAAATTGGATTTTGATGAGTTTCTCGCTATCTTGGCCAAGCCATAAGGAGCAACAACTCATCAAATTACAAATTTATTGAATAACTTAGGCTGTTGTCTCCAACAACTGTTGGATCCTGTAGGCAAGGCATGAAACACTAGAGGGGGGGGGGGGGGTTGAATAGTTTTGTATAAAAAATAAAAAAAAAATTGAACTTTTTCTTCTGTTCAGTCGACTTGAAAAGGGAAAGAAGTCGACTGAGGCATCAGAACAGAAAAGTATTTTGGACAAGTCTGATCAGTCGACTTATACCAGAAACTAGTCGACTTGCCAGACAAGTTTTCGAAGAGTATATTATACCAATCTGATCAGTCGACTTAAATAAGAGAAGAAGTTGACTGTCCAGACAAGTTTCACAGAGTAATTAAAAAGCAAATAAAGAAAATGCAAGTTCAGAGAAATACAACCACAGAGTACACACGATGTATCCTGGTTCGGTCCTCCCGACCTACATCCAGTCCCCAAGCAACCCACTCGAGATTTTTCACTATTCTTGAAAAATTACAAGAATACTCTACGGCGTTTAGACAACAACCTTGTCCAACCCGTAGACTTCTCTAACCACTAGAGAGAACAAACCCACTCTTCCACCAAGAGTGAAAACCTGACTCTACAACCTAGAGCCCTACTCTCCATCCGACAGGACCACTCTCACAACCGAGAGTGAAAAGAAAATAATAAAATATTAGAATCAACCTATAGCCTTATTTTATGATTGTGATTTTTGTACGTGGCTAATCAGTCAACTTCTGAATTCAGTCCAAAATGAATTCAATGTTATATTGGACTGAAAATCAGAGAACCAAGACTTAGAAGATTGGAGTGCCAGTTTGAATGCTTGTTCTTTTGAAAGCAAAAAAAACTTTAAACGTTTTTATCAAATGCTTGGAAAAGTAAGTAACCTTTACCAAGTGATTTCTACACTCTATTTATAGAGTTAGAATCACTAGACGTTGAGAAACAGTTGTACCAACTGTCAACCAACGAAAATAAAGATTTTGATTTTGAAAAACGAAATTTGAAATTAGTAAACTGGTGAAACAGCTTGAACAGTCGACTGGGTTGCCATGATGAGTCGACTGGCTAGAGTTTGAACGAGTGCAGATAGTTTCGTACTGGTACAGTCGACTAGTGCCATAAGGCAGTCGACTGGTACTCAATAGCTGATCTAATTCAAACTGTTTCAACATTTAATCTTTTGAAAAACACTCAATTTTAAAGATGTGTGAGTGTGTGTGTGTATGTGACAAGGCTATTACATCAATCTAAGACTCAAAAAAGGAAAATTACAATTGTTTTACAAGACATGTAATATAACACATTGAAGCATAGGTGTTGTCTTGAGTCTTGAGTCTTGAGATGGAACTTTAGCCTTTGTCTTTGTCTTTGAAGCTTGCAAACTTGTATCTTTCTTGAACAATTTGCTTTGAGAGCTTTGTTTGTAGCTTTGCTTGATCGACTTGCTTTGAGAGCTTTGTTTAAATACTTTGTCTTTGTGTAATAAAACCTGCAATATATAAGATGTAGCACTACAACTTTGCATTGTGTTGTAATCATCAAAACCAAGAATCAACATTATCTCCCTTTTTGATGATGACAACACAATAGCTTACAATAATAGAAATATTACACATGCTCATTGCTCCCCCTAACTAATGTACAATATGCATATGTGGAAAAACATGCACCAAATGAAAAACATGCACCAAATGAAAAACATGCACTCCAAATACACAACCAAATACACAAACATGCACATATAGCTAATTTTCTCCCCTTTTGTCATCAACAAAAAAAAAAGTTGAAGGAAAAAAATTGTAAACACAAAGAAGCATTTGCAAAACACATAGCAAAAGCAAAGTTTATACATCGAAAGTTAAAGTACATTGTTCAAACGTAAAGAAAAACAGAAAATACAAAAATAAGTAGAAAAATACATAAAGAAATAAAAAAGGTAAGTAATCAGTCTTCTTCATCTTCATCTTGGGCACCTTGAGAGGGAGGACGAAACTGATAGGTGAACAAGTGAGTGAAATGGGAAATACTGGCTTCAAGAGCGTCTTGACGATCCATTATTTAATTGACAGAAGTGTAAAGACTCCTAGGATCATCAAAATCAGCACAAGGACGAGATGAACTAGAAGTAGAAGACCGACGAGCTGAAGTGGCTAAAGGGATAGGAGGTGCTTCCTATGAGGTGACCTAGGTGGAGAATTAAGCAACTTCATACGTGCTAAACTAACACGATCAAACGACTCAAAGTGTTTTACAACACTCGTCTCAGAATCCAGATCAACATCATGAGCATAGAAAATGTGAGTGAGTAAAGCACCAAAAGGAAGAAAAGATGTATGAGCCTTATGAAGACGATTAAAGATGACTAGACCCCAATTTATTTTTATGTTGCCAAAAATTGCATAAACGGCTTACTGCAACTCAAGGGAATACTGGCCACAACTCCATATTTTGGGAATAATATTATATGACAGTATGCGTGCAACTAGCTTAGCAATAGGAGTAATTGATCGAATGGTCATAGGAGGACCATGATTTGGCAAATAAATGCTAGAAAAAATTGTGTCATCATCCATATCAACATCTCCTAAATCACACCCTTCATCAGACAGACCCAAAATAAGACTTAATCTACCAGGGGTGATTTTCATGCGTTTATTTTTGACAGAAGATAGAATAAAAATCTCATTACCATCCTCCGATGTAACAACCTTCATATTTGAGTAAAACAAATATATAAGGTGAGGGTAGTAAGAGGGTTGGTTTACTAAAGATAATAAATCAAATAACTCACATTGTTCAAACAATGGGGCTAGAGGAAACTTATCAAGATCCGGAAAGTTTACAAATCTACCTGGAAAAATGATAATGGAACAAATAATGTACCATTTATCAACAAGACTACGGCTTCTTAAGTATTGAAGATAGTCTCTGGAAGATTGTCCCTCCTCTACATTAGAGGTACGAAATCTTTTAGGGGCCATTACTCAAGAACTCTAAAAAAAATAAGGAGAGGGAAAGAGTCTAAGAAGATATACCAACAAAGAGAGTAGAATAGAGTCACTGTTCTTAGGAAAGAGGACTTCGGAATGGGGAATTCCACTGAAGTAGAGCTTCGTTTTGGGTTCAAGATCTAAAATCGCCAAAGATCAGTAGCACCAGCCGACTTAAGGACCTCGGAATTGAGAGAGACAGTGAAATAGAAAAGTGAAAAAGAGAGGTAGAAGTTAGGGTTTTACACAAAGGTGAAGGGTTAGGATCAAATCTGGTGAAAAAGCAAGGGACGAGATTGGTCAAAGGAAAAAAATTGGTTAGAGAGTCACCTCAAAAGAAGTGCCAAATTAGAATCTGAAAGAAGAGCTGACTCGCGACAGTCGACTAGAGGGTAGGATCAGTCGACTTAGTCGAGAGCAAGATAGATAAACGAAGATAGCAATAATACAACTGGCAGTCGACTGGATTACTGTTCACAATCGACTTCCCAGAGTATAAAAACTTAGAAAAATAAATATAACGAAAAAATACTTGGTCAGTCGACTGCGATAAAGTTTTAAGTCGCTTTACAAAGTTAAAATTTCAAGAAACATCATGAAAACTACAAATTCCTAGTTCTCTTCTTAAAGTGATAAAAGTGTTTTCCTTAAGTGGTTTAGTAAAGATATCTGCTACTTGTTTATTAGTAGAAATAAATTCTAAAGAAATATCTCCCTTTAAAACATGATCACGTAGAAAATAATGTCTAATATCAATGTATTTCGTACGTGAATGTTGAACCGAATTTTTAGATAAGTTAATGGCACTGGTATTATCAAACATTATAACAGGTTTTGAAAAAGAAATACCATAGTCTAATAGGGTTTGTTTCATCCACAAAATTTGGGCTCAAGCCAAACTTGTAGCGATATATTCAACTTCTGTAGTAGATAGGGATACCAAATTTTGCTTCTTACTGCACCAAGATACTAGGGAGTGTCCCAAAAAGTGACACGTTCCACTAGTACTTTTTCTGTCAGTTTTACTACTGGAAAAATCCGCATCGCTATATGACAAAAGTTGAAAATTATCGGTGCGTGAATAAAATAAACCATACTCAGATGTGCCTTTAATGTATCTTAAAATACTTTTCATGACTTTTAAGTGAGATTCTTTAGGACTTGACTGATATCTAGCACACAAATATACACTAAATATAATATCTGATCTACTAGCAGTTATATATAAGAGTGAGCCAATCATACCTCGATAGAGTTTTTGATTGACACTCTTACCTAATTCATCTTTGTCAAGGGTAGTGGTAGTAGCCATAGGTGTGGTTTTACTACTTGTGCTATCCATGCCAAATCATTTGAGTAATTCCTTAGCATGTTTTTCTTGATTAATAAATATGCCATTTGGTGACTGTTTAATTTGCAGTCCAAGGAAATAATTGAGTTCACCCATGTGACTCATCTCAAACTCATTTGTCATGGTATTAGCAAACTCTTGACATAGATTACTATTAGTAGAACCAAAAATTATGTCATCTACATATATTTGTATGATCAAAATATCGGTCTCAATTATCCTAATAAACAAAGTAGTAACTACTTTACCTATTTTAAAACCCGTTTCTAAAAGAAAAGTCTTCAATCGATCATACCAAGCACGAGGTGCTTGTTTAAGACCATATAAAGCCTTTTTCAATTTAAAAATATTGTTTGGGAATTGTTCATGTTCGAAACCAGGTGGTTGCTTAACATAAACATCTTCCTTTATAAATCCATTAAGGAAAGCACTTTTCACGTCCATTTGGAAAAGTGTAAAGTTCATAAAACAAGCAAAAGATAATAAAATACGAATTGATTCTAGTCTAGCAATAGGAGCATATGTTTCATCAAAATCTATGCCTTCTTCTTGATTGTACCCTTGAGCAGCTAGTCTAGCTTTGTTCGTAACGACTTATCCTGATTCATCTAACTTATTCTTGAATACCCATTTGGTACCAATTATAGTATGATCAGGAGGTTGTGGAACTAAATCCCATACATTATTCCTTATAAATTGGTTTAACTCATCTCGCATGGCATTCATCCAAAACTCATTCTCACAAGCTTCTTGTATATTCTTCGGTTCAAAATCCAACAAGAAAGCCGTGTGAGAAATCATGTTAACATGAGATCTCGTCTGAATACCACGTGAAATGTCACCAATTATTAAGTTATTAGGATGATCTCTAACTTCAACAAAAGATTTTGATAAAGTTGGAGATATCACAATAGGATCAGTCGACTTGACTAGTCCATTAGTCGACTGATTCACATCTGTTGACTTGACTTCCTTATCAGTCGACCTATCCACAAGAGTAGTTTGCTCTAAAGATGTAATAACCTTATTTAAAGGTGATGAATCAGTTTCAGCATCTTCAATAAAAGTTGATGAAGGCAGAGATTCATCAAATGCAACATGCATAGATTCTTCAATAGTCAATGTTGACTTGTTAAAGATCCTATATGCCTTACTCCTATTTGAGTATCCTATAAAGATACCCTCATTAGATCTAGAATCAAACTTATCTAGATTATCTTTAGTGTTCAGAATAAAACAATTACATCAAAATATTTTGAAGTAAGATACTTTAGGAATTCTATCAAAAAATAGCTCATAACATGTTTTCTTAAGCTTAGGCCTAATCAATATTCTATTTAAAACATAACAAGCTGTAGCAACGGCTTCAGCCCAAAAATACTTAGATAAATTGCTTTCAACAAATATGGTACGTGCACATTCTTGCAAAGTCTTATTCTTTCTTTCGACCACTCCATTTTGTGGTGAAGCTCTAGGAAATGCAAATGAATGAGTTATACCATTCTTGTTGCAATATTCTGCAAACGTTTCATTCTCAAATTCTCCACCATGGTCACTTCTAATAGTGACTATAGTTAGAGACTTTTGATTTTGAATTCGTTTACAGAAATTAGCAAATTCAACAAAAGCATCATTCTTATGTTTTAAAAAGAAAGTCCAAGTGAATCGTGAAAAATCATCTACTAAAATAAATACAAACCTACTTTTATTTAAAGAAGCAACTCTAGTAGGGCCAAATAAATCCATGTGGATTAATTCGAGAGGCCTACTAGTAGAAATTACTTCGTTTGTTTTAAAAGTAGATTTAATTTTTTTACCTAGTTGACATGCATCTCATAACTTATCATTTTTATAAGATAGTCTTGGCAGCCCTTTAACTAGGTTGTACTTAGACAATTTAGCAAGAGTTTTCATATTCACATGGCCAAATCGCTTATGCCATAGCCAAGAATCATTATTAGAAGCTACTAAAAAGAAATCATTCGTAAACTCATATGACTTTAAACACAATTCATAAATGTTATTCTTCCTACATCCTTGAAAAATTATATTTTGCATGGTAGAGTCATATATTAAACATGCATCTTTTTCAAACATGATTTTATAACCCTTATCACATAGTTGGTTAATACTTAACAAGTTATGCTTGAGTCCACTAACTAGAAAAACATCTTCTATTGAAGGGTTAGTATGCTTACCGACCATGCCTATTCCAATCACCTTTCCTTTGTTGTTGTCACCGAATCTGATTGTTCCTCCATCAATTTCTTATATGGAAGATAAGAGGTTGGCATGACCAATCATTTGCTTTCAGTATCCGCAGTCAAGTATCCACCGATCTCTTTTAGGTACCTATAAAATTTTCAATGTGAATATGGTACCCTTTTTATTGGGTCCAAAAGAGATTAGTTTATGGGAAACCAAACCCAAACAGAGTTTGATTTTCCACCAAATGCAGAAATATAATTAACAGAATTACACACAGAAAGAATGTATGAATTAATGTAAATAATTCTATCTTTCAGACTCAGATTGACTAGAACCCATATATTTTTACTTTGTCCAGTCGACTTTAACGAACCTTCAATCGACTGTTTCTGAAATCCAGTCGACTGGGAGGTAGAGTAGGTCGACTTATTTGAGGTTTTCATTTCTTTGATTGAAAGCGACTGATACTTGGATTCAGTCGACTGGTCTAAACTATAGATTTACCTTTATCATTAAAACTTACAGTTTTAGGCTTTTCAAAAAACTCATACAGTTTATTCTTAACATTAGAAATAGATATAGATTTATTTACACTAGTGTTCTTAGGGACATGTGGTTTTTCATGAGACTTTTGAAAACCAAGTCCAAACCTTTTATTGGATTGCACTTGATTTTGGAGAACATATTTTAAATTCTCCTGTCCTTTATTAAATTTAGATACATTCTTGGATATCTCTTCATAATTTTTCTTTAAAGACACAAGATCTATATCTAAACTAGAAACACGAGAATTTAAAGATTTCACTTCGTTATCAAGGTCAAGATTCTCTTAGGAAAGTGTTTGATTTATTTTCTCCAAGTTCTTAACTCTAATTTTTTCTTTTTTAAGCTCTAGAAAAATCTCGTTGAAAGCATCAAGTAAATCATTAGAATCATAATCACCACTTACTTGATTTTGAGACGCCATAAAGCAAACGTTAGCAACCTCGTTTGTCTCTTCATTTTATTCTTCCGATGAAGAGTCGCTATCATCCCAAGTTGCTTGGTATGCCTTTTTGTTCTTCATGAACTTGTTCTTTGTGTACTTGTCCTTCTTGAAGTTGGAAGCCTTTCCTTTAGATTTAGCATTCTCAAGTGAGCAATCCTTCTTCATATGACCTGTTTTGTTACCCCCAAAACAAGTTGGTAGTTCATTAGTATTCTTAAATTTTGAATTGAACTTACCTTTCCTTAAGAACTTTTTGAACTTTCTCGTGAACATGGCTATCTCTTCATCATCTTCTTCTTCATCCTCGGAGTCCGACATGGCTTTGAATGCTAGTGTCTTCTTCTTTGATTGTTGAGGTTCTAGATCCTTCTTGCGTTCTTCAAGTTGTACCTCATACTCCATAAGATTTCCCACAATATTCTCAAGAGAAAGTTGTGTTAAATCGTTGGCATCTTCTATGGCGGTGGTCTTCTTCTTCCATTCGGGGGTTAGTGCACGAAGAACCTTCCTCACCATTTTGGCTTGAGTGTACGTCTTTCCAAGTGCCACAAGTGAATTTGTAATGTCCGTGAACCTTGTAATCATCTCAGACACATTCTCGTTTTCCTTCATGCGGAACATCTCAAACCTGTGAATAAGAACAGATATTTAGATTCTTTTACTTTATTTGTTCCTTCATGAGTTACCTCAAGTGTGTGCCAAATTTGATGTGTGGATGTTGCATTAGACACACGGTTGAACTCCTCCTTTGTAAGAGCACAAAATAGCGCGTTCATCGCCTTTGCATTGTTTATTGTTTGGCTCTTCATGTCATCGTTCCAATGTGCATATGGAATAGTAGGAGCGGTGTACTCAGTCTCCGTCATGTTTCATATCTCATAGTTGATGGACTAAAGGTAGATCTTCATTCTACACTTCCAATAGTTGTAATTGGTTCCATCGAAGAGGGGTGGCCTTTGTGTGGATTGGCCTTCATGGTATTGGTTTGCATTAGAGGTAGTTGCCATTGCACTCAACCAGGCTCTAATACCAAGTGTTGGATCCTGTAGGCAAGACAAGAAACACTATAGAGGGGGAGGTGAATAGTGTTGTATAAAAAATAAAAATGAAATTGGACTTTTTCTTCTGTTCAGTCGACTTGAAAAGAGAAAGAAGTCGACTGAGGCATCAGAACAGAAAAGTATTTTGGACAAGTCTGATCAGTCGACTTATAGTGGAAACCAGTAGACTTGCCAGACAAGTTTTCGAAGAGTATATTATACCAGTCTGATCAGTCGACTTAAATAAGAGAAGAAGTCGACTGTCCAGACAAGTTTCACAGAGTATTTAAAAAGCAAATAAAGAAAATACAAGTTTAGAGAAATACAACCACAGAGTACACACGATGATCCTGGTTCGGTCCTCTCGGTTTACATCCAGTCCCCAAGCAACCCACTTGAGATTTTTCACTATTCTTGAAAAATTACAAGAATAATGTATGGCGTTTAGACAACAACCTTGTCCAACCGGTGGACTTCTCTAACCACAAGAGAGAACAAACCCACTCTTACACCAAGAGTGAAAACCTGACTCTACAACCTAGAGCCCTACTCTCTAACCGAGAGGACCACTCTCACAACCGAGAGTGAAAAGAAAACAATAAAATGTTACAATCAACCTATAGCCTTGTTTTGTGATTGTGATTTTTGTACGTGGCTAATCGATCAACTTCTAAATTCAGTCCAAAATGAATTCAATGTTATATTGGACTGAAAATCAGAGAACCAAGACTTAGAAGATTGGAGTGCTAGTTTGAATACTTGTTCTTTTGAAGCAAAAAAAAACTTTAAACTTTTTTTTTATCAAATGCTTGGAAAAGTAAGTAACCTTTACCAAGTGATTTCTACACTCTATTTATAGAGTTAGAATCACTAGACGTTGAGAAACAGTTGTACCAACTGTCAATCAACGGAAATAAAGATTTTGATTTTGAAAAACAAGTTTTGAAATTAATAAACTAGTGAAACGAATTGAATAGTCGACTGGGTTGCCATGATGAGTCGACTGGCCAGAGTTTGAAAGAGTTCAGACAGTTTCGTACTGGTATAGTCGACTGGTGCCATAAGGCAGTCGACTGGTACTCAACAGCTGATCTAATTCAAACTGTTTCAACCTTTAATCTTTTGAAAAACATTCAATTTTAAAGATGTGTGAGTGTGTGTGTGTGTGTGTGTGACAAGGCTATTACATCAATCTAAGACTCAAAAAAGAAAAATTACAATTGTTTTACAAGACATGTAATATAACACATTAAAGCATAGGTCTTGTCTTGAGTCTTGAGATGGAGCTTTAGCCTATGTCTTTGTCTTTGTCTTTGAAGCTTACAACCTTGTATCTTTTTTGATCAATTTGCTTTGAGAGCTTTGTTTGTAGCTTTGTTTGATCAACTTGCTTTGAGAGCTTTGTTTAAACACTTTGTCTTTGTGTAATAAAAACTGCAATATATAAGATGTAGCACAACAACTTTGCATTGTATTGTAATCACCAAAACCAAGAATCAACAACAACGGCCTAGGTTATATGAAAAAAGTTGGATTTTGATGAGTTGCTCTCTGTCTTGGCCATGCCAAAAGGAGCAGAAACTCTTCAAAATCAAAATTTTTTAAAGTCATAATTTGATGAGTTGCTCTCTATCTTGGCTAAGCCATAAGAAGCAACAACTCATCAAAATCCAATTTTGTAAATATAGCTGATATAATTTTTTTGGGTTTTGAAAACTCTCTCCTATCTGTACGAACTGAGGCTCTCGAACTGTGTGCCAAATACATTCATATTCTTGTATATCGTCTCTGTATATTATTAATTTCATTTTTTAGCAACCAAAACGACCAAAATATAATCTGTAGGTTAAATGGTTATATATTTTGTAGAAAATAACTTAAACATTTTTTTTATATAAAAACCATAAATATTCTCTATTTTACAATAAAATTTCATAAAATAATCATAACAACCTAGGCCGTTGTTGGAAGAGCAAGTCAAGTGCAAACCTTTTAAAATATATATTTGGGGATATTGTGAATATGAGAGAGTACATCCCTGTCCAGCTTATCTGAACCTTAAACCTAACCCAATATACCCCTAAAAGAGTTGTAAAATATGAATAGTCGACTTACCTCTAAGCTTACCCCAACCCTATCCTAACCCTCGTTAACACTAACCTTAACCTAACCCTAACCCTACCCAATCCCTAGTTGGAGGGTGATGGGTTAGGGGGGTATGGTTAGGGGTTAGGTTAGGGTTAAAATGAATAAAATTCTCCAGAAGAAATTATATATTAGGGCTAAAAAAAAGAAAATATTTTGGTTTTGGTTGCTAAAAAAGGAAATTTAAAAAATATAGAGACGATATACAAGAAAATGAATGTCAAGAGGCTGTGTAATCAATTTGGACACATGGAATAAAAAATAAGGAAGAGAAGAGTAATTGGTCATGTGATATAAACCAATAAGAATGTGCCACCGAAGATAGTGATGAAAATGAACACTTCAACAGATGTCTTCTATCTAAGAAAATGAACACTTCAATAAATAAAGTAGTTTTGGAATTAACCACCCTAACCCTCTAACCCTCTACGTAACTCTAACGGATATATCTCACTCTTGTGAGAATAATCATTCTATTTCTCTTGCATTCATCTAGAGTCAAATGAAATGGGAAATGTGTTTCGGAGATCCGAGGGAGAGAGAAAAATAATTAAATAAATAAAGTAGTTTTGGAGATAACCGAACTAACCATAACACCTAGGTTATTTTTTTTACAACCAAAGGAGCAACACTTCATCAAAATCCAATTTTTTTTTACAACCTAGGCCGTTGATATTTTTTGGGTTGTTTCAACTTTCACTTCTATTTATACGAACAGAGGCTATCGAACTCTATACCAAAGACATTCATATTCTTGTATATCGTCTCTATATTTTATTCTTTTTTTAGCAACCAAAACGACCAAAATATTTTTGAACACTTTTAAAACATCTTACACATACCAATCACAACCAAATTACAAAATTACAAAAAAATAATAATTGTCCATGTCGAAAAAAAAACTCTACCTAGGCCGTTGTTTTGCGTGAAGGAGGATTATGCAAGGGTTAGGGTAGGGGTAGTGTAGGGTTATGAAGGTTTTTTTTAAAATTTTATTTTAAAATTTTTTATTTATTTATTTTATTTTTTAAATAACTTGTGTATTCGTTTTTTTTGTAGTGAAGTCTGTGGTTGAAGCCAACCTAGTTTTTTTTTTGCAATTATTTAAAATTTGAAATCTTGTGGCATCTTTGATTTCTGTGGTGAACACATCTATTGGCAACATATGTAACGTAAGAAACTGTCTTTTTTTGTAACAATTTGAATTATTTCTCAATATGCTCTATTTTACTCATGTGATCCATATTCTATTCTCAACCACTATCGTTCTCTATTGAAACAATCGATTAGAACTAGTTTCCATGTATTATCTAATAGATTCAATCGTTTTTACAGACATTATCCTAACCCTACCATAACCCTGCCATAGGATTAATCCTTTATTTCATTTTTTTTGTGTAAGTTTTATTTTAATATCGACATGGACCAAAAGGTAGAGAATAGTTTTTAGATTTTGTAAATTTGTTGTGATTGGTATGTGTAAGATGTTCTAAAAGTATTCTAAAAATATGAATTGTAGACATACCACTAAGCTTACCCTAACCCTACCCTAACCTTCGTTAACACTAACCTTAACCTAACCCTACCCAAACCCGTGGTTAGAGGGTTATGGGTTAGGGGGGTATGGTTAGGGGTGTTATGCTGAACATGGATACACTTTCCAGAATAAATTACATATTAGGGGTAAAAAAAAGAATATTTTTGCTTTTACAAAAAAGAAGATTAAGTTATTTTCTATTAAATATTTAAGCATTTAACCTTAACGATTATATATTGTTCATTTAGGTGGCTAAAAAAGGAAATTAATAAAATATAGAGACGATATACAAGCATATGAATGTCTTTGGCGTAAAGTTCTAGAGCCTCTGTTCGTACAAATTGGAGAGAAAGTTGGAAAAGACCAAAAAAATATTTTGAACATCTTAGGCCGCTGCCTCGGTTGTAAAAAAAAGGATTTTGATGACTTGTTGTTCCTTATGGCTTGGCCAAGACAGAAAACAACTCATCAAAATCCAATTTTCTCATATAACCTAGGCCACTGTGGGAGACAACGGCCTAGGTTATAAAAAAATTTCAATTTTGAAGAGTTGCTGCTCCTGATGGCTTAGCCAAGACAGAGAGCAACTCATCAGAATCCAAATTTATCATATAACCTAGACTGTTGTTGGAGAGAATGACCTAGGTTATAAAAAAAAAATTCAATTTTGAAGAGTTTCTGCTCCTGATGGCTTGGCCAAGATAGAGAGAAACTTATCAACTTCCAAATTTATCATATAACCTAGGCTGTTGTTAGAGACAACGGCCTAGGTTATTAAAAAAAATTGGATTTTGAAGAGTTGCTGCTCCTTATGGCTTGGCCAAGACAGAGAGCAGCTCATCAAAATTTGGAATTTATCATATAACCTACAACGGCCTAGGTTATAAAGAAAATGGATTTTGATGAAGTTGCTGCTCCTTATGGCTTGGCCAAGACAGAGAGCAACTCATCAAAATCCAATTTCTCATATAACCTAGACAACGGCCTAAGTTAATTTTTTTTTTTTGTTAAGATGTGCTGCTCCTTATGGTGTTGCCAAGACAGAGAGCAACTAATCAAAATCCAAAAATTTTATTATAACCTAGGCCGTTGTCTCCAACAATGGCCTAGGTTATAATAGAATTTTTGGATTTTGATGAACTGGTGCTCCTTAGGGCTGGGCCACTACAGAGAGCAAGTGTTCAAGTCTTCAATTTTATAATACTACATAGGCCGTTGTTGGAGACAGCGGCCTAAGTATAAATTTTAAATAAATATACACAAGTGTAAACAACATCTACAACTGCTACACTTTAGTATATCTCACTCTAAGAATATCACATTAACAAAATAACATTAACAGCAAAATAAGTATCAATTACAACAAACAAAATAAATATGAAGAAAATTTACATTCATCCATTCAAATTCATAAAGTATTACATCAACAAACATTACATTAAAATCTAACATACTCATAGTTTACATCAACAAAATTTCACAACTCTTCGTCAAATCTCTCGTCGGAACTCTCTTCTTCGGATGGATTCACTTCTTGCGGATTGGTTGTCCTGAATTAAATGACAAGTTTTATTAAGTAAAAATTTTATTTACCAAAAATCAAAAATAATATATTTAAATTAATGATAACCAAATCAAAAAATGTATTACCCCTTAAATAAGGTTGGACAATTTCTTGAATCATGATCCATTTGCACAATGCTGCATGTTCTGAACCGTCTCGATTTTTTATTGCGAAGTTGCTCTCTTATCAGTCTCAATCTCTTGGCGTGAGGCCTTCCTTTTGTAATGCATTATTGTGGTTCCCTTACGCATTCAGGTACATGTCCACTACCTTCATATGAGGTTGTGCACTACCATGTGGTTGTGCACTATCATGCAGTTGTGAGGCCTCTTCGGGATGTTCACCCAATCCGGGTTGTAGCCGAGAGATGCCGTTAATGATCTTTACCAAATTCTCGAGTGTGTATTTGTAACTTTCATTGGAGGAACAACCAAGATCGACAATCTGTTTTGCGTGATAATTCACAATATCGAGAAGCAAAATTCTTGCTATTGCCTTCGATGGGAAAAAATGTATGGCTTCTTCTCATCACATTCGGGGTCCATCTTCTTTTAATATATACAACTGGAAGAGAAGTGTGATGGCTGAACCAAAGAACTGCTAAAATATGCTTGCAAGGAATGCCACCGAAGTCGAATAATTGACAAGAACATGTAATAATTTTACGGAGTTTGCATAACTGAAGAAGGCGAGCCGGCTCTGATTCTCCACAAAGTATCACATGGAAGGTTGAATTATCCGGTGTCTCAAGATCAGCAACGAATGTCATATTATACATGAAGCTTTTTGTAACTTCATCTTGGAATCTATAAAAAAATTTCAAAGTGTATGTTCACACCATTTGTTCCTCCAAAGCCCATGTGCTCTTCAATTTCGATCTCTTCTCATGGTTACGATGATTTTCTTTCAGTTCATCATGTCTTTGCTTTGCCAAAAAATGATCAAAGATGTTGGCAAATTCATACAAGGAGTACTTCTTTTCTGTATGATGCTTTAGGGCAGAATGCGATGACTCAACCTGTTGGCTACTCAACATGCCGGCCCAAAATGAATCTTTCGCATACATGGGTGCCCATTTTTCACGAATATCTAATAAATCGTTCAACCATTTGTTATTCTCTAATCCGTATAGTGAAACCAATAAATTCCATTTTTTCTACAAAATCATGTACATAGTCAGAATCGTAGATGACAGTCTTAATGATTCCTTAAATTTGTCGACATCGTTTGATATACGCACCTCCTGCGGTAACTTATCCAATATGTGCCAAATGCAATACCGATGCCGAGTCTAGAAAAAACTTTCTTCACTGCGGCGGCGATCCCACTTTCTTGATCGGTCACGATGCTGGATGGAGCACGATTCATTACTCCTAACCACTTTTCGAAGAACCATTCAAACGAAGAGGTTGTCTCATTTGGAATGAACCGGAATGAACCTGCCTCTTAAGAAAGTTGATTTCCAGTGTTGACTGACTCCAACAAAAGGAACAAATAACATTCCATACCGATTCGTATTGTATGTGGCATCAAAGCAAAGTACATCGCCAAATTTTTCGTAATTCATCCTAGAAATACCATCAACCCAAATACAATGGGACAATCGGCCTTCGGGGTCTACTTGAATGTCATAAAAAAATAAAGGATCCGTCTGTTTCTTCGATTCGAAAAAATCGATTAGCATATTCCCGTCGTGTTCTTTCAATGATTCTTGCGAGTCTCTAAGGAAATTTCTAGCAACTTTTTCAGTGAATCCAATTTGATCGTGACCACCACTAGCACTTTCGAAGAAGAGCATTTGTCGATATATCTGGATATTAGCTTGGTTAAATTGATCTATTAGTCTTTTATCCGTATTTGACACAGAACGGTTTCGGGGCAAAAGATGCCTTCTACCGGGTGAGGTGAATTTGTGATTGTGTGCTTTATGAAATGAATACAATACCCACGTATTACTTGCTTCGTTCAGTTTCATACGAACTAAAGTCTTGCAACTCGTTCTAGAGGTTGTTCCCCATCTACCAACACTATGTTGACTCGACGATGACCCGACTTTATTACACACATAGACTTATCTACTTCCACTCCTCCCTTTAATTTATTCCCACCCTTATGCATTGCAAAATCCCCACATCAAGCATATGACGTATAAAAATTTTCGGCCTCAACTAAAGTAGGAAACCTACTTTGGTTTTAGGTGCTCTTCAGCTAACGGTATGGAATCAACGATTGGTTCTACCCGCAAAAAATTATCGCCGGCAACCGAACTTTCTGTATCGTTGTTCATCTAAAAAAAGGAAAAAATTTTATTATCATACACATCATATATAAAAATTTGTTAACAAAAAATTGATATATATATATATATATATACTAGGTTTGCCCGTTGACACATGCCTACGGCACGTCTTCGAAACGGTGCACCTAGTTTGATCATATAAAATAGTTTTGAAGGTCCAACAAATTAATTAAAGTAGCAAACAGAGAGCAAAAAACATATTATATGATTTTTTTGATTTTTTTTTGAATTATTTTGAAAGTTTTTTAATTTTTAATTTTTAATTTTTTTAGTTTTTAAATTTTTTTATTTTTTAAAAATTTTAAAAATTTTAAAAAAATTTATTTTCTTAATTTTTTGAATATAAGAGGGAGGGAGAGAGAGAGAAAAAAAAAATTAAAGAAATATAGGAGTTGTTTTGGGTGGGGGATTTGAATTTGAATTTTGGGAGAAAACTTTTGGGGGGAAAATATGTTTTGTGAGGTTATGTTTTTGTAAAATATTTGTGAATATGAAAATTAGCCTACTATATCTATTTTATCACCCTTTTGACGGATTTGGATTTCGATTTATATTTTGTGAGATATTGTTATTTTCGTACTACAGTGTTTAAGATTCCAGATTTACAAAACTACTGTGTCTTGCTGTTTTCTGATTTTATTTGACTATTCTATTCATGTTGGAAAATTATGAAACTTTATTTTCTGTTACTAAACATATAGGGAAATACTCCAGATTTTTCGTGGATTTAATTAGTAAGTTTTCATTCTATTTTTCTGTTTATGAATACAAACTTCTGATTTTTGGCTGAACACGTTTTCTGGATTCAATTCAGTTTTGACTCGTATTTTTGTGAAATACCATATGACTTATATATATTTGCTAGATTTGGCTGGAAGTCTATTTTCCAGATTTTCTGACGGATCCAAATTTGCATGTTTTTAGCAACGGGAATCCCTATTTTAGTGCTGCACTATCTGGCAGTCCTGAACTAGAATTCTCGTTGTCCTATCCTTTTAATGTATTATCTTGCACCTGTACTTGTTTATCTTTCAATATGAACCTGTTACTTGTTTATGCCATGTTATTCTTGCTATGTTTTGTGACACATATATGCCTATTTAATAATAATAATAAATAACCAAGTCGGGGTTAAGGGAAAGATCTAGTATTGGAAAATATAGAAATGTGTACTTAGAAGGCGGCCCGTGTTTTCCATTTTATGTTTGATTCATATTGATACAAGAACCTGTTGATCCATGGACCTGTTGGTTCGTGTACCTGTTACCTATTGATGCTTGGACCTATTGGTTCGTGTACCCGTTACCTGTTGATGCATGGACCTGTTGGTTCGTGTACCTGTTACCTATTGATTCATGAACCTGTTGATGCGTGAATCGGTTGATTCGTGTACCTGTTTGATTCATGAACCTGTTTCTGTTCCTGTTTTCCTGATCCCTGAGTACACGGCCTTATGGACTCCACTACGAAATCTAAACGTAACTTGTTTGAATGTAACAACCATCTGGTAAAAACCTGGGACACATGAAGTGCTACCTAGATAGTAGTAAAAACAAGACTTGACATAACTTGACATACCTGACACCTGTTACATGATTCTTGTTACATGCTTACCTGTTACATGATACATGTACATGCTACTTGACACCTGTTTGCCTGCTTGCATGATACGTGACATCTGTTACATGTTACCTGTACCCTGTTAGCACATTATGACTATTTAATTTTGTTCATGATTCATGCTAGTTGTTCTATTTTTATCATGCTTATTCCATATTATTTGTTTATCTTTTCCATTTACTTGTGCCTGCACTACAAGCGACCCGTAACTTGCATTGACGGACGTTTTGTTTTCTTTACCTCTTCATGCAATTTGCTAAATTACAGATTTTGGAGATCAGCTGCTAGATGGAGTAGGTGATATGAGATTCTAGATGCTGGAGTTTTGCTATTATTATTTCTTGTTGCTTATTTTGAATAATGTATTTGTTACTTGGATTTATTTTGTATTTGGGCAATGTGACCCAGGATAATTAACTTATTCAGATCTGATTTATTTGAGATGATTATTATATTTTGTTTCAAGTAAATTCTGTTGGTATTGGTTCATATATGCATGCTTGGTTGACTTCTCTTGCTTCCGACTCTGATTATTCTTGTGAAATATTTTAAAGATTCTGAACAGCTTATGGATGATAAAAATTATCGCTGGGCTTAGTCACATATCCGTATTCCGTATTTTCTTTTTGGAAAGCAGGGCATGACAATATTTTTAGTGGTATCAGAGCCAGGTTTGGCTCATGTATTAGTTTGACAGATATATTAGACAAGCTTGGCTCGAACTGGGATCGGCACAACAGTACACAAACCATACATGTATGAATGAATTATAATCAACATTGATCTAGATACTAGTCTTATTCCATTCTTTTTTTATCCCTTCTTATTCAATTCCTTGATTCTTTCGTATTTTTTCAGTCGTCCTCTTTGATTGATTTCTTCTTGGGTATGAATTCAGTCTTTTTTCAGTCTTGTGGTGTTTTTTCTTCATTTTTTATACCAGTTATTTCTTTCTTGCATTCCATTTTTGTAACCCCTGTTTTCCCAAAAATGTATTTTTGTGTATTTTCAATTTAAAATTTTTCGCAAATTATTTTTTCGAATTTCAAATTCTTTTGTCAAATTTCACTATTGGATCTCATATTAAAATATGTTTTCGATCAATAAATTTTATTGTAACTATTTTCTATGAATTTTGACATCATACTACAAATCTTATTTTTTTACCTCTATTTTTATTACTACAACTGTTATTATTAGTACTGTTATTATTTTTAACATTTTTTCGTAGTATTATTATTACTGTTACTTTTAATATTGTTATTAATATTATTGTTATTGTTATTATTTTATTATTAGTAGTAGTATTTCTATAAAATCCTAATTGTAAATTTTTATTTGTTATTTTATTTTATTTTGATTTTAAATACCCATTTTTTCTGTACCCTTAATTACTCTTAATCCCTTTCTTAAACCTATTAATTTTCTATCCTAAACCACCTATTATAATATCCACCCTTCAGATCCTTGTTACTAAAAACCATGCCTTATTAACATATTCCCCAGAATCTTCATTAACCTTATACCCACTTTTTTTTAACCACCCAATATAAGCATTTACCCATTTATTTACTTCTCAATCTATATCCCCACTCAAGTATTCCTGTTTACCTACCGAAACCATCTACCACCGATATCAAATACCCCACCTTAATTATTTTGTTGCCTTGTTCACATCTAACAACCCAAACTGAATACCCCAAACCCGTTAGCTAATTGCCCCATACCCGATTTCGTGCAGGCCGCCCATACACTAAACCCTAAGCCCCATATATATTACCACCTATTTCACCCCATGTTGATTATTCCTCCTAGCCGCCACAGAGAAAATTTCTCCCTCTCTCCCGACCCTCTTTTGACACTCCCAGCCTCTCCTAAATCCGCTATCCTCTCTCCTTCTCTTCCTCGTACTCTCGGGGTTGAGTGTGTGTGCATGGTTATTCGTTCGTGGGTTCGATGATTTTTCGTTCGTGGGTTCATGATTTTTCGTTCGTGGAATTTGTTCGTTGCCGTGAATCCGTTCCCATTATTCTTATTGTTCTTCATTTTCGTCTCCGATTAAGGCAAGTAACTTGTACTCAGATTTCTTTGTATGATAGAAGTCAAAAATACCACCTACAATGTAGTTGGGTTCTACAGACGACTCTTGTGTGTTATTCTTGTTGGGTTTCGTCTCTATAGTGCTATTTGAGAATAGTTGACTCACGACACTAATTCGACATGAAACAACTAGGTTTTCGCCTTTCTTGATTTGATCATGTACGTGAACAATTTGTGAGAATTTTACTATTTGTTGAGATCCATGTGATTAGCTTGTTGTGGACTTGTTATATACCCTAATCCATGTTGTTTGGACACTTGGTATACTCGATTTCATGTTTAGTTGTGTGTGGATCAAGTTTCGTTGAATCTATGTTGATTTTGGTTTTTGAGGAAATTCTATATTTTGCCGATAATCTGTCTTGATCAGTAATTTAGACCATATTAAGGTCAAAATCTTAATTTCAGTATAAAACATGAATTGTTGAGAAATTAGTCTGCTTTCCAACTCCTCTAACCTTGCTTAATTTCATTTTCATATGTGTGATGTATGACTATTTTACTACAGAGGTGTAGATCTTTTCCAGTTTTCGTTCCTTGGTGTTTTTTATGACTAAATTATTTTGATAATTGTTCTACACATTATTTTGATGTAGAAAATTGGTCAGTTTTTCTATACTTATCTAGGGATTACCCAAAATTTTGGTAGATTTTATTAATGAGTTCTACATGCCGTTTCATGCTCGTTATGAAAACTATATTTGCTGTAATTTACTCGTTGTTCTACAAAGAATTGTATTTTCATCCTGATTCTTTTTACTGTATGAAAAATATTTGTGAAATATGAAAGTTAATATATTTTGTCTATTTTCATCTTCCTTTGTCGGATTTGGATTTCGTTTCACTGGTTACGAGATATTATAGTTTTTGTACAGCAGTGTTGGGAATTCCAGATTTGCTAAACTATCGTTTATTGATGTTTTCTGATATTTGATGACTGATCTAATTTTACTGAAAAATTTTGAAACTTTATATTTGATACTAGACAGATAGGGGAATACCCCAAATTTTTTGTGGATTTATTTAATGAGTCTTGATGCTGTTTTCTTGACTTTGAATTCGTTTTCCTGATTTCTGGCTGAACCTAATTTCTGAATTCAAATCAGTTTTGAGTTATGTTGTTGTGAAATACTATATGACTTATTTATACTCACTGGATTCGGTTGGAAGTCTACTTTCTATACGTTTTGACGGATTCAAATTTGCATATTTGTAACACTCGGAATCACTGTTTTATTGCAGTGTGGTCTTGTTGTCCTGAACTTGAGATTTGCTTATTTTATTCTTTTATGAGATATCTTGCACTCGTACATGTTTATCTTGCAACTTGAACTTGTTACATAACCATGACATGATATACTTGATATGTTTTGCACACCTATATGCTTGTTTGACATTAATAATAAAATTACCAAGCCGGGGTTAAGGAAAAGTTCTAGTAGTGGATAGTGTAGAAACGTGTACTCGGAAAAACCTAGTGGTTATTAGAGCTTGTTTACATATGGAGCTTGATACGATATACATGACACATACACAGATGACACTGGAGCTTGTTTGGGTTTTGGAGCTTATTTACATGATACATGATTCACGATACTTGGAGCTTGTCCCTGAGTACACTGTCCTGTATGGCTCCTTATGAAATCTAGAGTGAAACTGTTTGTTGTAGCAACAATGTGTTATATTTTTGGGGCGCATGAAGTGCAACCTAGACAGTAATAATTACAAGACTTGATACATGATACTTGAACATGATACATGCCCACTTGACACTTGACTACATGATACATGAGAGTTAATACTTGATACATGCTACATGATTACATAATTCTTGATATTGGTTACATGATGCATGACACTTGTTTACTTGACACTCGACACATGCTATTATACTTGCTCACCTTGCCATGCCATGATTTATATTTCTGTTATCATAATTATACCATGTTCGGCTTATTACTTAGATTTACCTATCCCATGTACTTGTATCCTGCATTACAAGCGGCCCGTAACTTGCAATTGATGGGTACTTGTTTTCTCTTTTCCTCTTCCCTGCAATTGTTAGATTGCAGATTTTGGAGAACAGATTCCAGACGGTATTGGTGACATGAAGTACTAGTGATGGATTTATTATTATTATTTCTTGTATCTTGGTTGAACAATATTGTATTCTTGTACTGGGATTTATTTTTGTATTTGGGCAATGTGGCCCAGGATTTTGTTGGCTTATTCAAATCATGACTATTTGAGATTTATATATTTGGTTTCAAGTATTCTTGTTGGTATTTTGGTTCATATATGCATGTTGGTTGATACTTTTTGTTCTGACTCTGATTATTTTGTGAGATGTTGTAAAGATTCTTGAACAGCTTATGGATGATAAAAATCATTTGCTGTACTTTTTTCACATATCCGTATTCCATATTCTCTTTTAGGAAGCGGGGCGTGACTGGATTTTTAGTTGTATCAGAGCACCAGGTTTGGCTAATGTATTAGTTGCCTAATATATTAGACAAGCTTGGCTCGAACTGGGATTGGCTCAACATTTCACTAACCATGCATGCATAAATGAATTATTATTACCAACATTGATCTGGATACTATTGTTATTCCCTTCTTTTGATCCCTTCTTATTCCATCCCTTGATTCCTTGTTTCCTTCCGTCTTTTTCAGTCGTCCTCTTTGATTGATTTCTTCTTGGGTATGAATTCATTCTTTCATACCCATATCTTTCTGCTTTTGGTGCCATCCATTCTATATCTGTTTTCTGCTTGGTCCGTCCGTCGGCTTCGTTGGATGCTATAGGCAGAGTCTTCCCCGATCAGAGTGGAGCAGCAGAAGCATTGTGGGCCCATAACCCACAGGTCACAGGATCCTTTTGTTCTCCTTTCCTGCATTGTTGCTTCTTTCCATTCCTTGCATTCGTCTTTATCTGTTGACTCATTGCTTGGTTCGTTTCTTCCTTGTCCATCCTTTCCTCGATTCCAGCTCTATCTATTTCTTCATCTCTTTGCTTTGGTAGCTTGCAAGTCTTGTGTTGTTTCTTCTTCTCTTTGATATCGGTTACTTCTTTCTTGCATTCCATTTTGCCATCATGCACTCATTCATTATTTGATACAACTCTTTCCTGTCCTTTCTCTCTTTGATTCCAGTTTTGCCTACTCCCTTATTGCTTTGTTATCTTGAGTTGTTTCTTCACTTTTGATATTGTTTATTTTCTTCCTTGCATTCCATTTGACCTCATTGTTATCCACTTCCTTATTTTTTTGGTATTGCCACTGCTTTGTTCATTCCCCATTAGCCCTCTGCTTTGTTACACTTTCCCAGTTTGCTTTTGCCTTATCCTATTTACCGTTTAAGCAAATTCGAGGACGAAATTTTGTTGTAAGGTAGGTAGGATTGTAACCCCTGTTTTTCCAAAAATGTATTTTTGTGTATTTTCTGTATTTAAAAAATTTCGTAAATTGTTTTTTCGATTTTCTAATTCTTTTGTCAAAATTCACTATTGGATCTCATATTAAAATATGTTTTCGATCAATAATTTTTATTGTAACTATTTTCTATGAATTTTGACATCATAATACAAATCTTATTTTTTATCTCTATTTTTATTAATACAACTGTTATTATTAGTACTGTTATTATTTTTATCATTTTTTTTCGTATTATTATTATTACTGTTACTTTTAATATTGTTATTATTATTATTGTTATTGTTATTATTTATTATTAGTAGTAGTATTTCTATAAAATCCTAGTTGTATATTTTTATTTATTATTTTATTTTATTTTGATTTTAAATACCCATTTTTCTTATACCCTTAATTACTCTTAATCCCTTTCTTAAACCTATTAATTTTCTATCCTAAACCACCTATTATAATATCCACCCTTCAGATCCTAGTTACTAAAAACCATGCCTTATTAACATATTCCCCAGAATCTTCATTAACCTTATACCCACTTTTTTTTAACCACCTAATATAAGCATTTAACCATTTATTTACTTCTTAATCTATATCCCCACTCAACTATTCCTGTTTACCTACGGAAACCATCTACCACCGATATCAAATACCCCACCTTAATTATTTTGTTGCCTTGTTCACATCTAACAACCCAAACTGAATACCCCCAAACCCGTTAGCTAATTGCCCCATACCCGATTTCGTGCACGCCGCCCATGCACTAAACCCTAAGCCCCATATATATTACCACCTATTTCACCCCATGTTGATTATTCCTCCTAGCCGCCACAGAGAAAATTTCTCCCTCTCTCCCGACCCTCTTTTGACACTCCCAGCCTCTCCTAAATCTGCCGTCCGCTCTCCTTTTCTTCCTCGCACTCTCGGGGTTGAGTGTGTGTGCATGGTTATTCGTTTGTGGGTTCGATGATTTTTCGTTCGTGGGATTTGTTCGTTACCGTGAATCCGTTCCCGTTATTCTTATTGTTCTTCATTTTCGTCTCCGATTAAGGCAAGTAACTTGTACTCAGATTCTTTTGTATGATAGAAGTCAAAAATACCACCTATAATGTAGTTGGGTTCTAGAGACGACTCTTGTGTGTTATTCTTGTTGGGTTTCGTCTCTATAGTGCTATTTGACAATAGTTGACTCACGACACTAATTCGACATGAAACAACTAGGTTTTCGCCTTTCTTGATTTGATCATGTACGTGAACAATTTGTGAGAATTTTACTATTTGTTGAGATCCATGTGATTAGCTTGTTGTGGACTTGTTATATACCCTAATCCATGTTGTTTGGACACTTGGTAGACTCGATTTCATGTTTAGTTGTGTGTGGATCAAGTTTCGTTGAATCTATGTTGATTTTGGTTTTTGAGGAAATTCTTTATTTTGCCGATAATCTGTCTTGATCAGTAATTTAGACCATATTAAGGTCAAAATCTTAATTTCAATATAAAACAAGAATTGTAGAGAAATTAGTCTGCTTTCCAACCCCTCTGACCTTGCTTAATTTCATTTTCGTATGTGTGAGGTATGACTGTTTTACTACAGAGGTGTTGATCTTTTCCAGTTTTCGTTTCATGGTGTTTTTTATGACTAAATTATTTTGATACTTGTTCCACACATTATTTTGATCTAGAAAATTGGTCAGTTTTTCTATATTTATCTAGGGATTACCCATAATTTTGGCAGATTTTATTAATGATTTCTACATTCCATTTCATGCTCGTTATGAAAACTATACTTGCTGTAATTTACTCGTTGTTCTACAAAGAATTGTATTTTCATCCTGATTCCTTTTACTGTATGAAAAATATTTGTAAAATATGAAAGTTAATATATTTTGTCTATTTTCATCTCCCTATGGCGGATTTGGATTTCGTTTCACTGGTTACGAGATATTATAGTTTTGTACAGCAGTGTTGGGAATTCCAGATTTGCCAAACTATCGTTTATTGATGTTTTCCGATATTTGATGACTGATCTAATTTTACTGGAAAATTTTAAAACTTTATACTTTGATACTAGACCGATAGGGGAATATCCCAGATTTTTTTTGGATTTATTTAATGAGTCTTGATGCTGTTTTCTTGACTTTGAATTCGTTTTCCTGATTTCTGGCTGAACCTAATTTCTGAATTCAAATCAGTTTTGAGTTATGTTGTTTTGAAATACTATATGACTTATTTATACTCACTGGATTTGGTTGGAAGTCTACTTTTTATACGTTTCGACGGATTCAAATTTGCATATTTATAACACTCGGAATCACTGTTTTACTGCAGTGTGGTCTTGTTGTCCTGAACTTGAGATTTTCTTATTTTATTCTTTTATGAGATATCTTGCACTCGTACATATTTATCTTGCAATATGAACTTGTTACATAACCATGACATGATATACTTGATATGTTTTGCACACCTATATGCTTGTTTGAGATTAATAATAAAATTATCAAGCCAGGGTTAAGAAAAAGATCTAGTAGTGGATAGTGCAGAAACGTGTACTCAGAAAAACCTAGTAGTTATTGGAGCTTGTTTACATATGGAGCTTGATACGATATACATGACACATACACAGATGACACTGGAGCTTGTTTGGGTTTTGGAGCTTATTTACATGATACATGATTCACGATACTTGGAGCTTGTCCCTGAGTACACTGTCCTGTATGGTTCCTTATGAAATCTAGAGTGAAACTGTTTGTTGTAGCAACCATGTGTTATGTTTTTGGGGTGCATGAAGTGCTACCTAGATAGTAATAATTAAAAAACTTGATATATAATACTTGAACATGATACATGCCCACTTGACACTTGACTACATGATACATGAGAGTTAATACTTGATACATGCTACATGATTACATAATTCTTGATATTGGTTACATGATGCATGACACTTGTTTACTTGACACTCGACACATGCTATTATACTTGCTCACATTGCCATGCCATGATTTATATTTCTGTTATCATAATTATACCATGTTAGGCTTATTACTTAGATTTACCTATCCCATGTACTTGTATCCTGCATTACAAGCGGTCCGTAACTTGCAATTGACGGGTACTTGTTTTCACTTTTCCTCTTCCCTGCAATTGTTAGATTGCAGATTTTGGAGAACAGGTTCCAGACGATATTGGTGACATGAAGTACTAGTGATGGATTTATTATTATTATTTCTTGTAGCTTGTTTGAACAATATTGTATTCTTGTACTGGGATTTATTTTTGTATTTGGGCAATGTGGCCCAGGATTTTGTTGGCTTATTCAGATCATGACTATTTGAGATTTATATATTTGGTTTCAAGTATTCTTGTTGGTATTTTGGTTCGTATGTGCATGTTGGTTGATACTTTTTCTTCCGACTCTGATTATTTTGTGAGATGTTGTAAAGATTCTTGAACAGCTTATGGATGATAAAAATCATTCACTGGACTTTTGTCGCGTATCCGTATTCCGTATTCTCTTTTGGGAAGCGGGGCGTGACAGGATTTTTAGTTGTATCAGAGCACCAGGTTTGGCTAATGTATTAGTTGCCTAATATATTAGACGAGCTTGGCTCGAACTGGGATCGGCTCAACATTTCACCAACCATGTATGCATAAATGAATTATTATTACCAACATTGATCTGGATACTATTCTTATTCCCTTGTTTTGATCCCTTCTTATTCCATCCCTTGATTCCTTGTTTCCTTCCGTCTTTTTCAGTCGTCCTCCTTGATTGATTTCTTCTTGGGTATGAATTCATTCTTTCGTACCCATATCTTTCTGATTTTGGTGCCATCCATTCTATATCTATTTTCTGCTTGGTCCATCCGTCGATTTCGTTGGATGCTATAGGCAGAGTCTTCCCCGATCAGAGTGGCGCAGCAGAAGCATTGTGGGCCCATAACCCACAAGTTCCAGGATCCTTTTGTTCTCCTTTCCTGCATTGTTGCTTCTTTCCATTCCTTGCATTCGTCTTTATCTGTTGACTCATTGCTTGGTTCGTTTCTTCCTTGTCCATCCTTTCCTCGATTCCAGCTCTATCTATTTCTTCATCTCTTTGCTTTGGTAGCTTGCAAGTCTTGTGTTGTTTCTTATTCTCTTTTATATCAGTTACTTCTTTCTTACATTTCATTTTGCCATCATGCACTCATTCATTATTTGATTCAACTCTTTCCTATCATTTCTCTTTTTGATTCCAGTTCTGCCTACTCCCTTATTGCTTTGTTATCTTGAGTTGTTTCTTTCCTTTTGATACTGTTTATTTTCTTTCTTGCATTCCATTTGACCTCATTGTTATCCACTTTCTTATTTTTTTGGTATTGCCACTGCTTTGTTTATTCCCCATTAGCCCTCTGCTTTGTTACCCTTCTCCAGTTTGCTTTTGCCTTATCCTATTTACCGTTTAAGCAAATTCGAGGACGAAATTTTGTTGTAAGGTAGGTAGGATTGTAACCCCTGTTTTTCCTAAATGTATTTTTGTGTATTTTCTGTATTTAAAAAATTTCGCAAATTATTTTTTCGATTTTCTAATTCTTTTGTCAAATTTCACTATTGGATCTCATATTAAAATATGTTTTCAATCAATAATTTTTATTGTAACTATTTTCTATGAATTTTGACACCATAATACAAATCTTATTTTTGATCTCTATTTTTATTAATACAACTGTTATTATTAGTACTATTATTATTTTTATCATTTTTTTTCATATTATTATTATTACTGTTACTTTTAATATTGTTATTATTATTATTGTTATTGTTATTATTTTATTATTAGTAGTAGTATTTCTATAAAATTCTAATTGAATATTTTTATTTATTATTTTATTTTATTTTGATTTTAAATACCCATTTTTCTTATACCCTTAATTACTCTTAATCCCTTTCTTAAACCTATTAATTTTCTATCCTAAACCACCTATTATAATATCCACCCTTCAGATCCTAGTTACTAAAAACCATGCCTTATTAACATATTCCCCAGAATCTTCATTAACCTTATACCCACTTTTTTTTAACCACCTAATATAAGCATTTACCCATTTATTTACTTCCTAATTTATATCCGCACTAAACTATTCCTATTTACCCATTTATTTACTTCCTAATTTATATCCGCACTAAACTATTCCTGTTTACCTACCGAAACCATCTACCACCGATATCAAATACCCCACCTTAATTATTTTGTTGCCTTGTTTACATCTAACAACCCAAACTGAATACCCCCAAACCCGTTAGCTAATTGCCCCATACCCGGTCTCGTGCAGGCCGCCCATGCACTAAACCCTAAGCCCCATATATATTACTACCTATTTCACCCCATGTTGATTATTCCTCCTAGCCGCCACAGAAAAAATTTCTCCCTCTCTCCGGACCCTATTTTGACACTCCAGGCCTCTCCTAAATCCGCCATCCTCTCTCCCTCTCTTCTTCCTCGTACTCTCGGGGTTGAGTGTGTGTGCGTGGTTATTCGTTCGTGGGTTCGTTGATTTTTCGTTCGTGGGATTTGTTCGTTGCCGGGAATCCGTTCCCGTTATTCTTATTGTTCTTCGTTTTCATCTCTGGTTAAGGCAAATAACTTGTACTCAAATTTCTTTGTATGATACAAGTCAAAAATACCACCTATAATGTTGTTGGGTTCTAGAGACGACTCTTGTGTGATATTCTTGTTGGGCTTCGTCTCTATAGTGCTATTTGACCATAGTTGACTCACGACACAAATTCGACTTGAAACAACTAGGTTTTCGCCTTTCTTGATTTGATCATGTATGTGAACAATTTGTGAGAAATTTACTATTTGTTGAGATCCATGTGATTAGCTTGTTGTGGACTTGTTATATACCCTAATCCATGTTTTTTGGACACTTGGTAGATCCGATTTCATATTTTTTGTGTGTGGATCAAGTTTCGTTGAACCTATGTTGATTTTGGTTTTTGAGGAAATTCTGTATTTTGCCGATAATCTGTCTTGATCAGTAATTTAGACCGTATTAAGGTCAAAATCATAATTTCAGTATTAAACATAAATTGTAGAGAAATTAGTCTGCTTTCCAACCCCTCTGACCTTGCTTGATTTCGTTTTCATGTGTAAGATATGACTGTTTTACTACAGAAGTGTAGACCTTTTCCAGATTTCCTTTCTTGGTGTTTTTGATGACTAAATTATTTTGATACTTGTTCTACACATTAATTTGATCTAGAATTTGTTCAGTTTTTCTATACTTATCTAGGGATTACCCAGAATTTTGGTAGATTTTATTGAAGAGTTTTACATGACGTTTCATGCTCGTTTATGAAAATTATACTTGATGTAATTTACCCGTTGTTCTGTAAAGAATCGTATTTTCACCCTGATTTCCTTTACTGTATGAAAAATATTTGTGAAATATTAAAGTTAATATATTTTGTCTATTTTCATCTCCCTTTGGCAGATTTGGATTTCGTTTCACTGATTGCGAAATATTATAGTTTTCGTACAACAGTGTTGAGAATTCCAGATTTGCCAAACTATCGTTTATTGATATTTTCTGATTTTTGATGACTGATCTAATTTTACTGAAAAAATTTGAAACTTTATATTTTGATACTAGACAGATAGGGGAATACCCCAGATTTTTGTGGATTTATTTAATGAGTCTTGATGCTGTTTTCTTGACTTTGAATTCGTTTTCCTGATTTCTGGCTTAACCTAATTTATGAATTCAAATCAGTTTTGAGTTATGTTGTTGTGAAATACTATATGACTTATTTATACTCGCTAGATTTGTTTGGAAGTCTACTTTCTAGACGTTTCGACGGATTCAGATTTGCATGTTTGTAACACTCGAAATTACTATTTTACTGCAGTATGGTCTTGCTATCCTGAACTTGAGATTTGTTTATTTTATTCTTTTATGAGATATCTTGCACTCGTACATGTTTATCTTGCAACATGAACTTGTTACATGACCATGAAATGATATACTTGATATGTTTTGCACACCTATATGCTTGTTTGACATTAATAATAAAATAACCAAGCCGGGGTTAAGGGAAAGATCTAGTAGTGGATAGTGCAGAAACGTGTACTCGGAAGAACCTAGTGGTTATTGGAGCTTGTTTACATGTGGAGCTTGACACGATATACATGACACGTACACACATGACACTGGAGCTTGTTTGGGTTTTGGAGCTTATTTACATGATACATGATTACATGATTACATGATACTTGGAGTTTGTCCCTGAGTACACTGCCGTGTATGGTCCCTATGAAATCTAAAGGAAAATTTTTTGTTGTAGCAACCATGTGTTATATTTTTGGGGCGCATGAAGTGCTACCTAGATAGTAATAATTACAATACTTGATACATGATACTTGAACATGATACATGCCCACTTGACACTTGACTACATGATACATGAGAGTTGATACTTGATACATGCTACATGATTACATGATTCTTGATACTAGTTACTTGATGCATGACACTTGTTTACTTGACACTCAACACATGCTATTATACTTGCTCACCTTGCCATGCCATGATTTATATTTCTATTATCATAATACCATGTTAGGCTTGTCACTTAGATTTACCTATCTCATGTACTTGTATCCTGCATTACAAGCGGCCCGTAACTTGCAATTGATGGGTACTTGTTTTCTCTTTTCTTCTTCTCTGCAATTGTTAAATTGCATATTTTGGAGAACAGGTTCCATACGGTATTAGTGACATGAAGTACTAGTAATGGATTTATTATTATTATTTTTTGTAGCTTGCTTGAACAATATTGTATTCTTGTACTGGGATTTATTTTTGTATTTGGGCAATGTGACCCAGGATTTTGTTGACTTATTCAGATCATGACTATTTAAGATTTATATATTTGGTTTCAAGTATTCTTTTTGGTATTTTGGTTCATATGTGCATGTTGGTTGATACTTTTGCTTCCGACTCTGATTATTTTGTGAGATGTTGTAAAGATTCTTGAACAGCTTATGAATGATGAAAATTATTTGCTGGGCTTTTGTCGCGTATCCGTATTCCGTATTCTCTTTTGGGAAGCGGGGCATGACAATTTTACCGTCATGCACCAATTCATTATTTGATTCAATTCTTCCCTATTCATTCTCTCTTTGATTCCAGTTCTATCTTCTCCATATCTTGCTTTGTTATCTTGTGTTTTCTTTCTTTTTGATACTGTTTATTCTCTTGCATGCATTTCATTTGACCTTTGTTATCCACTTCCTTCTTTTTCTGGTATTGCCACTGCCTTGTTCCCTCCATTTTAAATCCTCTGTTTACCCTCCCCCCAAGTTTGCTTTTGCCTTGTCCTATGTACCGCCTAAGCAAATTTCGAGGACGAAATTTTGTTGTAAGGTGGGTAGGATTTGTAACTCCTGTTTTCACAAATACGTATTTCCTGTGTATTTTCTGTACTAAAAATTTTTGTAAATTATTTTTCTTTCTGCTTCCAAATTGTTTTTGGTAAAATGTATTCTTGGATGTTCTTTTAAAGTCTATTTTTTTATCAATAATTTTATTTGTAACTAGTTTCCAATGATTCTTATATTGTATTACTAATATTTTTATTATTATTATCATTGATTTGATTATTAAGGAAAATATTATTATTATTATTATTGTCACTATTATTATTGTTATTATTGTATTGTATTTTTCTTTGTATTATTATGTATTGGTGTACTTCGTCGTCTTTTATGAACGACTGTCATTTGAGTATTTGATATTAAAAAAATCATTTTCTTGCTTTTAACTCAACTTTCGTTTCCCGAATTTTTTTTTATTTTTATTTTTATTATTATGATTATGATTATTGTTATTTTTTTATTATTGTTATTAATATTATTATTACCTTTGATTGTTAATCTAAAAATCTATCCCCATTATTAATTGTATTTGTAGCTATTTCAAATAAATTCTATATTGTAATAAAAATTACATTTTATTATAAACAATATTTTTATTGGTTATTTTATTGAATATATAAACCTATACCATGTTTATACCCTAACCCGTTAATATCCTACCCTGTTTTAAATTCCCAACCCGTTTACAATCCTACCCTATACCCGAAACCAACATTACCCAAACTCGTCTGCTCCTCTAATCCTGTATCCCCTACCTATATATAAACGAAAATTTTGCCGAAATGCCCTTGTTTTTGAAAATAATTAGCGAAATGCCCTTGTTTCGAAAACATTTAGCCATCTGCCCTTGTCTGTGACACGTCAGCAACAAACGTGATTGGGAATCACGGCATCAGCTAATTTCATGCCGTGATTCCCAATAACGGCATCTCTATTTGAGAAAATTGCCATGCCGTTATTCCCAATAACGGCATTGGTGTCTTTTAAAAAATAGAGCTCTACTTTATAAATCTTGACTCGAGATTAATTCCAAATATGAAATAAACTGATGCCGTTATTCTGGAGAACGGCATCGTTTGTACTGATGCCGTTTTTCAGAATAACGGCATCAGTTATTTACTTTTTGCAGTAATATACTTGAAAAACCCTTCCTCTTCCCCCTTTCTCTTCCGCTCGTGCCTTCCTCATTTCCAAACAGAAAACCCATAGTCGAAAACCCTAGACGTTCTAAAAAAAAAAAATCCACTAGATCTTTCGGTGTGTTGTTGACTTCAATTTCGGAGTGTACTCCTCAATCCTTCATCCAGAGTTCATTCTCATTCCGATTCCGAAATCTTTGTAAGTAACTAAAAACCCTAATTTGTTTTTTGTATAGTTGATTTTGACTGTTTTATTATGTAGTATAGTACAAATATTGTAGGCTAGGGTTATTGAAGTAGTAATTTTGGAAGTACTTCAAGTATTGTAGGTTAGGGTTTACTAAATGTTGAGTTTTTGAGATGCTCAATTTCTTAAATATTCAAGTGATTTACGTTTGAAGTCGGGGTTATGAAGATCCTTATACACTTAATTTTGGTGCTTGTTGCTCATGCACTCAATTTTCCTAATTCACGGGATATCCTAATACACTCATCTTTGGTGCTTCTTACTTATTGAAAATCCTAATTCACTAGCAGATCTCTGCTCATGCACTCATTTTTTCTACTGAAAATGTTGCTGATTAGTCTTCGTTAATGTGTACAGGCCAATGGATCCTGCACAACCATCTTCTTCGCATGGTGTTGGTGCTTCGTCTACGCCTTCATTTGGACCACGGGGACATCCGGGTCCATTAGATCCTACAGTTCTGTTTCTCCAGGAAGACCACCGATCACAGGCCGTTTGGACCGGGGATGTGGAGAAGATGAGTTTTAGGACGCACAAGGTCATGCCTGTCCTCAAGAACTGTATTGCTATGCAACATTATTTAGTTAGCAGTGGGTTTAGCGGTATGTCAAAGATGACCAACATAAAGTGTGATCACGCCTTGCTTACCGCACTGGTAGAGCGATGGAGGCCGGAGACACACACCTTCCACTTACCGTGCGGTGAGATGACGGTCACCCTACAAGATGTAGCGGTGATTTCGGGTCTTCCAATTGACGGGGTGGCCGTCACAGGCAATCTGATGTTCAACAAGGTTGCACTAGCACGAGATTATTTGGGGTTGGATGTTGATGAAGTTGACCACGGCATATGGGTTGGGGAATCCATTAGGCGTTCATTCCTAGAAGATAGTTTCACTCACATTCGAGTCGCACCTGTGCATACGGACATCGAGATCCAGAACTACACGCGGGCATACGTACTGTCGATGATTGGAGGGATCCTATTCCCTAACTCTTCAGGTGACGTAGTCCACCTCATGTATCTTCAATTGATAGCTGACTTACAGACAGCCGGGAGGTACAGTTGGGGAAGTGCAGCTCTAGCCTCCCTCTATCGTGCACTCTGCAACTGTTCGATGGGTTCCATTCAGATGACCGGGCCGATGTCCATCCTGCAGATTTGGTGTTGGGAAAGAATACATCTCGGCCGACCCCGTGTGACGGTACTTTCAGAGAGTTGGAGGGATGTACATGATAATCCCGTGATGAGAGCTCCTCTCGGTGCATACTGGGCGGGGAAGCGTACGTGGAGGGATAACCCACGTGGTGTCCTAACTTATTACAGGGACGAGCTAGATCAATTGAGGGACGAGCTCGTCAATTGGACCCCGTACACGGATGAGAGACTGGCTCGTCTACCACCTATTTGCACTGCTCATGCGCAGTTGTGGTTGACCTTAGCTCCGCTGGTGAATTTCTCAGTTGTGGAGTTTTATTATCCCGGCCGTGTTCTTCGGCAATTCAATGCACAACAACCCGTCCCCGTGAACACATTATACGATCGTAGACTACACAACATCACGGGCCAAGGAACTTATGCGTTCAACCGAAGCTCCACGCCATCAAGAACGGCCTACCGCTAGCCAAGCTTCACCTCCACCACAACCAGCTTTGCAATTGGGACCCCCATCAGAGCGTCGAAGATCCAAGACCGTTCGTGGTCCTCCACCGCAAAGCCAATTGGCAAATCCGGAGATTGAAGAAGGAGGAGGCGGCGAAGAAGGAGGAGCTGGTCCAAGTGGACCCCCAACGCAAGAACAACGGGAACGTAGGCGGAAAGTCCCGGCGCGGATGAGGAAAGCACCCAAACATTACACTCCAGGATAATTTGGTGTAGTACTTATTGAACTTGAAGTTGAAATTGAACTTGAAGTTGAAGTTGATGTAGTACTTATTGAACTTGATGTATTATTTAAATTTGAACTTGAGGAATTCTGTGCATGTATCTGTGTATATAAATCAGAAAATTTGAGTTGAAATCTGTGACTTTGAGTTGAAATCTGTGAATTTGAGTTGAAATCTGAATTTGAGTTGAAATCAGGAAATTTGAGTTGAAATCTGTGACTTTGAGTTGAAATCTGTGAATTTGAGTTGAAATCTGTGAATTTGAGTTGAAATCAGGAAATTTGAGTTGAAATCTGTGAATTTGAGTTGAAATCAGAAAATTTGAGTTGAAATCTGTGAATTTGAGTTGAAATCAGAAAATTTGAGTTGAAATCAGAAAATTTGAGTTGAAATCTGTGAATTTGAGTTGAAATCAGAAAATTTGAGTTGAAATCAGAAAATTTGAGTTGAAATCTGTGACTTTGAGTTGAAATTTGAGTTTGAGTTTGAATGTATCTGAATGAATGAAATCTGAAGTATGAATGTGAGTTTGAATTTGAAATCTGAGTTTGAATTTGAAGTATGAATGAAATCTGAGTTTGAAGCATGTCTGTAAAGTCAAAAAGAGAGAATAAACGATGCCGTTATTCACAATAACGGCATAGCAATCCTGTAACGTTATTGCGGAACACGGCATCTTCATGTAGGGGAAATTAGATAATTTATACTTCCTGCCAAAAGTATCTGTCTCCACAGACGTGTTTCTGAATAACGGCATCTATCAAGCATGCCGTTATTCTGAAGCACGGCATTAGTTATGAATGCCGTTATTCAGAAAAACGGCATTACTTATGCGTACAAAATTTGATTTTTTGAACAATCTGGCAAACATACTGTCTACACAGTCGTTCTTCAGAATAACGGCATGCAAATAACATGCCGTTATTCCCAAGCACGGCACCAGTTCAAAGATCTGTGCATGTTTTCTGTGCATGTTTTCTGAACTTAGTTCATACAAACAAAGTTGTGCATGTCAGATAATGATCTAAATTAGTTCATACAAACAATTACAAAAAGTGGATACGTAGGCAACAATCAACGTTAAAATAATTCAAGTAATTCGAACGTAAACAAACAACATGAAAATAATTCAAACATGAAAATAATTACTCATGTTCAGACAAACAACATCAAAACAATACAAATAATACATGAAAACATTCAACTAACATATGACAACTAAGCAAAATATTCAAGTGCGGGTAGATTGTGAAGTCCCCACACTTTGTACATTCTTACAACTGCGTCTATTGTGTCCGCTCACACCACATTTTGAACATACTTTTCCACTAGTCCCTCCTTCTCGAGCGTCCATGTCATTGCGGATACGAGTACTCTTAGGCCTCCCTTTGACCCGGCGAAGACTAGGATCAACAATTAGTACCGGTGCGGTTTGGGTAGGCCAATAAGATTCGTCAGGGAAAGGATTGAAAGATGGTGCCCATGTTTTTGCTAACGCGTCTGTAGAGTAGAAAGGATCTATGTATGGTTGATAATCAAGCGCCCGGGAAGCACATGCCGCTAACACATGAGAGCATGGAACGTGGAACAATTGAAATTTCCCACACGTACAAGTTCGGCCTTCTAGGTCCACCGTATGCCAATGCCCACCCTTTTGATATCCACCGACAATTCTAATGCCCGTTTTCACCCCAAAGACACCATCGCGATTATTGAACATTATGGCTTCATGTAAATTTGATTTTTCACGCCGGGCATCAATAAGATCCTGGATTCGTGGTGCCCATAGTTTACCTTCAGCGATAAGTGTCTGTGCGGCCTCACGGCGGTTGGTGAAATACATGTTCAGACGGAAAAATATTTGCTCCACAATTGCGGTGACAGGTAAGCTACGAACACCTTTTAGAACCGAGTTGAACACTTCGGACAGATTTGTTGTCATAATACCATATCTACGCCCACCATCAGCAGTAAGTGCCCACTTCTCAATTGCTTTCTCCTTAACCCAATTAGCCGCATCAGCATTGCTAGCTTCAAGTTGTGCCATCTTTTCCTCATACTTTCTCCACTGATTTTGACTAGCAATTACCTTTAATTTATTCATCAAAAATTTCGAACCAAATTTTTTATGAAAATTGCTAGCAAAGTGCCGCATACAATACCGATGATATGCAAAAGGTTCCCTCCACGTGCCAAACTCATTTCCCATTGCTGATAAAATACCGGCATGTCGATCCGAGATGACGCAAAGACCTTCACGTTCTGTCACATAGCACCGAATACAGTTCATGAACCATGTCCATGTTTCTATACTTTCGCCGTCAACAAGTGCAAATGCAAACGGAAACAACCTACCGTTTGCGTCTGGTGAAACCGCAATCAACAAGCAACCTTTGTATTTTCCGTACAAATGAGTACCGTCAACACTTATAACTGGTCTACATGATTTGAATCCTTCAATCGAGGGACCGAATGACCAAAAAACACTCTTAAATGTTTCTATACCCGGCCCAGTCGTAGTTTTCGCCCACTGTACAGCCGTACCCGGATTCGAAGCTTGAATTGCATTGAATAGGTATGGTAATTTAGTGTACGCTGTTTCAAAAGAACCATATAGTTTCTCAATTGCTTTATGTTTTGCCTTCCAAGCTTTCCAATACGATATTGTGTATTGGAGCCTACCCTTCACCTGCCCAATTATGGCTCTTGGTGTTACTGTGAGTTGTTCCCTCAGAGTATCTATTATCAGCATCGATACAACCGTCGAGTCAATTTTGCTGTGATCCTGAGTCAATGTAGGATTCACACATGTGTGTACACCTTCAAGTTGTTTCACCACAAAATAATCACGACCTTTGGGAATAATTGCACGCAAGCGCCATGGACAACCGACTACATTTTGAAGTGATGGATTTTCTGCAATCTGCTCGGCTGAATGGTTGATGGGAGCGTATTTACATTTCACATGGTACAGACAACGATCTGATTTTACCGTCACGAATTCCCTGTGGTTCTTCACGGCATACATCTTGACTTGATGTTGTAGAGCATCTTTGGATGGAAATCTTTGACCTATGAAGAGTTCATCCAAGTTGGAAGACCCAATGGAAGACTGGCCATGTTCATGTACGGTGGCACGGGACATCCATTCACTTGACTGCGATCCACGCATAGCTGGACCTGTGTCCTGACTTGGCAACACGCGGGCATTGTTAACGGGCACATGAACATTGGCATCAACAACCGGCACTTGAACATTGGCAGCAACAACTGGAGCTTCAAGGGCGATCTCCTCGTCATCATCCTCGAGACCGCGTACCTCATCTTCTTCCTCTTCTACCAAGTCGTTATTTACAACGGCGTTATCAAAGTCTGTCAAAGCAATACCAGCTACCAAAAAATTTTGTGGCAATGGGGTCGGATGTAGCGGCTCGTATTCGGAGGAAACAGGTTCCGTTGGAGTTGTGCTAGTATCTCCAACAGTATTAGAAATCCTTGCGTGTGACTCTTCAGATGGTCTCGGAATCCTAGTTGGCCTTGGACCGTCGATAACAACTCTTGTAGAATTTGGAAGCCTCGTTTGATCAATATATAACTCAACTATATTCCAACCACAACTTGGATGAAGTGTCCTAAGCAGGACAGACCTCAGAGAACTGTCACTGTCTATGGATACCAACATGAAGTACTGCCCATCCCCTTTACCAGCAGAATAACGGGCTCTCAAACTCAGAGTCATTTCACTTCTGTCCCACTTGGTTACTTCATATATCTTATCTGTTAATTCTGAGTAACCAAAATTGGGGGTAGCCCAAATCATTACAGGATCGACGTCACTATAAGAATATCCAATTTTTGGATCCTTAATAACTTCACCCCCAAAATATAACCATATAGGGATATCAAATTCCATACCTATGCATAAAAATTAAAACATATTCAAATCATTCACTACTCAAAATGTGACGAATCTTTGAAATAAAAATCAAACATAAGGTTAGCATGATAATACCTTTCAAATGATACCAAAAAAACAACCGGCAAGGTTTTCGTTGATGAGGAAGACTGAAAATGAGAGTGGGAGTGAGGAATTAGGATGTATGGAATTTTATAGGACTCAAATGGTTGAAAATTTTTGATTATGAGATCTAGGGTTTGTGGGTAAAAGGGGTGATGTGAGAGAGATGCGTTTTACAAATCAGAAGGGGAAGAATAGGGGAGAAGAAAGGGGGTTACGCTTATAGGGATTTGTGCAAAAAGTAAATAACTGATGCCGTTATTCTGAAAAACGGCATCAGTACAAACGATGCCGTTATTCAGAAAAACGGCATCAGTTCATTCCTTTTTAGCTTTCCAATCTCGAGACAAGATTAACAAAGTAGAGTTCTAAACTAAAAGACACCAATGCCGTTATTGGGAATAACGGCATGGCAATTTTCTCAAATAGAGATGCCGTTATTGGGAATCACGGCATGAAATTAGCTGATGCCGTGATTCCCAATCACGTTTGTTGCTGACGTGTCACAGACAAGGGCAGATGGCTAAATGTTTTCGAAACAAGGGCATTTCGCTAATTATTTTCAAAAACAAGGGCATTTCGGCAAAATTTTCTATATAAACCCATATTGTCATCTACTCCTATACTCTACACCTGTGAAACCCTAGCGCCATCTCTCCTTCATCCTCTACCCTACATCCCGTGCCCCTACCTCTCGATCTCCCCTAACCCACCCATGCACCCTGTTCACCTCAACCCGCCCGCTCAGCTGCATCTCTCTCTCCCCAGTGCTCCTCTCCCTCTCCTTCCTTCCTCTGTTCTCTATATCCCTTGTCGGCGTCGCCTTCTCCCATGCGACCCCGATGACAGCACGACAGCCTCTCCCTGTCGCATCCTAACTCCACAGCGTCGCAGCAACATCCCCTCTCCTCTCCCTGTCTCCTGCAGCAGCACCAGACCCCCACCTCACCGTGCCTCCTGTGCCGACTGCCAGCATCAGTCGCCGCCGCTTTACAACCCAGTCACACCGCCTTGCTCAGCTCTTCAACAGTCAGCAGCCCAGTATCGCTATCAGGGTCGTGATGCCAGTAGCATCGTTGTCCCTATCTGCTCCTCCCGTGCTGCCCCCCGACTGCAGCAACCTCCCATCATTGTTGCGCCGACTAGCAGTCGCCCCAGCACCCTACAGCCACCGGCCATCCCCTGGTCAATGACCCACAGTGCCCCAGTTCCCTCTTTGCGGCACTTCAACAGTCGGTGCACCTCCTGTGTGTGGTTCTCTCTGACGGCAGAGTACAACAACAGCAGCACTTCCCTGGTGCTCCCCTGAGGCAACGACTGCACCTCTCCGCAATCCCTGTCCTGCCTTCAGCCCGTCTCCCAGTGTTCTCCGCTCTCCCCGTGCTGTGTTTTCTTCCCCGTCAATGGAACAGCAAACACACCCCCCTGCCGTTACTTGGTCTTGGTGTGCGTGTTGTTCTTGTTTTATGCGGGTGCTCGTTATTGCATACGTGAGCTTGTGGTCGTAGTTCGTTGCCGTGGTTCGTTGTTCGTGTTCGTGGTTCATGTTTGATCGTTCGTGAGTTCGTTGCCCGGGAATCCGTTCCCGTTATTCTTGCTTTTGCTTCGTCGATTTTGTCGTCTCTCAGGCAAGTAACTAGTATTCTTTTCTTTATGTAATACAAGTACTAAATACCGCCTGTAGTGTAGTTGTGTTCTAGAGACAATTCTTGTGTGAACCCCTTGTCGATCTTGTCTCTATTGGGTTTACCCGCCCGTAGTTGCCTCATTACACACATGATATGAAATAACCTAGGGATGACCACTTCTTGTTGTATACATGTATGTTGTTCATGACTTGTTGTATGGTCTGGTATGCTTGATTTGTCGATTAGTAGTATGACTTGTTATAGACTTGTAAATGCCCTATACCATGTTGCTTGGACATCTAGTATATCCTATTTCATGTTTGGTTATGATTTGGACAAATTCCGTATGATCTATGTTGATTTGTGTGTAAGAGACAATTCTGTATTTTCTGTTACTCCGATATTGTCTAATATTTTAGACCCTATTAAGGTCAGTATATTAAAATTATTTGTGACCATGAACTGTAGAGAATTGTGTCTACTTTCTAACGCTTCTGACAGATCTCAGTTCCGATTTATGAGTTGTGAGTTATGTCTATTTTACTACAGTGGTGTAGAAAAGTTTCGAGAATTCGTTTACATGAATTTTGTGTAAACCATTTTTCTCCTGATTTTAAAAGGATTATTTTGATCCAATATTTGCTGAGTATAACTAAACCTGATTTGGATTAACCGTGAATTTTTGTGAATTTATTGGATGAGTTTTACAAATCGTTCTATGGTTCCAAACAATTACTATATATGCAGAATGTTCATACTGTTCAGTAAAGAACCTGATTTTCGACCTAATTCTACTTGCTGTTTGTAATATATTTGAGAATATGAAAGTTATCCTACTGTATCTATTTTATCACCCTTTTGACGGATTTGGATTTTGATTTATATTTTGTGAGATATTGCTGTTTTCGTATTGCAGTGTTTAAGATTTTAGATTTACAAAACTACTGTGTCTTGCTGTTTTCTGATTTTACTTGAATATTCTATTCATGTTAGAAATTATGAAACTTTATTTTCTGTTACTAAACATATAGGGAAATACCCCAGATTTTTTGTGGATTTAATTATTAAGTTTTCATGCTGTTTTTTTGTTTATGAATACAAACTTCTTATTTCTGGCTGAACACGTTTTCTAGATTCAATTCATTTTTGACTCAAGTTTTCGTGAAATACCATATGACTTATATATATTTGCTAGATTCGGCCGGAAGTATATTTTCCAAATTTTCTGATGGATCCAGATTTACATGTTTTTAGCAACGGAAATTCCTGTTTTAATGCTGCACTGTCTTGCTCTCCTGAACTAGAATTCTCATTGTTCTATCCTTTTAATGTATTATCTTGCACCTGTACTTGTTTATCTTTCAACCTGAACCTATTACTTGTTTATGCCATGTTATTCTTTCTCTGTTTTGTGACACATATATGCCTTTTTAATAATAATAATAAATAACCAAGTTGGGGTTAAGGGAAAGATCTAGTAGTGGAAAATATAGAAATGTGTACTTAGAAGGGGGCCCGTGTTTCATATTTTATTTTTGATTCATGTTGATACATAAACCTGTTGATGTATGGACCTGTTGGTTCGTGTACCTGTTACCTGTTGATGCATGGACCTGTTGGTTCGTGTACTCGTTACCTATTGATGTATGGACCTGTTGGTTCGTGTACCTGTTACCTGTTGATTCATGAACTTGTTGATGCCTGAATCGGTTGATTCGTGTACCTGTTTAATTCATGAACCTATTCTTGTTCCTGTTTTCCTTGATCCCTGAGTACACGGCTCTATGGACTCCACCACGAAATCTAAAAGTAACTTGTTTGAATATAGCAACCATGTGGTAAAAACCTGGGACACATGAAGTGCTTCCTAGATAGTATTAAATATAAGACTTGACATAACATAACTTGACATTCCTAACACCTGTTACATGATTCTTGTTACATGCTTACCTGTTACATGATACTTGTACATGCTACTTGACACCTTTTACCTGTTTGCTTGCTTGCATGAGACTTGACATCTGTTACATGTTACCTGTACCCTGTTAGCACATTATAACTATTTGATTCTGTTCATGATTCATACTAGTTGTTCTATTTTTATCATGCCAATTCCATGTTATTTGTTTATCTTTCCCATGTACTTGTGCCTGCACTACAAGCGGCCCGTAACTTGCATTGTGTCACGCCCCGCTTCCCAAAAATATGGAATACGAGCACGTGACGAAGCCCAGCGAATGATTTTTACATCATCCATAAGCTGTAGGATCGACTCAGCATCATAACAAGAATATAACCAGATTTATATATAACCAAGCATGCATGAATAATTATTTAAGCAACAGAAACAATTTAAATAAATGATAATATTCAAATAGTTCCCCATGTCTGGATCAAGTGTAAACTCGGAAGCAAGTCTTATACAGCAGGAGAAATGAATACCTTAAGAAAAGCAACTATTCAAACAAGTCCTTGCTCCAAGCAAATACTGAAATATCTGCTCGCCAATCCCAGCAGGTAGCTTGTCTCCAAAGTCTGTTTAATAAATATAAACAGGGAAACAAAGGAAAAACAAGAGAAAATGCCCTTAGTGCAAGCTAGGGCCACAAATAGTGAAAACAAGTACAAGTAAGGGGAACAAGAATTGGAATCAAGAATATAACAAAGTTATAAGAAGTAGTGGACAAAACAAGGACTAGCTAGCAAGAGGAAACATCTTAATAACTAGATTGGATAACAACTGCTAGTGGTGCAACACATGTCAGGTATACCTATAGGGATATTTAATATCAAGCGACAAATCTCAAGTCTAGTGTCATATGTTATTTCAAATGTCAGGTCTCAAATGTCAGGTTGTCAAGTTTCAAGTAACAAGTTGTCAAGTTCAAGTTATCAAGTTCAAGTCTAATTCAAGTCTAGTTCAAGTTATCAAGTTCAAGTCTTGTGGTGATTACTAGCTAGGTAGCACGACATGCATCCATACTTTTACTACATGGTTGCTACAGTCAAAGCAATTTCGTTTAGACTTAGTAATGGATTTTATAGGGCGGCGTACTCAGGTATCAAGTATCAAGCAAGCCATGGTTCATGATTCGGAAATTAAATAACAAGTTCACGAAGCAAGTTCGCGAATCCACAAGCAAGTTCAAGAACCGCACAATGGGTTCAAGAATCAAACAAGTTCATGGGCCAAGTAACTGACTCCATGAATCGAACAAGATACAACAAGTTCATGAACCAAGTATTGGGAAACACGGGCCCCCTTCCGAGTACACTTATCTATATTGTCCATTCTATAGTCTTTCCCATAACCCCGGCTTGTTACTTTTATTAACTCTTATCAAGCAAGCATACAAGTGTAATATGTTGTGATTTAATTCTAGGAAAAATTGGGGATGTCCTATATGGTGTCCAGCAGCTACATATAAAATTTGGGGTCAAACGCTCGCTGTTTACACAGCTAAATTAATTTGCGAAGTAAATGTTTACAGCAGTTTTGCAAAACTGCGTCTACTGATACAGCTGCAGTATATCTGCCATAACTCCTAGACCGTAGCTCCAAATTCGATCATTTTGGAGTCTATCGATATCTACACATCCGGATCTACAATTTCTATTCAGGGCTCGGGCCCAGATTCAAATGATAAAAGGGTCGAAACCGCAAAAGAACATTCAGACAGCAACACATAGAGATAATTTACTAATGTAGATTTCATGGGAAAATGTCATTTGGCGTCTAAGTTGTTAAGTAGCATAAATACATAATCATGGAGGTCAAAACAGCAACTAATAAATGTTTTTCAAGTCATAATAGTCGCAAATTCGTCAAAATACTAAATATATATGTATCTACAAATTTTAGGGCTCCTTAATTCATATGTCTATGTTTTCATGTGTCCAAGGGTAAAAGAGTCCAATGATTATAAATTAATTACAAGGAAATTTTGTGACTCTTAGATTTGTCAATTTGGAGGTTCAAGATTGATCTACAATGATATTTCAAAGAGGAGTCACAATCTAACTATTTGCAGTATTTCAAGGGTACTTGTACTAGAACAATAAAATGTACAAGGATACTTGCCTTAGTTTGACGATGATTTGCTCCACTTTTTGTAGAAATTTGGGTAGAAAAAATCCCGGAAGAAGTCCTCAAAAAGCGCGTGCGAAAAACTACCGAAGATCGAGTTTTTCCCCCACACCGGATCAGACCAGAACAGCGGACAGCAAGCTCGATCTGGCGCGGCAAAACAGCGAACACCAGATCTAGCGAATCAGAGGGCTCGAACGCAGCGGATCTGTGCCAGAACACGGGACAGCGGCTCCAGGATTCGTTGTGGACGAACAGCGAACAGCGAACAGCAATCACCAGCGCGGATCTTGGCGCGATCTAACGGTTAAGATCCGATCCCGCCCAATCCTCCTTCTTCTTCGTTCTCTTCTTCGACGAACAGAGCGCGAGAGCGAGGCGCAACGTTGGCGATGGCTTCGACGGGGCGATGCGACTGTGTGATTGCGACAGCCATGGGGGGGGGGGGGGGGGGGGGGGGGGCGACGACCGTGACGGCGCTGTCGTCGAGGAGCGACGACACTCGACGCGGGGGTGACTCTGTTTCGTTGCGAAACAGGGGAGGAGGAGAAAGGCTGGTTTCGGGGTGTTGGCAGTGACGGTGGTGGCCAGGTATTGGGGTAGGCGAAGGGAGAAGACGACTAGTGGCGTAATGGCGGAGAGTTGAGGCGAAATGGTGGGGAGTTGGGGCGGAATGGTGGATGTGGGTTCACAGTGGAGTTGGGTAATGGCGATCGAAGGAGTTGGACGACGATGGTTTCGAGGGTGGAGGTCGTGGTGGTGATGGTGTTTACGAAGCGACGAAGAGGCAATCGGAGGTGAGGGTGATGGGTTTGGGAGTTGATCGAAGGAATCGAAGGTGAACAAAGGTGAACGGGAGCGAGCGAGGAAGAAGGAGATTAGCGGCGGAGTGGAATTGGGTTTGCACAGTAAACTAGGGTTAGGGGTTAGGGGTTAGGGTTTAAATAGTGTGGGTTATTGGGTTTGGGTATTAGGGTATCCGTTTCAAAAAGAGTCCAACAGGAGAAATGGTCAAAATGCAATAAAATGGGAATTAGAGAGATAAATGAGAAGAATTGGTCATTTCTTCAAGAGAATGATAAAAATAGCACACAACTGAATTTGATAAAAGAACCCAAAATTTGAGTTGAGACAAAAATAATGATTTTATTCGAACTGAAATAAAATACAGGATCTCAAATAGATGAAAGAGTACAATTTAGCAAAATACAGTATAAAAGTACAAATACGGGGAAACAGGAGTTACACATTGACGGGCATTTTGTTTTCTTTTTCTCTTCCTGCAATTTGCTAAATTGCAGATTTTGGAGATCAGCTGCCAGATGGAGTAGGTGATATGAGATTTTAGATGCTATAGTTTTGCTATTATTATTTCTTGTTGCTTATTTTGAATATTGTATCTGTTACTTGGATTTATTTTGTATTTGGGCAATGTGACCCAGGATAATTAACTTATTCAGATCTGGTTTATTTGAGATGATTATTATATTTTGTTTTAAGTAAATTCTGTTGGTAATGGTTCATATATGCATGCTTGGTTGACTTCTCTTGCTTCCGACTCTGATTATTCTTGTGAAATGTTGTAAAGATTCTGAACAGCTTATGGATGATGAAAATTATTCGTTGGGCTTAGTCACGTATCCGTATTCCGCATTCTCTTTTTGGAAGCGGAGCGTGACATTAAGTCAAATAATGAATACATAAAAAAATGAGTATGTTCGGCTTAAAATTAAATAATAATAATAATAATTATAATTATAATAATAATAATAATAATAATAATAATAATAATAATAATAATGATAATGTAAATAACAAAACTAACAAAAATAATAGTAATAATAGTAATAATAATAATATATATATATCAAAATGCAAATTCGAGTTTACAGATTTATTAAAATAATACAAACAATATATAATATAAATAGTATATCAAAATAGAAATTAAAATTAAAATGTACAATTATTCGAAATAAATAAAATTTTTGATTAAAAAATATTTTAATAGAGAATCCAAAATGAATTTAACACAAGGTAAATTATAATTAATTTAAATACATAAAATATACAGAAAATATTTATTTGTGAAAATAGGGGTTACAAATCATAACCACCTTACAATAGAATTTCGTCCTTGAAATTCAATTGAGGAGGAATGTAGGACAAGGCAAAAGAAACAACTTGGTGAATAACAAAACGGAGAATTAAAGGGGTAGGAACAAAGTGGTGGCAACACCGGAATGGGAAGAAAGAGGATAACAATGATATCAAATGGAGTGCAAGTAAGAAAATAAATAGTATCAAAAGGAAGGAAACAACACAAGATATCAAAGCAAGATAAGGAGTAGGTAGAACTGAAATCAAAGAGAGAATGGACAGGGAGGAGTTGAATCAAATAATGAGTCAACGCATGAGAACAAATGCAAGGGATAGAGGGAAGCAAACAATACAAAGGAGGAGAAGCAACAAGAGGATGTTAGGACCTGTGGGTTATGGGCCCAGACGCTTCCGCTGCGCCACTCTGATCAGGAAGACTCCGCCAATAGCATCCATTAGCTCCAGAAATCTGCTTCGTGGCTCACCACATCCTTGACTCGTCCAAATGACATCTCACTAACATGAAATTCGAACCCCTGGCAAATTCAGATTCTGAACACTTCTTGAGATCCTGGGACTCTACATGCACATCATGGAGCAAAAGACGACACTTCTTCTCCTGGTGATGATCCAAGCTGCTGACATGTCGATGTAGATCACGTGTAGCCAATCGATGAATCGAGCAAGAATATTAGAATGGCAGCACCGAAATTTGAGGGAGACAGGAGAAACAACTAGTATGATACACAATATGAATCAACGAACGAAGATGAATGCAAGGCATGGAAAGTAATGAACGAAAAAGAGCTGAAATAAGAAGGAATCAACGAGGCAAGTAGAAATAAGAGATTGCTTGCACCGAAATTAAAAGAACATGGGTACGGAAAGAAGGAATTTATACCCAATTTGGAATCAACAAATCAGGACAACTGTAAGAGATGGAAGGAAACAAGAAATCAAAGAATTGAATATGAAGGGTTCAAAATGAATGGGATAAGATTAGTGTCCATATCAAGTTAATTATCAAATTATTCATGTGGTTGCATGGTCTGTTTAATGTTGAGTTAATCCTGATTGAGTCAAGCATGTCTAACGTATTAGTCAAACTAACACATTAGCCAAACCTGAGCTCTAATACCACTAAAAACCTTGTCACGCCCCGCTTCCCAAAAGAAATACGGAATACGAGTGCGTGACAAAGTCCAGCAAATGATTTTTATCATTCATAAGCTGTAGGATCGACTCGGCATCATAACAAGAAATATAGAAAAAAATACATAACCACACATTCATGAATAATTTATTAATCAACAGAAAATATTTGAAATAAATATAAATATCCCAAATAAATTCAAGATGTAGATCAAAAGTAAGAACTTCAGGATTACAAGCCCGTTACAAGTTTTAAACAGCAACAAGAATTAAATAACTCAAATACAAAATAAATGAAGCAGCTTTTCCAAGCGAAGCCTAGAAGGTTTGCTCACCAACTCTAGCAGGCAACTCGTCTCCAAAGTCTGTATTTATTATGCAGAAGAAAGTGGAGAAACAAAGACAAACGCCCAAGTGCAAGTTAGGGCCGCAAGTAGTACAAGTAAGGACATGAAAATAAGTGCAAGAAAATACGAAACAAAGATATGGAATCAAAAATATACAACATGATTTGACAATGATGTAATAAGTAGTGAAGTTCAAGAGACTAGCTAACAAGTGAAACAAATCAAGTAACAGGATCAGGTAACAAATACAAGTGGCAAGAACAAGTAACAAGTTAGCATGTAGTTATATCAAGTATCAAGTAACAAGTATCACGTACAAGTGTCAAGTAACAAGTAGCAAGTAGGGTATCAAGTGTGAACAAGTAAATTATTCTTAAGTCTAATATTTAATTCTATCTAAGTAGCACTTCATGTGTCCCAACTATTTACCACATGGTTGCTACTTACGAACAGTTATATTTAGGCCTAAAGGTGAATTTTATAGCGCGGTGTACTCAGGCATCAAGTATCAAGCAAGCAAGGTTCATGAATACAAAAATAATGTAATAAGTTCACGAACCAGTTCGTGAATGCACTAACAAGTTCAAGAACCAACCGTGGGTTCATGAATGCACTAAAGATACAACAAGTTCGTGAGCCAAGTAATGGGTACATGAATACACTCAAGATACAATAAGTTCATGAACCAAGTAATGGAAAACACGGGCCCCCTTCCGAGTACACTTACCTATATTGTCCACTACTGTGGTCTTTCCCTTAAACCCCAGCTTGTTATTTATTACCATCAACCAAGCATGAAAGCGTGCGAAATAGGCAAGAATACATGATCAAGAAAAGGGAACAATTTTAGACTAGATAGGATACATATTCAAGAGTCAAAACAAATTAAATTATCATGAACGATGAGAATTCCAATTCTGGACAACAAGACGTTGCTGCATCAAAACTGAGACTCACGCCACCATAAGAATGCAAATCTAGATCGGTCTGAAGATCTAGAAACTAGAATTTGTACCGAATCCAGTGCATATAAACAAGATACATAAAAGTCGTAGCATCAGATGTCAAAATAGCAAACTACACAGGATTTGTGTTCTGCCAGAATTTGTAAAACTGTGTTTATAAACATGAAACGAGTCTATAACTTCATTAATTAATTCCAGGAAAATTAGGGAATTTTCTCTAGTGTGTCTAGTATTAGCATGAAAAATTTTAGGTCATTATCTTAGAGGTAGCACGGTAAATTTAATTGTGAATCAAAGTGGTGTAGCAAAATTCATGAATCTGGAATTCTACGACACAGCAGTAGTAAAACTGTGATAAATCACAAACCATATTTCAGAAGTCAATTCCGTCAAAAGGTTAGCAAACTAGAAATCTGGGGCTACATTTCGTGTTTAGGACTCAAGTCCAAATTCTGATGTTATCAGGTTCTAAACAACAAGTAATACCAGGAACAGCAACATAGATGGTTTTTTGTATATAAAAGTGGCATGATAAATGATTATTATGAGTCTAAATTTGTGTGTGATCCAAATCATAATGTAATAGGAATCAATTCAGCAAGCCAAATTTATTTTTCAACTCAAAAGAAAGTAGAATCAACACATACATCATACAACATAAATCTACAAGTCAAGGTGGTTCTTAGTTTCATGTTTTCAAGTAATTAGGAGATAAAATGGATCCAAAAAATTGTAAAACGAATATATCAACGAAGGATTGTGACTCTTATGATCAAGAAATTGATAAGGATTAAAATAAGATCATCAACCGATAAGCCAAAGGGGAGTCACAACTACGATCTACTTGAAGTATTTTCAAATAAAAACTTGTACTAGAACAACAAATTGTACAAGAAGATACTTGCCTTGATTGGATGAGGACGTTGATTGACGATCGAGACCGGATGGATTGGATCGGCATGGATCTTGATGGCAATCAAGATCGATGAAGATAGACGGCTCAGATTACTCTGATCTGATCAAGATGATAGAGATCAGATCTGATCTGATGGTGGCATCAATCTTGATCAGATCGGAGGGTCCAGGGGCGCTCTGATGCAGCTGATGATGATGATGGTCATGATCTTGATGAGATCAGAGGGTCCAGGGTGCTCTGATGTAGCTGATGATGATGATGGTCACCATCATGATGAGATCGGATGGCTGAGATTCAATTGATCAATCAACCTTCTTCCCTCCTTTGATCAATAGCAGCGATGGTGGGAGCTTCGATTGGGGTGACTAGCGGCGACGACTGTGGGCGGTGCTGCGGCGGCGAGACGGCAACGACGTCGAGGCTCGACTGTATAGCAGTCAACGGAGGGTGACGACAACGATGGGGTGGTGGCGACGGAGCTCTGTTTGGAGAGGAAAATAGGGGAGCAATGAGGGCGCTAGCAATGGCGGGAGCTTAGAGGTTCGGCAATGGCGAGGCGACGGATGGGATGTAGGGGTAGGGGACGACGGCGACGAGGAGCACCAGGGTCGATGTGATATGGTTTGGTAATGGCGAAGTTGATGGTTTTCGGTGGCGAGAATGAGGAAGACGATGGGCTGCGATGAAGCGGTGGCGACGGAGAAGCGGTGACGAAGACGAGGGTGAGGGGAAAAGGTGGAGTCGCAGGTAGGGTGACGAACACAGGGAGATGAAGAGGCGATTTGGAGGTACGAGACGAACAGTAACAAGCGGTTGGTTAATAGGTTTCAACAGTAGATTAGGGTTAAGGTTAGCTAGGGTTAGGTGATAGGGTATTTATATATAGGGTAATGGGTTTGGGTTGTTGGGTAGATGATCCAATAGGAGAATGGGTAATGGGTTTTGGGTTGTAAATCAATTAGTAGGTTTAAATCCAATAGGGGAAAATAATAAGCATTATAGGGGTTTATAAAACATACATATACATATACATTAAGTCAAATAATGAATACATATAAAATAGAGTATGTTCGGCTTAAAATAAATTAATAATAATAATAATATTAACAATAAAAATAATGATACTGTAAATAACAAAACTAACAAAAATAATACTGATAATAGTAATAATAATAATATATGTATATCAAAATGCAAATTCAAGTTTAAAGATTTATTAAAATAATCCAAACAATATATAATATAAATAGTAGATCAGATAGAAACAAGAATTAAAATTTAAATAAATTATTCGAAATAAATAAAATTTTCGATTAGAAAATATTTTAATAGAGAATCCAAAACGAATTTAACACAAGGTAAATTATAATTAATCGAAATACATAAAATATACAGAAAATATTTGTTTACGAAAACAGGCGTTACAATATCGATAGTAATTTTTGTACTATTATGGATAGTAAATAAAATAGTAAAATAATGGGAAATTTTTTATTCAATTGTCAATTGCTCCTATCAGAAATTTGATTGACTACGGATTTGAGCCATCGCACATGGTTCCATAAAATTTGTATGATTTTCCGATCTAAATCGAGTAGCATGTTTTCAATGAAGAAGATTTTTTTTCCAACATGTTCTATTCGATACCGGTAGGAGAAGAACCCAACTTGGTATTGTTAAAAAAGAAAAGGGAAGCGAAACAAGTATAGATCATATGGATCACCCATTCTTTTTGCACCAAAGATCTTACCAATTTCTAAGGAACTAGAGCTACATTTCTTTTTCATTTCCATTCCAGAGTTCCTATGAGTTTCCACGCCCTTTTTTAGACCACGAAAAATGAAATGGACAAATTCAATTTCTTATGAACACATACAAAAGGGGGGGGGGGGGGGGGGGGGGAGAGGATGGTACCCCCACCATTAACTACTTTATTTTCATTTATGAATTTAGTAGTATCATAGTAATAGAAATACATGTCCTACCAAGACAAAATTTGTAACTTTCTATCCTCTTGCCTAGTAGGCAAAGATTTACCTCTGTGGAAAGACGGATTCATTCGGTTCTACATGAGGATCAAAATTCATTGCATTTCCAGAATCCAAGTTGTATATTTGAAGCAGTTGACCTGCTTGATTCTGTCATGGTACAACCCACTTCCTACTGAGCCATTTTTCTCCTCGGTCCACATAGAAAAAATGTAGGACTAGTGCCAACAGTTCATTGCAGAATAAACGACTCCATTAAACCGGGACCGCTAACTCATACTAATATAAATAGAATTATAATAGAAAAGAACTGTCTATTCTGTATACTTTCCCTAGTTCTGTTGCTATTGCGGGCCTTACGCAATCGATCGAATCATATAGATATCCTTTCAACACAATATAGACCATTGCAAGGATCTTGGATGACTCACCATAGCACGAACGCTAGGATCTTTCAGAAATGGATTCCTATTTGAAGAGTACATAACTGCAGAGATAAGCTCACATTAACCCGTCAATTTTGGATCCAATTCAGTTTTTTTTTCGTGGAAGGTATCGGGAAAGAATTGGAATGTAATAATATCGATTCATACAGAAGAAAAGGTTCTCTATTGATTTAAACAGTTTACCAATGGGATAGGGATAGAGGAAGAAGAAAAACTTGAAGATTTCACATAGTACTTTCGATGGAAAAGTCAATCTGATTTCTTTCCCTCGCTCGATGAAAAAAATGGGTCAGATTATACAGGATCAACAAACCTATGGGACTTAAGGAATGATGGAAGGGAATAAAAATAAAAGAGAGTGAAAGAAAATTGAAATTAAATTAAAATTAAAGAAAACAAATGAAGAAAACAAAAAAAAGAAGAAAATAGAAGAACCCAGATTCCAAATGAGCAAATTCAAACTCGAAAAGGATCTTTCCGATTCTCGAAGAATGAGAGGCAAGGGGATTGATCGAGAAATATCTCTTGTTCTTATTAGATTAGAATTAAAAGATTGTGATTTGATTTTCACATGTCTGGTAAAAAGAATAATCTTATCCTTTGATCATAAATGGAAAGTGTACAATTGGAACATGAAAACATGAATGAATTGGTCTTAGTTACTCTTCTAGACATAGTGGAAGAAGGGAAGAAATTCTCGAATGAAGAAAAGGATTCAATTATTTTGAAAGAATTGAACGAGGAGGTGTATGAGGTGAAATTCTCATGCACAGTTATGTAGAGTGAATGTAAGGGTGACTTATCTGTCAAATTTTCCACTATCACCCCTAAAAAACCAAACTCTGCATTACGTAAAGTAGCCATTGTATGAACCTCTAGATTTGAAATCACTGCTTATATACTTGGTATTGGCTACAAAGAACATTATGTAAGATTTGTAAGAGTAGGAAGAGTTAAAGATTTATTAGGTGTGAGACATCACATTGTTCGAGGAACCATAAATGTTGTCAGAGTAAAAGATGATCAACAAGGGTATGCTAAATATGGGGTCAGAAAAGCCAAAATAAGTGATTCGTTTTTAGCCCTTATAAAAAGAAAACTAATTTTTTAACCTCTTTCACACTCCGATCACATCGAGGTACTGCAGAAGAAAAAAACTGCAAAATCTGATCCAATTTATCGTAATCAATTAGTTAACATGTTGGTTAACCGTATTCTGAAACACACACACACAAAAAACAAAAAAACCAAAAAAAAAATATATCTTATCAAATTAACTATCGAGCCATGAAAAAGATTCAACAAAATATAGAAATAAATCCACTATTTGTTTTACGTCAAGCAATACGTGGAGTAACTCCAAATATAGCAGTAAAAGCAAGACGTGTAGGTAGTTTGACTCAAAAATAGGATACAACAGGAAAAGCACTTGCCATTTGTTGGTTATTAGGAGCATACCGAAAGCGCCCGAGTAAAAATATGACTTTCAAATTGAGTTTTGAGTTAGTAGATGCTGTCAAAGGGAGTGGCGATGCCGTACGCAAAAAGGAAGAGATTCATAGAATGGCAGAGGCAAATAGAGTTTTTGAACATTTTCGTTAATCCATGAACATCATCTGTATAGGTACGTAAATCCATGGTCCATACATCTCGATCATAAAAGAATCAATAGAAAAGAAAGAATCAAAATTGAACGGCATCTTTCTCGAAACAAACAAAAAGGAAGAGAAAGATGAAAGATAAATCATGGATCAACTAAACCCTCTTGAGGGCTTTCTTAAGATTAAGAAAGAGAAATCTTATGGAAATATAATGGAATAAGGTTTGATCATATTCATGGGGATTCCGTAAATATCCTATTCAAAAAAATAGAATGTTCAAAATAGTTAGGATTTTTTTTAGATTGGATGCAGTTACTAATTCATGATATAGCATGTACAGAATAAAAACTTCATTCTCAATTCTATGAGAATTTTATGAAAGCGTTTCATTTGCTTCTCTTCAATGGAAGTTCCATTTTCCCATAATGAATCCTAATTTTTTCGCCTAATTCTTCTTCTGATGATCAATTTAACCCTTGATCAAAATGATAGACCTTGGTTCTATTTCATCTCCTCAACAAGTTTTAGTAATGAGCATAACAGCTATATTGTTCCGATAGAAAGAAGAACCTATAATTTGCTTTTCAGGATATTTCCAAACGAACAATTTCAACGAAATCTTTCAATTTCTTATTTTACTATGTTCAACTCTATGTATTCCCCTATATGTATAGTACATTGAATGTACAAAAATGGCTATAACAGAGTGTATGTTATTCATATTAACAACTACTCTAGGAGGAATATTTTTATGTGGTGCTAATGATTTAATAACTATCTTTGTAGCTCTAGAATGTTTCAGTTTATGTTCCTACCTATTATCTGGATATACTAAGAGAGATGTATGGTCTAATGAGGATTCTACGAAATATTTACTCATGAGTGGGGCAAGCTCTTTTATTCTGGTTCGTGGTTTCTCTTGGATATATGGTTAATCAGTAGGAGGGATCAAGTTTCTAGAAATAGTGAATGGTCTTATCAATACACAAATGTATAACTCCCCAGAAATTTCAGTTGCACTTATATCCATCAATATAGGAATTGTGTTCAAGATTTCCCCTGCCCTTTTTCATCACTGGAACTCCTGATGTATACAAAGGAGTGTGGTTCGCTCGACAAATTCCTACCCCTGTATCTATCTCTGAGATATTTGGATTTTTCAAAACTCCATAGACATGCAGAAGAGAAATGATATCCCCACTCGAACCAAGACATAACTTTTACCAAAAAAAAATTGTGATCTTTTTGTTCAAATAACAATTAAGGTGAAGTAGGGTCAGGAACAATGAATTTCCTTATGATAAATAGATCCACTTTGCAAGTTCATTATTATGGGTAGTTCTTATAAAGGATCAGACTAATGACGTATACAATAATTGTGTTAGCGAAGTAGATACTACATAGTTGGTTCTCATCCTTTAGAGACTACGAGTGTAATAGGGGAATTCGTTGACAAAAGGACCACCCTAAGATGATTATCTCCTGGCTATTGAGAATGAAGGTCAGATGGTTCTACTTCTCACTCTTTCTGACTTGATCCTATAGAACCGAGGTCGAAAGATTGAAAGTCGGTCATTCACAACCACTAATGAAGGATTCCTAAAAAAGTTAAGAATTAGTAATCTTTTTTTAGAAATCAAATGGATTCGGTCTTATACATACGCAAGGAAGGTAATCACAAAAGAAAGATGATGAGTTCTTCTTTCTTTTATCACTTAGGAGATGTGGGCGATGAACCAGTTTTGAATGAGAGAGAGAGAGAAGTGAGGAATCCTCTTTTCGACTGATTGCTTTTCTTTCCGTTACTTTGAAAGTAGCTGCTTCAGCTTCAGCCACATGAATTTTCAATATTCCTTTTTATTTATCATCAAACGAACGACATCTTCTTTAGGAAATCATAGCTATTCTTAGCATGATATTGGATAATCTCATTGTTATTACTCAAACAAGCATGAAACGTATGCTTGTATATTCGTCCATCGGTCAAATTGGATATCTAATTTGCAATAATTGTTGGAGACTTAAATGATGGATATTCAAGAATGATAACTTATATGTTATTCTATATCTCTATGAATTACTTGCATTGTATCATTTGGTCTACTTGTCGGAACTGATAACATTTGAGATTATGCAGGGTTATACACGAAATATCCTTTTTTGGCTCTCTCATTAACCCTATGTCTCTTATTCCAAGGAGGTCTTCCTCCACTAGCTGGTTTTTTTAGGAAAACTCCATCTATTTAGATGTGGATGGCAGACAAGCCTATATTACTTGGTTTCAATAGGACTCCTTACGAGCATTGTTTCCATCTACTATTTTCTAAAAATAATAAAGTTATTAATGACTAGAAGAAACCAAGAAATAACCCCTCACGTGCAAAATTATAGAAGATCTCCTTAAGATCAAACAATTCATCGAATGGAGTATGATTGTATGTGTGATAGCATCTACTATACCAAGAATATCAATGAACCCAATTCTTGCAATTGCTCAGGATACCCTCTTTTAGCTTCTAGGTCTATTTCTTAATTCAAAATCTCTCTTACTAACTGGAATAAAAGAAATAGTAGATCTGCTCTACCCAAAATGGGCTAGGGGTCATAAACTTATAATCATGGAATCAACTCGATCGTCAGATTATAAGTTCGTTCCATACCAGACCAGACCGAAATAGGGTTATGTACATTCTTATTATGAGAATGTGTTCTTCGGGCATATGTAAATAGATATTATGTTTCCATATGGATCCCTATGCCATTCCATTCTATTTAGGATTAGGAATAGGCGTAATCAGACATACTTTTGACATATCTATCGTTATTTGGGTACCATATTCACTTCTTTGGGCTTCTATTAAATCAAGAAATAGGTTGGATTGTACATTTTTTTTTGTATATATTGTATCCTACGGATAATTAAAATCAAAGCAATTTCATGTCTGACTCGGGCCTAAATGACTGATCGATAGAAATACTCCAACATTCCATCCACCTTTTTCATATATTCAACATATCAAACTAGATAAATATCATATTCATGGAGTACGATTTACTTTCAAGATGTCTTGATGGTGAAATGGTAGACATGCGAGACCCAAAATCTCGTGCTAAAGAGCATGGAGGTTCGAGTCCACTTGAAGGCATAATATTAAGAATGCTCATTCAATGATCAATTCAATAATAGATTTCATACCAATCAATATTGATATACCAAGTATGTTATATGTTGATACGAAGTATTATGGTGATCCCCACGATCTGAGTCATAGCTACTGGAATTGGAATAGGTTCGGTTGCAGATCAGAAAATCTTGGCGATCTTCTTTATCTAATGAATGCAGAGTCCGTTTAGAAATCGTCTGCCCCATGCCCACCCCCGAATATATGATTCAACAGGAATCACACAGGGGTAGATTGATAGAAATCTCCAATAAAATACCCATCATTACCCCAGCGGATAAAGTACATTACATAGTTCATTTTAGGGATTGACGACTTACCTATTCAGTGACTTTGGCACTGAATGTTCTCAAAATGGATACTATTTGGTCGGGTGAATTATAGAATAGACAGACACCTGTTGGCATTCCAACCTTCCTTCTCATTTCAGGGCCTATCCGAAAGAGAATCCATCTTAGATGCATTTTATTGTTGAGAAAAATTTAGAATGTATATTGTGTTTGACCATTCGTTCATTGCACGGTTACAATGCTAGTGTCTCAATAATAATAAACATTATTTTCCCCAAAAATCTCTGAATCTAACAAATGGATATGTTCCAAAAAAACAGTCCTCTACAAGATCCTGACCACTAAGATTTCTGAACTTGGGTACTTAGGTAAAGCAGAGGACTTGTTTTTTGGAACATATCCATTTAGCGATTAAAAAATAAAATTGGGAAACAAACTTAATTGATCTATTAGGTCAACATCATATTAGAAAATTAGTTTATTGGATTTCATTCTCACACCTCTCAAGACTGATATGTTCTAAAAAAGTTGGACCAAGCCGAGGTTCAGTAAAACTGTGCACAGATGAGATTTAAGTATGATGCTTCTAGCCTATGTTTTTCCATCCCAAACGTGAATCCAAAAACTGGGAACACATCGGATGTGAGGAAGGGTCTCTGACAGGAACCTTCCAAGGGCGACTACCACTACAGGAAATTAGTGGTTTACACGTACGATGCACGTTTTAATAAATATAGTTTTTTAAAATAATATTTAGATGTATTCTTGATTTGAACCTAGGACATCCTTTATAATAGTTATGCATGTGCATTGCACGGGTTGGTAGAATGACAAAATATTTACAAATGACACTAAGGCCTTCTCCCATTATAATATTAGAGATTTAGGCATCCTCGATGAAGAAATCATCAAAGAAAGCCCCTAAATTTATTAGGAATAGGAACCCGAAAACTTTCATCCGGTGATAAGGCATTAGTGTAGCACCCCAAATTTTCAATATGATATCTCACAATACCTGGCACAATTCCCATCATCAACCTCAACTGTAATAGTAAACATAGCCAAAACACAGAAAAATTTTCAACTTTTATTACATTAATTCTTTACAAAGCACTGCGGAATACAAACACCTTAAATTACAAATTCTTTCTTTTACAACACATTCTTTTACAATTTAAATAAGCCATAACATCAGTCTATCTCATGCATACAAATTCCAAGCTATAGGTACCTACCAGTAAAACATGAGGCTAGAGATAACCCTAACCCCCAAAACTATAAGGGTTAGCCATAACGGTGTGAGTGACATAAAAATAAATGAATCATAAATAAAACATAAGGCGTAGAGTCATAAACAACATGTACCAACAGCAAGAATAAAAGAAATAAAAAATAACAATTAATAAAACATGAAACCATCAAGTGAAACTAGGCTAAGTGTCCAGTATAGAAAAACAGGAAACAACATGCATAAAACCAAGTCAAGAAAACGTCAATACTATATGCTGACTCTCTAATGCATACTTGTCGGATTCTATGCATCCCACTCTACATAGGCCCGGTGCAAGCCCTTATCGTTCTCCACTTGATAGGGTTAAATCTTCCGCTATGCAACTAATCCTACTACGATGACTACTATGAGATTTAGATAAACTGTGAGTATTAGTCCATGCCTCGATAATTCCGGATGTCAATCTCTATCCACAGATAATTTCGGAGACTATTTAACTCACACTTAGAAATCTTCGAGAATACCCCACACCGCAAGCTATGGCGCCTCATCACACGAATACCCCATGAGTGTGGTCTCGACCCCGATAATTCCGGAGATCAATCCCACACCGCAAGTAATTTCGGAGACTATTTCACTCACACCTCGATAATTTCGAGAATTATCTCACACCGCAGGCTATACTAAGGTCCATAACCCATGTTCCCATTTCATCATATCACCATCTAGTGTCTGTCCTTATCTTGTTAAGTTAATTAATTATTTATTAGATTGTGAATCTTTTAGAGTTGGTGTACCGAACTTAACTCAACTGAACAACAACCCAAAATCTCAACCACTGGTAGCTAAGGCCCCACTCAATTTCTAAAGACTCATAACTTAATCATCAATACCAAAACTTTCAATAAAACTCATAAATCCATCATCAAAATGTTTATATAAAGAAAACTTACTAAATCAACAAAAATCCAAATTTATATAATGTAATCATACGATTCCAGAATTCAAATAAAATATTAAATCCATTAAATAACAGAAATCCATATTTGAAGTCGTAGGATATCACAAAACATCAATTCGTTGAAAACACATATAACTCACTTAATAAAGTCATAATAATACAATTAAAATTCTATTATAAATAAAATATAACTCTCTGTAAAATATTGTAACCTGTAGTAAGATCATCTAATACAGTAGAGTAATAATCCACAATATCGAGCAAACAACTGTTTAAAAGAAACGAAGAAACTCAGCAAAACAGCCAAAGCAGCAATTGACGGTCGACCGCTCAAGAAGGGCAGTCGACTGTCAATTAGAAATCCACAAAATGGAAGCATGACGGTCGACCGTGACTGCTACACAGCTAGTTAGGTTTGTGCATGTTTTCAACTGATACTCGATTAAAACTTTGTAAAATCAAAATTAAACTTCCTGAGATGATTAAACATATCTTGTATAACATATGGGAGTTATTAAAATACATCAAAACATATCAAAATCTCAAAAGAGTAATTTTTCACAAAAATCGTTCAAAACAGTACCTTATATATATATATATATATATATATATATATATATATATATATATATATATATATATATACGAGAGTTTAAGCATCAGTCTAAGCATCAAAATTCACCAAATAAGAGTAGTCTGATGTTCAAAACCATCTCAATACCAAAACAATTGAAATCCAATCAAAATACCATCAAAATTCACAAAATCTTCAAAAACAGTACTGTACAAAAATGTGAATGTGTATATGAGTGTGTATTAGCATCAGTTTAAACATTAAGAATCCATCAAATAAGAGTAGAAAAGGGTTTTAAATCGATTCAGTATTGAACAACTCAGATCCAATCGAAAACTTCACAAAAACCCAATTTTCGGCTGATCACACACAGACCTGAAGCAAGCCTCTTTTAACACTTCAAAACTTAATCTTTTTGATCCAAAAAATCCTTCTATGACTTGTTATACACATACCCAATCACTTACATTAGTTGCCCATGAATAAAATGCAATTATAACAACTATTCATCAAATTTTATTCTTCAAAATATCAAAATAGAGTGTGCACCCAACATACACAGTAAAAGTCAAGTCTTGTTCACCTTTTGAGATGAAACCTCATACAAACTTAATATGAACAATCGAAACAGCAAAAGTATGAAAGAAAACAACCTACTCATGATTTCTATTAGGTTCTTAACAATCTCAAATCATCAAATTAGGGTTTTAATCATCAATAGAATAGTTTCATGAAAAGATTCACTTTTTAACTCATCTACTCATCAAAATTCCTTATATCTTCATACCATCATCTAACATGTTTTCTAGTAGATAAATCATCACATACAACATGCTTAAAATAATAAGAAAACAAACATATATCACTCACCTTTTTGAAGAATCAACCGAAGATAATAAAGAAATAAGAAAAATTCCTCTTTTTGTAAGAAAACCAAGATCCTCGCTTTAAACTCCAAGAAAACAATAATAAGAAATCTTTTTTTGTGTTGTGCAGCAAAGAGACGGCTGCACCCCACCCTTTATAGGTCGGAAATCCAAAATTAGGGTTTTGAATAGATTGGTAAAATACCTCTTTTAAATATATATTTACATATATAGATCCCTATACTTGGAAATTAAATAAAACCATCTTAATTGAGATTTAAAACAAGAATAATCCTTCTATTATCAGCCGGCACTGTTTTGAAAACCTAAAAAAATAAAATTGCACTTTTGCCCCTCTAAATGGCAATTTTGCAAAAAGACCCTTCTTTATCAAAACGTGCAAAATAAATCACATTTATTAAAACAAAAAGTAAACTCTTTACCTATGAGTTGACCAGGCATCATACCCAGCCCAAAATTCCGAAAATCTGGAGTTTTCACTCCAAGTGGTAATTTTGCACAAAAGTCCATTTTTTGTAATATTTTCAAATAGGTTAAATAATTATCAGAAAAATTCAGAAAATTCACAAATAATATATAATAATAATTAATGAGTTTTCCCAAAATAATTTTTGATTTTGAACTTCCCAAGAAAATATTTGCACGTGTTTTGCACGTGTAAAAAGGTAAATTTCATAAAAATGTTTATTAAATCACCAAAAATCATTTTAATTCATTTATTAATCTTAAAAATATTATTTAAAAACCTGGGGTATTACAATTAGAGATATTACGCTCGAGGATTCACTTTTCGGCGAGGAAAAATTAAAAGCTTCTGAGGTGGTATCCCACGAGGATGCATTCCCAATGAGCTTCATAATACATACAGGCATTTGCTCATTAGCTGATATATATAGATGATGATATAACTAGGAAATTTTATCCCAATCATGCACAATCACATGTACATCATATAAACAATCATGATATTAACCTACATATAGTCAACAGACTCAACACGAAAAGATAGGCTTCATATACACCATATACAACAGTCGCCTTTCTGATATGAATCAAATGTGATCTCAGAGAAGAAATCTCAAGCAAAACACAGAAAACCAATGACCATAAATCTCAAGCAAAATTCAGACAACCAATGACCAAAGTATGGGAATCAAGTGTTGAGTTGGAAATGAAAAATTAGAAGCAAGTTTTTTTTTGAGTTAAAAGGTGGAATAAGGCCAGCCTGTTTCATTAATAAGAGCTTAATAAAACAACCCCGGCGTACTGGGAGAAAATAAAAGTACAATGCAGGAAGAAATGAAAGAGAACAAACATACTCCCCTAACAAACCCTGGGGGGTGGGTCTAACTACACAAATCTCAAACAACAAAAGAGTACAGTAGGCTAGTACAAAACACAAACTGGCATACACTCATGACTGGTGAAGCCAGTCCCTCAGTCCAGCGTCAGCCCGAACTCTACCTCCTCATCGTCAAACTCCTCTACCTGGAAAACTCTGGCTATCCTTCCTCTTGCCTCCGTGGCCGCAGCTGTAGCCCAAAAAGAGATGAGATGCATGATGTGAGTCAGGTTACCAGAAATACTATTACATGAAGCACGAAAATAAAAATTATTTCTGTCAAGCCATAACACCCAAGTTGTTGCCGCAATTGCGATGTACCATGCATCCTTCATATCATGGCGAATCGAGGCAAATTTAGGACCAATCCACAAATTCTCATATTCGCAGGGGTATTCGCCTGTTCCTAAGGCTCGGAGAACCTCAACCATAGTTGCCTTACTTCTAGGGCAGTGAATGAAGAGGTGATCTAGATCTTCCACATGCACGTCGCAGAAACCACAGTTGGTCGCCACCTGTGGTTATCTTTTGAAAAGGTTTTGCCTAGTGAGGATAGCATTATTGAGCACTATCCATAAGAAAACTCTGACTTTAAGGGGGGTTTTCGCCTTCCATAACACCTGTGCCCAGCTGGGTCAACATCCTCGAAAGTGGATCCGATGATACAGAGATCTAACTGAGAAAGCTCCCTTGCTCTCGAGTCCCCATCGCATCTGATCTGGGCCTTGGGCGCACCTTGCACCTGTCCGTGTGATGTGTGCTTGCATGTCAAGCAATTGCTGGCGTAGATCTGGGGTGAGCGTTCCTCGGAACGCCGGTTTCCAACATCCCCTTTTCCAACCCTCGGCTACGGACATATTCGGTCGACTCGACCTCTCATACAGCTTTGGGAACGTGTCCTTCAGGGTATGGGCACCACACCACCTATCCCACCAGAATCTGGTGGACCGGCCATTGCTGATACTCGACGTAACTGCTGAATTGAAGGGGCCGCTAGCCGTGGTAATTCCTTTCCAGAGTCGCGAAACTTTAGCCCCTACTCGGAAGCCAAAGCTTCTCGTGTCTTTTCCCCTTAGATAAGATTGAATGAAGTCCTGCCAACCTTCCCCACTGTTATGGAATACCTTCCACCACCATTTCCCCAGCAGGGCAAAGTTCATATCTCTGAGGTCGATGATGCCTAGCCCTCCATGCTTCTTCTTCATGCAAGCGATACTCCATTTGATAAGGTGGTAACCTCCTTTATTCGAATCTACTCCCTTCCATAGGAATCATTTTCGAATCCGGTCAATCCTCTGGATCACCCATTTTGGAAGCTCAAAAAAAGACATGTAGTAAATTGGCAGGTTAGACAACACGGAGTTGATGAGTACCACTCTGCCCCCGAGAGATAGCAATTTACCTTTCCAGCCAGACAGTCTGTCCTCCACCCTGTCTATGATAGGCAGCCAGTCCACTTTAGATAATTTTCCTGGTCTGAGTGGTAGCCCTAGGTATTTGAATGGGAAGCCACTCTTCATACAGTTCAAAATAGTAGCATGTTCCCCTGCTTCAGCATCGGATAGGGAAATTGGAGTCAGCGCACTCTTGTGAAAATTAATCCTGAGGCCTGACCAGGCCTCAAAACAGTATAGGGTCCCTTTAAAGCAGACTGTTTCTCGTCTAGACCCATTACCAAAGAGTAGGGTGTCATCTGCGTATTGCAGGATCGAACACCCTTGAGTAGATGCGGAACTGGCCGCCGGCGTGATCCAGCTTTTTTTCTGGCAATTCTCCAGCATACCCCTCAGCACATCCGCTACGATAGTAAACAGAAGTGGTGATAGTGGGTCCCCTTGTCTGAGTCCCTTCCTGTAAGGGAACGGCTGCCCCGACCGTCCATTCACTGATATGGCCGTTTTGCTAGTCTGCAAGCACTACCTGATCCAGCATATCCATTTATTCCCGAAGCCCCTTCCCCTGAGAGCTTCCAGCAAGCACTCCCAATTGACCGAGTCATAAGCTTTCTCAAAGTCCAGCTTAAGCAGGAAGTTCTTAGAGTTGGTCGTATGGCAGCGGTGGATAACTTGTTCTGCAGTTGCCACACAATCTAGGATATTTCTGCCCTTAATGAAGCCCGACTGAGATTTGTTGATAAGGTTGTCCATAATACTCCCCAGGCGGATAGCTAGGATTTTTGTAATAATCTTCGCCGAGCAATTAATGAGACTGATCGGTCTAAAATCGCCCACTTTCTTCGACTCCTCCCGTTTGGGTATCAGGACGACTTCCGCAAAATTAAACATACCCAATCTGAGCTTATTATTAAAGAAGTCATCCAGCAATGCCATATAGTCCCCTTTAATTTCTTTCCAGAAAATTTGGAAGAACATTATTGGAAAACCGTCTGGCCCTGGCGACTTGTCAGCTCCCATGTGACTGATAGCCTTTTTAACTTCCTCCTCCGAGAAAGGAGACTCCAGGCAGGAAAGCGAAGGCGCTGACTCGACCTGGTAAGTCTGGCAGAAATCATTCCTGAGTGGGACCCGAAAGTCATTCTTCTTTCCCAAGAGGTCCTTGTAGTATCCTTAGAAGGTTGTGGAAATCACTTGTTCATCTTGTACTGTCCCCGAGCTTGATTCTAAGGATAGAATAAGATTGGACCTGCGTCTTGCACTTGCCACTCGGTGGAAGAAAGCCGTGTTCGCGTCTCCCTCTTTGAGCCACGAAATTCTAGATCTCTGTTGCTATTTAATTTCTTCTAGCTTATAGAGAATGGCAATGTTCTCACGGAGCTCCAGAAGTCTATTTCTTTCCTCTTGTGACAGGTCTCTCGATTCCTCCACTCTTTCTAGTTCATCAATTCCTTCCAAAAAAGAATCTTTTGCGCGCCAGATGGTCGAGAACCTAGATCGGTTCCATTTTCGTAGGCGCTTTCTTAATCTGCAGATTTTTTCACACCATCGGCCCACAGCATCTGTGCTAGTCACTGGGAGTGCCCAGTTTTCCATCACCAGGTGGTGAAACCCCTGAATCTCCAGCCAGGCCTTCTCAAATCTAAATTTTCTATGTCTTTGGGCACCTTGTACCCTAGTGTCCAGAAGGATTGGAGTATGATCTGACGTGGGTCTAGGGATCGATCTAGCAGTTGCTAGGGAGAACTTAGCCTCCCAATCCATTGATACGAGTATCCTATCCAGTTTTGCCATAATCGGAGTAGACTGCATGTTAGACCACGTAAATAGTTTATCATTAATAGGGATATCTATCAGCTCTAGGTCCGTTATCACCCTATTAAACTTGCTCTGTGCCTGTCGCTGGAACCTCTACCCTTGTGTTCGAACGCAAATCGGGTAATATTGAAGTCCCCCCCGACAATCTAGGCTCCCGGCCAACGGAGTCGAATATTGACCAGTTCTTGCCAAAAGGCGTCACGCTCTGAAGCCACGTTCGGCCTATAAACAACCGTGATAGTATGCAAATACTTATCAGATCGTCGTTCCAGCCGCATAGTCAGGGAGAATGTCCCATTATAAACCTCGGAACAAGTGAGCAGGTCCGAGTTGAAGCCAATGGCAATTCCATAATACGGGAATATCCCTTAATTCCCATTATTCAGACAGCCTTTACTCTAGTACGGGAGTATCCTTCATGTCCTTTCTGCATTAAAATTTTTGCAGTGCATAATTATGAAGTAAATAAGTTTTAAAATGAATAAGAGATGGTTATGTAAAAAGAATTATGTGTGGACACACATGCATGTGTATATATTACTCAAATGATTACATGAACTCATCCTAACCAACACGTAGTTCAAACTTTACCATAGCTCTAGTTCTACCTTATAGACAACGTGAGAGAGGTTAGGGGATTGATACTTATCAGACAAAAAACATGAGATTGATCTTTTAGTACTGATTTCATTATATGGGTCCTGATGGGGGTAAAAATTACGACTAATCACGACCGTACGATCCTCCCACGGTTCTCGAAGACACTGGAAGGCAAAACGGTTCTCTCATAACGACTACAGGCCCACAGCCTGAACATGCGCTGACCTCAGGCTCATACTCAGAAAATGTAGCCCTATTAAGGGAGATTGACCATCCATTTATTGTTGGCAATCAGATCCCTAAAATCAGGGAAACGATTAACGGTTCATATTCTAAATCAAAGGGATAAGTTCAAATCAATTAATTGATTCCCCCCTAACTGCTCCTATACAAGCCTATAAACACAAACCACTCTCCTCAGTTACCAGGTAATCATAATTTCAATAATTAAAATCCAACTTTGACTTCTAGTTACTGACTTAATCATCGGAGAGTATGTCGCCAGGATGACCCCCGGTGTTTCGGGTTGTCCTTGCAGGTTTCCGGCGGGACGTCAGCCAGTGCAACCACCATAACCTCCACCGAAATCCACAAATACTGACCACACATATGGATCGAATAGAGGGTTGAAATCTAAGCTATCCACAAAATACAAGAGCTCATTATCTGATGCTCTCACACCAAAAAAAAAGTGGAATCAGATTGGCACTGTCTGTGGGAAAACACAGATCCAGCCTCTCACTTAGATCCTTATTCCTTGGAGACTCCTCAAATCATGGCTCCAAAAGCAAAGAAGGAGGCAGCTGTAAATTGTCAGGCGAACCTCTCGCCTCCTCCTCCTCTGGTGAACTCTGTTGGTGTGTGCCCTAGAGGCCAGTTGTGTATTGACATTACTAGTTTACAATGTATCATGATATGTATTTCATATATGAGGTATTTTATTTATTGTGTTGTTTATTGTGATTAAATGAACATAATAAAGTCATTAGAATACTAGGTTCAATATCATGGGATATCAAGTGCATGACTTGATTGTGAGATCCTTGTGATTGTAATCAAAATACTATTCTTAAATGTCCCTAGTCAAGTATTATTGTGAATTAGAACAGCAATAATACATAGACACTAGTTTGTGCGTAGACCGATGACCATATCTTACGGGTCATGGATATTAGATATCAAGTCTTCACATGGGCACATATTAAAGTAATAATGTACTAGACTGACCCACCATGAGAACGCTACATGGATCGTTACGTGAGTGTCATAAGCGGTTCTTACAGTAACCATGGTGTATGTAGTCCTTTGACTTGAAGTCACTACGGTTCTCTACATGAGAAGTTATATGTTTTAATGTCGTCAAACGTTACCTATAATTAGGTTATTATAAAGTCTACTATCGGATATACTACAAATCATGCAGAGGGATGTAAGTGACTTAGATAGAATTTGTCCCTCTTACATAACAGGAGCAATATCTATGCACTCCTTGATTGTGTGAGACTACAAAATATATGGTAGTGCTCAAATGAGTCAATATGAGATACTGAGCTCATTTGTTTTAGTAAGTCTACTCGAACATCAAGAAACCAAATATTGAACTATACAAGGGTGACATGCTCTATGCCTTGTGGTCAATTAAGATATCTGGACAAAAGGACTAGACTACATGGTAACATTGGTCATGGATAGGTTATGTCTAATCACTGACATTCCCGTTACTTGAGTAGCAGTGATGTATTGCTAGATACCACTCATTGTTTGCAATACTAGAATATGATTTTAGTATTACTGTCAACGTAATGGTAACCTACAGGGTCACACACTTAGAATGGATCGAAATTGGAATTTAAATTCATAAGATGAATTTAATTGGGGATCCAAGTAAGACTTAGACTCCTAACATTGGTTGGACATTTAATTAGATTAAATGGGTTGATTAAAGTTCAAAGGCCCACACACGAATCCAAACCAGGTCAGATTGTGAGTCCAACAGCCTCATTACTATCTTAGGATTGATTTTCTGCACCTATATGTATGATACGTATCTATGAAAAAGTGACACATGAGAAAACCCTAGCCATCACACAAATTGTGAGAGAGAGAGATCGTGAGGAATATCCCCTTCCCGCAGCTAGCACCGTGGCATGAGGGAAAGCTTGATTTGATCCGTTCGTGTGGATATCGTAGAAGCACTGCAATATTGTAGTGTTGTGATCGTCATACTGTGGAGACAGCAGATCCATCTTCAACGTATAACTCCTAAACACGATTTATGGTTTTCTAATGGATCCATGGCTAGGTTTCGATATTTTTTTTATAATTTTTCTGCTATGTATTTAATCTGAGATTACTCTCGAAACCTAACAAACTCGTCCCAAGGTAGAGCGGCCATACAGGGGCCACATTGACCACGCTCTGAACGTAGGCAAGGTCCTAACCCCGCTGCCTCTCGCTCGGCAGGGATGGTCTACCCAACCATACGGTAAATCAGCAAGGTTCGTCCATAGAGGGTAAGCCAGGGCCTCTCCGAAACCACATTAATAATCAGCAGGAGGAAAAGGACCTCCGTCACCGCATTGAGTTCAATCACTCCAAGAATAGGGGTGCTCGTTCGAAGCACCAACAGAGCCACAACAGACATTCCCCAAAGGTCGACCGGGAATAAAGAGTCTCGGTAACCAAGGCCGAGTTTCAGGATTTTAGGAATGAGGTTATGAAAACTATCCAAGGGAGATCCATGAATGATCGTCGTACGGACAATCTACTAACCAGTCCAGTGGATAATGAGGAGTCCTATGGGTAAACCCAATTCGAGGAACATGAAGATGCAGTCCTGAAGCGCCTGCATGGAATGGAAGACCGACTCGCCCACATAAGGGAAGACAAGAAACAATCGAACAGGGGGTACCGCCATGTCCAGCCCCCTTCTTCTCTTCCATTCTTGAAGCCCCAGTCCCGAGAATCCGCATTCGAGATCTACAATGGGAGTCCGACCCAGCAGATCACATCGAAAGTTTCAAAACTCACATGATGATTCACAGTGCTACAGACACCTCCTCTACAGAGTATTCTCAGTCATGCTCCATGAGAGAGTGGTACTCCCGACTAGCCCCTAGCTCCATTTACTACTTCAACCAGCTCGAGTAGGATTTCCTAACCCACTTCGTGACCAGCCACAAAGGCACAAAGCTAAGAAGACAAGCATCTCCTTGCTTTTGAGGCTATAAGATGGAGAAGTGCTCTAGGACTTCGACCAATGGTTTATAGCAGAGGCTTGATCTATCCCCCCCCCCCCTCCCCCCTCCCGCACTTGATGTAGGGGTCACGGCCTTCAAGCACAACGTTCGGTACGACCTCCTAAAAACCTCTTTGGCTAAGAAGCATCCCTCGCACTTTTTCAGACCTCCTTCTCCGGAGCGAGAAGTATATCCGGACCGAGGAGGCTCTACATCCGGGGGGACGTAAGGAATCTCCACCTAAGGGTAAGGGGACGATGGATAATGTTGTTGCCCCAAGAAGTCCCAGAAGGACACCTCGGGTTAGAGGCAACCTCTCTTGCACCTCAGTTCGAAAAGTTCACCCTACTCAGCGCCAGTGTTCCATCAAGGAAGAAAATAAAACATCCCAACAAGATCGTGCAAAAGAAATGATATTCTTTCATCATCACCTTCATTAAGAGCTGAAATCTGAATATCTTGGGGTGAAAGACCCTACTGAGCTATGAATAAATTTAGAGAGGTATGACCACCAAAAGACTGTGATACTACTGATGGCTTGTTATGATTGGATACATTTGCGCTTGCTAGATTTTAAAACAGTTAATAAGTACAATTCTGCAATTTTTAAAATTGTCTCCCAAATGAGATTAAGTGGAGATAATATTACTCAAAATGATATGTTAGAGAAAATAATCACAACCTTTCATGCATCAAACATGCTCTTGCAGCAACAATACCGTGAAAGAGGTTTTGAAAAATATTCACAACTTATTTCATGCCTTCTTTTTGTTGAACAAAACAATGAACTGTTGCTGAAAAACCATCAGTCACACCTAATTGGCATAAAACCATTCCCTGAAGCCAGTACAAACATGATATTTCCACCGAGGCCACGATCACGAGACTGACGACTGCCGTGCCCTAAAGGATGAGATTGAAGCTCTAATTAGAAGGGGCTACTTTTCCAAGTTTACTCTGAAATACCAAAAGGCCTCTCCCTCTCCGTGAGAGCCCAATAAGCTTCTGAACAAGGATTTCGAACCTCATGAGTCCGAGGGAATGGCCTTTCTCCACATCATACATGAAGGACTAATGGAGGGAAGCTCTAACTTTTCCCAGAAGGCATTTGTCCAAGAGGTCAACTCGGTCCATAATTGCCATCCCCCAAGGGCCCAGGATTGCTCATCTCTTTCTCTGACGGAGTCCTCTAGGACATCCGTACTCCTCATTGGGATGCATTGGTGATTAGTCTCAAACTGGCAAACCATGAAGTTCTTTGTATCCTCGTCGAAAATGGCAGTTCCATTAACATCCTATTCCTAGCTGCATTTGAGGGGCTGAAACTTTCCCAAGACAGGATTAAGTCAGTCGGCTATACACTTGACAATTTCTCTGGTGTCCCGGTCCAGATCGAAGGGATCATCACCCTCAATGTAACCATAGGGAAGTCCCCCACCACTCATACCGAACCATTGGACTTCATGGTGGTAAACGCCAAGGCAGCCTACAACGCCATCTTCGGATACCCCGATCTTGAGTCCTTCCAAGCTGTGGCCTTGGCATACCACACGAAATTGAAGTTCCCCACAAGGTTCGGGGTCGGAGTTGTCAAATGCAGTCAAGAGGCAGCCCGGCATGCTATACCATAACAATGGGGGGCTCCACCTTCCCCCTTGATGCGGTGGAACTCCCCTCTGATAGAACCTCGATCGGCTCTGAACCAGCTGATGAGTTACAAGCCTTCTCCCTCTTCTCAAAAATTGAACTAATACATTATTCGATATGAGAATAAACTGAGTAATATAATATCTCACATCTAACACCTCTTCTCAAACTCACGGTGGTTCAAGCCATGAGTTTGGAATATTGATGATGTTCATGTGGCAGGGACAGCACACGGTGTCGCAGGGACGGTGCATGGTAACGACGCTTGTATATATCTGAACACCCCCTCTTAGGCTCATGGTGGGTCAACCAGTGTGAGTTTGCTTACGAAGTATCAGAATCTCTTAGGATTTTGGGAAGGAGTCGGCTCTCGACTCTGAAGAAATCACAACGGGAAGAAGTCGATTGTCAGGTCTTGGCAGTATGGGAGTTTGTGTAGGCTCTTGACAATGAAGAAGTAAGGGAGTAGCTCTTTGGCAGGAGGTATAGTACTCTTCGGCGGGAAGTAGTAGAAGTAGTGCTCTTCGACGGGAAGTAGTAGACATAGTGCTCTTTGGCGGGAAGAAGTAGAAGTAGTAGAAGTAGTGTTCTTCAGTGTGAAGTAGTAGAAGTATTGCTTTTCAGCGGAAAGTAGTAGAAGTAATGTTGTTCTTCGGGAAGTAGTAGAAGTAATAATAGTGGGTCAGGATGGCCTGGGCAGACGCAAAGGACGTCGGGATCTGGGATGATGTCGAGAACTAGAATGATGTTAGGATCTCCCCTTCTCAGACTCACGATGATTTAACCAGTGTGAGTTTGTATTGGGATCTGGATGTGGAAGTAAGAGGGCAACGATGGAAGGTGGGAGGAGGGAGACAAGAGTTATGATGAGTTGTGTTGGGATTTAGGTTTTTTTTTTTTTTTGAAAATAGAACCGGGTCAGGTTTAGATTTGGGTATAGGTTTTCGGATAGTAAAGTTCTGACTATAAGGTTTTCGGGTATAACGTAATAAGATATTAGGGTTTTGGATTTGGGTCAGGTTTCAGGTTTGGGTATTGGGTTCAAATGTATTAGTTTTTTGGGGTTATTTGGATTGTGTTTGGGTGTCCGGTTATAGGGAGAGGGGTTTCGGGTATGAGTTGTTGGGTAGATAAATATTAGGTTAGTGTTAGGGTTATGGTTGACTTGCTTGTGGCAGCAGGGTAGGGATGAGGAAGCAATAGGATGGAGTTCGGAGAGAGGATGATAGATGGAGTGCGAGTATAGGGCTTGGAGTTGGATCTGTCTTAGGGTTTGGCTGATGGTGGCGGAAGGGTGGCGGGGACAACAACAATAGAGGCTATGACAGCAACAATAATGCAGTAGTGACAATGAGAAGAACTCAGGTGCGAGATCTGGTTCGTAGTTGTGTTCAGGTTTAAAATTGGAAGAGGTTGTTGGGTTGGGTTTGTATGGAGGTTGGGAGTGGTGGCAGTGATGGTGTTGTTTGGTGGAGGTGACAACAAGGTCAAAAAGGAGGTTTAGGTATGGGTGTGAGATGACAATGATGGGTGGATGATGATAATGGTAATAGGTGTAGCGCCTCGAATTTCCATAATAGAAATAAGAGACACAAATGCAGAATCTTTACATAAAATGTAAACTAACACTGTACAATTACAAGGAAATTTATAACTTTCTTTACAACAGTCCATATTACAATGCACAACGGAAATTTAAACACATTTAATACAACTGATTTCAACATTTAAACTCCAGTCTTCTCAAAGTCCAAGCTTTCACCCTTGTTCAAGACACTCACTTGGCAATCCTGCAAAACTGTTATAACTGTGGGTACGTCAGTTGAATGCAACTAACACAATGCTGATAAAAAGTAGCGACTCTCCAAAATCTCGCAACCACACACTTGATGCCCAAATAAAAACAATAATAAAAGAATCATAAATCAACAATTAATACTGAAACTAAAAGAATAAATATGTGTTAGGAAACCAAGCAAAGATGCATAAAAACAATGTTCAAGAAAACACAATGCACACGATGCACACTAATGCATATTTGTTCGAATTTTATGCATCCCATACATAGGTCCAAGGGCAAGCCCTTAGCGTTCACCTCATTTAGGGTTCAATCCCTTGCTATGCAATCCTACATCGATGACAGAAGCAAGATTAGACACTCCACGAATAGACCCCAGCCCCGAAATACATCCCGCCAGACTGTACAAGTGTAAATGCGCAAGCATCCTATAAGCATCACTTTAACTGGAGAATCACCTCCCTGCCATACAATTCGCAAATAGAACCCATTCCCGGAACTCATCCCGCCAGATTGTACAAATGTCCATCTCACTTCTAGACATTCCACAAATGGACCCCAGTCCCGAAACTCATCCCACCAAACTGTACAAGTGTACCCCGCGAACATACTAGAGACATAAAAATCACACAATCCCAGAATACATCTGCTAGACTGAACAGAGCCCATACTTACATTGCCCAAGTTCCATCACAACTACAAATCTAGTGTCTGTCATTATGTTCAAACATAGGTAACCATAGCCACCTAGAGCTAGTTTACCCCCACCGGACTTCACTCACAAAAACTAGGAACACTAGCCCTTCCGGCAAATTTCTACAATCAAAATAACCACTGCAGGTACCTAGGGTTTCGCTCAGCCTCTAGTGCTCACAACTCAATGCCTCACGCATTCATCCAGGGTTCTCACATTACCCTAAATTAATTCATCTTTATCAAATGTAAACTTTTCAGTAAATAAAAGATTTCCACAACATCTTACTTCTCAAATGAATGGACTTCTACTTCCATAATTGATACTTCTCATTTATAGAACGAAACCAATTCAATCATACACATCTTTAATTCAATTCTCACTATTTCTTTCCATATATGAAAACATAACATAAATTTTGAAATTTTAATCTATTTTAAACCGAAAACAACCCCTTTAAATTTTGGGATTTATCCCTAAAAATCTGAAACTTCATAGATCAAAATTTTGAAACATTCACCTCCTGAGATCTGAAAATGTCTTCTTTAAAAATAAGAAATACATCGTTCAAAACTGAACAAGAAACTCCTCAAAACTGAGAGTTAAACTCATTTAAAATATAGCGTTGTATCACACAAGTTTGCAACTCAAACATACATAAAAAACTGAAATTTATTCAGTCACGTATAAAGTTCAAATAGCCACATATAAAGTTCAAATAATCTATAACCAAAATAGATTTAACAAAGGAAGAATTAACCATCCATTTTGGTTACCCAATAAATCAGCCAACAGAGAAAAACCACAACCCTTGGTTTCGAACCCACGACCCAGCACATGACCCAAAGCCCAGATCCACATGGGCTAGCCAACTGCCCCAATGCCCCTCACCGTCCTACTGCGTTCCCAAAGCAATAAGACTCGGGTTACTAAACAGACCCTAGGTCTTGTACGAAACCCGAAATCCTACAATCTCCAAACCTTAGCACAGTAACCCTAGTTACTGTGCATGCCGTCCACAGTAAACCCAATTCTCATATGCCCCAAATCACCATACAATAATTATTCACATCCATACATACATCAATTCATGTAGAAAAATTTTAGAATTTAAATCATGAAATTTAATATTATAAAAACAGTGAATAAACACAACGATCTCATCTTTTAATTACTCAAATCATGGTTCTTGAATCATACGGAAAAATCTAAACATCCACAATAACATATAGGTTCATTAAATCTATTTCCATAGATAAAAATTTGATCTTTCATGCATAATAATATTCATTACACAAGAACGATTTATTTAAGATCATCATACATTTAAGATTCAATCTTTATCTCATATAACCAACAATTCTTTATCAAATACACATCTCTACGATTATCTCATAACAAACACCAAAATCATGCTAAAATATACCATAGATTCACAAATCAAGTCCTAGCATGATACAACAACATTCATGAGTTAAAAAGCATAACAAGAAAGATAGAGAGATGCCCACCTCTAGGAGAATCCAAGTAGAACACCTAGGAAGCACTTCTCCTCCTTAAGCAAAATCTCTCTCCTTGCTCCAAAAAAAATAACCAACACAAGCAAAACAAGAAGAGGCTGAAACCTATTGTTTCCCTCTAATATATGGCCGGGATTTGGGTTAGGGTTTATTGAGAAAAATTGTGCAAATAAGTCCCCAAAGATCTTATGTTTTATAAATTAGTTTATTTAGCAAATCAATTAGATATTTTCCATATATAACTAAATCAAATTTGCTTCTTGATCTCATCCTCTAATCCCTCACACCTGGCCGGCCCCAAAACAGAAAATTCAAAATTTTAAATTTAATGTTGGGCTCTTTTTGTGGCCCAAAAATGTAAATTTATTAAAAAAAAATCATTTTGCCAATACAATTTCAAAGTAGTTCTCCTAATTCAAAATAAATTCAAAAATAAAAAATATTTTTATTTAATGAGAAGAAATAATTTTTTACATGAAAATTTTAGAATTTGCATTCCATTATATTTGCACGTGCAAAATGATCATTTCAAAAAAGTAGTCAAAATAGTCTAATAAATTAAATTAAAATTATTTAATAATTCAGAATAATACATTTAAATTTATGGGGTGTTACAATAGTTGTTGGTGATCAGGATAAAGGTAGGAAGCAGATGGAGTTGCTATTCGGGGGTGTAGTGGAGTGCAGGAGGGCGAGGGAGGGGGTGGTGGTGCGATGGCAACAAGGGTTCGGGATTGGGGGAGATGTTGCTTGGGATGGAGATGGAAAGTGGTGTTGGGTTTGGTGGCAACAAGGAGGTGGTCGGTGTGGATGATGGAGTTTGGTTAGATGGAGGAGTTGTGGTTAATGGTGTTCGGTAAGTAGGCAGTTGGGTTTGGATGGGATGAAGAAGGCGGCTGATGTTTTATGGATTAGTGGTGATAGGCTTTAATTAGAAAATAACTGGGGATTAGGGTCGGCAGCTGATTTGGTTAGTAGGGGAGATTAGGGTTTTGGGGTTTTATCGAGATCGGGAGAGGGATGTCGTATATAACACCCTAGATTTTTAAATAATGTTACTGAGATTAATAAATGAATTAAAATGATTTTTGATGATTTAATAAATATTTTTCTGAAAATTATCTTTTTACACGTGCAAAACATGTGCAAATATTTTCTTGAGAATTTCAAAGTCAGAAATTATTTTGGGGGAAACCTAATATTTATTATTAGGTATTATTTATGAATTTTTTGGATTTTTCTGATATTTATTTGACCTATTTACAAATATTACAAAAAGATGGGCTTTTGTACAAAATTACCACTTGGAGTGAAAACTCCAGATTTTGGAATTTTTAGGCTGAGCATGAAGGCTAGCCAACTCAGAGGTAAACAGTTTACTTTCTATTTTAATAGATTTGATTTATTTCGCAAATTTCTTAAAGAATGGTCTTTTTGCAAAATTGCCACTTAGAGGCAAAAATTATAAATTTGTTTTTCTGGACTTAAACCCAGTGTCGGCCAGTATTAGGGTGGTTATTTTTGTTTTTAAATTTAAATTGAATTGGTAATTTGATTTTCACGTATGAGAATTTATATATGTAAAGATATATTCAAAAGGGATATTTTGCAAAATCTACTCAAAAACCCTAATTACCCTAATTCCGGCTTATTTAAAAGGGAGTGCAGCCGTTTCTTCGTTGCACTACACAAAGAGTTTTCTTTATTATTGATTTCTTAGAGTTTCGAAGCGAGGATCTTGATTTTCTTACGAAAGGAATGATTTTTCTTATTCTCTTTATTATTTCGGTTGATTCTTCAATAAAGTGAGTGACATATGTTTGATTTCTTGTTGTTGTATGCATGTTGTATGTGATGATATGTCTATTTGAAAAGCAGGTTAGGGGATTGTATGATGATGTATTGAATTATTGATGGATGTATGAATAAAGATTGAATCTTTTCATGAAAACTATATTATTGATTATTAAAACTCTATGTAGATAACTTGAGATTGTTAAAGAACCTAATAGAAATCATGGGTTTGCTGTTTCTTTATTATTCTTACTGATTTGGATTGAGTATATTGAGTTTGTATGATGTATTGTGCATATAGATGAATAAAAACCTAGCCTCTATTTTGATATTTTGATGAAGTAAAACTGATTAACACATGTTATAATTGTATATATTCATGAATAAATTGAGGTAATCAGTGGGGTTTGCGTTTAAACAAGTTGTGGAAGGATTTTTGGATCAAAAGAGATCAAGTTTCAATGTTTGAAAAGGGTTTGACTTCGGGTCTATAGATGTGCAAGCCGAAATTGATTTTTGATGTTTTTGTAAAGTTTTCGATTGAGATCTGATTTATTTTGATACTGGGATTGATTTGAATAATATACTACTTATATCTAATGAATTCTTGATGTTTTACTGATCCTTAAACACACATATATACATTGATACATTTATATTATCTATTTTTGAAGAATTTTGTGAAAAAATACTATTTTTTGATCTTGATGTGATGTTGATTAGTTTTATAAACTCGAGTATGTTATACAAGTTGTATTTGATCATCTCAGGAATTTTATTTTGCAAATTTATGATTTTACAAATATTTAACGAAGTATCAGTAAAAATGTGCACAAATATTAAAACTGTCATTTTTCAAACAATACAGTCGACCGCCTAGCATTTGCACTAAACATGTTGGTCGACTGTCAATTCTTGGGTTTTTGGATTTCGCCTTAACAGTCGACCGTTCGCTTTTGAACTGGTTTTGACAGTCGACTGTCAGTGATTTTGCTTATTGTTTCTTGAGTTTTTTCGTCGTTTTTCTTGAACGATTGTTTCTTCGAACTTATGGATTATTGATCTACTGTTTTTGATGATGTTTTTGCTACAGATCACAGTATTTTACAGACAGTTATAATTTGATTATAATAGAATTTAAATTGTATTTCTATGACTTTATAAAGAGAAATATATATGGTTTTTGAAGATATTAATGTTTTGTGACTTTCTATGACTTCAAAATATGATTCTCAGTTATTTAATGGATTTTATATTTTATTTCGATTCTGGAATTTACGAGTGTATTAAATGAGTTTGTATTTTTGCGGATTTAAGGAGTTTTCTTGACATAAACGTTTTGATGATGAAATAAAGAGTTTTATTGAAGGATTTGGTGTTGATATTCGTTTTGTGAATCTCTAGGAGTTGAGTGGGAGTCCTGTGAACCGGCAGGTGAGATTTTGTGAATTATGACCAGTTGGGGTCATTGGGGTTGTTGTTGTGGAATTAAGTCTGGCAAGATACACTAACTCTAGAGAGGGGGATTTGTGTTTTAATAATAATCAACCTAAGGATAGGCACTACTGGAGATGTAATAGAACTTGGGAAACATAAGTATATGCTCTAGGGGTCTAGTCCAACGGATATGTTCCAGAACTGTGTATTGTTCTATCTTAAGAGGACATTCGGTATGTTCCTCGAGAGTCTTCAGGCCTATTTACGGAGCATACAAGTGCATTCGTGTGTCGAGGATCGGTGGGCCTATTCACAGGATGTACTAGTGTATCAACATGTCGAGGTTCTCGCAAACCTATTCATGGGGTACATGTCAGGTAGGTGATTTCTTCCTGGGGGTCAGAGCTATTCTTACATGATGCTTGTGCGTCGAGGGGGGTGATGCCTATTCGCGGAGTATTCTGGATCTTGTTTCTGTCATAGTAGTAGGATTAGTTTCATAACGAGAGATTGAACCCTATAAAGTGGAGAATGATAAGGGCTTCCACCGGACCTATGTAGTATGAAATGTATAGAATCCGACAAGTATGCATTAGAGAGTCATCATCCTGCACTTGTGTTTTCTTGATTTGGTTTTATGCATGATTGTTTTTTGTTTTCTACACTTGACACTTAGTTTAGTTTCATTAAATATTTTCATGCTTTATTTATAGTTATTTTATATTCCACTAGTTACTACTGGTTGTATGTGTTATTTATGACTTTATTCTTTATATTTTATTCATGTTGTATTTCTTTTGATGTCACTCACACCGTTTTGGCTGACCCCTATAGTTTTGGAGGTTAGGGTTATCTCTAACCTTATGTTTTACAGTAGGTACCTATAGCATTGGAATTTGGATGCATATGGTAGAATGATAGTGTGGCTTCTGTAAATTGTAAATGAATGTGTTGTAAAAGAAAGAAATTGTAATTCAAGGTGTTTAATTTTCCGCTGTGTTTTGTAAAGAATTGGAGTAATAAAAGTTGAAAATTTTATTTTGTGTTTTGGCTATGTTTACTATTACATTGAGGCTGATGCTGGAAATTGTGCCACGTATTTCTGAGATATTATATTTAAAATTTGAGGCGCTACAGATATTGGTATCAGAGCATGCTTCAATAGTAATGATAAACATGATATAAAAATTAACCTGGGTGTGGACATTAGAGCGTGAGTACCTAGGTGTGGACATTAGAGTGTGAGTATCACATAGAATTAAAACAAGATGTATTGATTTGGGGTATGATTGAGGTTTGGCCATGGGGTATTGATGTGAATGTGAAGGGTATTGTGATGCTCTAACTTTTCCCTCATTTTGCAGTAATCAGTATAATGCAGGACCCAGGACCAGGAATGGTGGAAATTGTAACGGGGCTGAGAGTTCCTGTGGGACTGGACTTGATCTTGAGACTGAGGTTGCCAGGGTGTATCCAACTTTGAACGCATTCTTGGCAGCCAACATGGCACAGAATCAGAATCAAGGGGCTGGACCAGTATTTGTTAATGGTGATCCAATTAAGTAGGTTGAGTCTTTCAAGCGGATGAAGCCGCCTGTTTTTGAGGGGCTGTCTGATCCAAATGAGGCTGATTATTGGATTAGACAGATGGAGATGGTCTTCGAAGTCTTGGAAACTCCAGTAGTCAATAAGGTGAAATTGGCTACAATGCAATTAGAGAAGGACGTCGGCATCTGGGGGCAGTCAGTGAAGAGAACTTTTGGGGATCAACAGATGACTTGGGAAGCTTTCTGGAAGAGTTCAGGGGTCATTTCTTTCCTCTGGATATTCAAGAGAGGAAGGCAACGAAATTCTTGAATCTGCAGCAAGGCGCGAATATGAGACTAAGTTTGCCCAGCTGTCAAGGTATGCACTAGAGCCGATTGTTGATGAGGCGAAGAAGGCCAAGAAATTTCAGCATGGCTTGAGGCCGAATTTGAGGTCACGAATGATACCATTGGGCATCAGGAGGTTTGATAAGCTGGTCAAAAGAGTAGTTATGACAAAAGAAGATATGGATCAGTTCCAGAAGAAGTAGAAGACATGAAACAGGAACAAGAGGCCAGCAGTTGGTCAGAGCAGGAAGAAGTTCCCAGTAAAGCAGGGCAGGTTTAGTAGGCCAGAGCACAAGGCACCCGCTATTCAAGACGTGACTTGTTTCAACTGTGGGGAAGCACGCCACTATCAGTCAGCATGCACCAAGCCACTTAAGTCACGGGTTTGTTATCAGTGTGGTCGTGAAGGGCATTACAGACCAAACTGTCCGCAGTTGAAGAAGGAAGGTGCAGGCGGAGGCAGATTTCAGAGGCAGAGGCGAGTGTTCGCATTAACTGAGGAGGATGCGGATAACTTAGAGGATGTGATCCAAGGTATGCAAGAATTTTAAATTTATTTATTTGAGGTATTAAGTAAAACTTTGTTTGAAAATAAATTAGAGATTTGAGTATCATTCTTCATGTAACAAGTTTTTCTTGATTAATGGAATGAAAAGCAAAAGTTTTATTTGATACGGGTTCTTTGCATACATTTATGTCATACAATTTTGCTAAAGTTTTAGGTGTGGAACCTAAGGTGTTTCCCGTCAGAGTCTTGTCGGTGGCAACACCTTCGGGGGGAGTAATTGATTGCTGATCGATATTACGAGGACTGTGATATCGAGATTGGTGAGAGATTATTTAGCATTGATCTCATTGAATTGTAAGTCTTGGATGTGGATGTGATCTTGGGCATTGATTGGATGGCAATATATGATGCCACAATTGAATGCTAGAAGAAAGAGGTGTTAGTGAAGGCACCAGGAGGTCCCTCAGTGACCTTTCACGGGAAGAAGAAGGACCCAAAAGTGACTGTAATGGTATCTAAGTTGATGATTCCGAATGAAGTCAGAAATATTCCAGTTGTCAGGGATTTTCCTACGGTATTCTTGGAAGATTTAGCGGGATTGCTTTCGCAACGAGATGTTGAGTTCTGTATTAATGTTCAGCCGGGGAGTGCTCCGAATTCTAAGGCTGCGTACAGGATGGCACCTGTAGAGCAAGATGAGGTTAAGAAATAGATTGAGGAATTGCTGAATAAGGGTTCATCAAGCCGAGTTCTTCACTGTGGGGAGCACCAGTGTTGTTAGGGAAGAAGAAGGATGGGTCAATAAGGATATGCATTGACTATCGGGAGTTGAACAGGGTGACTATTCAAAACAAGTATCTGCTTCCACGGATTGATGATCTGTTTGATAGACTTTCGGGAGCAACTGTGTTTTCAAAGATTGATCTGCGATCAGGGTATCATCAAGTTCGATTTAAGGAGGAAGATGTGAGTAAAATAGCTTTCAGAACTCGTCATGGACTCTATGAGTTTTTGGTAATGCCATTCGGAGTGACGAATGCGTCGGCAGTGTTCATGGATATGATGAATCGGATTTTGCGGCTATTTATTGACTCCTTCGTGGTGGTTTTCATTGATGATTTTCTGGTATATTCGAAGTCGGAGGAAGAGCACTCTAAGCACCTGGCAGGGGTATTGAAGAAGTTGCAGGAGCATAACTTGTATGCCAAGCTGTCGAAGTGTCAGTTTTGGAATTTTGAGGTAGCTTTCCTTGGTCATATCCTTTCTTAGGAGGGAGTGGCCACTGATTCTCAGAAGGTTGAAGCAGTGAAGGATTGGCCCAGGCCAATGTTAGTGAAGGAAGTCAGGAATTTCTTGGGATTGGCTGGGTACTACAGGAGATTCATTCAGGGCTATGCACAGATTGCATTTACTTTGACAGGATTAACTCGGAAGAATGTGGCATTCACTTGGACTGATAAGTGTGAGGCGAGTTTTCTTGAGCTAAAGGAGAGGTTGACGACTGCGCCTATCTTAGCTTTGCCACAAGCTGGGAATGATTATGATATCTTCAGTGATGCATCTCTCAGAGGGTTGGGGTGTGTCTTGATGCAGGAAGGTAAGGTTATTGCATATGGTTCAAGGTAGTTTTGTCCGCATGAGAAGAACTATCCGACGCATGATTTGGAATTAGCAGCTATTATCTTTGGCTTGAAGCAGTGGAGACATTATGTATATGGAAAGAATGTCAACATGTATACCGACCACAAGAGCCTGAAGTATATTTATCAGCAGAAGGATCTAAATCTTCGGCAGAGAAGGTGGTTGGAAGTGTTGGAAGACATTTGTCCTTAGATCAAGTATCATTCAGACAAGGCGAATGTGCTAGCCGATGGGCTTAGTCGGAAGAGCAGTTTGTCGAGTTTGACCACTATTCAGAGCGAGTTGGCACCAGAGTTTGATCAAGCAGGTATCAAGGTGGTACTGTAGGGTTTGGGAGCATCTTTGGCTCAGTTGAGGCTGCAGCCTTCTTTGAGAGAGCATATTGTGGAAAGACGTCAGAAATCAGATACAGAGATTCAAAGGATGTTGCAGCAGGTTTCCGATGGCAAGTTATCAGAGTTACGCAGCGGAGGCTACTTGGGAGCCGGAGGATCGCATGCAGTAGGATTTTCCTGAGCTTTTTGTATGATTGTATTCTTTTGATTAAATTTTATTTGTTTTGGTTAAATTAAATTCTCTTGTGTGATTGTATTCCTTAAACTATATTTTCATTTATGTGATTGCATTTTCTTTTGCTTATTTTGTTTGGTCCATATTACTAGTAGTTTTGAGGACAGAACTATTCTAAGAAGGGAGTGATATAACACCGTATATTTTAAAATAATTTTTTAAGATTAATAAATGAATTAAAATGATTTTTGATGATTTAATAAATATTTTTCTGAAAATTATCTTTTTACACGTGCAAAACACGTGCAAATATTTTTTTGGGAAGTTCAAAGTCAGAAATTATTTTGGGAAAACCTATTATTTATTTGTAGGTATTATTTATGAATTTTCTGTATTTTTCTAATATTTATTTGACCTATTTGCAAATATTAAAAAAAGATGGGCTTTTGTGCAAAATTATCACTTGAAGTAAAAACTCCAGATTTTCAGATTTTTGGGCTGAGCATGATGGCTAGCCAACACAGAGGTAAAGATTTTACTTTTTATTTTAATAGATTTGATTTATTTCGCAAATTTCTTAAAGAATGGTATTTTTGCAAAATTGTCACTTAGAGGCAAAAATTACAAATTTAATTTTCTGGACATAAACCCAGTGCCGGCCAGTATTAGGGTGGTTATTTTTGTTTTTAAATTTAAAGTGAGTTATTTAATTTAATTTCCAAGTATGAGGATTTATATATGTAAAGATATATTCAATAGGAATATTCTGCAAAATCTACTCAAAACCATTAATACCCTAATTCCGGCCAATTTAAAAGAGAGTGCAGTCGTCTCTTCGCTGCACTACACAAAGGTCTTTCTTTATTATTGATTTTTTGGAGTTTCGAAGCGAGGATCTTGGTTTTCTTGCGAAATGAAAGACTTTTCTTATTCTCTTTATTATTTCGGTTGATTCTTCAATAAGGTGAGTGACATATGTTTGATTTCTTGCTATTGTATGCATGTTGTATGTGATGATTTGTCTATTATAAAGCATGTTAGGGGATTGTATGATGATGTATTGAATTATTGATGGATGTATGAATAAAGATTGAATCTTTTCAAGAAAACTATGCTATTATTGATTAAAACTCTATGTAGATAACTTGAGATTGTTAAAGAACCTAATAGAAATCATGGGTTTGCTGTTTCTTTATTATTCTTACTGATTTGGGTTGAGTATATTGAGTTTGTATGATGCATTGTGCATATAGATAAATAAAAACCTAGCCTTTACTGTGTATACATATGCGTACACTCTGTTTTGATATTTTGAGGAAGTAAAACTTAATTAATACATGTTATAATTGTATGTATTAATGAGTAAATTGAGGTAATCAGTGGGGTTAGTGTTTAAACAAGTTTTGGAAGGATTTTTTGATCAAAAGATATCATGTTTCAATGTTTGAAAAGGGGTTTGACTTCGGGTTTGTATATGTGCAGGCCGAAATTGACTTTTGATGTTTTTGTGAAGTTTTCGATTGATATCTGATTTGTTTTGATACTGATATTTATTTGAACAATATACTACTTATATTTGATGAATTCTTGATGTTTTAATGATGCTTAAACACATATATACACTTGTACATTTATATTATCTATTTTTGAAGAGTTTTGGGAAAAATTACTCTTTTGTGATCTTGATGTGATTTTGATTAGTTTTATAAACTCCAGTATGTTATACAAGTTGTATTTGACCATCTCAGAAATTTTATTTTGTAAATTTATGATTTTACAAAGATTTAACGAAGTATCAGTAAAAATGTGCATGAATATTAAAGCTTTTGCACTAAAAATGTCGTTCGACTGTCAATTCTTGGGTTTTTGGATTTTGGCTTCACAGTCGACTGTTCGCTTTTGAACTGGTTTTGACAGTCGGCTGTCAGTGACTTTGCTGATTGTTTATTGAGTTTTTCCGTCGTTTTTCTTGAACGATTATTTCTTCGAACTTATGGATTATTGATCCACTGTTTTAGATAATGTTTTTGCTACAGATTACAGTATTTTACAAAGAGTTACAATTTGATTATAATAGAATTTAAATTGTATTTCTATGACTTTATAAATAGAAATATATATGGTTTTTGAAGAAATTAATGTTTTGTGACTTTTGATGATTTCAAAATATGATTCTCGGTTATTTAATGGATTTAATATTTTATTTCAATTCTAGAATTTTCGAGTGTATTAAATGAGTTTGGATTTTTGCGGATTTAAGGAGTTTTCTTGACATAAACGTTTTTATGATGAAATAAAAAGTTTTATTGAAAGATTTGGTGTTGATATTCGTTTTGTGAATCTCTAGGAGTTGAGTGGGAGTCCTGTGAACCGGCAGATGAGATTTTGTAAATTATGACCAGTTGGGATCATTGGGGTTGTTGTTGTGGAATTAAGTCCGGCATGATACACTAACTCTAGAGAGGGGAATTTGTGTTTTAATAATAATCAACTTAAGGACAGATACTAATGGAGATGTGATAGAACTTGGGAAACATACGCATATACTATAAGTGTCTTGTCCAACTGATGCGTTCTAGGATTGTGTTGTTCTGTCTCGAGAGAACATTTGGTATGTTCGCGTGTCGAGGGTATGCAGGCCTATTTACTGAGCATATAGGTGTATTCGCGTGTCGAGGGTCGGCAAGCCTATTCACAGGATGTACTAGTGTATCAGCATGTCGAGGGTCTTGCAAACCTATTCATGGGGTACACATCAGGGAGGTAATTTCTTCCTAGGGGTCAGAGCTATTCTTACATGATGCTTGCGCGTCGAGGGTTGTGATGCCTATTCGCTGAGTATTCTGGATCTTGTTTCTGTCACAGTAGTAGGATTAGTTTCTTAACGAGGGATTGAACCCTATAAAGTGGAGAACGATAAGGGCATGCACCGGACCTATGTAGTATGGAACGCATAGAATCCGACAAGTATGCATCGGAGAATCATCATCCTGCACTTGTGTTTTCTTGACTTGGTTTTATGCATGATTGTTTTCTGTATTCTACACTTGACACTTAGTTTAGTTTCACTATATGTTTTCATGCTTTATTTATTGTTATTTCATATTCCATTGGTTACGACTGTTGGTATGTGTTATTTATGACTTTATTCTTTATGTTTTATTCATGTTGTATTTCTTTTGATGTCGCTCACACCATTATGGCTGACCCCTGTAATTTTGGGGGGTAAGGTTATCTCTAGCCTCATGTTTCACAGGTAGGTACCTATAGTATGGAGATTTGGATGCATGTGGTAGAATGATAGTGTGGCTTATGTAAATTGTAAATGAATGTGTCGTAAACGAAAGAAATTGTAATTCAAGGTATTTAATTTTTCGCTGTGTTTTGTAAATAAAAGTTAAAAATTTTATTCTGTGTTTTGGCTATGTTTACTATTACATTGAGGTAGATGCTGGGAATTGTGTCACGTATTTCTGAGATATTATGTTGGAAATTCGGGGCGCTACATCAGAGACGGGAGGTGGAGTGATTCCGATGAAGACTTGAACCACTCCACCTCGATGACGAGGAGAAAAATAGTATATGCCTTGTAGAATTAGAAGCTTTGATACCGTATTAGATTCAGAGATAGAAAATAATACTTTATTGAATTATTGGATTTATGGATTAACTATAAGTGAGGGTTGATTATAACATTATATATCCAAAGTCAATTGTATTTTAATTTTAACATATTCTTTTTTTTGTTGATATGATGTATAAGAAAAGTTGACAATATATATTAAGGTTTCTAAATTTGAAGCACTTCAATTGAGTATTACAACCTAATTTTATCATCTATATTAATTATTTTTACATGAAACATTACTACTAACATAATGAAATTAATTAAATATTAATTAAAACTTTTGAAGAACTCATGATGCCTCATCTGGTCATATCTGGTAAAAATAATACTTTTATATTTTACATCTCTTCTATATCTAATTATAAATTTTAAGACATATAAGAGATAATATGTATATTCTAAATGTATATTCTCTATGTATGCATGAGCTATCTATTTTCTATTTAATCAAACAAACAAATATTCTTTAACTAATCTTTTTCTTTTCACCAATGACTTTTTAATATAGGATCAGTAAAACATGATTGATGTAGATTTTATACATGTAGGGATCTAGGTAAGGGATATTTTTTACTAAGATTTGATGTTAAAAATAATTGATAAATTTGCAAGATCTTGAAATATGTGAATATTAATAATATAAGATATGTAATAATTAATTATAATATTTTTGAAACACACATTTTCATATATATTTGTGACAGTTACTAACAAATGTTTCAATAGTAAACTACAAGAGGGGTAGATGGACTGTTTGTTAGATACTTATAACATGCTAATTATCTTTTCACTTTTTTCTATTGCAATATGTCCACCTACTGGGTTTGTTTTCTTCCTTGCTTGGATAAAATATTTTTAGTTTTTGTTTAAAATATTTTTTATATATGTTGCTTAATTATTTTGGTTTTTTTTTTCCAGTTAAAAAAACTAAATGCAATTAATTTAATAACTAAGACAATAGATAATTTTAATAAAATAATATAATATAAATTTTCATGTATCCCGCTATATGCTAGTTCTTATTTAAACTAATAGCATAGTTAATGCATAAGAGATGAGAGATGAGAGATGAGAAAGATTTTATTCCATCTAATAGAAATATCCAAATATCCTTGATATTTTATTGTACTAATCCTTCATAATGCCTCCTGAGAATATAATCATCTAAAACTGAGGGTTTCAAGAAGTACAAAAATAGTGAAATTTAACATTCGGCTTAGAGTAGTTGGTAGAGAGTATTTTGGATGCGATGAGAGCATTGGCAGCTTCAGTGTAATGAACTCCATCCCAGCTAATGTACTTTGAACCAATTGGGCATGCATTGCTTCTTGGATTTCCACACTTTATGCTTGAATCCACATTATATGGAGGCCCACCATAGCCACAACATGCCATCACTGGGTTGTCAAACCCTGCATTTAATTTCATACTTCAATTATGTTTTCTGTAATATTGGTGAAAACAGCTTGTTCTATGAAAATATAGCAGAAAAGAGTTCCTATATATAACCAATTATTGCTACCACTTTTCCAGATTGGAATCCTCTACGCTCACAAAATATGAGTAAATTATGTACTTAATATCGACCACCCATCATAAATTAAGTTTCATGAATGGTCAAAATTAATTATATTACTTATTTAAAATCAAATACGCTTCATCAAGCTAATTATTTAGAATAGTTTTCATTTTAAAAAAATTTAACGGCCTAAATGAGTGGTCCTCCCATGAAGTTTTGGGTAATTTTTTTGTAATAAAAAGCACCCTACATATTTGGCCAATATTTTGTTTTCTCTCGGTTTCTTTAATAAAATGTCTTGATTTTAATCCAATGAGTCAAAAAATTTAATGAAAATATTTTTTGAATTTTAAATGTCATCTCAAATTGCAAGTGAAAGAATATGGGTTGTTTTCCGGCCCACTAGTTCTTCTAGGGTACCACTTGCAATTTGAGAAGACATCTAAAATTCAAAAAATAAAAAACATAAATGTATGGTATTGTATAATTAATTCAAAATCACAATTTATAATTACCTAAGTAGATTCAATATTCAATGAATTTGAGAAAATATGTAATTTATAGCTGTTCCTTATATTGTTCGATTCAAATTTGCAATCAATGTTATTTACTATTGGATATCATTAGAATTATTAGGGAGGAAATGAAATTCTATTAAGTATCAGTAGTGTTGTTTGATTCAATTGTACAATCATGTTTTCTTCACACAAAAAAGATGTTTGATGATTGATAGTTATTTTTTGACTCATTGGATTATTTTGACTCTTTGGATTAAAGTCAAGTCTTTTATATTAAGGAAACTTAGAGAAATCAAAATATTTGCCAAATATGCAGGGTGCTTATTATAAAAAAATTTACCCAAAAATTCATTAGAGGATTTTTCATTTAGGCTGTTAAATTTATGTTAAATGAAAAATATTCTAATTAGTTTGATTGAAGCATATTTGATTTTAGTAATAAGTAATGTAATTAATTTTGACCATTCATCAAACTTGATTTATGATGGACAATTAAAATTAAGTAAGTGCACAATTCACCCTTTCCATTAGTGGAGTCACATTCAACACACACAGCCTCCCTTAGTCACATATATACACATTATGATTAACATAAACTATAATAAAATTAATATATAGCCAAAGCATGATTTACATGTGATTAAGGGGATATCTGGTGAGTCTTTAGCAGCAAACCAATAACATTAGTAATGGAAATTGTCTGGGAAATTTTAACAGTATTCTCAAATTATGAGGGGTTCTTATGATATACATATACTCAAGTAATAAGTATGATAATTGTACTACTATACTCAAACATGTGATGCCTAATGCATAAGGATCTCACATGATTGTAACATGTAGTTTTAAAGTAGAATAATTTCTATAGTACATACATGCAGAATTGCACAAAATAAAGAATAAAAATTATATTATCGATTGAAGTTGCCCACCGTAGTTGGAATAGTTGGCTATGACATCGTACTTAATGGAGTAGATGTCGGTATAAACAATGGTGGCATTCTTCAATTCGGTACTCAGTTCATCGCATAGGGTGCTTATCCATGAGTTTAGCACTTGAGCTCCATTGTTCAAGGTCATGAGACATCCATACTGATCAATATCGCTTTGGTTTTTATTCAGTGAAAGCCTTTCAGGCAAACAACCAAATGGCCCGGTGTTATGCACCCAAAAGTTCTTGCCACCATTGCCATATATAGTCTGCACACGTAGAAACAAAGTAAACATACAAAATAATGAACAGTGTAGTGTCTATTCTGTTGATTTCCAAAACTAAGCTGTCAGACTATTTAAGGTCAGTACTCATGTATGTTGAGAAGGTAAGGCTTGCCTGAATTGCTCTTTTAATATGAGATACAGTGGAATTAACATGGTCAATGAAGCTCGAGTTTGGAAGAAAGGCACCAATTAGATCATTTTGGCCTATGTCAAATGTGTATAGTGCATTTGTGAAACCCTCTTCATCAATCAGATCCTTCACACCTAAATCACACCAAAAAAATAAAAAATTAAACAAATTAAAAAATTAAAAAATTAAAATAAAGAAAGATTATTCATTATTGCAACAGTAATACTGATTTAAACTAAGAACAACCAAATATTTCAAAAGCCAGCATTGTGAATAATAATAATAAACTAGGTAGTACTTATCTTATAAGGCTACAAAAGCAAACAGTTACCTTTCGCGACGAGCTCCAAAGACCGAAATTTGAAGCGAAGGAACTGAAGTACTTGCACATCCAGAGATATCGGATATGAAGCGTAAGCTTGTGTTCCTGCCCCGGATACGGCAAAGTTTGCACCCTGTTTGAAGTTAGAGCCCAAGGACTCCATGTAAGCGCCCAAGTAGCTCATATTCAAACTCTCACCTGGAAGTAGCCAATTCCTTTATTATCCCATAGGAACAGTTGAATGCAGATAACATAAAGATATGGTAATATGAATGAAATAGAAGTATACTAACACAAAAAGTCGATCGTAAGCCGACCATCACAGATCCGGCCACTAGGATGATAAGGGAAGAGGCGAGCATGAGGAAGAGGAATGATCCACCCAAGTCCCGCCATGTAACCTCCTGTATCCGAGTTTGAATCTCCAAAATTGAACACGATGGGTCTGTTCTTGCATTCTGAAACTACCAATACCGCAGGCAGCAGTGCAATCCACAATATTAACGGCAATACAGAATTCATAGAGCAGTATTGACTATATGAATGAATGAATGAATGTAAGTCTCTACCGTTGGACCTATGTTCTGTAAGTGTATGATCTTATAAAATGGTAGGCAGGGACCATCTAGTAGAATGAGGACAAAAGGTGGCACAACTTCAGTGTTGTTCTCTCTATGTGATGTGTTAGGTTTCGAAAGGTAATTTCAGATTAAATATACAACGGAAAAATTACAAAAAAATATCGAAACGTAGTCATGGATCCATACGAAAATCATAAATCGTGTTTAGGAGTTATACCTTGAAGATAGATCTGTTGTCTCCACATTCTGTCGATCACAGCACTACAATATTGCAGTGCCTCTATGGTATCCACATAAACAGATCAAATCAAACTTTCCCTCACGCCGCGGAACTAGCTGCGGGGAAGTGGATGTTCCTCACGATCTCTCTCTCACACAATTTCTGTGATGGCTAGGGTTTTATCATGTGTCGCTTTTCCGCATGTACGTATCCTATATATATATATGCAGAAAATCGTGTATAGTTCAATCTTTGGTTTCTTGATGTCTGAGTAGACTTACCAAAACAAATGAGTTCAATATCTCATATTGACTCATTTGAGCACGGTCATCCATTTTGTAGTCTCACTCAATCAAGGGGCTCATATATATCGTTTCTGTTATGTACGATGGACAAATCCTATCTAAGTCACTCATATCCCTCCACATGATTTGTAGTATATCCAATAGTCGACTTTATAATCACCTTATTAAAGGCAACGTTTGACGACATTAAAACATATAACTTCTCATGTAGGGAATCATAGTGACTTCAAGTCAAATGACTACATACACCATGGTCACTGTGAGAACCGCTTATGACACTCACGTAACGATCTATACAGCGTTCTCATGCTGAGTCAGTCCAGTACATTATTACTCTAATATGTACCCATCTGAAGACTTGATATCCAATATCCATAACCCGTGAGATATGGTCATCAGTCTACGCACATACTAGTGTCTATATATTATTGTTGTCCTAATTCACAATAATATTTGATTAGAAACATTTAAGAATAGTGTTCTGATTACAACCAATAAGATCTCACAATCAACTCATGCACTTGATATCCCATGGTATTGAATCTGCTATTGTAAGAACTTTATTATGTTAATTTAATCACAATAAATAACACAATAAATAAAATATCTCATATATAAAATAAATATCATGATACAATATAATTAGTAATGTCAATATATAACTGAGCGCTAGGATATACAAAAAGCGGCACTTTAGTGTTGTTCTATCGAGAGTGCATGATATGGCCATTAAAAAAAGAAAAAAAGGTATGTACAGTGATATGGCCATTGGGAAAAGTAGGTATGGAAAGTGATATGGCCATGTGTACAGTGCTAAGATGGAAAAGAATTCCTTCAAAAAAGATGGAAAAGAAGGTATGCTCAGGAAGGTATGTACAGTGATAAGAAAGGGAAGGCATGTGATAGAAAGGGAAGGCATGTGATAGAATCACGGGTTGGCACTGCTATCAGGAACAAAATGATGAGAAAAAGTGTTCAGCAATGCATAAAAAATTGCTTGCAATGCATCCCCACCGCCCACCTTACTTATTTAGAGCATCCACTGTAGTTTTTTATTCTCACGGCTAAAGATAGCATTTAAAATAACAATAGAAGGAACGTCGTCTTAAAAACAGAAACGACGGTTATTATTATTATTTTTTATGTCGGTATTCGGTGATTTTAAACGAAAAAAAATTATAAAGAAAAAAACAAAAAAATCACAAAAAGGTCAAAAACTGACCAAACTGATGAAAATTATCCGTTTGGTGAGTTTTGACCTTTTTTTTTAAAAAAAAAATTTCTTTTTTTGGTTTAAAATAAAAAAAAATCAAAAAAATCAAAAAAAGCCAAAAACTAACCAAACGTTCGGTTAGTTTTGGCTTTTTTTTTTAATTTTTTTTAAAAAAATCATTAAAAATCAAAAAATAAGCAAAAAAATCAAAAAAATTAAAATAAAAACACCAAACGGATGATGTTCATCCGTTTGGGTTTTTTTCAGTGATTATTATTTTTTTTTAATTGTTTTCGACGAGAGACAGGAGACGGAGGATCCTCATCCGTCTCTTGGTTTTTTTTTATTTTTTATTTTCCTAGACGGATGATCTTCATCCGTCCCTTTCGTCAAACGGATGAACATCTTCTGTCTCCTATATTTAGCAATTGTCTAAAGCCTCCGCTAAGTTTAGCAAAGTACTGTGCATTTCTATCCTAATTTTTGAGTTTTTAGCAAACGACTACGAAGCGTTTTTCTAAACTTATTTCTAATTTTTGAGTTTTTAGCCAACGACAGTGGATGCTCTTACGATAAAAAAGAAAACAATAATGTGTATATATCTATATAATAAAACACAAAGAAAGCTATCAAGCGGCTCTCCTTCAATCACCGCAAAATTAAAGGTCCAGATCTAGCCTTACAAAACACATTTTCCTCCCAAAACTCAAATTCAAATCCCAAAACAACACCTTTATTTATTTAATTATTTCTCTCTCTCACACACATGTAGGATAATGGCTCGATTCTGGTTCAGATTGTTTTGGAGTATCTGCAGCAAAAGAAAGTTACAGCATAAGTCGACTGATAGAAGGATCAGGCGACTGTCCAGAGAGTTTTCGAAGGCTAAAGATACAAGCAGCAGCAGAGGATCAGTCGACTGATCGGTCGACTGCCAGATGGATTGCCAGTCGACTGGTAAGTCGACCAGTCGACTGATGACGGTATTTTGAACTGGATCAGGCCCAATTCGAAAAGGCCCAATAGTTTCCCTATAAATACACTTGTTAGGGTTTTGTAATCTGAGACGAAAATTAGAGATCCCTATTTCGGTTTTGCAGCCGTCATTATTTGTAAGGGTTTGTTTTCGCCCATTGGTGATAATTTGAAGAAGAAGAAACCCCAACCGCCCCGTGGATGTAGGCATGTATTTTGCCGAACCACATTAAATCTGTGTGTCCTTTTGTGTTGGTTTGCTTTTGTGTTTTCTCGCTGGTTCTCTCTTTGTATTCCGCATTGATTCCTGTTGATTTGATTTGTACCGCGCACAACAAGTGGTATCAGAGCTGTTGGTTCGACCTAGAGAGAGATGGCGGGTGATGCAGATGCAACCAAGGAAGTTGTGGGATCAAGTTCATCAAGAACAACGATTCACAACGCAAAATTTGAAGTTGAAAAATTTGATGGGACAAACAATTTCGGGATGTGGCAATGTGAGGTTTTGGATGTTCTTGTTCAACAAGAACAAGATGTTGCTTTGGAAGTGGAAAAACCTAAGGATATGTCCGAAGCAGATTGGAAGAAGTTGAATAGAGTTGCGTGTGGGATTATTCGGCTCTTTATTGAGAAGGCTCAGAAGTATGATTTGATGAGGGATACCATTGCTGCGGTGTTGTGGAAGAAACTCGAAGACAAATACATGAGGAAAAGTTTGGAGAATCGGCTGTATTTGAAGAAGAGACTTTTTCGCTTCACCTATACGGAAGGTATGTCTATGAATGCTCATGTGGAATCATTTAATAAATTATTGGCTGATTTGTTAAATTTGGATGAGCAAATTAAGGATGAAGATAAAGCCCTAATTCTGTTGAATTCATTACCTGAAAGTTATGATCATTTAGCAACTACTTTATTATATGGAAAAGATACTGTGAAATAGAAGATGTTGCAAATGCTTTGTTGAATAATGAAACTAGGAGAAGGGATAAGATGGTTGATAGAGAAACTTCTGAAGCGTTGATTGTAAGGGGCAGGACTGAGACTAGATCTGAGTCCAAATCTGGGAAAAAGGGAAACAAATCTCGTTCCAAATCGAGAGGAGTTTCAAAGGACAGGAAAATACCGGCCAAAGATGAATGTGCTTTCTGTCATGAAAGGGGGCATTGGAAAAAGGATTGTCCAAAGCTACGAAATAAGGGAAATTCGACTGCAAATGTGACTGTTGATAATTTAGAAAGTGGCGAGGATGTTTCTTTTGCACTTGCTTCTAGTCCCTCACTTTATCAAGAAGTATGGTTTCTTGATACAGCAGCCTCCTATCATATGTCTTGGAAAAAGGAGTGGTTTACTTCTTTGGAATATATGGATGGTGGTGTAGTTTTGATGGGAAATGATGCACCTTGTAAGAAGGTAGGAATCGGGAAGATTGAATTGCTAATGCACGATGGTCTTATTAGGGAGCTTTCAGATGTATGGTATGTTCCAGATTTGAAAAAGAATCTGATTTCACTAGGTGCTTTGGAGGCCAGTGGTTTGAAATTTGCTAGTGAAGGTGGCATTCTGAAGGTGACTAGCGGATCACTCGTGGTGATGAAAGGGCAAAGAAAGAGGAACTTGTTTTTCTTGCAGGGAAAAACATATTTGGGTCAGGCTGCCAGTGTAACTGAGAAGCCTAAACAGGTTGTTCCCGACTCTACTAGGTTGTGGCATATGCGACTCGGGCATGCAGGAGAAAAGGCCTTGCAGGGGCTTGTGAAGCAAGGGTTGCTTAAAGATGCTAAAGGGTGCAAGTTGGAATTTTGTGAACATTGTGTTTTGGGTAAGCAAACTAGGGTGAAATTTGGTACAGCTGTACATCAGACAAAGGGTATCCTCGATTATGTGCACACAGATGTTTGGGGCCCTACTCAGACACCTTCTATGAGTGGTAGACACTGGTTTGTTACTTTTGTTGATGATTACTCTAGGCGAGTTTGGGTATATACCATGAAGCACAAAGATAAAGTTTTGACATTGTTCACAAGTTGGAAGAAGAAAGTTGAAAATCAGACTGGTAGGAAGATTAAGGTTCTGAGGTCAGATAATGGAGGAGAATACAAGAATGATCCGTTTCTGAAGTTGTGTGAAGATGAAGGGATCCAGAGGCACTTCACAGTTAGGAAGACTCCACAGCAAAATGGGGTTGCAGAAAGGATGAACAGAACCTTATTGGAGAAGGTGAGATGTATGTTAGCACAGTCTGGATTGAAGAAAACATTTTGGGCAGAAGCTGTTATATATGCAAGCCACATCGTCAACCGTTTACCATCAGCAGCACTTGAAGGCAAGACGCCTATTGAGGTATGGAGTGGTAAACCTGCATCTGATTATAGTTTTTTGCATATATTTGGTTGTCCTGCTTATTTTCATGTAACTGAAACTAAACTTGATGCAAGAGCCAAGAAGGCTATATTTGTTGGTTTTAGTACTGGTGTCAAAGGTTACAGGTTGTGGTGTCCAGAACAGAAGAAGTTAGTAATCAGCAGAGATGTCACTTTTGATGAGACCAGCATGATCAGCTCGGGACAGTCGACTGATGGTATAGGACAGTCGACTGGTGAGCAGCAGAAGAGTGGGACAGTTCTTCAACAGGTGAGTAGAAGAAGTTCGGGACAGTCGACTGATGAACAGGAGCAGTCGACTGATGGTCCAAAACAGCAGAATTGTGGGAGCTCGGGACAGTCGACTGGTGGCAATAACCAGTCGACTAGTAGGAGAGTGTTCCAACAGGTGGAGTTAGAAAATTTGTCAGTTGAAAATCCTGTTCCTGTCCAAGATGAAGATGATGTGGTTGATACTGAGATTGATGAAGAAGCTCCTATCCAGCAGGAAGAATCAATTGCAGTAAGAAGGCAAAGAAGAGATATCAAACGACCGTCTCGTTTTACAGATACAGTTGCATTTGCTCTTCCCATTGTGGATGATGAAGTTCCCTCCAACTTCAAAGAAGCCACTAGAAGTTCAGAAAGTGCAGATTGGAAAGTTGCTATGGGTGAAGAGATGAACTCTCTTCATAAGAATAAGACTTGGGATCTAGTGCAACTACCAAAGGGGAAGAAAGCAATCGGTTGCAAGTGGGTGTATACGAAGAAAGAAGGTCCAAAAGGCAGTGTTCGGTTCAAGGCAAGACTAGTTGCAAAGGGGTATGCTCAACAGGAAGGAATTGACTATAATGAAGTGTTCTCTCCAGTTGTGAAGCATCCTTCTATTCGGATTTTGTTGGCATTGGTAGCACAGTTTGACCTTGAGTTGACACAGATGGATGTGAAGACTGCGTTCTTACATGGGGAACTAGATGAAGAAATTTATATGTTACAGCCAGATGGGTTCAAAATTGCTGGGAAGGAAAATTGTGTTTGCAGGTTGAAGAAGTCTCTCTATGGGTTGAAGCAATCTCCAAGGCAGTGGTATTTGAGGTTTGATCAGTTTATGAAGGTGCAGAGATATTCCAGAAGTGAGTTTGATCATTGTGTTTACTTCAGGAAGTTGCAGGATGGCTCTTTCATATATCTGTTATTATATGTGGATGACATGTTGATTGCCTCTAAGAATGCTAAGGAGATTCAAAATTTGAAGAATCAGTTGAGTTCTGAATTCGAGATGAAGGATCTTGGTGAAGCCAAGAAGATACTTGGGATGGAGATAGCTAGAGACAGGGCAAAGGGCACAGTGAGTTTGACTCAGAAGCAATATCTTTTGAAGGTGCTGAAACGGTTCGGTATAGATGAGAAGACTAAACCAGTAAGTACACCCTTAGCCAGTCATTTCAGAATTAGTGCTTCTCAGTCTCCAAGTTCAGATGAAGAGAGACAATATATGGCGAATGTACCTTACACTAGTATAGTTGGCAGTTTGATGTATGCCATGGTTTGTACTCGACCAGACATCTCTCAGGCGGTGAGTATGGTTAGTCGATATATGCATGATCCAGGCAAAGAGCATTGGCAAGCAGCTAAATGGATTTTGAGGTACATAAGTGGCACCACAGATGTGGGTTTGAAATTTGAAAGGGATGACAATATTAGCAGGTTATTGGTTGGATATGTTGATTCAGACTATGCAGGTGATCTAGATAAGAGGCGGTCTACTACAGGCTATTTGTTTACGATGGCTAGAGCACCTATAAGTTGGAGGTCAAATTTGCAGTCCACTGTAGCGTTGTCTACTACTGAGGCTGAATACATGGCGGTTGCTGAGGCCATGAAGGAAGCCATTTGGATACATGGACTTTTGAAGAGCTTGGGGATTCATCGGGAGAAGGTGGAGGTACACTGTGACAGTCAGAGTGCTATTCATTTAGCGAAGAACCAAGTTCATCATTCGAGGACCAAACATATTGATGTCCGTTATCATTTTGTGCGTGATTTAATAAAGGATGGTGATATTCATTTGGTGAAGATTGGAACAGCTGATAATCCTGCTGATATGTTGACCAAAGTTGTTGGAGCAGCCAAGTTCAAGCATTGCATGAACCTGGCTAATATTTTGCATGTTTGATGATTTGGAATGGGGGGTTGGAATAGTGCTTCGCTATTTGTTCGCCTAGTATGTGATATCATACTAAGGTGGAGTTTGGATTTGTTGTTACATTTGATGATGAGCATTTGGAGTATTTGTGGAGATTGCTTGGGCTACTTGGAAGATCTTGCCAAGGTGGAGATTGTTGGTTGGTGGAAGATCTCGCCAAGGTGGAGATTGTAGGATAATGGCTCGATTCTGGTTCAGATTGTTTTGGAGTATCTGCAGCAAAAGAAAGTTACAGCATAAGTCGACTGATAGAAGGATCAGGCGACTGTCCAGAGAGTTTTCGAAGGCTAAAGATACAAGCAGCAGCAGAGGATCAGTCGACTGATCGGTCGACTGCCAGATGGATTGCCAGTCGACTGGTAAGTCGACCAGTCGACTGATGACGGTATTTTGAACTGGATCAGGCCCAATTCGAAAAGGCCCAATAGTTTCCCTATAAATACACTTGTTAGGGTTTTGTAATCTGAGACGAAAATTAGAGATCCCTATTTCGGTTTTGCAGCCGTCATTATTTGTAAGGGTTTGTTTTCGCCCATTGGTGATAATTTGAAGAAGAAGAAACCCCAACCGCCCCGTGGATGTGGGCATGTATTTTGCCGAACCACATTAAATCTGTGTGTCCTTTTGTGTTGGTTTGCTTTTGTGTTTTCTCGCTGGTTCTCTCTTTGTATTCCGCATTGATTCCTGTTGATTTGATTTGTACCGCGCACAACAACACACACACTCTCTCTCTATATATATACTTATTTTATGTTGGATATATAGATATATTCTCAATATAATAGAATATTATTATGTATAATGTTCCATGGGGCAACACGTGCTTTGCACGTGTTATATGTTTAATTATTGGACCGGGTTGAGTAGGCATAAAGCCCAGTGCCCTAAAACCAGTTCATCTCATATAAAAGCTGGTCTAGAAGTAGTGCTCTGTGATATTCTAATACTGATAAGCAGGGTATAATATCTTAAGCAGCTATGAGATATAAACCTTAACCCTAATTACTCATCTTAATCTAACAATCTTAAGATATTAAAATTAATTTCGAGATTAAAGAGAAGAGATTCACCTGAACCCAATGTCGTCGTCGTACGTAGCCGCTTCCGTCGTCGTCATCATGGTCGACGAGAGATCTGGTCGCAAGATCCGTAGGCGACCTCGTCTTCCTCTCGCATTTGTGGTTGGGTCTGTGTGTCAGCCCAGTCGCCAGATCTGGTCCCTCACCTCCTCGACTAGTCGCAGCTCTCGTCGACCCATTGAACGCTGTTCTGGTCGCTGACGCTGCCACACACCGCCGCAGTCACGAGTGCCACCATCGCGATCGCCGCCGTCCAGAGCGTCGATGTACCCCACGGCCAACCCCAGTTGTCACCCTCAGCCATCACAAGAGAACGGGATCTGGGTTTCCCTTCTCCTCACTTATGGTCAGTTGGGTTCTCTCTTATTTTAGTGACAGGGGTTTTGAGCTCAATTCAGAACTGTCCACAACCTGTTTGTTGAAATTCCCCCACTGAGTTCAATCTTTGAAATTGAGATTGGTTTGATTAGAAATGGGTGGGATTTGTTCAAAGAGAGCCGCAGTGGATTGTCCCTTATTGGGTTTGGCACAGATTGAGATACTCCGGATTGTCGATAAGGCTTTCCTCCATATTGAGTCTGTTGTGTGGTGTTTTGGGTGCAATATGGGATAGATCGGATTTGTTTCGAAATAGATTTGACTCTAATCAATTGAAGGGGAAGAGACAGTGAAAGATAAGTTCTTTACTTTTCTCGTATTAAATTTTTGTTAAATATTTTGCTACGTGCTGGAAGTTCAAAACATTCGTTTTAAGCTTTGTTTTTGAATTATAGAATTACTATGATGCTAAGTGGTTAAGTTCGAGAATGTATTAATCATTTGTTTAATTAAATACAAGTTGAACGGTTGTTTTGGCTATGTGCTAAAATCAAATATTTATTTTTGATAAGTTAAACTATATGTTTTGACCATAAAGTTTGGATCTCCAATCAAATTGTTGCTAGAATTAAACAATGCTAATAATTTGTTTAATTGGCTAATTTGTAACAATTTGATGAATGTAGGAACTTTAATGTTACCTACAAATTGCGTATGTTGGAGACGATGGATATGCATCACGGTTGAATAAGTCTGCACCACGCAGGCTTCTCCATCGAATTTGAAAAACACTTCTAACTTGAAGTGTCGGTATGATCTATTCTAATCTTTCTTAGTATTTTCATGTGATGAATGTGTTAACGTTTTGTGCGTTTGATCATATGATTGAGGGTTTTAGATCATAGTTATTCTCGCTTTGGAAAACTAGCATGTTTAAGGTTGTTAAGTGTTTGATCATACTATGTGTATAGATATTTTGACAAATCCATTGTCTGCAGTTTGTGTGAGATTAATATTTGCTTCTCTCATTAAAATAAATAAATGATGCATAAGATCTGTAACAAATGTCCGTAACTTAGATAAGAGCATTTTGTAATGCAGCATATGACTCCATTAGTTACGTTTTGTTCTTTCTCGTTCATTGTACTGTGTGTGCAAAATTGAATTATAAAATATTGGTCATTATCTTGTTTAGCATTTCGAAGATGATGAAGAACAAATAAATGAAAATATAGCTCAATGTGTTTAAGCAAGTAGACATTATTAGAATCACTAGAGAAAGCAAACAATTTTGTAAAATGTGATAGAGTAATTTTGTTTTAACTCCTATAATGTGCATATATTGTCAATCGTATGTATAAGTTGAGTTTAACAAATGAGACAATTAATAATAATAGTTCTAATTGTGTATTGTTCCTAAACATAGCAAATTGGCTAGGATTTGAGAACTATATATTAAATTGTTTGTTCTTGTTAAAACTCATAACTGTGCTAAATGACACTCCATTAAATATGACAAATATGAAAGTTGTGCTCAGATTATGATCACTAGAAAATCATTTAGTACGGTCTCTAGGAGCACACAACTTCTTGAGTCAATACATTCTGATATTTGTGATCTCAGTAGTTTTGGGACTAGATGATATGATAATTGGTCAGAAGTATTTAATTACATATGTAGATGATTATTGAATATTTGTCATACATATATGGAGGATGTAACACTCGCTATTGTGATAAATTAAAATCTAGTTAAATGCTAAAAGTCAAGGGTTCAGTGTTGATGGAGGTGGTGAATATGTTTAATAATTTTAGAGTAATTTGCATTTAGCATAATCTCTAGTGCACTATTTTTACCATTGTCAAACAGTATTGATAAAGTTAGAATCAAACACTCAGTAAAATGTTAAATTCTATATTATTGACTGTTAGTTTGACTTTGAGTAATTATGAGTGATATTACATTATCAATCATATTTCTAATTTGTTACCACACTCTAAGTTACTTACACCTTGTAGATTAACGGTATGAAAACACAAATAATTTTGTCAAAGTGGAAAATGTGGTATGATACATTTGTTAAAGTACATGATCCCAGAAGGCCTAGAGTAGGACCTATAACAAATATTTGTGCATACTTAGAAAGTGTAGAATGTGGTTCTATGGACAGTTTTGGATCTATCTAATTTGGTAATTAGTAGAATCTAGACTTGCAATGTTCTTTGACGATGTGTTCATCAAAGACAAATCTATGAAATTATCAGTCCTACTGTCACGGTCAATGATTCACAGTTTGAATCAAGAACCAGTCCTACTGACACTTAAACTTGAATGACAAATAAGCTAAGAAGAGTCTTTAGTAGACAATGAGATGATTTTATGTCATACAATAATACATTAAATTAGTTGATCTGCCGAAATGGTCTAAAACTATAGTAACTAAGTGAGGTTTTGTAGAAGAAACTTAATTTTGACTGTTCAGTAGCAATTTTAATGCACTTCTAGTAGCTAACAAATTGACCGAGAAAAATGGGGTAGATTTATTTGATGTCTACTCACATGTTTGTCATATTGCTACAATAAGTATTCTTCTTACCCTTACATCTATTGAAAATTTTGTTATTCGTAAAGGATATTTAAACAGTTTTGTACTGGAAAGTTTTGAACTAATATGTTTAGTGAACAAGATTTACAATTTAGTAAAATTATCGTATGCTTTAAAACATGTAATATAGCTAACGTATAAATAATTTGACAAATTTCTCAAAGAGCCTAGTATATGAATTAAGTAATTCAGATTAGTGCCTTTAACTTTGTGTTGTGTCAAATATAATGGCTATTATTTACTTGGTTTTATTGACATACTTGTTGATTGGAAGTGACATCTCTATTATAAATGGAGTTAAATTGTGCTATCCAAATAAATTTAGCATGAAACACCTAAGTGTTGTGGTCACCATATAATGTATAAGGGTGAGTTTTGGTTGGCAAGGGATAACCCTTAGTCAAACTCGATAAATTAATAATGTGTTTCAAAAGTGGGGATATAGTGATTGAAAGTGTGTTTTAAAATACCTTATGATTATGATAAAAGGTTGACACCTAATGATGGTGCAACTATGAGACATGTTGCAAGGCTCAAGTATACAAAGATCTGCACTAAAAAGACATAGCCTTTGAGGTAGGTATGATCTGCAGACTCACTAATAATCTCATACACATTTGAGTGCCCTTAAGAGGCTAATGAGATACTTGAGTGGCACTCAAGAGTTTGCTTTGTGCTACTCAAAGTTTAGTGAAAGTTGACAACTAGTCGAGATGTGTTCACACTAGTAGGAGCAAAAAAATTATGGAGATTAATAGGCAAACAAGCGTTGCGTTCTCATCCAAAAAAATAGACCTCTATGTGTTATCCTCTGCAGGGAAAGAGGCTGAGTGAATTGAATGACTTATTGCTAATTATCCATTTGATAAGTTTAATGTAAATTCTCTAATTCTGTTATGCGACTATCAAGCTATAATGCACTGTAGCTCATTACTCACTCTATAATAGTAAGAGGAGTATATTAAGGCTGAAAGAAGCCTAGTTGAACTTTCTCATAGATACAGCGCAATTGTAACAGGTATGGCTAATGCTCTTGCTAAGAGACTTGAAAGTGATCTAATTATCAAAACCGTGGGGGAAATGGACTTAAAAGCTATTGAGTCAAAGCTTTAACATCCAAGTTGTTTTGAGATTTAGAATCTAATTGGAGCCATAGAAAAGTTCAAACTGAAGTATCAATTTTAGGCAGTTGGCATGCTTTAGATAATTTGAAAAGTTCTATGTAAATTCTGTTAATATATAATTTCATTCCAATTTTGATGATACTATATATTTTCATAATTTAGTTAGAATCATCTCATTATTCCAAAAGAAAGCATGAAAACTTGTCGATGTGTTTCCGATATTTAGAATGGTTGTTATATCATTCCAATTCTGATGATATGACTCTTTTATGGATTCATGTTTCATTCCAATTTTGATGATTCAGAATTAACCATAATTGATTTGACTGTTCTATCATTCCAATATGAAATATAGTATAGTTCTTGTGCAGAAACTATAATAGTTCTTGTTCTTTATTTTATTAAAGAAACTTGATTGTGATGCTTGCGTTATATTTTGTTAAGCTATCGTTAAATTGTACTAAGTTCTTTAGTAGAACCAGATACTTTATGAAATTTGCTAGAATTCTTAGAGATGTGTCTCTTGATATTCTTGTTTTCAATAAGCTAGAAAAGATGGAGGAGTTAAATCTGTCAACATAGATTTCAGAATAATGATTTGCTCAAAATGGAGGAGTAAACATAAAGCAGTTTGCAAGGATATAGTTTTGGTTTATTTATCGAAAGAATAAATTTGTCACTTGTTTAATAAAACTTCTGTTGAGTTTAAGACTCTTGTGTTCATGAGCTTAAAACTCATATTTTGTTCTTGAAGTTTATTTGCTTTGGTTGATTTTGAAACTATGACAGTTTCTCTAGTTGGTTTAGTCATTGTGAACTATTCTGTTTTGATATGGTCTTTGAACTATTTGATTATTTTGGTTTAGTCTCATTTGAACTATTCGAGTTATAATTGATTTAGTCTGTGAACTATATTATTTTTGTGAGCCAATGATTTAACGGGGCATTGCCTAATATATTGAGAATATAGGAGGAGATTGTTGGATATATAGATATATTCTCAATATAATAGAATATTATTGTGTATAATGTTCTATGGGGCAATACGTGCTTTGCACGTGTTATCTGTTTAATTGTTGGACCGGGTTAAGTAGGCATAAAGCCCAATGCCCTAAAACCAGTTCATCTCATATAAAAGCTGGTCTAGAGGTAGTGCTCTGTGATATTCTAATACTGATAAGCAGGGTATAATATCTTAAGCGGCTATGAGATATAAACCTTAACCCTAATTACTCATCTTAATCTAACATTTTATACCCCAATTTATAATTATTTTTCAACATATACTAATGAAAATATGGACTTTTATTTACAACTAATTATTGTCATACTAATCAAACTTGAGCTATATAATTGTTGATTTACTTGTTAAAGGGCTTTTCATATGATGTATCGTTCTGAAGACGTGCCGTAGGCACGTGCCCACGGGAAAATCTAGTCTATATAATAAAATACAAAGAAAGCTATCAAGTGGCTCTCCTTTAATCCCCCCAAAATTAAATGCTCAGATCTAACCTCACAAAACACATTTTTCCCCCAAAAATTTTCCCCCCAAACTCAAATTCAAATCCCCACAAAAACAACTCCTTTATTTATTTAATTATTTCTCTCTCTCTCTCTCTCTCTCTCTCTCTCTCTCTCTCTCTCTCTATATATATATATATATATATATATATATATATATATATATATATATATATATATATATAATGGGAGAAGGCCTTAGTGTCATTTGTAAATCTACCAACATGTGCAACACACATACATAACTAATATAAAGAAGGTTTCAGGTTCAAACTCATACTATATCTGAGTTTTTACTTTTAAAAAATTAAATTTATTAAGACGTGCATCGCACGTGTAAATTACTATATATATATATATATATATATATATATATATATATATATATATATATCTTCCGTTGCAAATGCAAATGTCGTGCTAACGCGTGCACACCACTTAACCCGTCTTGGGGATGACGAGTTAAGGCAAAACACATAACCCGTCATCCCCATTGACGGGTTATGTGTTTTGCCTTAACCCGTTTTCCCCAATGACGGGTTAAGTGGTGTGCACGTTTGCAAACGCTACAGTAGCGTTTGCAACGGAAGAAGGCTCAATATATATATATATATATATATATATATATATATAGTAAGTCTATTAAGAGCTGGGAAGCTGGAATCCTTATCGGGAGCTGGAGATTTCAGCCATCCGATCGATCTTGATCGCGATCGAACGGCTGAGATCTCCAGCCGCTTACACATGGATTTGATCAGGGGTAAAAGGGGTATAATCGAAATCCCCCTATCTCTTATCTTCTCACACTCTCCTCTCTCCCGCTCTCTATCTTTGAGAGGCTCTGATGAAGCCCTAATCCCAGCTCTTATCTTCTCACGCTCTCTCTCCCGCTTTCGAAGATCGTCCCGCTCTCTTCGAAACCCTAATCCCTATCTCTTCTTTTCTCACGCTCTCTCTCCCGATCTTCATCTTCGAAACCCTAATCCACCTCTGTTCGAAACCCTAATCAACACCAAAGTGGAGCTCTCTGTCCCGCTCTCTTTCTTCGTCACTTGTGTAAACCCAAATCCACGATCAACAAAATCTCTAGCCACTTATCTTCAGATCTGTCGAGGGGTAAAAGGGGTATAATCGATTAACCCCTATCTCCCTTATCATCTCAGCACCAAAGAAGAGCTCTCACAAGTTCGTTCTCTCTCTCCGACAGAAAACCGAAACCGCGATAAGGGTTTCGATTTCTTAGCTCATTGGGTTCTGCCTCTCTCAGATTCCGGAGGGAAGTTTTTGACTCTCATAAATGCTTTTATGATTTCTGTTTAATTTCTTGCATTTTCATTTGGTTTTGTATGTAGGCAATGATGAGATTGATTTTGATATAAGTTGGTTACAAAATTTTTGGGCATTGAAATTATTGTTTTCAAGGGTATTTGGTTGTGTGCCATGATAATTATTCAAAGTTGAATAGAGTTTGGGGTGTGAGCGGAAGAGTAGATGGTGAAGAAATGAAATAAAGGTGTTTGAATGTCCAATGCCCTCAACACTTACCTTACATTTATGTGATTTGAGACTAGCTCAATTCATCAAATTTTTGGGCACCGATGACACACAATGATTGATAGTATCAGTATAATTTTTGTAACTGACGTTGGATACGTATGTGTTGGATACTCATTTAAGCCTTTTGGTGTTTGATTATCTCCTTCGGTGTGTTGGTTTAGGCAGTGATGCAAAATACTTTATGATCTGAATAATTATTTCAATCCTGTTTTAAGTATTCTTGATTATATATCTATCATATCCTAGTTGGCGCGGCACGCCAATGCAGTCCTACTTATGAATAGTGTGTTCTGAGCCTACTGGTTTTTTTTAGTCTATATATATTCATGAGTAAGTCTATTATGTGTGCTTGGTCGATTGATTGTGAGAAGATAAGAGATAGGGGTTTTTGATTTTACCCCTTTTACCCCCAAACATTCTGAAGATAAGCGGGATCGAATATGAGTCGTTCCATCGCGATCAATCGCGAATGAATGGCTAAAAACCCCCGCTCTGGATAAGGATTTCAGCTACCAAGCTCTTAATAGACTTACTCTATATATATAAAACAGTTGATGATAAGCTCCAAACAACATAAACAGAACATGAAGTATCAAATGTTTTGATGTTCAGAACAAACAGAAACTATATTTTTTTGGTAACTGATGTTGGATGCGTATGTGTTGGATACTCATTTAAGACTTTTGGTGGTTGATTCTCTCCTTTGGTGTGTTGGTGTAGGCAGTGATGCAAAACACTATATGATCTGAATAATTATTTGAAGCTTGTTGTATTTATTCTTGATTATATATCTATCATATCCTAGTTGGCGCGGCACCCCAATGCAGCCCTAGTTATGAATAGTGTGTTCTGAACCTACTGTTTTTTTTAGTCTATATATATTCATGAGTAAGTCTATTATGAGAGGAGGTCGATTGATCGTGAGTAAGAAAGAGAGATAGGGGTTTTTTTATTTTACCCCTTTTACCCCGAAACATTCTCAAGATAAACGGGATCGAAGATGAGTTGTTCGATCGCGATCAGCCGCGAACGAATGGTTGAAAACCCCAGCTCAGGATAAGGATTTCAGCTCCCAAACTCTTAATAGACTTACTTTATTTATATAAGACAGTTGATGATAAGCTCAAAACAACAGAAACAGAACATGAAGTATCAAATTTTGTAAGCTCCAAACAACAGAAAACTAGATTTTATAGTAACTGACGTTGGATGCGTATGTGTTGGGTACTCATTTAAGCATTTTGGTGTTTGATTCTCTCCAACTGTTTGTTGGTGTAGGCAGTGATGCAAAACACTTTATGATCTGAATAATTATTTCAAGCTTGTTGTATTTATTCTTGATTATATATCAATCATATCCTAGTTGGCGCGGCACCCCAATGTAGCCCTAGTTATGAATAGTGTGTTCTGAGCCTACTGGTTTTTTTTAAACCACATGTTCAGTGTCTGTTGTTCTGAGCTTACAAAATTTGAAACTTCATGCTCAGCTTCTGTTTGTCTTGAGCGTACACAATTTGATACTTCATGTCCAGTTTCTGCTGTTCATTTTCTGTTTGTTCTGAGTTAACAAAATTTGATACTTCATGATGTGTTTCTGTTTGTTCTGGGTTTACCAAATTTGTTACTACATGCTCTGTTTGTGTTTGTTATGAACTTACAAAATTTGATACTTCAGACTCTGTTTGTGTTATTTATGAGCTTACAAAATTACACACTTCATGCTCTGTTTCTGTTTGTTCTGAGCTAACAAAATTTGACACTACATGCTCTGTTTGTGTTAGTACTGAGCTTACAAAATTTGAAACTTCATGATCTGTTTGTGTTAGTTCTGAGCTTACAAACTTTGACACTTCATGCTCTGTCTCTGTTTGTTATGAGCTTACAAACATTTGATACTTCATTATCTGTTTCTGTTTGTTCAGAGCTAACAACACCAGATACTTGTTTCTCAGTTTCTGGTTTTTCTGAGCTAACAAATTTTGAACTTCATGTTCAGCCTCTGTTGTTCTGTGCTAACCTTACACAATTTGATACATTGGTTTGTGATACTGATATTGCTGTTCAGTATGCTTCGAAACAGTTTATGATCTAAATGTTCTGTTGTTCTGAGCCTACTATATTTGCTGAATGATATTTTGTGTTCTGAGCCGACTATATTTTGTAATTATTTTGTCTTTTCTAGGTTAATGAACTATGTTTAATTTTGATTTCAGGTTGATTTCAGCATGAAGTGCTTCTTGGAGCTATTGAATACTGGACAACCCGAAAAGTTGATATTTGGAGCAAAAAAAATTTGTGTTTTTGTTGACACTATACAAAAAACTATATATTAGGAGCAACAAAAATTTGTATACTTTCAGTATTTGTAAAATTTTTCATGTACCTATGCGTTATTGAACATTGTATTACGTTGTAAAGTTTTTGATAAGTTTCAGTTTTTATGTCAAGAACATTGTATTACCTTACAATTCTATGATGATCGAAATTCTTCCACATATTTAGTTCATTACTGTTTTGGTGTCATGATCGAAATTCTGTGATTGTTTTGGTGTATTACACAGCATGAAATATCAAATTTTGTTAGATCATAACAAACAGAGACAGAGCATGAAGCATCAAATTTTGTAAGCTCAAAACTAACACAAACAGAGCATGAAGTATCAAATTTTGTATTCTCAGAACAAACAGAAGTACAGAGTATGAAGTAAAAAAAATTGTAAGCTCAGGAAAACCAGAAACTGAGCATGAAGTATCAAAATTTGTTAGCTCAGAACAACCAGAAACTGAGCATGAAGTATCAAATTTTGTAAGCTCATAACAAATAGAAAATGAGCATGAAGTGTCAGATTTTGTAAGCTCAGAACTAACACAAACAGACAATGAAGTATCAAATTTTGTATTCTTAGAACAAACAGAACAAACAGAGTATGAAGTAAAAAAATTTGTAAGCTCAGGAAAACCAGAAACTGAGCATGAAGTATCAAAATTTGTTAGCTCAGAACAACCAGAAACTGAGCATGAAGTATCAAATTTTGTAAGCTCATAACAAACAGAAAATGAGCATGAAGTGTCAGATTTTGTAAGCTCAGAACTAACACAAACAGACCATGAAGTATCAAATTTTGTATTCTCAGAACAAACAGAACAAATTTTGTAAGCTCATACAAAACTGAACTAAAAACAGATTGTGGATTTGATAACTGTAGATTTGAAGTAAATAGTTATTGATAGATACTTTTGTTTATGATAACTATGGAGATGTTAACAGCTCATGCTTATTTCTTTATCATGTTGTTGTTGTTGTTGTCGTCCTCGTTTATATAAAACCATCATCAGTAAAGATTAGATCTTTATGGGTATTACTCCATTATTGAATCCAAACTTTGAGTAGATATTGTTGAAATGAGTTAGATTGTTGTCGTCCTCATTTATATAAAACCATCATCAGTAAAGATTAGATCTTTATGGGTATTACTCCATTATTGAATCCAAACTTTGAGTAGATATTGTTGAAATGAGTTAGATTGTTGTTTGATAGAAAATCACCCAATGATAGTTAAGTTGTTGTTTGAGAAGATTCCAGTTGTTTCGGGAGAGATTAGATCCATGCTCTTCTCCAATCCTAATGTATTCTTAGTTCTTAGGAAAGGATGCTCCATGTTGTTACCTTTTTAGAATAGAAAGTTCATTTCAAGAACTTACTCTCGGGGTGCATTCTCAAGAACATGGTGAATGTTGTGCAATCTAGTTATCTAAATAAATAGATAATCTGGACACAAATTAAAAACCTCGCAAGTGTACGAATCGTTTATAGAAGCGTAGTGAAAAGCAAGGGTCGATCCCACAGAGATTGTAGAAGTTAACTTACTAACCAATAAAACAGAAATAAGAATCTTAAGGTGTTGTTCTAAAAGAAATGACTCGATCAAGTAGTTCTGAATCACAATGTTTATTAAGTAGTTGGGCTTTGATTTCCACCTATAGTCAATAATGCTAAGTCACCTTCTTCACTACCCTAATTACTCATGTTCGTTCCTTTAAGGGCATGGTATCTACTCCTTAAAGTATTGTTTCCCTAAGCCAAGAATTAGGCATGGTATCTACTCTAATTCGTTTCTTTCCTTAAGTATTTAGCATGGTATCTACTAAGTTGCACTTAAAGAAAACATAAGAACAATGGAAACGAACAAACACTCGAAGTTCAAGAAATTGGTATCAGATCTAGATCCTTCAAGTTGATTAAACCAAGAATCCCTAAAGATTCCTGTGTTACAAGCTACGAGCACGAGATACGGGTCGTCTCTATACTCATATAACAGATTCAGATTTATAATATGCAAACTTGATAATCTCAGGTTTAATCAATAAGTAACAGAATAGCATTCAGAAGAATATAAGCATTACATGACTACGGCTTCAATCTACCCAACTATGAAATTAGTTGCACATAATACAACCTTTATTGATTAATAAAATAGAATTCATGACTCTACAATAAAAATAAAAGTAAAAGGAAGAACAGAAGAACACTGATTTGTATGATGTTGAACTTGAGCCCAATCAGTAGTCGACTTGTTCTCCTCCTTCTTTGATGCTGGTATCTTGATGCTTGCTGGTTGATCGGTCGATGGTTCCGTCCTTCCCCTCTTCTAGAATAATGCCTCTTGGTTGATATTTATAGAACACGGGAAGAGAATTAGGGTTTGCACTTTTTGCAGAAAAGTCCTCTTCTTTCGTTTATTTCTTTCCTTATTTGATCTGCATTTTATTTCTTTCTCTTTTCTTCTTTTCTTCCTTTTCTGCTAACCACGTGCTCTTGCCAATCCCTGGTCTCTAGCTTTGATTGTTGGAGAAGTTGTTATTCGCAGATAACCTGGGTTTGGATAACTTAATTTTGCTTCGTATTTGGATGAGGATGAATCTTCGCTGTTCTTATCTTTTGACTCCGCCGAATACCAGTCGACTGTTGTTGGGGTAAGTCGACTGTGCCGAGCAGCTTCAGCCTCTCTGACCAGTCGACTGTTTGAAGAACCAGTCAACTGTTGCTCTGCAGTTCCCTGTGTATCATCCTCTCAGTCTGTATTAGTCTTGAATCTGCTTCGTTTTGTGCTTTTAGGCTGTTTCCTATGGAAAAGAGAAAATAAGAGTAAAATACCACATATAGAGCATTTAAATGTCTAATTGCACTACGATTATTGCTCCTAAATGTGAATATTATTGGGTTCATCAGTGAGATTACTTCTCTTCTTTGTATTTCATTTTTGAACATCAAATCAACAACTTTATTACAATTGTTCATTAATTAATTTCCATTCACTTGTTCAAACTCTTTATTGTTAGGTAATTTGTCAGGTAATGTTTGCATCTCAAGAATAGTATGTGGAACAAGAAGATCAGCTACAATATGTCAGGGAAGTATTCAATTCTCCAAATAGTCTGTTACATTCATGTGATTGTGAGTTTGCTTCCTTGTTGGATAACTTGGATTCTAGTTTTAAAAGTGATGATGAGATGGATTATGTTTATGAAGTTGCACACTATAAATCATTTATTTAATGATTTGTAGGAGTGACTTGTGATGAATTAATCCTATCTGAGCTTTATTTTTCCTAATTGGTTATAAGTGATGATGAGATAGATTATGTTTCTGAAGTTGCACACTATGATTTAATGATTAATAGGAGTGACTAGTGATGAAATAATCCTATCTGAGCTTTACGATTGTCACTTCACTGAATGTTGCTAAATTCCCTTGTACCGAGGTTAAACATTTTTCACTTTATGATGTGGTTATGGTGGTGTTATTTGGAGCCTATAGATTTTTGCATCTCTTGTTGTTCTGACCTTGCAGATTATTTTGCAGTTGTTGTTCTGAGCCTACAGTTTTCTTTGCTGTTGTTGTTGTTCTGAGCCTACAGATTTTTACGTATGTGCAATTCATTATAATTAATATATTTACGTATTTGCTTCTGATATTATTGGGTGAATTAAATTGTGCAGGAATTCAAGAGGAAGAACATGAAGGATGTTAGTGGAGAACCCGAGAGCCTTGAGAACATTCTCTTCGACTGCCCATTTTTGACCCATTGAGAATGTTTCAAATGTTAGGAAGTTTAAATGTCTTTTACTGTGTTGGTCATGTATAGATTGTAAGGGAAATAATGAAAGTCGAAAGTTAAAACTAGTTTGTGGTTACAAATCTGTTATGAATCCTTTTGTATAATCTCCATTTGGTGTACACATTGGTTGGTGGTTGGTGGTGTTCAGTTTATGTTGTTCTGAGCTTACACATTTTGAACATCATGTTCAGTTTCTGTTGTTGAGAGCTTACTCATTTTGATATTCATGTTCAGTTTATGTTGTTCTGAGCTTACACATTTTGAACTTCATGTTTAGTTTCTCTTGTTCTGATCTTATACATTTTGATATTCATATTCAGTTTCTGTTGTTCTGAGTTTACACATTTTGAACATCATGTTCAGTTTCTGTTGTTGAGAGCTTACTCATTTTGATATTCATGTTCAGTGTATGTTGTTCTGAGCTTACACATTTTGAACATCATGTTCAGTTTATGTTGTTCTGAGCTTACACATTTTGAAATTCATGTTCAGTTTCTGTTGTTCTGATCTTACACATTTTGATATTCATATTCAGTCTGTTGTTCTGAGCTTACACATTTTGAACATCATGTTCAATTTCTGTTGTTGAGAGCTTACTCATATTGATATTCAGGTTCAGTTTATGTTGTTCTGAGCTTACACATTTTGAACATCATGTTCAGTTTATGTTGTTCTGAGCTTACACATTTTGAACTTCATGTTGAGTTTCTGTTGTTCTGACCTTACACATTTTGATATTCATATTCAGTTTCTGTTGTTCTGAGCTTACACATTTTGAACATCATGTTCAGTTTCTGTTGTTGAGAGCTTACTCATTTTGATATTCGATATGGCTAAAAAATGGGGTTAAATCGGAACCGTCCAAATCGGGCACGAATCTTGAAGCCCAGGAGTAAAACGGTAATTTCACCTACCAATAGGTCTGAAGCGAGTACTGGTTCTCCTCCTCGGAGACCCACTAACCTGCGAACGGATCCACCTCAACTGGGTGCGGGTTTCAACCCGCAGCAAACCCGGTCCAGGAAGGATAGAATTAGGGTTACTGATTAATCCTAATCAATGGCCCTGATTCATATCTATCCTTTCACTGGGGATTAGGGATTACATTCCTTATCTAACCACAGGGATTACATTCCTAATCTGATCCTAGCGGCACCTATAAATACCCCCCACCCATCTCTATTAAGAGGTAATCAATCTTTTGCCAGTTATACGCTCTTTCATAATCACTTCTGATTACTAACTTGAGCGTCGGAGGGTGCGTCGCCGGGAACAACCCCGGTGTCTCGCACTTTTTGCAGGTGAACGGCGGGAGCAACGGTCAAACTCCGGCGGAACAGGTAACAGGTTTGCTATTCAAAGTTTTCCAAGAATCCACAAATACTATCTGTTTGCCCCCACACCAAATTCAGCGGCAACAGATTGGCGCCGTCTGTTGGAAATCAACGAATAGCAGCCTTCCCTCTTCCCGTTGGTCAGACCTTCTCTAGCCATGCCTCCTAGGAAAGTAAGATCTAGAGGGTCCAACCGCGGACCCAACCCCGATCAGCAACAAGAAGTCCCCATCCAGCCCGCTCAGCAGCAGGGGCAACTTCCTCCTCAAGCAGAGGACCCTTTCCAACAGGACTTGCCTCCCCCTCAGAATCAACAACCTCCTAAGGGTCCCAACCCGCAGAAACAACCTCTCCATCCGGACCACGTCTCCATCCACAATGCCTCTTCGGACTCTATGGCCTCCCACAATCTCCGAGCTTCCGACCTTCGCAACACCATCCTCAATCGGCAGAAGGATGAGGATCTTCGCTGCCGTCTGGATGAAAAGCGGGCCCGAGAGGGAGCCTCCCGCCAGCAATGTCCGGATGAGCGATCTCCTCACCGCCGAGACTACAGAAGGTCCCCTATCCGAAGGGGGCAGAGAGAGTCCCCCGAGCATCACAGGAGAAGACCTCATTCCCCTGCCGGTCAGCAACATCCTAGGAACGATGAGGCACCCATCACCCGTGCTGAGTTCCAGCAGTTCCAAGCAACCATCCTACAAGCTCTCAATCTCCGTCCCAACAATGCCAATGCTCCAAGGATTCCCACTCCTCCTCCGGTCCGAAGTCCTCGCCGACGGTCCCTAACTCCTCCTCCAGCTCCTAGCAACCCCCGGCACATGCCAAGTCCTCGTCGCTCCAGGAGCTACCGTCGTCGTAGCCCCCGCTCTCCCTCGTACGAAGACGAGTCTAGAGGCTCGGCTGATTACCGTCGAAGGGATGACGCTATCTACCGCTGTCTCCACGAAATGGAGAGGCACTTGGGTTAGTTAGATCGAGAAGAAGAGCTTAGAGGAAGGACCCTTCGTCCTAGTCGACCTCCTTTTTTTCGAACCATAATGGATGCACCCGTACCAATCGGCTTTAAGCCTCCTCAATTCGAGACTTATTCCGGGGAGACTGACCCCGTTGATCACATCGAAATCTTCAAGACCCTCATGCTCATCCATCAAGCTTCTGATGCTCTGCTCTGCAAAACCTTCCCCGCAACTCTGAAGGGCCCAGTTCGAGAATGGTACTCTCGCCTTGCCCCATCCTCAATATTCTCTTTCGAGCAATTTGAGACCCTCTTCGTCACCCACTTCGTGAGTAGCCGCAGAACTGAGAAGACCAGCATCTCGCTACTCTACCTCCACCAGAAGAAGGGTGAGAAGCCGAGAGACTATGTGAAAAGGTTCACAGCTGAAGCCAGGTCCATAGCATCCCTCGACCAGTCGGTCGCTGCAGCAGCATTTCAATCCAATGTCCTCAACTCCAGCCTCCGCTCCCCCCTCGCCAAGAAGCCCCCACAGAACTTCTCTGACCTCTTCCTCCGGAGCGAAAAGTATATTCGGGCCGAAGAAGCTGAGCACCGCCCCAACTTGGAGGGGTCTTCCTCCGGGTCTAAGAGAAAGGGAACAGAAGAGGAAGGGGCCAAGAAGCTCCAGAAGGATAATGGCGGCCAGCGCCGACCTCCCCCTAGATTTGAAAATTTTACTCCCCTTAATGCCAACATCTCCACAATTCTTATGGAAGTTGAGAAGGAGGGGGTAATACCTCCAGCACCAAAAATGAACACCCCCGGCAAGAAGAGGGATAAAGAGAAGTGGTGCCGTTATCACCGGGACCATGGCCACGACACCAATGATTGTCGGGCCTTAAAGAATGAGATAGAAGCCCTCATCCAGAGGGGCCAGCTGACCAGGTTCGTGAGAAAGGACCGAGCCGACCTTCCTCCCCCGCCTCGGGGGGCTAATAAGCGTCCTGAACGCGATGAAACGCCCGACTTCGAGGAGGAGCGTGTCCTGCACCTCATTCATGGGGGCCCAATGGGGGGCTCCTCCAACTCCTCTCGAAAGGCATTTATAAGGGCAGTCAATTCGGTTCGTGCCACCCCTCCTCCTAAAGGCCTCGGAGTGTCCATCACATTCACAGATGAAGACCGTGAGGGTGTCCGAACGCCTCATTGTGACGCACTCGTCATCAGCCTCCACATGGCGAACTTCAAAGTGGAACGGATCCTAGTGGACAATGGCAGCTCCGTTAACATCCTCTTCCTCGCCGCTTTCAAGGGCCTCAAACTATCTCGAGACAGACTCAAGCCCGCCGGCTATACGCTCCATGGGTTCACGGGAGTGCCAGTGACTATTGAAGGGGTGATCACCCTGGACGTAACCACTGGCAAAACTCCTACCACCCGAATGGAGTCGATGGACTTTATGGTCGTGGATGTCCCTGCAGCTTACAATGTCATTTTGGGTCGGCCAGGCCTAGCTGCCCTTGAAGCCGTCCCTTCCGCCTATCACCTAAAGATGAAATTCCCCACCCGGGTAGGAGTAGGGGAGGTAAAAGGAAATCAGGAAATGGCCCGCAAGTGCTACATGACCTCCACCCTCGGTCCAGTCCTCTCCCTCGAAACCCTGGAAATCCCCCAAGATGTTGCCCGACCAACGTCCGAGCCGGTGGATGAGTTGGAGGAAGTGCTCTTCTCTGAGCAGGATCCAAGCCGAAAGTTCTTTATTAGCAAGACCCTCCCATCTGCCCTATGCTCCGACATAGTCCAGTTCATTCGAAGGAACTGATACCTATTTGCTTGGTCAGCTGCAGACATGCCCAGAATTTCCGAAGAACTCTTGGTCCACCACCTCAGCGTTGCTCCGGGCACCAAACCGGTCCAACAGAAGAGGCGCAAGTTCGCCCCCGAGTGCCAGCTAGCTATAAAAGAGGAGGTGGACAAGATCTTAAAGGCCCGGTTCATACAAGAGGTAAACTATCCCGAATGGTTGTCGAATGTAGTAATGATGAAGAAGTCCAATGGGACCTGGAGGATTTGCATCGATTTTACCGATCTCAACAAGGCTTGCCCCAGGATCCCTTCCCTCTTCCAAGTATTGACACTTTGATTGACGCCAGTTCGGGTCATGAACTCCTCAGCTTCATGGACGCCTTCTCAAGCTACAATCAGATCCGGATGTTCCCCCCAGATATCCCGAAGACCTCATTTGTGACCGACCAGGGCCTCTACTGCTACAGGGTTATGCCCTTCGGTTTGAAGAATGCAGGCGCCACATATCAACGCCTCGTCAACAAGGTTTTCCAAGCTCAAATCGGCCGGAATATGGAGGTATATGTTGACGACATGCTTGTAAAAAGCATCCGAGGGGCCGATCATGTGACCGACCTACAGGAGGCGTTCAATGTACTGAGAAAACACAACATGAGGCTCAATCCGAACAAGTGTGCGTTCGGAGTCTCGTCAGGAAAGTTCCTCGGCCTCATGGTCAGCCAACGAGGAATCGAAGCTAACCCTGAGAAAATCAAGGCCATATTAGACATGGCCCCTCCCAAGAACGTTAAGGAAGTTCAGAGGCTGACAGGCCGCCTAGCCATTATAGGGCGTTTCCTCTCGAAGTCAGGGGAGAAGTGCCTCCCCTTCTTCAAGGCTCTCAGGGGGGCTAAAGGCTTTGAGTGGGGTCAGCAGCAACAAGATTCATTCGACCAGCTCAAGGCTTACCTCGTCAATCCTCCTCTCCTCAGCAAACCAATTCCTGGTGAACCCCTCTACCTCTACCTGGCAGCCTCCGAGCAGACCCTCAGCGCCGTTCTCGTGAGGGAAGAAGATAAGACCCAAAGGCCCATATATTACGTGAGCAAGGTACTTCGAGATGCCGAGCTCTGCTACCCGAGGATAGAAAAGATGGCTTATGCCCTAGTGATGGTCGCAAGGAAGCTTCGCCCATATTTTCAGTCCCATTCGGTGGTCGTTCTTACCGACCAACCGCTGAAGCAAGTGCTCCACAAGCCAGAGACCTCCGGTCGCCTTATGAAGTGGTCTATCAAGCTGAGATAACATGATATAACGTATCAACCTCGGACCGCGATCAAGGCTCAGGCCTTAGCAGAATTCATAGTTGAAAGTACCATCCCTGAGTTCAGCCAAGCAATGAAGGGACCACCTGTCTGGTCGATTTATGTGGATGGCTCCTCTTGTAGCGAGGGAAGCGGAGCCGGGGCATTCTAGCCGGCCCAGATGATTTCATCCTCAAGTACTCTCTCCGCATCAACTTCAAGGCCTCGAACAATGAAGCAGAGTACGAAGCACTCATAGAAGGCCTCGGAATGGCTCGCAATGCAGGGGCGCAGCGCCTTCGGATCTTTAGCGACTCTCAGCTGGTCGTGAATCAGGTCCTGGGCGAGTATGAGGCACAAGATGATCGAATGGTTAAGTATCTAGCCAAGGTCAGGAATCTCATGGCCCTATTTGAAGAAGCCCTCATCCAGCGAATCCCCCGAGAAGAGAATGCCCAGGCCGATGCCCTCTCCAAGTTAGCCTCCTCCTCCCTCCAAGGTCTCGAGCAGACCGTCTTGATTGAGGTACTCCTGAAGCCAAGTATAGAAGATGAAACTTCCGATTCTATGGAGTCTCTACCTGTCCTGCTTCAAGATGACTCGATGAAACCCCTCGCTGAGTTCCTGAGGGATGGGCTCCTCCTCGAGGATCCTAAGGAAGCTCGCCGGGTGAGAACCCGAGCAGAGTGATACACACTTATCGAGGGCATCCTATACAAGCGCTCCTTCACACAGGTAGACGGTAGGCCTTATTTGAGATGCCTCTCCTCCGAACAAGCCGACTACGCCCTGCAAGAACTTTACGAAGGCATCGGCGGGGCACATTCAGGGTCTAGATCCTTAGCCCGCAAAGTGTTGAATTATGGATATTTCTGGCCTACTCTCCTAAAAGATGCCGAACGGCACGTTCAGCAATGCAGCTCATGTCAGAAGTACTCCAACATCCGTCGCCTCCCACAAGCTCCACTCACTTCCCTATCAAGTCCAATCCCTTTCGCAATGTGGGGAATGGATTTACTAGGGCCATTCCCACGAGCTCCCGGCCAGTTCAAATTCTTAGTCGTGGCAATTGACTACTTCTCAAAGTGGATAGAGGCCGAGCCCTTGGCCACGATCACTGAGAACAAGGTACTTCAGTTCTTTTGGAAGAAAGTAATCTGCCGATTCGGTGTTCCTCGGGTTCTCATAACAGACAACGGAACCCAGTTCACCAGGGCTGCCTTCCAAGCTCTCTGTGAAGACCTCGCAATCCAACACCGATTCTCCTCCATTTCCCATCCACAGTCGAATGGCCAAGTGGAGAATGCTAACCGACAGATCCTCTCCGGTATTAAGAAGTGGTTGGATAAATGCTCTAAAGGCTTATGGGTCGATCAGCTTCCTAACGTGCTGTGGAACTACCGCACTACAAAATGGACCCCCATAGGAGAGTCCCCATTCAATCTCACCTATGGGTCCGAGGCTATGATCCCCCTAGAAGTTGATATACCCTCTCCTCGTCTAATGGCTTATGAAGAAGAACAAAATGCAGAGAGCTCCGAGCAAATCTATACCTGATTGATGAGATCCGAGAAAGAGCTGCCATTCGTCAACAAAGCTACCGAAGAAGGCTCGAGTTGGCATAAAATAAGAGAGTCCGTCCTACCGACCTCAAAGAAGGGGACTTGGCCCTCAGAAAGTTAGCCATCTCTTTTCCTGGACAGAAGAGCAAACTAGCTCCAAATTGGGAGGGACCCTATAAGATCACCAAAGTAGTTCAGCCCGGGACATACAGACTAGAAGACCTCTAAGGCAGAGAGATCCCCAGGACTTGGAATGCCGACCATCTTTTGAAATACCAAGAGAGAGCACTAACGCCTCTCTAAGTGTTCTGGGATGTCGAACCGTTCCCCTCCTTTTACTTGTATTTTTTCCTTTATTTCTCTCTTGTAATAACGGCTCGCAACTTTAGAAGCAGCCGACCATTAGTCATCAATAAAGAAAGCTTTTTCATATTCTACTTGTAAAATTGTTTGCATCTCTCTGCTTTTACTCTTCACCCTAACGATGGTTCGGAGTCCAACACTTGGCTCGATTCTACTTCACAAGTTCGCTCTCAAGCGAGCTAGAAGTAGGTCGCCATTCGGAACTGCTCCCACAACCGTTGAAAAACTCTAACGATGGTTCGGAGTCCAACGCTTGGCTTGATTCTACTTCGCAAGTTCGCTCTTAAGCGAGCTAGAAGTAGGTCGCCATTCGGAACTGCTCCCACAACCGTTGAACAACTCTAACGATGATTCGGAGTCCAACACTTGGCTCGATTCTACTTCGCAAGTTCGCTCTTAAGCGTGCTAGAAGTAGGTCGCCATTCGGAACTGCTCCCACAACCGTTGAACAACTCTAACGATGGTTTGGAGTCCAACGCTTGGCTCGATTCTACTTCGCAAGTTCGTTCTTAAGCGAGCTAGAAGTAGGTCGCCATTCGGAACTGCTCCCACAACCGTTGAACAACTCTAACGATGGTTCGGAGTCCAACACTTGGCTCGATTCTACTTCACAAGTTCACTCTTAAGCGAGCTAGAAGTAGGTCACCATTCGGAACTGCTCCCACAACCATTGAACAACTCTAACGATGGTTTGGAGTCCAACGTGTAGCGCCCCGATTTCCGACACTGGAAAACCGTGACACGAGCCAAGACCTTTTCTTCAATTAGTCACAATACACAGAAAAAACAGGAGAATTTAAAACTTTTTATTCAATACACAATGTGTTACAAGTCTGAATATTGTACAACTGTAATACCTTACAATAGAGTTACAATATTACCTTTACATTTCTAAGTATTACAAACTTCAACATCTTACATCAGAGTACTTCTCAACTAATACATAATCAGTACATAGACTGCAGCGGAACTAAACGTAACACTGACTCCTTGCTTTCCTTGCCTTGAGTCCTCCTGAATTTCGCCTTTGTACTTCGGCGATCCAGTACCTATGGAAGTGGGGACGTCAGTATTCACTGACGCTTAAAGGCTGATCATATAGCAGCGAATCTTCCAAATAGTATACAAAATATAGCAATGGTGTTAGTGTAGTTTAAGTGTTCGTGAGTGCTATGGCTAGACTCTAATGCAATGTTTAAATAGAACTAGGACGCTTCCTATTCTAATGTCAGCAAGTCTCCGAAAGCAACATGCAGCCCATACTACATGCGACTCCATCTCAAGCCGTTTCTCCATATATAGGGATTGAACCCGCGTTATGAACTTCTAATTGTACACAACCTGTTCCTGACACCTACACATGACTCGCGAGGCTGCAGATGTGGTCATGTGCCACTGTTGCATTTCGCCCGTGGTGTCTATGTTCGCCACCGCGACCCGGCTAACCGGACCTCACTCAAAATAGACGAACCCAATATATCGGGCGTCATTCCAAAAATCAAATCATAGGGTTTCGCAAGCGCATGGTAGCACGAAGCCTACCCTGTGGCACCCTCTGGGGTATCACAAGCGCAGGACTGCACAATGCATCCTGTGGCACCCCTAGCCACGGTACTTCAGGAATTAACAGCACGAGATACGCAATCCGTGTCCTCAACTTGTGAGACGGCACCGTACGTATCCCTTTGACGGGAAGGTACAACCCAGTACACCACCTATGATCTGCCTCAAGGGATGAGTTAGTGTAAGGGGCCCCCTACCACTGACTCCTCTCTCCCGGCAAAAGGGTTTAAATAACTGATCCTTGTAAGTCACTATCCTAATGATGTCCCTGACTCGAACAATCCTAGGGGTGACAATATTATAAACACAACCTGCTAGGCCTTTAATTTAGGCTTCGCAAGACAACTCTACTAGGCTGCTCAACCTAGACTTACCAGAATCCCTCAGGATCTGGTTCGTGGCTCATCGATCCAAGACTTTGGCTGTGCGAATATACACGCATGCCGCTACCCTAGACTTGGATTTTGTCCATACTCCGGTCCTCGATCAACCTACCCTGGTTAAGATTTGACGGTACACAAGGAGCGACTCCTCCACAGTTCCTTAGGGTAAGAAAACATATGTCTTGATGGTCGATAGCCCTTAGGGTGGTAACATCACCCTAGACGAGCACAACGAACTGTGTACTAGCTGACAAGCTATACACGAGTAACAACCACATACGAGCCAATAAGCTACGTATGAAACAATAACTACCTACAAGCCAGGCGGGCCTCGTAGGAGATAACCATGTACATACCAGCCAAATAGGCCGCGTATGAGACCAACAGCTACGCACGGGCTGGTTGGACCGCGTACGAGACAACGACCTACATACGAGCCAACTAAGCTACGTATGAGACCCACGGCTACGTACGGGCCAGTCGAGCCACGTACGAGCACAACCATGTGCAAACAACCATACAGGTAATCAATCTTAAAAGCAACCAAACGTGCTTACTAACAAACTTAATCTTCTATTGTTAGAAGCAACAGAAGAATCTACTAGTAGTCTATGATCGATATTCTACTAAGGAAGAACCGAAGGCGACATAATAGCCTTTATCAAACTAACTATTACTAGTGGTTTTCCCGATCTTATTACTTCGACCTATAGTGCCTTAAGTACGGCACACAATTCCAAGCATATTCCTACGACAATCTAATCATATAACACAACCACCATGATACTCCTATGTATGAAGGTGATTAATGCTTATGCTTACATCGAGCTCAAGCATGAAAATCACTTACGACCTAGACATAAAGTCCACTATAGTCAAGCGTAGGTTACAAATTGATCATGGAAGCTTACTACTTATCATGACTAATCACCACAATCCAACTAGTATGAACAAGCAACACTCCAAGGCATAGTAGGTAGTTCTAACACTACTCCTACAATATTCTAAGCAAGTATTTGAACTTTAGCATGGTATAGAACACAATATAAAGTCACTACAACTAACCATAGGTAGTTCCTTTACTCTAAGCATGGATATCATAGTATGGATGTCATTAACTTAACATGATCAATAATTAGCACGATACCCACTTACTTAGCATGAATCATGCTCATCCACTAACATAGCATGAACAACACTTATCTAAGCATGGGTACCATGTAAACATGAGTATTCATATAACCTAGCATAGTATACAACTTACTCACAATCTAAACTAGCATGACATACAACTTTCTTATAGTTAAGCTAGCATGGCATACAACTTACTTGTAGTTAAGCTAGCATGGCACATCTATAATTAAACTAACATGGTATATCACATACCTACAATTAAACTAACATGGTATATCACATACCTACAATTTAAATTAGCATGATATACAACTTTTCTACTATCATCCAAGCATGAATCTTTATTAAGCATAAATGACTACTAAACATGAATGTTTTACTAAACATGGATAACTACTAGTATGAACATTCAACATCCCTAAGTATATATGTATATATACTTCTAACATGGTAAGTAATTTTATCATAGATCCTACAACATTCTAGGCACAATTAATCTAAACATGGTAGGAAACTCTTAGATTGTATCCTACAACATGTTAAGCATAAATGAGTGGATCTAAGCATGGTAGGAAACTCTTGGATTGTATCCTACAACATTCTAAGCATAAATAGAATAATCTAAGCATGGTAGGAAACTCTAGAATTTGTCCTACAACATTCTAAGCACGAATGAGTGAATCTAAACATGGTAGGAACTCTTAGAATTTGTCCTACAACATTCTAACATCATTAAGCATACTAGATATTTTTTAGAGTGAATCCTACAACATTACAAAGCATGATAGGAAAAGAATCCTACAACATTCTAACCATAAAGCATGGTAGGATATTTTTAGAAATCATCCTACAACATTCTAAACATGATAGGATAATTATAGAAGCAATCCTACAATGTTCTAAACATGATAGGATAATTATAGAAGCAATCCTACAATATTCTAAACATGATAGGATAATTATAGAAGCAATCCTACAATATTCTAAACATGATAGGATAATTATAGAAGCAACCCTTCAATATTCTAAACATGATAGGATAATTATAGAAGCAACCCTACGATTAACTAAGCATGAAAACATGGTAGGATATTTTTAGAAAGCATCCTACAACTAGTTAAGCATGAAAACGTGGCTTCTAAATATTTTTAGAAGTGATCCTACAACATGTAAAGCATAAATATGGCTTCTAATATTTTTAGAAGTGATCCTACAAAATGTAAAGCATGAATATGTCTTCTAAATATTTTTAGAAGTGATCCTACAACATGTAAAGCATAAATATGGCTTCTAATATTTTTAGAAGTGATCCTACAACATGTAAAGCATGAATATGGCTTCTAAATATTTTTAGAAGTGATCCTACAATATGTAAAGCATGAATATGGCTTCTAAATATTTTTAGAAGTGATCCTACAACATGTAAAGCATAAATATGGCTTCTAATATTTTTAGAAGTGATCCTACAACATGTAAAGCATAAATATGGCTTCTAATATTTTTAGAAGTGATCCTACAACATGTAAAGCATGAATATGGCTTCTAAATATTTTTAGAAGTGATCCTACAACATGTAAAGCATAAATATGGCTTCTAATATTTTTAGAAGTGATCCTACAACATGTAAAGCATGAATATGGCTTCTAAATATTTTTAGAAGTGATCCTACAACATGTAAAGCATAAATATGGCTTCTAATATTTTTAGAAGTGATCCTACAACATTTTACTACTACTACTACTCCTATTTTAATCAAAACATAACACACAATCATCCACTACTACTACTACTACTTCATTCTTATTAAGAACACAACTTACTACTACTACTTCATTTTAATTAAGAACCCAACATACAATCTACTACTTTATGGACATAACACATCTATAGTTACTTACTACTACAACATACCATCACTACTTTATTTAATCAACCATACTACTACTACCTTATTAATCAACATATCTTTACTACTTTATTCTTTTAGCATACTACTACTTAGTTGCTTACTAGTCTTTATTATTACTAGTGATAAAGAAAAGATCATTTTTATTTATTTTATTCTACAACTAGTAAATATGAAAGAAAAATATCTCTTTTTATTATTTCTACAACTAGTGATTAAAAGAAAGATCTTTTTAATAGCTACAATTAGTGATCAATAAAAAGAAAAGATCTTTTTAATCTACAACTAGTGATTAATAAAGTAAGAAAGATCTTTTTAATCTACAACTAGTGATTAGTAAAAAGAAAAGATCTTTTTATTAGGACATATGCTTTTTATCATTAGTTCAATGTTCAATCAAAGTCCTACAACCAACAATGGTTGAAATGCTCATATGCTTATGTATACTAAGTCCTACAACCAACAATGGTTGTATGTTCAACATTATGCAATATGTGAGTTCTTAGTCCAATAACATACAAAACAACAACTACAAATTTAAAGGTGTGATCTTTATGTATTTTAGTAGATACTACTACTCCTTTCTTTCTTTTTCATTCAACATTCACAACAACATAACAACACACCCAAAAAAAACAAAGGAAACAAAACAAGAAGGTGAGAAGAAGAAGTCAAACAACAAAACAAACAACCAAACAAACAAACAACCAAAGAAAGAAGTATGAAGAAACCCCCACCTAGTTCTCTTTTTGGAAGGACTAGCTTGCTAACCTTCTCCTTCCCCTAGCTTTTAGAAAGCTTCTAATCAACCTACAAAACAAAACTCTCAAGTTATTTTTTTGTTCTCTCTTTCTTTTCCTTTCTTTCTTTCTTTCTTTCTTTTGTTTTCTAAAATGAGAGAAGGGGGAGAGTGATGGGGTGTTTATAGAAGAGACTAGGAGTGGTAAGTGCACCACATTGGCACAAAATAACCCCAAGAAGTGGTGGCCGGCCATGCTTGTAGGGGGGGAGGGGTATGGTGTAGGCTAGGTGAGGTGGAAGGATAAGGGTTCTAGAAGGGTTTTAGTTCTTCTCTTATGCATACAACTCTCTTTTAAACCTTCTAATCAAACCCTAATTCTCTAATTAAGTAGCCATGACAAGAATAAGTATATTGTCCTAAAGTACATACTACATACTAGGTATAATATACTAAGTACCATACAATTGTATGTATGTGTACATGTATGTGTATACAAAATTTTCTTATAAAAATCCTCCTAAAATTCTCATAAAATAGTTTAATTTAGAAAATAATAGTAAAATAAATTTTATTATTACTTCGGAGAGTCGCGCTATCAATTTGATGCGCTTCGGATGCGCACCGACCGATAGATGCGCGTAGGCATTGTTTGTGGGCAACCCGGCGGAAAATCACCAAAATGATCTGACTTTGGAATTAAAATAAGATAATAATAAAATAATAATAAAATAGTAATTTTTATGAGTTAATATCCATCCGGGATATTACACAACGCTTGACTCGATTCTACTTCGCAAGTTCGCTCTTAAGCGAGCTAGAAGTAGGTTGCCATTCGGAACTGCTCCCACAACCGTTGAACAACTCTAACGATGGTTCGGAGTCCAACACTTGGCTCGACTCTACTTCGCAGGCTCGCTCTTAAGCGAGCTAGAAGTAGTTCGCCATTCGGAACTGCTCCCACAACCGTTGAACAACTCTAACGGCGAGTTCGGAGTCCAATGCTCGGCTCGACTGCACTCCCTCATTATCCCGAACCGAGCGGACGAGGAACCGACCTCCACATATGGAGAAAAATTCCGCCGAACCAATTTCACCGTTGGATCGTCTCAAAATGCGTATTAGAACGTGATGAACGGATCGGATCGTGCCACGTATCCGCAAAACGACAAGATAGTATTTTCTCGAAACTCGTTCCTCCCGCCTCGTGATTCGGGCCATGATCGTGATAGGCCGTCCAGATTGAGCCACGTGGCTCGGGTCTAAAATCCGAGCTACCACATCGCCTAAGTGCCAAGTTGCCTCGGTATACCCCGAGAAAGAGCTAAAGTTCTACTGCTAACGCAAGAGTTCTATAGCTAGGACGCTCGAATAAAATAACTACTGGTTCTTATGGTTCGTTTCAAAAGTAGGGCAACCACGGCACAACAATGAGCAGACGAACTTCGATTTCATTAAAACAACTTGATAAATTTACAAGGCAAGAAGTTACAACAAAAAAGATAAAAAAGATGATGCAAGAAATCAAAAGCTCAATACAACTTGTTCAGCGCCTCCTCGGAATGGGGACATTCCGATTCAGAGACACTCGGGGTTTTCGTCTCTTCATCTCCGAGCTCGTCTCTAGGCCGACGAACTGGGACGCCTCTTCGCCACTAACCCTAACAGTGGCTCCGACCGAGGCTCCGCTCGAGCTAATAGCTACACCGCATTGCGCATCGGCCGTGGTCCGACCTGTGGCGGGAGGATGAGTCGCGAGCTTGTAGAAGGAAATACCTCATTCGCACTCCTCGCACATACACGAGGTGCTACGGACGTTGGCCCTCGCAGGCTGAGGCCTGAGACGAGCGACCTCCTCCTCGAGCTCGACGATCCTATCTTTCAAGGTGTCGTCCTTCACCGATATCTTTAGCCGAGGGAGTTTTGCCGAACCCGGGTACTCAGCACTATCGGAGATGATGCGATGCAGATGGGTCACCTCGATGCTTTTGTCAACTATAACCCTCTGCAGCTGCTCGACCTTCGTCGCGAATTCGTCTCGCTCGGCTAGCGCCGAAGCCAGCTCTTCCTCCTTCGACGAGAGCTCCTCCTCGACTATCTGCAAGTGGTGTATCTCGGCCAGCAATTCGCTATTCTTCTTCTCCACGTTGAACAGCACTCTTCGGATCAGGTCTATCTCGCCCTCGAGACGAGCCTCGCGAGACTGCTTAAATAGTACTGCATGACGCCGAGCTGCTACGGTATCTAGAGCATGTTCGAAGATCTGAAAGACAAGAACATCACATTGGAAGACTAAAGACCGAGCCAAACACTTAGACAAATTTGAAATAAGATTTTCATTCATAAAGAAGAGGCGGTGGCCAGTCCGCAAAAAGGTGTTTCATTCTAAAAAAGAAAAAACAAAATTACAAAAGACGAGGAGATCAGGGGTCCACCTACGTCGTCGGCTCGACCACAGGCACCTCGCCAGATGGCCCCTCATTTCCCGTCGCCCCGGCCTGGGGGTCGGTCACCACAGTCTCAGGGACCACCTCCTCCTCCTCGTCGCCTTCCTCCTCTTCGCCCTCTGCCACAGCTCCGGGCCACAGCCTGTATCCGACCCGCTGAAAGCCGGGGATGCGGTCCTGGACATGGTCGAGCGCCCTCTCGTAGGACTTCTCCATGTTGGAGGCCATGTGCGCCTTCGCCTCGGCCTCGACTTCGGCCCTGATCACCACCGCCACGGCGTCCTTCTCTGCCTTCGCCTCCGCCAGAGCCTTCGCAGATGCCGCCAACTCTTCAGCAGCCTTAGCGACTTTGGCAACCTCGTCGGCAAGCCGCCCCTTAGCTCGCTCCAAGTCTGCCTCAAGGTCGGCGACCCGGACCTCCAAGCCATCCGCACGTCTCTGCTCTGCCTCGAGCTGCTGAATCGCCCTCACCTTCTCTGCCTTGTCCTTATCGCTGGCGGCCTTCAACTCCTTCTCTTGTTCGACGAACGCTTGAAGGAGGTGGCCGAAGTGACAAGTGGCCTGCCGAAGGAAAAAGAGAATAAGAACAAAGTAAAAGTCGAACGGCGGACTTTAGAAATCCTCAAGAAAAATGAATGCAAAACTTACTGACACAAGCGACCAAGCGACTTCGTAGGTGTCATCGCCAGTCGTCCCGGCCTTCAGTGCAGCTCGATCCTTCGGGGTCGCTAAGTGCTTCACGGCTTGCATGCACATCTGCAAGTCCCCGAGGAAGCCATCGTGGTTCTTGACTCGCCAGTCCGGGACGAACAGCTTCTTATGCTGCTCGGTTAGGATCTCCTCGGCCTGAGTGGTCAGGGGCGGAGCCTGGAGCGATAGCACCGCCGAAACATTGAAGGCCTCACCGGCCGTGGCAGACGCAGCAGGAGCCGAGGGGTCGGCGGAAACGACCACCGCTGGTGAGGGGACCTCAGCAACGGTAGTAGGCGGAGCAACTGCCGAAGGGACCTTAGAGGGCCGGCCGGACGAAGCCGTCGTGCTCGGCCTCTTCCTCTTCCTTTCGTCGGCAACCTTGCCTCGCTCGTTCATCATCCCCAGAAAGTCCATCTTCGGCGCTTCTGTTCCAAACAACAAAACAAATAGCGAGTTAGAGAGACGAGCTAAAAAATTAGAAAAAATAAATATATTACGAGATGTCAGGAGCGTACTCGGGTCGATCGGACTAAGGCCTGACTCGTGTAGCACCTCCTCGGTCATTTCCCTCCAGCTCAACATTGGGAGAGCCATGATCTTTGTAATATCCCGGACGGATATTAACTCATAGAAATTACTATTTTATTATTATTTTATTTTAATTCCAAAATCAGACCATTTTGGTGATTTTTCGCCGGATTGCCCACAAACAGCGCCTACGCGCATCTATCGGTCAGTGTGCATCCAAAGCGCATCAAATTGATAGTGCGACTCTCTGAAGTAATAATAAAATTTATTTTACTATTATTTTCCAAATTAAACTATTTTTGGAAATTTTATGAGGATTTTATAAGAAGATTTTTGTATACACATACATGTACACATACATGAAAATTGTATGGTACTTAGTACATCATACAAGTGTGTAGTGTATACTTTTGGTCAAAATACTTATTCTTATCATGGCTACTTAATTAGAAGGTTAGGGTTGATTAAGAGGGTTGAAAGAAGGTTTGTATGCATAAGATTAGAACTAAAGCCCTTCTAGAAGACTTATCCTTCCACCTCACCACCCTACACCATACCCTCCCCCCCCCTACAAGCATGGCCGGCAACCCCCTCTTGGGGTTATTTTGTGCCAATGGGTGCACTTACCTCCTTCTAGTCTCTCCTATAAGTTCCCCCTCATTCTCCTCCTTCTCTCATTTTAGAAAAACAAAAGAAAGAAAGAAAGAAAGAAAGGAAAAGAAAGAGAGAACAAAAAGATAACTTGAGAGTTTTGTTTTGTAGGGTGATAGAAGAATTCTAAAAAGCTTTGGGGAAGGAGAAGGTAGCTAGCAAGTTCTTCCCACAAAGTAAAATAAGGTGGGGGTTTCTTCACACTCCTTGATTCTTTGTTTGTTTGTTTGTTTGTTTGTTTGTTGTTTTGTTGTTTGACTTCTCCTTCTACCTTCTTGTTTGTTTTGTTTTTTTTTGGGGCTGTTCTTATGAATGAGTGTATGTATGTTGTAGTAAATAAAAGTAATCAAGTAGTAGTAGTAACTACTAAACTTACAAAGATCAAAACTTGATTATTGTTTGTATGTGATTGGACCAAAAGATTCACATATTGCATAATGTTGGACATACAACCATTATTGGTTGTAGGACTTAATACACACATAGCATATGAACATTCTTTTACAACCATTGTGGGTTGTAGGACTTTGATTGAACATTGGACTAATAAAAAGCATATGTTCTAATAAAAAGATCTTTTCTTTGTTAAACAGTAGTGGTAGAAATAATTAAAAAGATCTTCTCTTTTTTATTTGATCACTAGTTGTAGCTAATAAAAAGATCTTCTCTTTTTTATTTAATCACTAGTTATAGCTAATAAAAAGATCTTCTCTTTTTATTTGATCACTAGTGGTAGCTATTAAAAAGATCTTTTCTTTTAATCACTAGTTGTAGAAATAAAATCTTTTCTTTCATGTTTACTAGTTGTAAAGTAAAATAAGATAAAAATGATCTTTCCTTTATCACTAGTAATCACAAAGATTAGTAAGCAACTAAGTAGTAGTAAGCTAAAATATAAAGTAGTAGTAGTAGTAGCATGTTGATTTAATAAAGAAGTAATAGTATGTTGATTAATAAGATAGTAGTAGTATGGTTGATTGAATAAAGTAGTGATGGTATGTTATAGTAGTAAGTAACTATAGATGTTTTATGTCCATAAAGTAGTAGGTTGTTTGTTGTGTTCTTAATTAAAATGAAGTAGTAGTAGTAAGTTGTATGTTGTGGAGTAGTAGTAGTAGTAGATAATTGTGTGTTATGTTTTGATTAAAATAAGAGTAGTAGTAGTAGTAAAATATTGTAGGATTACTTCTAAAAATGTTTAGAAGCCATTTCCATGCAACTAATATTGTAGGATTACTTCTAAAAATGTTTAGAAGCCATTTTTTATGCTACTAATGTTGTAGGATTACTTCTAAAAAATATTTAGAAGCCATATTCATGCTTCACATGTTGTAGGATCATTTCTAAAAATATTTAGATGCCTTATTCATGCTTCACATATTATAGGATCACTTCTAACAATATTTAGAAGCCATATTCATGCTACTAATATTGTAGGATCACTTCTAAAAATGTTTAGAAGCCATATTCATGCTTAGTTAGTTGTAGGATTACCTCTAAAAATATCCTACCATGTTTCCATGCTTAGATAGTTGTAGGATATCTTCTAGAAATATTTCTTCATGTTTTATGTTTAGGTAATTGTAGGATGCTTTCTAAAGAAGTTCTATCATGCTTTATGTTTAGAATGTTGTAGGATGTGTTTTAAAAATATCCTACCATGTTTCATGCTTAGTTAGTTGTAGGATTGATTCTAAAAATATCTAGCATGCTTAATGATGTTAGAATGTTGTGGGGCAAATTCTAGGGTTTCCTACCATGCTTAGATTCACTCATTTATGCTTAACAACGTTGTAGGATGCAATCTAGAGTTTCCTATCATGTTTAGTAATTTATTTGTGCTTAGGATTTGTAGGATTCATTCCTAAAGTTTCCTATCATGTTTAATAATTTATTTATGATTAGAATGTTGTAGGATTCATCCTAGGAATTTCCTACCATGTTTGATTAATTTTATTATGTTTAGGATGTTGTAGGATCAATGATAAAGTTACTTACCATGTTAGCTTAATTATAGGTAAGAGACATACCATGCTAATTCAATTGTAGGTATGTGGTACACCATATTAGTTTAATTATAGATCTATTGCCATGCTAGCTTAAGTACAAGTAAGTTGTATGTCATGCTAGTTTAGATTGTGAGTAAGTTGTATACCATGCTAAGTTATATGAATACTCATGTTTACATGGTACCCATGCTTAGATACGTGTTGTTCATGCCATGTTAGTAGATGATCATGACTCATGCTAAGTAAGTAGGCATCATGCTAATTATTAATCATGATAAGTTAAGGATGTCCATACTATGATGTTCATGCTTAGAGTAAAGAAACTACCCATGGCTAAGTTGTAGTGATTTATGTTGGGTTCTATACCATGCTAGAGTAATGCTTGCTTAGAATGTTGTAGGAGTAGTGTTAGAACTACCTACTATGCCTTGGAGTGTTGCTTGTTCATACTAGTTGGGTTGTGGGGATTAGTCGGGATAAGTAGTAAGCTTTCATGATCAATTCGTAACCTACGATTGACTATAGTAGACTTTATGTCTAGGTCGTAAGTGATTTCATGCTTGAGCTCGATGCAAGCATAAGCATTAATCACATTCATACATAGGAATATCATGGTGGTTGTGTTATATGATTAAATTGTCATAGGAAGATGCTTGTAATTGTATGCCATATTAAAGGCGCTATAGGTTGAAGTAATAAGGATTGGGAAGACCACTAGGGATAGTTAGTCCGATAAAGGCCGTTTTGTCGCCTTCGGTTCTTCCCTAGTACAATACCGATCATAGACTACTAGTAGATTCTTTTGTTGCTTCTAATAACAGAAGATTAAGTTTGTTAGTAAGCACGTTGGTTGCTTCTAGGATTGATTACCTGTATGGTTGTTTGCGCACGGTTATGCTCGTACGTGGCTCGACTGGCCCGTATGTAGCTGTGGGTCTCATACGTAGCTTAGTCGGCTCGTATGTAGGTGGTTGTCTCGTACGCGGCCCGACTGGCCCGTGCGTAGCTGTTGGTCTCATACGCGGCTTATTTGGCTGGTATGTACGTGGTTATCTCCTACGAGGCCCGCCTGGCTCGTAGGTAGTTATCGTTTCATACGTAGCTTATTGGCTCGTATGTGGTTGTTACTCGTGTATAGCTTGTTAGCTAGTACACAGTTCGTTGCGCTCGTCTAGGGTGATGTTACCACCCTAAGGGCTATCGACCATCAAGACATATGTTCTTACCCTAAGGAACTGTGGAGGAGTCACTCCTTGTGTACCGTCGAATCTTAACTAGGGTAGGTTAGTCGAGGACCGGAGTATAGACGGAATCCAAGTCTAGGGAAGCGGCGTGCATGTATATTCGCACGGCCAAAGTCTTGGATCGATGAGCCACGAACCGGGTCCTGAGGGATTCTGGTAAGTCTAGGTTGAGCGTCCTAGTGGAGTTATCTTGCGAAGCCTAATTTAAGGCCTAGCATGTTGAGTTTATAATGTTGTCACCCCTAGGTTTGTTCGAGTCAGGGACATCATTAGGATAGTGACTTACAAGGATCAGTTTATTTAAACACTTTTGCCGGGAGAGAGGAGTCAGTGGTAGGGGGCCCCTTACACTAACTCGTCCCTTGAGGCAGATCATAGGTGGTGTACTGGGTTGTACCTTCCCGTCAAAGGGATACGTACGGTGCCGTCTCACAAGTTGAGGGCACGGGTTGCGTATCTCGCGCTGTTAATTCCTGAGGTACCGTGGCTGGGGGTGTCACAGGATGCATTGTGCAGTCCTGTGCTTGCTAGACCCCAGAGGGTGCCACAGGGTAGGCTTCGTGCTACCCTGCGCTTGCGAAACCCTATAGTTTGATTTTGTTGTGACGCCCGATACATTGGGTTCGTCTATTTTGAGAGAGGTCCGGTTGGCCGGGTCGCAGTGGCGAACACAGACACCACTGGCGAAATGCAACAGTGGCACATGACCACATCTGCAACCTCATTAGCCACGTGTAGTTGTCGGGAACAGGGCGAGTACAATTAGAATTCTTAAACGCGGGTTCAATCCCTATATATGGAGAAACGGCTTGAGATGGAGTTGCATGTAGTATGGGCTGCATGTTGCTTTCGGAAACTTGCTGACATTAGAATAGGAAGTGTCCTAGTTCTATTTCAATATCGCATTAGAGTCTAGTCATAGCACTCACAAACACTTAAACTACACCAACACTATTGCTATATTGTGTATATTGTTTGGAAGATTCGCTGCTATATGATCAGCCTTTAAGCGTCAGTGAATACTGACGTCCCCACTTCCATAGGTACTGGATCGCCGAAGTACAAAGGCGAAATTCAGGAGGACTCAAGGCAAGGAAAGCAAGGAGTCAGTGTTATGTTTAGTTCCGCTGCAGTATATGTATTGATTATGTATTTGTTGAGAGATACTCTGATGTAAGATGTTGAAGGTTGTAATACTTAGAAATGTAAAGGTAATATTGTAACTCTATTGTAAGGTATTACAGTTGTACAATATTCAGACTTGTAACACATTGTGTATTGAATGAAAAAGTTTTAAATTCTCCTGTTTTTTCTGTGTATTGTGACTAATTGAAGTAAAGGTCTTGGCTCGTGTCATGATTTCCCAGTGTCGGAAATCGGGGCTCTACAGTCTTCCCCACCACTTCCTCCTCGGCCGCTGTCAGTACCGGGTCGACCCTTGCAAACTTCGGCACCTCTACTTTCCACTGAGTCGGAATCTTCAGCATCGAGGGCTCCCTCAACAAAAAGAACTTCTCCTTCCAACCTTTTATCGAGTCCGGATTCTCTATAAGCCTAACGCCTTTCCGGGGTGACAGGTAGTAGCGATGCTCGGTCTTGTGCATCCGGTGAATCCGATACATGCTCCGAAGGATCGTCATGTCTGGCTCGACCTCGGCGTTGCGACACTGCAGCAAGAAGGCATTCACGTGGTGCCAGGTGTTCGGCATGAACTGGGTCGGCGCCAGGCAGTACCACTGGAGGACCTCTAACACAAAGGAGTGCAGAGGAAAGCGCAATCCGGCGTTCAGCGAGTCGTAGTCGAACATACACATATCCGACGACGACAGTTTGGAGTTCGCTCGCATCCCAGGGCCGGGGAGGATCAGCTTGTACTCCGGAGGGATGGCGAACCCTTTTCTGATCCGGAGTAGATCCCTCTCGGATAATACCGACACAATCTATATGTGAAATTACCGTTTTATCCCTGAGCTTTAAGATTCGTGTCCAATCTGGACGGTTCCGATTTAACCCCATTTTTAGCCATATCACGAGCCCCCCCCACTCCCAAAGACTGAGTGTGATCAGCCTTTGAGGAGTAGTTTAACTGTTTTAGTGGCTAGTGGAGTTGTATCGGAGTCCGAATGGAGGGTTTTGAATCTCGAAAGGGGAAACACGGTAATTTCACATATAGATGGGTACGAAGCAGGCACTGGATCTCCCCTTCATAGATCCAATAACCTGCGAAACGGGTCCACTCCAGCTGGGTACGGGCCCCGACCCAAGACAAACCCAGACCAGCAAGAGGAAATCAGGGTCTCTGATTTGACTAAATCAACGGGCCTGATTTACGGTTATCCTCTCACCGGGAATCAAGGATCAGTTTCCTAAACCAATTATGAGGATTTTACTCCTAACGGTATCACAGGAAATCAGGTCCCTAATCAAATTCCCATGGCGACTATAAATACCTCCGACCTACCACTGTTACAAGGTAATCACTCTTTTTCCAATTAAAGCTCTTTCTTAATCATATCACTGGTTACTGACAAGAGCGTCGGAGGGTGCATCGCCGGGATCAACCCCGGTGTATCGCACTTCCTTGCAGGTGAACGGCGGGAGTCAGCAGCCCAACTCCGACGAACAGGCTTGGATTCGCTATTCAGATTTTTCTACGAACCCACAAATTCTATCTGTTGGCCCCCACACCAAATTTAGCAGCAACAGATTGGCGCCGTTTGTGGGAAAATCAGACGAATAGCAGCTCCTCCTCTTCCCGTTGGTAAGACCTACTCCAGCCATGCCACCCAGAAAAGTAAGATCAAGGGGATCCAATCGTGGGCCCAATCCAGATCAACAGCAAGAAGTCCCCTTCCAACCCGCTCATCAACAGGGACAACTTCCGCTTCAAACCGAGGATCTACCTCCTCTCCCAAATCAGCAACCTCTTAATGGTCCTACGGGCCCTTCAAATGCCGCCGCGGGGGTCTCGCACCCCGACCCGCAGAAACAACTGCTCCACTTGGACCACGTGTCCATCCACAATGCCTCCTCGGATTCCATGGCTTCCCACCATCCTCGAGCTTCCGACCTTCGTAATACCGTTCTAAATCGGCAAAAGGATGAGGATCTTTGCCACTGCCTGGATGATAATCGGGCCCGAGAGGGAGCCTCCCCCCAACAACATCCAGGTGAGCGATCTCCTCACCACCGAGACACCAGGAGGTCCCCGGACCGAAGGGGTCGGAGGGAATCCCCCGAGCGTCGTAGGAGGGGACCGCATTCCCCCGCTGGTCGGCGTCATCCGAGGAATGATGAGGCGCCCATCACTTGTGCTGAGTTCCTACAATTCCAAGCAATAGTGTTGCAATCCCTCAACCTTCGCCCCGCCAACAACAATGCCCAAAGGGTTCCGACACCCCCACGGGTCCCAAGTCCCCGTCCTCGGTCCATAACACCTCCTCCAGCTCCTAATCACCAACTGCACAACCATAGTCCTCGCCGCTCCCAAGACTACCGCCATCGTAGTCCCCACTCCCCCTCCTATGAAGACGAGTCCAGGGGCTCGATCGACTACCACCGAAGGGACGATGCTCTTTACCGCCGTCTCCACGAGATGGAGAGACGCATCGGTCGAATGGACAAGGAGGAAGAGTCCAGAGGTAGGACCGTCCGCCCCGGCAGACCTCCCTTCTCTCGGACTATCATGGAGGCTCCCATCCCGAAAGGTATCAAGCCTCCGCAGTTGGAAACATACTCGGGGGAGTCGGACCCTGTTGATCATGTCGAGAGCTTCAAGACCTTGATGCTAATCCACCAAGCTTCCGACGCCATGCTCTGCAAAACCTTCCCCGCCACCCTTAAGGGCTCGGCTTGGGAATGGTACTCCCGGCTCGCTCCCTCTTCCATCTTCTCTTTTGAGCAGTTCGAAACGCTCTTCATAACTCACTTTGTGAGTAGCAGGCGAACGGAGAAGACCAGCCTTTCTCTACTCCACCTCCACCAGGAGAGGGGAGAAAAGTTGAGGGACTATGTGAGGAGGTTTACTGCGGAGGTCAGGTCCATCGCCTCCCTCGACCAGTCAGTGGCGACCGTCGCATTCCAATCCAACATTCTCAACTCTAACCTTCGGTCATCCCTCGCCAAAAAGCCCCCGCATAACTTTGCCGACCTTCTCCTTAGATGCGAGAAATATATTCGGGCGGAAGAGGCCGAGTGCCTCCCGAGTTTCGGAGGATCCACTTCTGGGTCAAAGAGAAAGACAACGGAAGAGGAAGGGGCCAAGAAGCTACAGAAGGACAATAGCGGTCAGCGCCGTCCTCCTCTCAGGTTCGAGAAATTTACTCCTCTCACTACCAACGTCTCCACCATCCTGATGGAAGTCGAGAAGGAGGGGGTTATACCTCTTGCTCCGAGGATAAACACCCCAGCCAAGAAGAGGAACATGGAGAAGTGGTGCCATTACCACCGGGATCACGGCCACGACACCAACGACTGCCGGGCGCTGAAGAACGAGATAGAGGCCCTCATCCAGAGGGGGCAGTTGGCCAAGTTTGTAGGAACAAATGATCGGGGAGATCGCACCACTCCACCGCCTCGGGGGCTAACAAGCGCTCCGAGCGACGCGATGAAACCCCCGAGTTCGAGGAGGAACGTGTTCTGCACCTCATCCACAGAGGTCCCATGGGGGGCTCTTCCAACTCCTCTCGGAAGGCCTTCGTCCGATAAGTCAATTCAGTTCACGGCGCCCCTCCCCAAAGGCCTCAGCGTCCCAGTAACTTTCTCTGATGAAGACCTCGAGGGGGTCCGAACTCCCCACTGCGACGCACTTGTTATCGACCTCCGCATGGCGAACTTCAAAGTGCAGAGGATCCTAGTAGACAATGGGAGCTCCGTGAACATCCTCTTCCTCTCGGCCTTCCGAGGGCTGCAACTATCCCGGGATCGCCTCAAACCGGCCGGCTACATGCTCCACGGGTTCACGGGGGTACCAGTAACTGTTGAAGGGGTTATCACCCTGGACGTAACTGCTGGGAAGACCCCTACCACCCGCACAGAGCCGATGGACTTTATGGTCGTCGATGTCCCGGCTGCATACAATGTCATCTTAGGCCGACCTGGCCTAGCTGCCCTGGAAGCCGTTCCTTCGGCGTACCACCTCAAGATGAAGTTCCCCACCCGGGCGGGAGTGGGAGAAGTCAAGGGCAGCCAAGAGACGGCTCGGAAGTGCTACATGACTTCCACTGGGGGCCCGGTGCTCTCCCTCGAGTCTTTAGAGATCCCCGAGCCGAACGTCCGACCAACGTCCAAGCCGACGGACGAATTGGAAGAAATGCTCTTCTCGGACGAGGACCCGAGCCGAAAGTTCCTCATCAGCAAGTCCCTACCGACTGCCCTATGTTCCGACATGGTGCAGTGCATCCGGAAGAACCGCGACCTATTTGCTTGGTCCGTCGCGGATATGCCCGGGATTTCCGAGGAGCTTCTAATACACCGCCTCAGCGTCGAACCAGGGTGCAGATCGGTTCAGCAGAAGAGGCATAAATTCGCTCCCGCACGACAACAAGCCATCAAGGAGGAGGTGGAAAAGCTCCTAAAAGCTCGGTTCATACAGGAGATGAACTACCCCGAGTGGCTCTCCAACGTCATCATGGTTAAGAAGTCCAATGGTTCTTGGAGAATATGCATCGACTTCACAGACTTGAACAAGGCATGTCCGAAAGATCCATTCCCTCTCCCGAATATCGACACCCTCATCGATGCCACCTCGGGCCATGAGCTCCTCAGCTTCATGGACGCCTTCTCCGGATACAACCAGATAAGAATGTTCCCCCCAGACATCCCGAAGACTTCCTTCATTACCGAACAGGACCTCTACTGTTATAGAGTTATGCCGTTCGGATTGAAGAACGCTCGAGCCACCTACCAGCGCCTCGTCAATAAAGTCTTCCAAAGCCAGATAGGCCGCAACATGGAAGTATACGTCGACGACATGCTTGTGAAGAGCATTAGAGGTACCGACCACGTGGCCGACCTACAGGAGGCATTCGGCGTACTGAGAAGGCACAACATGAGGCTTAATCCTAACAAGTGTGCGTTCGGGGTCTCGTCAGGAAAGTTTCTCGGCTTCATGGTCAGCCAGCGAGGGATCAAAGCAAATCCTAAAAAAATTAAGGCCATTCTGGACATGGCCCCACCCCGAAACGTCAAGGAAGTACAGAGGCTCACGGGTCGCCTCGCCGCTATTGGGCGATTCCTTTCAAAGTCTGGGGAAAAGTGCCTCCCCTTCTTCAAGGCTCTCAGGGCGGCCAAAGGCTTCGAATGGGGCGAACTGCAACAGGAGTCGTTCGACCAACTGAAGGCCTACTTGGTCAACCCTCCCCTGCTCAGCAAGCCTGTTCCAGGAGAAACCCTCTTCATCTACTTAGCTGCTTCCGAGCAGACCCTAAGTACTGTTTTGGTGAGGGAAGAAGACCGGGCTCAGAGGCCCATCTACTATGTGAGCAAGGTGCTTCGAGACGCTGAGCTCCGCTACCCGAAGATAGAAAAGATGGCCTACGCCCTGATTATGGCGACAAGGAAGCTCCGCCCATACTTTCAGTCCCACTCGGTTGTGGTCCTCACCGACCAACCGCTGAAACAAGTACTCCACAAGCCGGAAACCTCAGGCAGGCTTATGAAATGGTCCATCGAGCTGAGCCAACATGACATCTCCTACCAGCCTCGAACCGCAATAAAGGCTCAAGCCTTAGCGGAATTCATCGTCGAGAGCACCATCCCCGAGGTCAGCCAAGCAGAGAACGGACCGCCCATCTGGACGGTTTTTGTGGACGGTTCCTCTTGCAACGAGGGGAGCGGCACTAGTATCATCCTGACGGGTCCAGATGACTTCGTCCTCCAGTATGCCCTCTGCATGAATTTCAAGGCCTCAAACAACGAAGCAGAGTATGAGGCACTAATCGCCGGCCTCGGACTGGCCCGAAGTGCCGGGGTGCAACGCCTCCGAATCTATAGTGACTCTCAGCTGGTTGTGAATCAAGTCTTGGGCAATTACGAGGCACGAGACGAACGGATGGCAAAGTACCTCGCCAAAGTCCGAACCCTCATGGTCCGGTTCGAAGAGGCACTCATCCAACGAGTCCCTCGAGAAGAGAATTCACAGGCCGACGCCCTCTCCAAGTTGGCCTCATCCTCCCTCCAAGGTCTCGAGCAGACCGTCTTGATCGAGGTCCTCTTGAAACCGAGTATAGAAGACGAGACCCTCGACTCAGTGGAGTCATTGCCGGTCCTACTGCAAGATAATTGGATGAAACCGTTAGTGGAATTCCTAAGGGACGGACTCCTTGCCGAGGACCCCAAGGAAGCACGCCGAGTAAGAACCAGGGCCGAGCGGTACATCCTGATCAAGGGGATCTTGTACAAGCACTCCTTCTCGCAGATAGACGGCCGACCATACCTGAGATGCCTTTCCCCGGAACAAGCCGACTATGCCTTACAGGAGCTCCATGAAGGCATCGGCGGAGCACATTCAGGGTCTAGGTCCTTAGCGCGGAAAGGTCTGAATTACGGATACTTCTGGCCGACTCTCCTCCAAGACGCCGAGCGACACGTTCGGCAATGTGGCTCTTGTCAGAGACATTCCCACATTCGTCGCCTCCCCCAAGCTAACCTCGCCTCCCTATCAATTCCTATCCCCTTCTCAATGTGGGGGATGGATTTACTAGGGCCATTCCCTCCAGCTCCGGGCCAGTTCAAGTTCTTGGTCGTAGCCATCGACTACTTTTCAAAGTGGATTGAGGCCGAGCCCCTAGCCACTATCACCGAGAACAAGGTGCTTCAATTCTTTTGGAAGAACGTCATCTGCCGATTCGGCGTCCCCCGTGTAATACCCCTGATCTTGAGCCGACAGTCGACTGTTAGGGTCGACAGTCGACTGGTCTGTGTACAGTCGACTGGTGTGGGTATCAGTCGACTGCTACACGGGAATTGTGAAGGATTTGGGAAAGATAGTCCCATATCGGAAATTTGCGAAGATAAATTGAGTATAAATACTATTGCCGAGGATCAAGAGTCACCAATTCGGTTAACCACCTTTTCGTGAGGCAGCCTGTGGTGGGCAGTGGAACACGTAGTATTTATAATCTGTCCGAGCAAAGGGCGGGGCGCTACACCCCGTGTCCTCGTAACAGACAACGGAACTCAGTTTACTGGGGCCGCATTCCGAGCTCTATGTGAAGACCTTGCCATCCAACAACGCTTCTCCTCCGTCTCCCACCCACAGTCGAATGGCCAGGCAGAGAATGCTAACCGGCAGATCCTCTCTGGTATCAAGAAGAGATTGGACAAGTGTTCAAAAGGCTTATGGGTCGACCAACTCCCCAACGTGCTGTGGAACTACCGCACCAACAAACGGAACCCCACCGGAGAGTCCCCGTTCAACCTCACCTACGGGTCCGAGGCAGTGATACCCCTCGAAGTCGGCATACCTTCTCCTCGCCTCGCAGCCTACAACGAGGAACAGAATGCCAGAGAACTCCGGGCGAACCTAGACCTGATAGACGAGCTGAGGGAAAGAGCATCAATTCGTCAACAGAGCTATCAAAGGAGGATCGAGTTGGCGTATAACAAAAAGGTCCGACCTACCAATCTCAAAGAGGGGGACCTAGTCCTCAGGAAGCTAGCTGTCTCCTTCCCTAGTCAGAAGAGCAAGCTGGCCCCAAATTGGGAGGGGCCCTACAGGATCACGAAAGTAGTCCGGCCAGGAGCCTACTGTCTCGAGGACCATGAAGGCAGAGAAATCCCTAGGACCTGGAATGCCGACCATCTTTTGAAGTACCAAGAAGGTGTCCCGGCACCCCTCTAAGTATTTCAGGATGTCGAACCGTTTCTCTCCTACCCCTGTATTTTCTCTAATATTGTTTCTCATATGTAATATCGGCTCGCAACTTTAGAAGCGGCCGACCATTAATCAATAAAGAAAGCTTTCTCATATTTTACTTGTAAAAACTGTTCGCAACTCTTTGCCCTTACTCTTCGTTCTACCGATGGTTCGGAGTCCAGCACTTGGCTCGAATCTACTTCGCAAGCTCGCTCCTCGGCGAGCTAGAAGTAGGTCGCCATTCGGAACTGCTCCCACAACCGTTGAACTACTCTACCGATGGTTCAGAGTCCAACACTTGGCTCGAATCTACTTCGCAAGCTCGCTCCTGGGCGAGCTAGAAGTGGGTCGCCATTCGGAACTGCTCCCACAACCGTTGAACTACTCTACCGATGGTTCGGAGTCCGACACTTGGCTCGAATCTACTTCGTAAGCTTGCTCCTCGGCGAGCCAGAAGTGGGTCGCCATTCGGAACTGCTCCCACAACCGTTGAACTACTCTACCGATGGTTCGGAGTCCAACACTTGGCTCGAATCTACTTCGCAAGCTCGCTCCTCGGCGAGCTAGAAGTAGGTCGCCATTCGGAACTGCTCCCACAACTGTTGAACTACTCTACCGATGGTTCGGAGTCCAACACTTGGCTCGAATCTACTTTGCCAGCTCGCTCCTCGGCGAGCCAGAAGTAGGTCGCCATTCGGAACTGCTCCCACAACTGTTGAACTCTCTACCAATGGTTCGGAGTCCAACACTTGGCTCGAATCTACTTCGCAAGCTCGCTCCTCGGCGAGCTAGAAGTAGGTCGCCATTCGGAACTGCTCCCACAACCGTCGGGCAACTCTAACGGTGGTTCGGAGTCCATCGTTCGGCTTAGCTGCACTCACTCAAAACCCCGAGCCGAGCAGACGAGGAACCGACCCTCGTATATGGAGAAAAATTCTGCCGAACCAATTTTGCCGTTGGATCATCTCAAAATGCGTGGTAGAACGTGATGAACGGATCTGATCGTACCACGTGTCCACAAAACGACAAGATAGTGTTTTCTTGGAACTCGTGCCTCCCACCTCGTGATACGTACCACGATCATGATCGACCGTCTGGATGTTGCCACGTGGCCGGAATCTGTTGTCCGAGCTGTCGCACCTCGAAAGCGCACAGTCACTTCGGAATACTCCGAGCGAAAAACTAAAGTTTTGCGGCTAAAACCTACAAAGAATTAAGGGTCCTTATTGTTCGGCGTCAAGAATAAGGCGACCACGGCACGACTATGAACAAAGCAACTTTGATTTTATTAAGACACTTGGTAAATTTACATGGCAAACCATTACAGCGGGAAAGCAACTAAATAAATTACAAGTAAAAGGCTCGACGCCATTCGTTCAATGCCTCCTCGGAACAGGAACGCTCCGATTCAGAGACAACCATGGTTTCTGCCTTTTCACCCCCGAGCTTGTCTCTAGGCCGACGAACTGGGACGCCGCCTCGCCACTAACCCTAACGGTTGCTCCGACCGAAGCTCCGCTCGAGCTAATAGCTACTCCGCTTTGTGCGTCGGCCACTGTCCGACCAATAACTTGGCCACGAGTCGCTAGCTCGTAGAAGGTGATCCCCCGTTCTCTCTCCTCGCGTGTGCAAGAAGTGCTGCGAACATTAGCTCTCACAGGCTGAGGCTTCAGTCGAGCCACCTCCTCATCGAGCTCGATGATCCTATCCTTCAGAGTGCCGTCCTTCACCATTATCTTGAACCGAGGGAGCTTTGCCGAACCGGGGTACTCAGCGCTGTCGAATATAATACGACGCAGGTTAGCCACCTCGATGCTCTTGTCAACCGCCTTTGCAACTGTTCGACCTTACTCTCGAGCTCATCTCGCTCGGCCACCACCGAAGCCAGCTCCGCCTCCTTTGCCGACAGTTCTTCCTCGACTATCCGCAGATGATGCACCTCGGCCAGAAGCTCGCTGTTCTTCTTCTCCACGTTGAACATCAACCTCCTGGTGAGCTCGATTTCACCGACGAGGCGAGCCTCGCGAGATTGCTTAAACAGCTCGGCGAGATGCCGAGCTGCCGCGGTATTTGGGGCGTGTTCGAGGACCTGAATTACAAGAACATCGCAATTGGAAAACTACACACCGACCCAAACACTTGCACAAATTTGAATTGAAACAAAGATTTTTCATTCATTGAAAGAAGCGGTGGCAAGTCCGCAAAAAAGGCATTACATTTTTGAAAAAAGGAAAATAAAGACTACAAAGAGACGAGAAGATCAGGGGTCCACCTGCATCGCCGGTTCGACCACAGGTGCCTCGCCAGATGCCCCCTCATCTCTCGCCTCGCCCTGGGGGTTCGTCTCCAAAGCATCGGCGACAACCTCCTCCTCCTCGTCGCCCTCAACCTCCTCACCTTCGTCTCCTTCCTCCTTGCCGTCCGATGGTGATCCGGGCCACAGTCTGTAACCGACCCGCTCGAAGCCAGGGACGCAGTCCTGAACATGGTCGAGCGCCCTCTGGTAGGACTTCTCCATGTTCGAGGCCATGTGCTTCTTCGCCTCGGCTTCGACCTCCGCCTTGATCTTCATTGCCAAGGACTCTTTCTCCGCCTTCACATCGGCCAGAGCCTTCGCTGACGCAGCCAGCTCCTCGGCAGCCTTGGCAGCTTTGGCAAACTCCTCAGTGAGCTGCCCCTTGACTCGCTCCAGGTCGGCCACAAGATCGGCAACCTGGACCTCCAAGCCCTCAGCTCGCCTCTGCTCGGCCTCGAGCTGCCAAACCGCCTTGACCTTTTCCGCCCTGTCTTTGTCGCTGGCGGCCTTCAACTTTTTCTCCTGCTCGGCGAAAGTCTCAAGGAGATGGCTGAAGTGACAGGTGTCCTGTAAAGACAAAACAACGGCGAGTGCAAGATACGGGCCGAGTAATAGACTTGAAAAAATTCACAAGAGAAACCTACCGATACGAGCGACCGAGCCACTTCGTAGGTGTCGTCGCCGACTGTCCCCGCCTGCAGCGCGGCTCTATCTTTCGGGGTCGCCAGGTGTTTGACGACCTGCATCGACATCTGCGAGTTTCCGAGGAATCCATCATGATTCTTCACTCGCCAGTTCGGCACGAACAGCTGCTTGTGCTGCTCGAACAAGATCTCCTCGGTCGGGGCGGTCAACGGCGGAGCCTCGAGCGACAACGCCGCTGTGACATCGAAGGCCCCACCGACCGGGGCAGAAGCAACGGGCGCCAAGGGCTCTTCGGCAACAACCACCGACGAGGGCACCTCGGTCACCAGAGGAGGCGGAGTGGTAGTCGAAGCAACTTTGAGCTGCCGACCTGACGAGGCGGCCGTGCTCGGCCTCTTCCTCTTCCTACCATCAGCCACTTTGCCCCTATCGATCATCATGGCATTGAAGTCCATCTTCGGCGCTTCTGCACCAAACAAAAAAAAACAAAGTGAGTCGGTAAACCGAGCTAAAAACTTAGGAAAAAATGATAATACGAGATGTCAGGAGCGTACTCGGGTCGATCGGACTAAGGCCTGACCCAAACAGCACCTCCTCGGTCATCTCCCTCCAACTCAACATCGGGAGGGCTACGATCTTCCTCGCCACTTCCTCCTCGGCCGCATTCAGTTCCGGGTCGGCCCTCGCAAATTTGGGCACCTCGAGCTTCCACCGGCTCGGAACTTGCAGCATCGACGCCTCCCTCAATATGAAGAACTTTTCCTTCCAACCTTTGATCGAGTCCGGGTTTTCTATGATCCGAACTCCCTTCCTCGGCGCCAGGTAGTATCGATGCTCGGTCTTGTGCATCCGGTTTATCCGATACATGCTTCGGAAGATCGTCAGGTCCGGCTCGACTTCGGCGTTGCGGCACTGGAGCAGGAAGGTGTTCACATGACGCCATGTGTTCGGCATAAATTGGATCGGCACGAGGCAGTACCATCCGAGGACCTAGCGAATGAAAGGATGCAGCGGAAAACGCAGTCCGGCGTTCAAAGAGTCGTAGTCGAACATGCACATATCCGACGACAACAGCTTGGAGTTTGCTCGCATCCCAGCACCAGGGAGAATTAGCTTGTACTCCGAGGGGATGGCGAACCCCTTTCTGATCTGAAGGAGGTCCCTCTCGGATAGCACCGATCCGATCTCATCTGCCTCGGTAGTCAGAATCGGGTTATTCTCTTCGTAAACTTCCGACTGACCGAAGATCGCCTTCTTCAAGAGGTTGCCCTCGTACTGCCTAACCCCAGCATGCCCGGACAGTACGCAAGGGTATCGGCCCGTCTCGGGGGCTTGCTTCGGATTCTCCACAATCACCTCGACCACGGGAGATTGGGCCACTACCCTCCTCTTCTTCTTCTCCTTCCTCACCTCGGCCATTGACGGCTCGGCTACTTGCTTCCCCTTCCTTCGGATCTCCGACTGCCTCCTCTCCTCGGCACCACTATCGCCTGAGGACGAGGCCTCGCTTCCCGAGTTCACCCTTGACATCTCTATAAAAAAGCTAAGGCAAGAGACTGACCTTGAAGTGACGTTTACGGTCGGAATAAGCTCGCCGGAAATCGCCTGGCCCACGCGACAACTAACGTCACCACCTTGGAGCAAAAGTCGCCGCTAGCAGATAGCACAGAGAGTAAAAGTGAAATCTTGGAGTGAAAAGTGAGAAATGAGCTTGGGGGGTGGGAGAGTGAAAACTTATAACCCCAAAAGCGATGTTGGGCCTCCTTGGGAATCTAAAAGGCCCACTAAGAAGCCAAAGCGTCAAGCGGAGAGTTGCGACGTTTCGAAAAGCAAAAAACTCCTCAAATCACTTAAGTCCACGACTCGGCCACCGGTCTGCCAAGCCGAGCTACCGAACAACCTGGCTAAGCAACCGAGCTACTAAGTCCCTTCAAAGCATCTAACTCCATACCTCGGCTAACGGTTCCAAGCTTCCGAACCGAGGGGACGAGGAACCGACCCTCGAATATGGAGAAAAATCCTTCCGAGGACAAATCACTGTCGGATCTCTCCAAAGTTCGTGTCAAAACACGATGGACGGTTCAGATTGCGCCACGTTCACAAAACGACAAGATAACATTTTCTCGTGATCTGAACCCAGCCCTCATGATTCACGCAATGGTGGACGCTCAAGATCTGACCACGTATACCTTCCGAGCCGCCTGCCACTGGTTCGCCTAGCCGAGCTACTGAACAGCTTGGCTAAGCAGCCGAGCTACTGGGCCGGAGTACGACGACGCTCCAGAGCCAAGACTCCTCAAAACATCTAACTTCATACCCCGACTAACGGTTCCGAGCTTCCGAACCGAGGGGACGAGGAACTGACCCTCGAATATGGAGAAAAATCCTTCCGAGGACAAATCACCGACGGATCTCTCCAAAGTTCGTGTCAAAATACGATGGACGGTTCAGATCGCGCCACGCCCACAAAACGACAAGATAACGTTTTCTCGTGATCTGAACCCAGCCCTCGTGATTCACGTAATGATGGACGCTCAAGATCTGACCACGCGTACCTTCCGAGCCGCCTGCCACCGGTTCGCCTAGCCGAGTTACTGAACAGCTTGGCTAAGCAGCCGAGCTACTAGGCCGGAGTACGATGACGCTTCCAATCCAGGATGCTTCAAAACATCTAACTCCATACCCCGGCTAACGGTTCCGAGCTTCCGAACCGAGGGGACGAGGAACCAGTCGTCGAATATAGAGAAAAAACTTGCCGACCATCCTCAGCCGTTGGATCTTGTCAAAAAGCGCGCTCGTCATGATGGACGGCTCAGATCTTGCCACGTCCACTAAACGACAAGATAGAGTTATTTGGGGATCCGCACTGAGATGAACGCTCAGGATCACGCCACGTAGTTCGGCTGATTCCGAGCTATGGACCGACCTGCCGAGCCGAGGGGACGAGGAACCGACCCTCGAATATGGAGAAAAAACCTGCCGACCATCCTCAGCCATTGGATCTTGTCAAAAAGCGTGCTCATCATGATGGACGGCTCAGATCTTGCCACGTCCACTAAACGACAAGATAGTATTTTTTGGGGATCCGCGCTGAGATGAACGCTCAGGATCACGCCACGTAGTTCGGCTGATTCCGAGCTATGCGCCGAGCAGCCGAGCCGAGGAGACGAGGAACCGACCCTCGTATGTGAAGAAACTATCTGTCGAGGAGCGCAGATCGTCTGATCGCCCAGAAAATCGCACTCATCGCTGATCAATGGCCCAGATTGCGCCACGCCATAAATCGGTATTTAAAATTAGTTTTTATTTATTTTAATCGCTTTATTTATTTAAAACTTGCGAAAAAATTACTAAAAATTCGGAAAAAATAGCTAGAAATTCCAGAAAATAATTACAAATTCAAGGGAATATTTTTGAGCCCCTGAACGAACAATTATTGCCTGGAATGCGTTGCTAAGACCCCCGAACGACTGGTTAACGCATCGCAAAATTAAATAAATAAACCGAAAAAATAGATAAAAACCGCCGGATATCCAGAGAAGCTCAAGAACAGCTTACAACTTCAAAAATCACCTCACTACCCCCTTCGAGATTCAAAACCCTCCATTCGAACTCCGATACAACTCCACTAGCCACTAAAACAGTTAAACTACTCCTCAAAGGCTGATCACACTCAGTCTTTGGGAGTGAGGGGGGGCTCGTGATATGGCTAAAAATGGGGTTAAATCGGAACCGTCCAGATTGGACACGAATCTTGAAGCTCAGGGGTAAAATGGTAATTTCACATATAGATGGGTACGAAGCAGGCACTGGATCTCCCCTTCACAGATCCAATAACCCGCAAAACGGGTCCACTCCAGCTGGGTACGGGCCCCGACCCAAGACAAACCCAGACCAGCAAGAGGAAATCAGGGTCTCTGATTTGACTAAATCAACGGGCCTGATTTACGGTTATCCTCTCACCGGGAATCAAGGATCAGTTTCCTAAACCAATTATGAGGATTTTACTCCTAACGGTATCACAGAAAATCAGGTCCCTAATCAAATTTTCATGGCGACTATAAATACCTCCGACCTACCACTGTTACAAGGTAATCACTCTTTTTCCAATTAAAGCTCTTTCTTAATCATATCATTGGTTACTGATAAGAGTGTCGGAGGGTGCGTCGCCGGGATCAACCCCGGTGTATCGCACTTCCTTGCAGGTGAACGGCAGGAGTCAGCAGCCCAACTCCGACGAACAGGCTTGGATTCGCTATTCAGATTTTTCTACGAACCCACAAATACTATCTGTTGGCCCCCACACCAAATTTAGCGGCAACAGTATTAATGAACATTAATTAACGATTTTGCCTCTTTTGCCCCTCGACAAAGCCAAGATAAGCGGGATCAAATCTGAGTCGTTTGATCGCGGTCAATCGCGATCGAATAACTGAAAATTCCAGCTCCCAATAAGGATCTCAACTTCCCAGCTCTTAATAGACTAACTATATATGAGTCAGGGAATTTAGCAACATCCAGTGAAGTGACAATCGTAAAGCTCAGATAAGATTATTTCGTCACTAGTCACTCCTATTAATCATTAAATCATAGTGTGCAACTTCAGAAACATAATCCATCTCATCATCACTTATAACCAATTAGGGAAAATAAAGCTCAGATAGGATTAATTCATCACAAGTTACTCCTACAAATCATTAAATAAATGATTTATAGTGTGCAACTTCATAAACATAATCCATCTCATCATCACTTTTAAAACTAGAATCCAAGTTATCCAACAAGGAAGCAAACTCACAATCACATGAATGTAACAAACTATTTGGGGAATCGAATACTTCCCTGACATATTGTAGCTGATCCTTTTGTTCCACACACTATTCTTGAGATGCAAACATTACCTGACAAATTACCTAACAATAAAGAGTTTGAACAAGTGAATGGAAATTAATTAATGAACAATTGTAATAAAGTTGTTGATTTGATGTTCAAAAATGAAATGCAAAGAAGAGAAGTAATCTCACCATGTTCTTGAGAATGCACCCCGAGAGTAAGTTCTTGAAATGAACTTTCTATTCTAAAAAGGTAACAACATGGAGCATCCTTTCCTAAGAACTAAGAATACATTAGGATTGGAGAAGAGTATTGATCTAATCTCTCTAGAAACAACTGGAATATTCTCAAACAACAATCTAACTGTCATTGGGTGATTTTCTATCAAACAACAATCTAACTCATTTCAACAATATCTACTCAAAGTTTGGATTCAATAATGGAGTAATACCCATAAAGATCTAATCTTTACTGATGATGGTTTTATATAAACGAGGACGACAACAATCTAACTCATTTCAACAATATCTACTCAAAGTTTGGATTCAATAATGGAGTAATACCCATAAAGATCTAATCTTTACTGATGATGGTTTTATATAAACGAGGACGACGACAACAACAACAACATGATAAAGAAGTAAGCATGAGCTGTTGACATCTCCATAGTTATCATAAACGAAAGTATCTATCAATAACTATTTACTTCAAATCTACAGTTATCAAATCCACAATATGTTTTTAGTTCAGTTTTGTATGAGACAACCCAAGCAAGTACCCAAAACCCATTCCAGTATTACTATCACCTAAGCAAGCTAGTTATGAGTTTAATCAAATCCACCAACCCAACTAGTGCACACAACAGGATGAGAATCATTGTAGATGGAAGTTTGGGACTTTGGTACCAATCTATTGGAATGTTTATTAATTATGGTGTAAATTTAGCTCAATTGACGGTTCCCTATTCTTTTTGGCTTGTTAACTTAAAAACAACCACTGTGAATGCATCATTAAGAACAACGCTCCACCCGAGATGAATGAATGAATGAATGAATGAATGAATGATAATTTGCATTGGTGCTGCTACTCCAGAACAATCAGATCTACTCGACAACCATGATCCATCCATTCAGAGTCCTCAGCCAGTCAAAAGAACAAAGCAAAGCAGAAATACAAAAAAATGAAAAGGGCAATAGAAGAAGAAGAAGAAGAAGAAGAAGAAGAAGAATATGCTAACCTCCCTCAAAGCCTCCACTAAAGAGGACAAGACAATTGGAATTAGAAACAAAGTTGAGGGAGTGAGAGGCCCTGGGACTGGGCATAGGAAACATGAAGCCATCAGCACCAGCATCATCATCGTCTTCTTGACTCAAAATAGTACTAGTTGTTAAGCTGCAGCTACGACATGAGAGTGAAGTGAGTTGGGAAACCTCCTTGTAGAGCCGCTTCCAAGAGAAGCTCATCGATTTCGATTTGGGGGCTAGGGTTTCTCTTCGAAGAGAGAGAGAGAGAGAGAGAGAGAGAGAGAGAGAGAGAAATCGGCAATAGGGATTTGAGCTAGGTTTCCCTTGTTCGACGAAGAGAGAGCGGGAGGGAGAGGAGACAGAGCGGGAGGGAGAGGAGACGAAAAAGATAGAGAGATATGGGTTTTGGTAGTAGGGATTTGAGCTAGGGTTTCAATTGTTCGGCGAAGAGAGAGCGGGAGGGAGAGGAGACGGAGCGGTAGGGAGAGGAGACGAGAAAGATAGAGAGATATGGGTTTCGATTTTAGGGATTTGAGATAGGGTTTCAATTGTTCGACGAAGGAGAGCGAGAGGGAGAGGAGACAGAGCGGTAGGGGGAGGAGACGAGAAAGATAGAGAGATATGGGTTTCGATTTTTCTCCTTTTGCCCCTCAACAAAGCCAACTTAAGCGGGATCTCTTCTGAGCCGTTCGATCTGGATCAATCCCAATCGAATGGTTGAAAACTCCAGCTCTCGATAAGGATCCCAGCTTCCCAACTCTTAATAGACTTGCTCATATATATATATAACGAACCCTCCTTTGTACCTGCACAAATCGACTCATTAACCTTTAGTCATTTACAAACAAAAATTATTTTAGATGAACTTGCGCAGATTCGGAAATTCTTTAGGTCGACTCCAATTTTAAGCCAAAAAAGTGGTTACAAATTGAGTCCTAAAATTACCCTTTTCTAGTAAAAAAAAAATCATTGCTTGCCTCGAAAACAAGTCAACAATATTTTTACCAGGCTCAGACCCTGTGAAACAGATCTGAAAAAGAAAATGCCTCAAACGCTCAAAAAGCCTTAAGACAGACCCGTTATCGCTAACGGGCCCAGTCTGGAACAAGTCCCGTGAGCTTGAATTGAATTGGACCAGTTGACCAGTAAGTCAAAATCAGGTCCTAATCAGATCGGGTTTAGGAGCAGACTCGGCCGCAACCCAACACCCAAAATTCCTAGGGGCGGAGTCGGATCCTAACAGTTCCAAAATCTGACCAGTAGTTGACCCTTTTTTTTGTCTTCTTCCTCGGGCACACAGAGCCACCGCCCAATGGGTTAGGGTATCACCACTGCACCCATCGCATGGGGGTGGCAGAAAATCGGCGGCAGCCAACTCCGGCCTGACCCGTGCCCAGCCTGACCATCCCCCATCGCGCTCGGTTGGATCTTACCCCCTTTTCAGTTGCTGATGGCGGCGACAACGAGCAGGCGGCGGCGGCGATGGCGATGGGTGGCGGTGGTTCCCCTCTCCGGCGATTCTCTAATTCTTGTATCTTAACTTCTATGATTACCTCGATCCAACACAAAAACTGAAAAATCCAATGAGTACATTGGGGGAATTTTTTGCTTCGAGATAGCCCCTAACATTTGAGCGTGGTGTTATAAATCAATTTCAACAATCGACTCCAGTCCCAAAGGTGTAAGACAACTGTATCCAGCAGTCCGAAGTGAGCATCATAAAAGAGAACAACGAGAGAAAGAGTTTTTGACAATACGAGTATGAAAATTCTCAAAATTCAAGATAGAATTCTAATTTACCAACAATTATCCCACATATATCTTCAATAATTCATTCAAACTAACACGAGTTAACGATACGGAAAATAAAGTCGAAATATTTTATTGATTAAAAAATTCGACTCTAAATTCCATAGTGATCAAAAATTTAATTGATAAAAATTTGATTTTTTTTAATATACACTGTTTTTCAGAATTTTAACACAAATAATTACATAATCTAAAGCCCTCATACTCTAATACCAATATTGACTATTCATGACAATCTATATCGATATCACATGAATGGCATATAAGAGATAACATGAATATAAACTCTGGAATGATACTACAAGTAGGGTAGATCTTACAATGGGTTTTGGCGGTAGCGAAAGCGAAAGCAGTAATATCCTTGATAGCCTGATGTGTCCTCTAAGAAACTACTCGTATGACGACAGATCATACAGGATGAGGATACGCACAGATTCCACATACTCGTTCTTAAGTGGTTGTGGAAGGATGACAAGTATGGAGAGCAATGGAAAGAGAACCCAATTCTCTTTCTAGGGATCTTGAGGGATTCATTATGGTGATACAAACTATGTTATATGTTGAGCCTCTCAACCCTATACTCGACCCCTTTTATTTATAGGGGTAGATCATAAGAGAGATTGCAATAATATTCTCGCAATATATTATTTAATCGACCCCTTTTATTTATAGGGGTAGATCATAAGAGAGATTGCAATAATATACTCAATATATTATTTCCTTCCACCATTTATCTTTTGCCATAAGCGGTTGTATATACTAGGAAAATATATTCACCAAGAACAAGAAGAGAGATGTTTTACGTAGTTCATAAACATCCTCCTAGTATAGGCCAATAAGTTGAGCGTGACTTGTGGGCCCGGCCCACAAGCCCAATACTGACTAACAATTATGAATATCTTCCTCAAACATCCTAATCTGATGATATCCACTGCGCAGATCCAATTTGCTAAAAATGACCGAACCATTCAACTCATCCAATAGTTCATCTATTACAGGAATGGAAAATTTATCTTTAATTGTTAGCATATTTAGGGTTCTATAATCAACATACATGTGCCAATAGCCAGCATGCTTCTTCATCATTACCACAAGAGATGCATAAGAACTGTAACTAGGTCTAATTATTCATGAATCCAACATTTCTTTAACCATTTTTTCAGTCCCTTTATTTTGATGTCAAGGGTGTTTGTATGGCCTTAAACTAACTAGCTTGGCATTAGGCATCAATGGTACCCGTATTGTCATGATTCCTATGTTGGTGGTAGCCCTTGGATCTCCTTGGACACCACATTAAATTCTTGCAATAACTGAAGTAGGGGGAATTGTATATATCTGAATGGAACTGTCATCAGTAGAGATTATAGTAATTTGCAACCGAAACCTCCCTTCATGTGCATCAATGCTTTACTCGTGTGTTTACAGTACTTAATTCAAAATTTCCAGCACCCATGCCTTGCAGTTGATGTGTCTCATTTCCCTTGTCAAATGTGACTAAGTTCTTCTTGAATTTAAAACAACCTGCATCAAGAGTTGACATCCATTGAGCACGCAACACTACTTGCCAACTACTTAAGGGTAGGATATAAAAATCTAAAATAAAAGAAACTATCCGGCAATCAAAAGTGACCCCTTCACATCTGAACTTCTTACCTCCTGCAGCTGTCACTTCAAACTGAACACCCCACTTGATGAATAATTCTGCTTTTGGCACCATTTTTGGGTCAATAAAATTATGTGCGGATCCTGTATCCAACAATGCACGAACCTCCTTTCTTCCAATAGTACCTTTCAGCCTTGTTTGAGGAGTAACGGCACCTGTGATAGGTTCAAGAGAAATGGCAGCTACTATATAGTTTCTAAGTATCCTTTCACATGTAGAGCTCTTATATGCTCACTATGTTGTTCTTCTTCCCCTTTATCAGTGTTTGTATTCATCCTAATTTCCTTCAATATGTATTTGGGGGTTGTTTGGTTAGTTGCAAATGTAATTGCGTATTTAGGGGCTGTTTGGTAGGTTACAAATGCAATTGCGGTTCCATGTAAAAATTAAACAACCCCCTCCCCCTCCCCCCTGCCGCGAAAAAGAAATTGATATTGTTTATCTTTTGGAGGGAAATGAAAATAGTAGTTCATAGAATAAAGGTTATGTTGAAATGTATGAGATATTTTGGTAATTGGATTATAAAGTTTTGAAGGAAAAAGGATTACTTTTCACTAGCGGCTGCATTTGCAATTTCCAGTTGCAATGAAACAAACACTGAATGATACAAGATGGATGCGTGCCATTTGCAATTTGCAATTGAAAGGAGTTAATCTCATCTTTCATGGCCGACCCCCATTGAATTCGGGCACTATTTTTCAAAACCTCTACATGAGTCTCTCACTTGCCTGAATCTATGTACAGAACATGCTTGTGAGCTGTGCTGACTAATGGATCATATTTCATTGTCGGTCTTCTCTCTCGTATTGACCTTCTCAAAGCAGGTATCGATTCACTGATCGGTTCAGGATCCCCGAATGGCATTTGCAGTACCTGAACATCTTAGATATCTTGTTCATTCTCATTAGGCTCCTCTTGAGCCTCTTCTTCTGATAATGGTCTCTATACTTGTTGTTGCACTATAGGCGCCCCGCCACTAGGACCGTCTTCAGAACCTAAATCTGAGTCTAACTCTGGATCTGAACCTGTTGTATTGCTCTGACCTGTGTGCCTATCTTTGTACAAGTGCTCTTCATTGAAGGCCACATTCTTACTGTGAATAACCTTGTTATTCCCAAAGCCTAAAGTTTGTAACCATACTCATCACCACCGTAGTTAATGAAGACACACTTACTAAATTTTGAATCCAGATTTTTCTTTCTTCCCTGTCAAATAGTGAATACGCAATACAACCATAACTCTCAAATGTGAATAATTAACAGGTTTCCTTGACCATAATTCTTGAGGTGTGTCCCTATCAAGAGCACTAAATGGGCAATGATTGATCATGTACACTGCTATATCCACCCCAAAGATGGACATGAAGATCCGCATGAAGTCTCATGCATCTTGCCCTTTTGAGTATCGTGCAGTTCATTCTTTCAGCTACTTCATTCTTATATGGAGTTGTAGGAACCGTCTTGATTCGTTGGATACCTTCCTATACTAGATAGTCACCAAAATCTTTGCTTGTGTACTCACCATAGTTGTCTAATTTTAATACTTTCACCTTGCAACTCGTCTCATTCCCAACTCTGGCCTTTCAAGCTTTGAATGTCTCAAACACCTCGGACTTCTCACGAATTTCCATAACCCAAACTTTCCTAGTAGCATCATCAATGAATGTGATGAAGTATCTCTTACCACCATAAGAGAATTCCTGAACCGGACCCCACACATCTGTATATACCAACTCTAGCTTACCAAGCTTCTTCTCACACCCACCCAACTAAAAGCTAACTGTCATTTGTTTGCCCTTACACAATTCTCAGAGAAATCCAAATCAACTTTCTTTAGCCCTAACAAAAGATATCTAAAACAAAACTGTTTGACATCTTTTTCACCAAGATTCCCCAACCTAACATGACATAATATTGAAAGAGAATTACCTTTAGATGATATCACCTGAATCTCCTACCGTGAGTTGATACAATGTGCTAATACGTTTTCTTTTTGCCACCAAACTAGCATTAAGTGTATGTCTTGCATACTTGGATTCGATATGAAGATAAGATGATGAAGTGAATGAGATCGATCAGTCGATAAAGAGAAGAAGAAGCAACAGCAGCATGAAGAAGAAATTCACGGTCAACTGTGCAATATTGTGGTCGACCGTCCGAGGTCTCTGTTTGGAATGAGCAAACTTGCGGTCGACTATCCTCTTTACGCAGTCGATCGCCACACACAACTGGAAACATAATGGGCTGACTATTTATGAATCTTTCGGGCCCAACTTCTCCTGTAAGTCAGATTGTACTGCTCCCATCATGTCTCTTAATTCAGCGTATATCATACGGTTATTGTATCAGGACTAAACTTAGGGTTTTTCTAGAACTTTAGATATTGTAATAGCTTCCATTGAAAGAGGTATTACTTCATTAAGAATTCTCCATTGTAATCAACAAATTATCTTCTAGTGAGGCTCGAGTGATAGATAAGTTCTTGGTGAAAATATTTATAACTATTGTAATCTTATTTAGTTGAATAATATATCCTTTATTTTCCCCCGGATTAAATTCGCCCGAAGCGGGAAAAACATTGTGTGCTTTGTGTGCTTGCTTTGATTTACTTATTTCGTTGTTCATCATATATGTTATCGCTTCTCGCTACTAAAGCTCCAACTCCGCTGCGCCAAATTCCTAACAACTGGTATCAGAGCTTCGGTTGATGTGTCTCTTGGTAAAGATGACAGGTTAGATCTACATGAAGATTAAGCAGTTCGATGGTGAAACCAACTTTTATCTCTTGAAGGTGGACATGTACGATGTACTGGTTCAAAAACGCTTGCATCTAGCCTTACAAGGAAGAAAAGGTAAGCCATCCGACACAAAGCTGGAGGAGTGGGATGAGATTTGTCTTAAGATCCTTAAGTTTAACATGATTGTCACTGGCAGGCAAGGTCAAGTGCAATATCTTGAGGAGAAAAGCATGGCAAGTCTGTAGGCAAAACTCAAAATTGACTGCTCGGGATCTTCGTTGTTGGATTGGATGTACTGGTACAGAAAGCTGTTTAATTTCTCAATGAAGGAAGGTACCACTCTTTAAGATCATATTACGCTGTTCAATCAGGTATTATCTCAACTGAGGGCGATAAACGCAAACGGTCTAAGTAAAGAAGATAAAGCTTTCAACTTGATATTTATTGTCAGATTTGTACGAGCATTTAATAACTACCATGCTACACGGAAAGTCTGTCAAGGAGAATCTTTCGGTCATTAAAGTGATCAAGAGCTTGAAGGAAGATCAACTTAGAAGGAAACTCATAATACTCTACCTCCAAGAGTTGCTTAGCAATGGAAGATCCTTCAATTGAAAGAAAAAGTGTGCATAAAGGTGTGATCCGTTGCTGATATTGCAAGAAGGTTGGGCATGAAAAGGATTGTTGAAAGTTGATGAATTAGAAGAACGCCAATATTTTTAGTGCTTATGAGTTGGGTGTAATTTTCTATTGACTTCTTATTTCAAATTCTTTAGATGTGAATTCTGGTTGGTTTCTTGATTCAGGTAGTTTTACTCCCATTTGCTCCGAGAGTTAGAAGTTTTCTACTTACAAGTCAATAATGGATTGTGTGAGAACGGATACTGATGAGGTTTGTGATGTGTTATTGAGGTAACAGTTGAGTTGGAGATGCCAAATGGAAATAGATACACGCTATGGGAAGTCATGCATGTTTCTCTACTGAAATGGAATCAGATATCCTTGGGAACTCTGGAAGCATGCGGCTGCAGGTACACAGCTCGAGGTGGAGTTCTGTCTATTTGGAAAGGTCGTCTTAAGATGATGTTCGAAAAGAAGGGGTATTGGACCAAGTCAACACAACATCTACAAGATTTTTGGGAATCGTAAATCTTGTGCAAGTGTTTCTATGCTCGTTATTCCTAAAGCGTCATCTAGTCTACCGCTATTAGAATCATTGAAGCGAGACCACGATGTTCGAATACCATCGAGAGGTGGAGAGTGTCTCGGGATAGGTGGAGTTCATCTGGAGGGTGGAACCTCCATGTTAACGCCTACTTGGTTGTGTCCTTGAGGGGGCATACTGATTGGTGAGATAAGGTGAAGATTGATTCAACTAGCTGAAGCCACTGAACCAAATTCGTTTACATGTGGAGAACAAAAAAGTCTAGAGGTGATTAATCACACAGTATTGATAGCATGAATATGCAATCCAAGAAGGAGATTGTTGAGTGTATGTCTTGCATACTTGGGTTCCATATGTAGAGAAGATGATGAAAAGAAGGAGGTTGAAGGGTCGATAGAGAGAAGAAGAACCAACAATAACAACAACAGGCAAAAGCAATTGACGGTCGACTGAGCAATATGGCAGTCGACCGTCCGAGCTCTCTGTTTGTGATGAGTTAATTGTAGTTGACTTTTCCCCCTTGTGCAATCAATCGCCACACGCAGCAGGAAACATAATGGTTTGATTATTTGTGAATTTTTCAGGCCCAACTTCTCCTCCCAGTCAAATCGTACGACTACTATCGTGTGTCTCTTCATTCAACTTATATCGGACTGTTATTGTATCAATACTAAACTTAGGGTTTCTCTAGATCTCTATATATTCTAATAGCCTCCATTGAGTGAGGAAATATGTTACACCCCATTTTTTCCCCTCTATTTACTTATAACTCCTAGAAGACTCTGTTTAGCATTTCTATGCCATCCTTTACTTCCCTGCACTTCCAAAACTCTTACATTATTCCTAAATAATAAGTTAAGAATTTAGTAAAAATTTCGGCAGAGACTCCCCTGTAATTTTCTACCCGTAACGCCTTTCGGATTACGAAAAATTTGTGAACAATTCAATAAATCTCAATACCTGTAATATATCAAAAACCTCCCCAGGCTAATTCATCAAACACATCACAGAGATCATATGTATATGCTTTGGGGGGTATTATCATCATCCAATCACAAATTATCAAATTAAAACCATAAATCTTCTAACTTCCTTAAAGAAAAACATACCTGTTCAAATACTTCTAATCCATATACAAATCCATCACCTGTCAACATACGAATCCATAAAAGCTTACCATGGATTTGCCATTTCCTTATCATCACATAGCTCATATATACGTCACTATATATTTAATCATACACTTAGTCGTTATCTCGATCCCATCGTATCCTATTTTCATTTTATAATTTTTATCGTCCACGGTATCATATCTCATACTGTTTCTAATAGCACTTTTATTCCCGTATCCATCATCATTCATCTTTCGCACTGCATCTCTACTCCTTTTTATCGTTTCTTTTACTCACCGTACCTTAAGATTGTGCCCAGGCAAGTAGTTCCCACCATTTCTATCGAAATATCGGGCTGGTAGTTCCTAGACACAATACCTGAGGCTTACCATACTTGTATCATATCCTATACTCATCTTAGTATCCATACTCATACTATTCTTTAATTTTCATATCATGATTCTGTCTTTTATTTTATACCATACATAATGTCACATTCCCAAGTTGATAACTTGGGTTATATTATCATACATCACATCATATATATATATATATATATATATATATATATATATGGGAAAAAAAGGTATGAACAATTTTCTCATTTAGTAAATGAGCAATTGAAGAGGTGGCATGCATGTGATTGAAAAATCCTAAAAGTAGTTAAATACTCAATGTATCACATGCATGCCACCTCATCAATTGCCCATTTATTAAATGAGCAAGTTGCTCATATCTCTTTTACTATATGTGTGTGTGTGTGTGTGTGTGTGTGTGTGTGTGTACATCGCTGCACCCCAAGTAAATAACTTGGGTTTTACTAAATCGAATATATGTACATCGCTGCACCCCCAAGCAAATAACTTGGGTTGTACTAAATCGAATATCATATCATATATCTCGCAGCACCCCAAGTTGGTAACTTGGGTTATATAATCATATATCATATCATATGCTTCATTTTATAACCATTCTCATATTCATCACATAATACACTTTACTTCATATTTCACACTCATATTTATTTTCATACCGCAATTTCTTCAATTTATTCATATTACTTCATATACATCATTCCTTCACTTTTCATACTCATTTATATAACACCACATCTTTACTGTTCATATTTAATCACTTAACATAATTTCTTCTCTTTTCATAGATATTTTCATAGCACCATTTCTTTATTTTATATATAATCACATAACGGAATTTCTTTACTTTTCATTCTCATTTACAAATTGTACACTTTCTATACTTTCTCATATTTATTTCACATCAATCACTTTCTTTACTAACTCATTCTCATTTCACTTTCTTTCATTTTATTAATTTGTCGACCAGTGCCCATGTCATCACACAACTGAAACCGATAGCTCAGTCAGAACACAGATCGCTGCCCCCAAGGGTCTTACACCTCCATCAAAACTAGAACCGATAGCTCCGGCTAAACACAGATCGCTTCCCACCAAGGGTCTTACACATCATATCACATCGTTGCTATATAGGTCTTACGCATCAAATACACATCACATCGCTGCCATATAGGTCCATATAGGTCTTACGCATCAAATACACATCACATCGCTGCCATATAGGTCTTACGCATCACATCGCTGCCCACCAAGGATCTTACGCATCACATATCATCTCATTATTTTATTCCAATAAATTGTCACATCTTTGATTTTAACTGTAACACCCCGAATTCCAAATACAACTGAATTCGAAGTTCCACAGGATCTTTACACTTCTTTCGTACAATTTTACAAGGAAAAATAAAACATTTGTTACATCAGAGTTACATTTACATTTACACATAAACAGAGGAAGCAATTTTTACAAAATGAATGAAATACAACAACACTTGAATAATCTTTAAGCATCAATTCCTCCTTAGCATTTTCCATGTAATTTATTCTGCATGGAAAGCTGTGGGCACGTCAGTTCATTCAACTAACGAAAATATTATACACGACCATCCTCTCTATGCCGGAAACAGTATAACGATTCTCAATACTTAACAAATCACAAACTTGTCCACAAACAAAGCTAAGGGGACTATCCTATTGATTTCGTGTTGTGAATGTGCACTTAGTCCTTAATGCAATTATTTATTATATGACACTAATGCGCACTTGTTTAGAGTCTATGCAGCCCATACTACATGGTCCGAGGGCAAGCCCTTAACCGTTCTTCATTTTATAGGGTTCAATCCCTCGCCATGACTTAATCTACTTCTGTAACTACGGTAAGTATCCTAGATGTTCTACGAACAACGAACTCACGTCTAGGCGCCCTAGAGAGAATCCCAACGTACTGACACATGACTCATCATGTAGGCATCCTGTGGTAATTCACCTCCTACCAAACACATGACACCACCCACAGTCGCCAAACACCCCACGAGCATCGCCACCGGGACGATACTCTGGAGCAGTATCCACGTCCTACTCATGACGCATCATGGGACATCCTGTGAATACTCTCACGCCGCCAATCCAATGGCCCTCATACTCAATGTTTTTCTCTTACTTTCATCACATCTTCACTATGTAACTAATCCTTAATTTAATTGAATTATAAACAAAATTAATCTCTTAAGGTTAGCACTCCCACTATACCGGTTGTTATTACTAAATCTGGTGTGGGGGTAAACAGATAGTATTTGTGGATTCTTGGAAAACTTGAATAGCAAACCCAAAACCTGTTTCGCCGGAGTTTGACCGTCGACTCCCGTCGTTCACCTGCTAAAACTGCGAGACACAGGGGTAGATCCCGGCGACGCACCCTCCGACGCTCAAGTCAGTAATCAGGAATGATTATAAGAGAGCGTAAATTGGCAAAAGATTGATTACCTCTTAATGGTGGTGGATGGGGGGTATTTATAGCCGCCTTTGGGACATAATTAGGAATGTAATCCCTGTGAATGGATAAGGAATGTAATCCCTGATTCCCAGTGGAAGGATAGATGTGAATCAGGGCCGTTGATTAGGATTAATCAGAAATCCTAATTCTATCCTACTGGACCGGGTCAGCAGTGGGTTGAAACCCGCTCCCAGTTGAGATGGATCCGTTTGCGGGTTATTGGGTCTCTGGAGAGAAGACCCGGTACCCACTTCAGACCTACTTATAGGTGAAATTACCATTTTACCCTCAGGCTTTAAGATTCGTGTCCTGATTCGGACGGTTCCGATTTAACCCCATTTTTAGCCATATCACGAGCCCCCCACTCCCAAAGGACTGAGTTTGATCAGCCTTTGAGGAGTAGTTTGACTGTTTTAATGGCTTGCGGAGTCGTAACGGAGTCTAAACGGAAGGTTTCGAATCTTAAAGTGGGGTAGTATGGTGATTTTCCGACTCGGTTGGGTGCTCTAAGTTGTTCTTGAGCTGCTCTGGTCTTTCGGCATTTTTCCTTAATTTTTATCTATTTTTCGGATCACTTATTTAATTTTACGAATCGTTGATTCGTCGTTCGGGAGTCTTAATCAACCACTCCAGGCAATAATTATTTACCCCGGGGTTCAAAATATTTCCCCAAATTTATAATTATTTTCTAGAATTTTTAATTAATTTTCCCAAATTTTAATCATTTTTTTGCAATTTTTAAATAAATAAAACGATTTTAATAAATAAAAATTAATTTTTAATACCGAATTATAATGTGGCGCGATCTGGACACTTCATCAACGTTGAGCGCTATTTTCTGAAAGATCGGGTGGTTGGAATCGCTCGGTAACATTTTCTCCGTGTGAGCAGCTCGGATGGCTGGTCGCTCGGATTCCGAGCGATGTAGCGATCCGAGCGACGTGGGGTGATCCAAGCCGTTCATCAGGTCAGAGTACGCATTTTAAGGAGATCCGATGGCTGTAGTCGCTCGGCGCTTTTTTTCTCCGTATGAGCAGCTCGGATCACCAGTTGCTCGGAGATCAGATTCCGAGCGACGTGGAGAGATCTGAGCCGTTGGATCATGGCGCGGATCTCAAGGTGGGCGCAGTTCTCGAGAAAACACTATCTTGTCGTTTTGTGGGCGTGGCACGATCTGAGCCGTTCATCATTTTTGGCACAATTTCCAAAACGATCCGATGGTTGGGGTTGCTCGGTTGCGTTTTTCCTCAAATGTGCAGCTCGGATTGCCATCTGCTCGGATTCTGAGCGACATTGCTCCGTTCTCTCCTGTATTGTGAGTTGCTCGGAATCCTGGTCGGTCGGGTTGGGGATCCCGAGTTACTTTCTCAGCTCGGATCGCTCGTCGCTCGGATATTTGCTCCGAGGGACGTGGAGCGATCAGGGCCGTCGGATCGTGGCACAGATCTCAAGGTAGGCTCAGTTCTCGAGAAAACACTATCTTGTCGTTTTGTGGAGGTGGCATGATCTGGACCGTCTGATCGAGATCTTGCACGCATTTTGGGGAGAAAGTCGTTTTTGTCCAATTCGCAGCTCGGATTGGCAGTTGCTCGGTTTTCCGAGCGATGTAGCTCGGATCGCTAGTCGCTCGGGCTTTGGTTCCGAGGGACGTGGAGCGATCTGGACCATCGGATTATGATGCGGATCTAGAGGTAGGCTCAGTTCTCGAAAAAACACTATCTTGTCGTTTTGTGGAGGTGGCATGATCTGGGCCGTCTGATCGAGATCTTGCACGCATTTTGGGGAGAAAGTCGTTTTTCTCCAATTCGTAGCTCGGATTGGCAGTTGCTCGGTTTCCGAGCGATGTAGCTCGGATCGCTAGTCGCTCGGGCTTTGGTTCCGAGGGACGTGGAGCGATCTGGACCATCGAATTATGACGCGGATCTCGAGGTAGGCTCAGCTCTCGAAAAAATACTATCTTGTCATTTTGTGGAGGTGGCATGATCTGAGCCGTCTGATCGAGATCTTGCACGAATTTTGGGGAGAAAGTCGTTTTTCTCCAATTCGCAGCTCGGATTGGTAGTTGTTCGGTTTCCGAGCGATGTAGCTCGGATCGCTAGTCGCACGGGCTTTGGTTCCGAGGGACGTGGAGCGATCTGAACCATTGGATTATGACGCGGATCTCGAGGTAGGCTCAGTTCTCGAAAAAACACTATCTTGTTGTTTTTGTGGAGGTGGCATGATCTGAGCCGTCTGATCGAGATCTTGCACGAATTTTGGGGAGAAAGTCGGTTTTCTCCAATTCGCAACTCGGATTGGCAGTTGCTCGGTTTCCGAGTGATGTAGCTTGGTTGGCCGATCTGAAGGCTTCTTGGTTACAGAGTAGGGTGCCTCGGCGAAATGGGGCTTGAGGTGCAGCCGAGCAGAGCGGCCCATACCGAACCGTTGCTACTCTTCGTGAACGGTTGCCGCTCCTCGCCACTTAGTCGTTTGGGCTTTTATAATGCCTTGAGGAGAGGCCCAAAAGTCGTGTCTTTACGTTGCAAAGCCCAAGAGTCGTTTTTTTTTACTATAAGTCTTCACCCCCCTCTCACTTTACCTCATTCTTCACTTTTTATTTTTACTTTCACTTTTACTTTCTACTAGCGGAGTTTTCGCTCTCGGGTGGCGCTACTAGCTGTCGAGGCAAGGCGTTCTTAGATTCCGGCGATCTTTTCCGGCCACTCGCGTCACTTCAAGGTTAGTGTCTTGCCTTATCCTTAGAAAATGGTTAAGTTTTCTTCTGAGGATGAGACCCCCACCTCGGACCAAGACGTCAGCTGAGCGGTGATGGTTCCAACAAGGGGAAGGAGATTGCCGAGCCGATCGAGGTGACGATGGTAGTCGAGCATCCAAAGACGGTCAGAGAATTGGGTCGGCACCCATCTACCTTATCCAGCGTCGGGGGTGTTCGGAGTTACCCTGAGGACTTGTTGGAGAAGGTGACGCAAGGCACGGCCCCGTCATACGAGCAGAATGATCCGAGGGACCCTTCCGAGGTGGATCATATCTCCTCAATCTTGACCGAGGTAGACCTGCATCGGATCAGGAGTGGGTTCCAGATCCCCAAAGAATACGTTCTTCTACTCCCCGGCCCCGGCGTCCGAGCGTGCACACCTACTTCGGCGAACACATTCGTCTTCCCGTATGACGCACTGAACGCTGGACTCCGGCTACCACTGCACCCTTTCGTAAACAAGGTGCTGCGGTGGTTCGGCCTGAGTCCCGCTCAGTTTATGTCGAACATGTGGCGACACGTGATCACCTTCGTCCTTCAGTGCTAGGAGATCGGCGTGCAACCGGAGATGGTCATACTTCGGAGCCTCTACGGCATCTGCTAGATGAGCAAAATGGAGGAGAGGTACTACCTGTTGCCGAGGAAGGGCGTGAAACTGATCGAGAACCCGGACTCGATCAAGCACTGGAAAGAGAAGTATTTCCTCATTCGTGCTCCTGAGCCGTGGGTCTTTCAGACGAAGTGGAAGATCGGTGTTTCGAAGCGGGCGAAGAAGGAGCCCGTGCTCACCAAAGAAGAGGAGGAGGTGGTGGAGAAGCTCCTCGTTCTTCCGACCCTTAGTTGGAAGGACATCACCGAGGAGGTCTTGTTTCATGGGGGTCTCAGTTCGATCAACCCTAGTACGCTTTTCTCTTCTTTTCTTGCTTCAGCTTTATCTTTTGTTTAAAATTTTCTAACTCCTTTTGCTCGGTTTTTTCAGAGGCCCCTGGTATGGATTACAAAGGGCTGATGGCTAAGGTTCGTGCTGCGAAGGAGCAGGAGTCGGAAAAGAGAAAGAGGACTGTGGCCGGGCCTCAGGGTGGCCGAGCTGCGAAGGCCCCCTCGGCATCACCGACCATCGCACAGCCAGTGGTTGAGGCACCTTCGGGTGCATCCACCCAAGGCATGTTGGGGACATATGCCCCGGCTCCTTCGGAGGCACCGGACCAAGTTGCTCAGGTCGAAGCGCCCGGGTCGTTGAGCGGGGCGTTCAATGTGAGTGTGGCCTTAGCTCTTAAGGTACCCCCTCTTACTGCCAAGGCTGAGAAGATACTAACCGAGGAGCACAAGCACCTCTTCGTCCCCGACTGGCAGGTGATGAAGGTGGACGGCTTTCTTAGTGACGGGGGCATTTGCATGCAGGCTTTGAAGCACTTGCCGACCCCCAAAGACCGAGCGGCGCTGAAGGCGGGTTCCGTGGGCGATGATACCATGCAGATAGCTCGGAACATCATATCGGTGAGTATCAGAAATTTTTTCAACAAGCATTCTAGGTTTTTTCGCTCTGGCCTAATAGTCTTTTGTTGTGCCGCTTGCAGACCCTATGCCACTTCAACCACTTGCTTGAGGAGTTTGCGAGCAAGGAAAAGGAGATAACCGTTCTGAACGATCGGGAGCGGTCAGAGCGTGCCAAGGCGGTCAAACGGCTAGAGGCCGGGCAGGTGCTTTCCGCTTCGCTCGCGGCCGAAGTTGCTGACCTTGAGGCTAAGCTTGCCGAGGCATTGAAGAGCTCGGCCGCCGAGGCTTCCAAGGTCGAGACTTTGGAAAAGGAGAAGGCTCGCCTTGAAGAGGAGCTGTCCAAGGCATTGCGGGCGTCGAAGGAAGCCTTGAAAGTGGCGGCCGCGGAGCAGGCGGTTCGGGACGAGGCCGAGGCTCACATGTTGACAAACATGGAGGAGGCGTACGCCCGAGCACTGAAGCATGTTGCCGCTCGCGTCCCCGGGTTCAACGGCTCCACCTACTACTTCTATGACCCTGTAGAGGGCGAGGAAGAACTGCCTCTGGCTGAGCTCGCCCTGGGCAGGAGGGCAAAGACGCCGAGGATGAGGGGGGCGCCGAGGGCGCGATAGCCCCCATGCCGAGCGATGACGCTTTGGAACGAGATCATGAGGTCGACCCCTGACTTAGTCACCTCTTCTCATTTTTTTAATTTTATTTTAATTTTATTTTTTTTGTAACGCCTAACTGCGGACTGGCCACCGCTTTCGTGTAAATTTTGGATTTTTAATGAAACGACTTTACTTTTGACATTTTGGCCGAATGTTTCGAGATTTCGCAAAGTGTTCAACTCTTTTTGCTCGGGTTGTGACCTCAAGTGTTGAAGACTTCTTTTGATATTCCTCAACTTTTCAAGTCGAGTCGAGTACAGCGGCTAAGGTCTCTGCCTTCGTAATGAATTGAAAGCGGCGAAGCGGGCTCTTTCTAGCAGTCGAGAGTACCTCTTCAAAATCATGTTAGATCTATCGGAGGTCAAAGCCATGGCGAGAGGCTATCTCTCCGAGCTAAAATAATTGCAGAAGCGATCTCGCGAAGATCGTCTTGAAGGCGAGGTGGAGTTGCTTCGAAAGACGCTGTCCAACGTCACTCGAGCGGAAGGTAACCTTGTGGCGGAAGTTCAAGATTTGAAGATAGCTGAGGCAAAATTCTTGGCAGAGAAAAATGCGTTAACCTTGGCAGTGGATAAGTTGATGGCCGAGCATGACGAGCTGAAGGCAAAGGTCGACGAGTTGAGGAGGGTTACGGTCGACAGAAGTATCGAAGTGACCCACCTTCGTCGAATCATAGCCGGTAGCTCCGGCGCTGAAGGCTCTGCTCGGCTTCCTCGCGTTGAGATATATGTGAAAGACGACTCTTTGAAGGATCGGATTGTCGAGCTTGAGGAGGAAGTAGCTCGACTCAAGCCTCAGCCGGCAAGAATCAACTCCGACGTGTACGCGCGAAGAGAGTGAGAGGGGAATCTCTTTTTACAAGCTCACGACTCATTCGCCCGTCGTTAGGCGAAGCCCGGCCGATGCTCAAAGCGGGGTGGCTGCCTCGTCTAGTGGCGCTTCGGTTGGGGCTACAGTTAAGGGAAGCGCTGAAGAGGCGTCTCGATCCGTCGGTCTACAGACGAGCTCCGAAGTCAGAAGACGCCGTTCCCGAGTGTCTTTGAACCGAAACATCCCCATTCCAAAGAAGCGTTGAATAAGTTGTAATTATTCTTCTTTGAATTGTTGTAGCGCCTCGTAGTTGTAACTTGGCCTTGTACTTTGGGTTCTTTTGCCGAACTTTTTAATGAAATAAAAGCTCGTTTTCTTTCTGGTATTCGCGTGCTGGGCGTGCATAGTAGTTTGATTCGAAACGCTTCATAAGAACCAAACCTTTAAGTACTTTTCTCATATGTCTAGTCTAGTATTCTGCACGCATCGACGGTTGTCGAAGTAATTCCGAATGGTGACCCGTTCCTAGCTCGCTTAAAAGCGAGCTTGTGAAGCGGGGTCGAGCCAAGTGTTGGGCTCCGAACTCGTTGTTTGAGTTCGTTTCAACGGTTGCAGGAGCAATTCCGAATGGTGACCTGTTCCTAGCTCGCTTAAGAGTGAGCTTGCAAAGTGGAGTCAAGCCAAGTGTTGGACTCCGAACTCGTCGTTAGAGTTTATCAACAGTTGTGGGAGCAATTCCGAATGGCGAACCACTTCTAGCTTGCTTAAGAGCGAGCTTGCGAAGAGGAGTCGAGCCAAGTGTTGGACTCCGAACTCGTCATTAGAGTTTATCAACGGTTGTGGGAGCAATTCCGAATGGCGAACCACTTCTATCTCGCTTAAGAGCGAGCTTGCGAAGAGGAGTCGAGCCAAGTGTTGGACTCCGAACTCGTCGTTTGAGTTTGTTTTAACGGTTGTGGAAGCAATTCTGAATGGCAAACCACTTCTAGCTCGCTTAAGAGCGAGCTTGCAAAGCGGAGTCGAGCCAAGTGTTGGACTCCGAACTCGTCGTTTGAGTTTGTAGAAGGTAAAAACAGAGAGATACAATCAATTCACAAGTAAAGAATGAGGGGAAAATGCTCTTTATTGAAAACTAATAGTCAGCTGCTTCTAAGTTGCGAGCCGTTATTACATTGGAGAAAACAAAATCAAAATACAAGTGAACGGAATGGAACGGTTCGGCATCTGAAGGCACTTAAAGAGGCGTTGATGCGCTCTCTTGGTACTTCAAGAGATGGTCGGCGTTCCAAGTCCTTGGGATATCTCTGCCCTCAAGATCTTCCAGATGGTAGGCTCCGGACCGAACTACTTTGGTGATCTTGTAAGGTCCCTCCGAATTTGGAGCCAACTTACTCTTCTGACTGGGGAATGAGATAGCTAACTTTCTGAGGACCAAGTCCCCTTCTTTGAAGTTGGTGGGACGGACTTTCTTATTGTAGGCCAGCTCGATCCTCCTTCGGTAGCTTTGCTGGCGGATCGAAGCTCTTTCGCAGAGCTCCTCAATTAGGTCCAAATTCGCTCAAAGTTCCCTGGCATTCTGCTCTTCTTCATAGGCAATTAGGCGAGGAGAGGGTACACCGACTTCCAGGGGGATCACAGCTTTGGACCCATAGGTGAGATTGAACGGCGACTCTCCTGTGGGGGTCCATTTCGTAGTTCGGTAATTCCACAGTACATTAGGGAGCTGATCAACCCATAAGCCCTTAGCGGATTCATCCAACCTCTTCTTAATGCCGGAGAGGATTTGTCGGTTGGCATTTTCTACTTGGCCATTTGACTGTAGGTGGGAGACGGAGGAGAAGCATTGCTGAATGGCGAGGTCTTCACACAGAGATCGGAACGCGGCACCTGTAAATTATGTTCCGTTATCGGTTATCAGGACCCGAGGGACCCCGAATCTACAGATGACGTTCTTCCAGAAGAACTGAAGCACCTTGTTCTCGGTGATCGTAGCCAAGGGCTTGGCCTCTATCCACTTCGAGAAGTAGTCGATTGCCACGACTAGAAATTTGAGTTGACCAGGAGCTGGCGGGAACGGCCCTAGTAAATCCATCCCCCACATTGCGAAAGGGACTGGACTTGATAGGGAAGCGAGGTGAGCCTGGGGTAGGCGGCGGACGTTGGAGTACTTTTGACAAGAGCTGCATTGCCGAACGTGTCGCTCAGCATCTTGTAGGAGGGTACGCTAGAAATATCGATAATTCAACACCTTCCGGGCAAGGGATCTGGACCCTGAGTGTGCTCCACCTATGCCTTCGTGAAGCTTTTGTAAGGCGTATGTGGCTTGCTCGGGGGAGAGACACCTTAGATAAGGTCTGCCGTCAACTTGTGTGAAGGTGCATTTGTACAAGATCCCCTCAACAAGGGTGTACCGCTCCGCTCTGGTTCTGACTCGACGGGCTTCCTTAGGGTCTTCAGGGAGGAGCTCATCCCTTAGAAATTCTACCAGGGGTTTCATCCAATTATCTTGAAGTTGAACCGGCAGTGACTCCATTGAGTCGGAAGTTTCTTCTTTTATGCTTGGTTTTAGGAGCACTTCAATCAAGACGGTCTGCTCGAGGCCTTGGAGGGGGGAAGAGGCTACTTGGAGAGGACATCTGCTTGGGCATTTTCCTCCCTGGATATTCGCTGGATAAGTGCCTCTTCGAATAGAGCCATGAGATTTTGGACCTTGGTTAGATACTTAGCCATTCGGTCGTCTCGCGCTTCATACTCGCCCAAGACCTGATTTATGACTAGCTGAGAGTCACTAAATATGTGGAGGCGTTGTGCCCCTGCTTTGCGGGCCATCCCGAGACCGGCTATAAGAGCTTCATATTTCGCTTCATTGTTGGAGGACTTGAAGTTGATGCGGAGGGAGTATTGGAGGATGAAGTCATCCGGACCTGCCAGAATGACCCCGACCCCGCTCCCTTCGGTGCAAGAGGACCCATCTACATATACCGTCCAGATAGGAGGTCCGTTCGCTGCTTGACTGACCTCTGAAATGGTGCTTTCAACTATGAATTTGGCTAAGGCCTGAGCTTTGATCGCTATCCGGGGCTGGTATGATATATCATGCTGGCTCAGCTCGATCGACCACTTCATAAGATGGCCAGAGGTCTCTGGTTTGTGCAGAATTTGCTTCAGCGGTTGGTCGGTAAGAACGACCACCGAGTGAGACTGGAAATATGGGCAAAGCTTCCTAGCTGCCATAACCAAGGCGTATGCCATCTTTTCTAGCCTTGGATAACGAAGCTCGGCGTCCCGAAGTACCATGCTTACGTAATAGATGGGCTTCTGAGCCTTGTCTTCCTCCCTCAACAAGACAGTGTTGAGGGTTTGCTCGGAGGCAGCTAAGTAGAGGTAGAGTGTTTCCCGGGAATAGGCTTGCTGAGGAGAGGGGGATTGACTAGGTAGGCTTTAAGCTGATCGAACGATTCCTGCTGTTGCTGACCCCATTCGAAGCCCTTAGCCCCCCTGAGAGCCTTGAAGAAGGGAAGACACTTCTCCCCTGACTTGGAAAGGAAATGCCCTATAGCTGCGAGGCGCCCAGTTAGCTTCTGAACTTCTTTTACATTTTTGGGAGGAGCCATGTCCAATATGGCTTTGATCTTCTCGGGGTTGGCCTCGATTCCTCTTTGGCTGACCATGAAGCCTAGGAATTTTCCCAACGAGACTCCGAACGCACACTTGTTCGGATTGAGCCTCATATCATGCTTCCTTAACATGTCGAACGCCTCCTGCAGATCGGTGACATGGTCGACCCCACGGATGCTCTTTACAAGCATATCATCAACATACACCTCCATATTTCGGCCGATCTGTGCTTGAAAAACCTTGTTGACGAGGCGTTGATAAGTGGCACCTGCATTCTTCAACCCGAAAGGCATTACCCTGTAGCAGTAGAGGCCCTGATCAGTTACAAAGGAGGTCTTTGGGATGTCCGGGGGGAACATGCAGATTTGATTGTATCCGGAGAAGGCGTCCATGAAGCTGAGAAGCTCATGGCCCGAAGTGGCGTCAATCAGGGTGTCAATGCTTGGAAGAGGGAATGGATCTTTGGGGCATGCTTTATTCAGGTCGGTAAAATCGATGCAAATCCTCCAACTCCTGTTGGCCTTCTTTACCATCACAACATTTGAGAGCCATTCGGGATAATTGACCTCCTGTATGAACCGAGCCTTGAGGAGCTTGTCCACCTCTTCTTTTATAGCTTGTTGGCGCTCGGGAGAAAATTTGCGCCTCTTCTGTTGAACCAGTCTGGACCCCGGCGCAACACTCAGGTGGTGGACGAGAAGCTCTTCGAAGATCCCATGAATGTCGGCGGCTGACCAGGCGAAGAGGTCGCAGTTCTTTCTAATACATTGAACTATGTCCGAGCTTAGGGCAGATGGGAGGGTCTTGCTAATAAAGAACTTGCGGCTCTGATCTTGCTCGGAGAAGAGCACTTCCTCCAATTCATCCACCGGCTCGGACGTTGGCCAGACACCATCTTGGGGGATTTCAAGAGTCTCGAGGGAGAGGATTGGACCCCCATTAAAAGTCATGTAGCATTTGCGGGACATTTCCTGGCTGCCTCTTACTTCCCTTACTCCTGCCCGAGTGGGGAATTTCATCTTGAGGTGATAAGCGGAAGGGACGGCGTCGAGAGCAGCTAGACCGGGTTGGCCTAGGATCACATTATAAGCAGCGGGAACATCGACGACCATGAAGTCCATCGGTTCCGTTCGGGTGGTAGGAGTTTTGCCAGCGGTTACGTCAAGGGTGATCACCCCTTCAATAGTCACTGGTACTCCCGTGAACCCGTGGAGTGTGTAGCCGGCGGGCTTAAGTCTGTCCCGGAATAGTTTGAGCCCCTTGAAAGCAGCGAGGAAGAGGATGTTAACGGAGTTGCCATTGTCCACCAGGATCCTCTCCACTTTGAAATTCGCCATATGGAGGTTAATGACTAGTGCGTCACAATGGGGGGTTCGGACTCCCTCAAGGTCTTCATCTGAAAATGTGACCGGTACTCCGAGGCCTTTGGGAGGGGGCATGCCTTGTACTGAGTTGACTTCCCTTATGAAAGCCTTTCGAGAGGAGTTGGAGGTGCCTCCCATGGGGCCTCCGTGGATGAGATGTAGGATGCGTTCCTCTTCGAACTCTGGAGTTTCATCGCGTTCGGGATGCTTGTTAGCCCCTGAGGGGGGGAGGAAGGTCGGTTCGGTCCTTTCTTACGAATTTGGCCAGCTGTCCCCTCTGGATGAGGGCTTCTATCTCGTTCTTCAGGACCCGACAATCATTGGTGTCGTGGTCATGGTCCCGGTGATAGCGGCACCATTTCTCCTTATCCCTTTTCTTGCCTGGGGTGTTCATCCTTGGGGCAGGAGGTATCACCCCTTCCTTCTCTACTTCCATGAGAATAGTGGAAATATTGGCATTTAGAGGAGTAAATTTCTCGAATCTGGGGGGAGGGCAGCGCTGACCGCTGTTATCTTTTTGGAGCTTCTTGGCTCCTTCTTCTTTTTTTCCCTTTGGACCCGGAGGAAGGCCCCTCAAAGCTGGGGCGGTGCTCAGCTTCCTCGGCCCGAATGTACTTCTCGCTTCGGAGAAGGAGATCGGAGAAGTTCTGTAGGGGCTTCTTGGCGAGGGAAGACCGAAGGCTGGAGTTGAGGACATTCGACTGGAATGCTGCTGCAGCGACCAACTGGTCGAGGGAAGCAATGGACCTGGCTTCCGCAGTGAACCTTTTCACATAGTCTCGCAACTTCTCACCCTTCTTCTGGTTGAGGTAGAGTAGCGAAATGCTGGTCTTCTCAGTTCTGCGGCTACTCACAAAGTGGGTGACAAAGAGGGTCTCGAATTGCTCGAAGGAGAATATCGAAGATGGGGCGAGGCGAGAGTACCATTCCTGGGCCGGACCCTTGAGTGTGGCGAGGAAGGTCTTACACAGCAGAGCATCGGAAGCTTGGTGGATGAGCATGAGGGTCTTAAAGCTTTCGATGTGGTCGACGGGGTCGGACTCCCCGGAATAAGTCTCGAATTGGGGAGGCTTGAAGCATATTGGAACAGGCACCTCCATGATAGTTCGAGAGAAAGGAGGTCAACTTGGGCGGAGGGTCCTTCCTCTAAAATCTTCTTCTCTGTCTAGCTGACCCAAGCGCCTCTCCATTTCGTGGAGACGACGGTAGACAGTGTCATCCCTTCGACAGTTGTCAAACGAGCCTCTGGACTCGTCTTCGTACGAGGGAGAGCGGGGGCTACCACTACAGTAGCTCCTGGAGTGGTGAGGACTAGGAATGTGTCGGGGGTTGCTAGGAGCTGCGGGAGGAGTTAGGGACCGTTGGCGAGGACTTCGGACCGGAGGAGTGGGGACCCTCTGAGGATTGTTATTGTTGGGCTGGAGATTGGGAGCTTGTAGGATGGTTGCCTGGAATTGCTGAAACTCGGCACGAGTGATGGGTGCATCATCGTTCCTGGGAGGTCGCCGATCATCAGGAGAGTGAGGTCTTCTCCTATGGTGGCCGGGAGACTCTCTCCGCCCCCTGTGAGGGGGGACCTTCTGTATTCTCGGCGATGAAGAGATCGCTCATTTGGACGGTGTTGACGGGAGGCTCCTTCTCGGGCCTGCCTTTCATCCGAACGGCGGCGAAGATCCTCTTCTTTGCGCCGATTGTCGAGGGTGTTGCGGAGGTCTTCTGATGCTCGGGGATTGTGAGATGCCATGGAATCAGTAGAGGGGTTGTGCACGGAGACGTGATCATGTTGGAGGGGTTGTTTCTGAGGATTGGGACGGGAGCCCCCCGCGCCGGCGTTCGGGAGGCCGGTCTAGCCACGAGGGGGTTGAAGATTCTGAGGAGGAAGTTGGTCCTACTGCGGGGCCTGGTTAGGTTGAGGGGTAGGTCCTGTTGGCTGGACGATTTGGAGGGGGACCTCCTGCTGTGGTTGAGGAGGAGTGGGTCCACGGTTGGACCCTCGGGATCTTAGCTTTCGAGGAGGCAGGGCTGGGCAGATCTGACCGACGGGAAGAGGAAGGGCTGCTACTCGCTGGTTTCCACAGACGGCGCCAATCTGTTACCACTAAATCTGGTGTGGGGGTAAACAGATAGTATTTGTGGATTCTTGGAAAACTTGAATAGCAAACCTGAAACCTGTTCCGCCGGAGTTTGACCGTCGACTCCTGCCGTTCACCTACAAAAAGTGCGAGACACCGGGGTAGATCCTGGCGACGCACCCTCCGACGCTCAAGTCAGTAATCAGGAATGATTATGAGAGAGCGTAAATTAGCAAAAGATTGATTACCTCTTAATGGTGGTGGATGGGGGGTATTTATAGCCGCCTTTGGGACCTAATTAGGAATGTAATCCCTGTGATTGGATAAGGAATGAATCCCTAATTCCCAGTGGAAGGATAGATGTGAATCAGGGCCATTGATTTGGATTAATCATAAATCCTAATTCTATCCTACTGGACCGGGTCAGTAGCGGGTTGAAACCCGCTCCCAGTTGAGATGGATCCATTTGCGGGTTATTGGATCCCTGGAGAGAAGACCCAGTACCCACTTCAGACCTACTTATAGGTGAAATTACCATTTTACCCTCAGGCTTTAAGATTCGTGTCCTGATTTGGACGGTTCCGATTTGGACGGTTCCGATTTAACCCCATTTTTAGCCATATCACCGGTCTTATTCATTCATTTCACATGACCCAAATTGTAATATCCCGGACGGATATTAACTCATAGAAATTACTATTTTATTATTATTTTATTATTATTTTATTTTAATTCCAAAATCAGATCATTTTGGTGATTTTTCGCCGGGTTGCCCACAAACAGTGTCTACGCGCATCTATCGGACAGTGTGCATCCGAAGCGCATCCAATTGATAGCGCGATCCTCCGAATTAATAATAAAATTTATTTTGCTATTATTTTCTAAATTAAACTATTTTTGGGAATTTTATGAGGATTTTTATAAGAAAATTTTTGTATACACATACATAAAATTGTATGGTACTTAGTACATCATACAAGTATGTAGTGTATACTTTTGGTCAATACACTTACTCTTGTCATGGCAACATAATTAGAAGGTTAAGGTTTGATTAGGTGGTTTAATATAGGGTTGTATGCATGAGAAGTGTTAAAACCCTTCTAGAAGCCTTATCCCTCCACCTCACCTAGCCTACACCATACCCCTCCCCCCTAGAAGCATGGCCGGCTACCCCCTCCTTGGGGTATTTTGTGCCAATGTGGTGCACTTACCACCTCCTAGTCTCTCCTATAAACACCCCCTCATTCTCCTCCTTCTCTCATTTTAGAAAACAAAAGAAAGAAAGAAAGAAAGAAAGGAAAAGAAAGAGAGAACAAAGAATTAACTTGAGAGTTTTGTTTTGTAGGTTGATAGAAGCTTTCTAAAAAGCTAGGGGAAGGAGAAGGTTAGCAAGCTAGTCCTTCCAAAAAAAGGCTAAGGTGGGGGTTTCTTCATGCTTCTTTGTATGTTTGTTTGTTTGTTTGTTTGTTTTGTTGTTTGACTTCTTCTCCTACCTTCTTGTTTTGTTTTCTTTTGTTTTTGGGTGAGTTTTGTGATGGGTGTGTTGTGGTGGTTATGAATGATAAATGAAAGTAAGAAAGTAGTAGTAGAACCTACTAAAACACATAAAGATCACATCTTTATAATTGTAGTGTTGTTTATGTTGTTATTGGACAAAAGATTCACATATTGCATATAATCTTGAACATACAACCGATTGAGGGTTGTAGGACTTGTAGGAATTGGCATATGAACATTTTTACAACCATTGTGGGTTGTAGGACTTTATGGAACTTGGACTAAAAAAATAATAAGCATATGTGTGTTAAAATTTTCTTTATTGATTAAAAAGACCTTTCTTTTTTATTAAACACTAGTTGTAGAAATAACAAAAAGATCTTTTCTTTTTATTAATCACTAGTTGTAGATTAAAAAGATCTTTTCTTTTCATTGATCACTAGTTGTAGCTATTAAAAAGATCTTTCTTTTAATCACTAGTTGTAGAAATATTAAAAAGATCTTTCTTTTAATCACTAGTTGTAGAAATATTAAAAAGATCTTTTCTTTTAATCACTAGTTGTAGAAATAATAAAAAGAGATCTTTTTCTTTCATATTTACTAGTTGTAAAATAAAATAAAAATAAAAATGATCTTTTCCTTTATCACTAGTAATAATAAAGACTAGTAAGCAACTAAGTAGTAGCATGCTAAAATATAAAGTAGTAGTAGGTGATTAAATGAGGTAGTAGTAGCATGTTGATTAAATAAAGTAGTAATAGTATGTTGATTTATAAGGTAGTAGTAGTATGGTTGGTTAAATAAAGTAGTAGTATGTTGATTAAAGGAAGAAGTGGTAGTAAGTAATTATAGATGTTTTATGTCCATAAAGTAGTAGTAGTAGTAAGTTGTATGTTATGTTCTTGATAAGAATGAAGTAGTAGTAGTAGTAGATAATTGTGTGTTATGTTTTGATTAAAATAGGAGTAGTAGTAGTAGTAAAATGTTGTAGGATCACTTCTAAAAATATTTAGAAGCAATATTCATGCTTCAAATGTTGTAGGATCACTTCTAAAAATATTTAGAAGCAATATTCATGCTTCAAATGTTGTAGGATCACTTCTAAAAATATTTAGAAGTAATATTCAGGCTTCAAATGTTGTAGGATGCCTAATAAAAATATCCTACCATGTTTTTATGCTTAATTAGTAGTAGGATTTCTTCTAAAAATATCCTACCATGTTTCATGCTTAGTTAGTTATAGGATTATTTCTAAAAATATCCTACCGTGCTTTATGTTTAGAATGTTGTAGGATTGTTTCTAAAAATATCCTACCGTGCTTTATGTTTAGAATGTTGTAGGATTGTTTCTAAAAATATCCTACCATGCTTTATTTTTAGAATGTTGTAGGATTGTTTCTAAAAATATCCTACCATGCTTTATGTTTAGAATGTTGTAGGATTGTTTCTAAAAATATCCTACCATGCTTAGAATGTTGTAGGATTAATTCTAAAATTCCTACCATGCTTAGATTATTCTATTTGTGCTTAGAATGTTGTAGGATGCAATCTAAGAGTTTCCTACCATGTTTAGATTAATTGTGCCTAGAATGTTGTAGGATCCATGATAAAATTACTTACCATATTAGAAGTATATATACATATATACTTAGGAATGTTGAATGTTCATACTAGTAGTTACCCATGTTTAGTAAAACATTCATGATTAGTAGTTATTATGCTTAATAAAGATTCATGCCTGGATGATAGAAGAAAAATTGCATACCATGCTAGTTTAATTGTAGGTATGTGAGATACCATGTTAGTTTAATTATAGATATGCCATGCTAGCTTAACTACAAGTAAGTTGTATGCCATGCTAGCTTTATTGTAAGTAAGTTGTATGTCTGCTAGTTTAGATTGTGAGTAAGTCGTATACCATGCTAGGTTATATGAATACTCATGTTTACATGGTACCCATGCTTAGATAAGTGTTTGTTCATGCTATGTTAGTAGATGATCATGATTCATGCTAAGTAAGTAGGTATCATGCTAATTATTGATCATGTTAAGTTAATGACATCCATACTATGATATTCATGCTTAGAGTAAAGAAACTACCCATGGCTAGTTGTGAGGGGCCTGGGGGATAGAGGAAAAGAGATATGGTCAGGGACGTCATTAACAACTCCAAGGCGGAAATCGTAGGATTACAGTAGACCAAACTTGTGCATGGCTCCAAACTCAAAAGGGTAGGGGACAACAGAATCAAGGAATGGGTGCTGCGACCGTCTGCAGGAGCATCGGGGGGAATTGCTATTGGATTCAACCCGGATATTCTAACCTGTACCGAGGTTTACAGTGGAACATTCTCCCTGACTACCCGACTGAAACGGCGATCTGATAATTGGATGCAGACAGTCACTGTCGTTTGGACCGAATATGGCTACAGATCGTGATGCCTTCTGGCAGGAGCTTGTCGATATTCGATAACGATGGTCGGGAGCCTGGATCGTTAGGGGGGACTTCAATATTACTAGATTTGCCTTTAAGCACAAGGGTAGAGGTTCCAGCGACAGGCACAGAGAAGAGTTCAATAGGGTAATCACGGAACTAAAACTCATTGATATCCCCATTAATGATAGACTATTTACATGGTCTAACATTCAAACTGCTTTGATCATGACCAAATTGGACAGGATCCTAGTATCGATGGATTGGGAGGATAAGTTTCCATTAGCAACCGCCAGATCGATCCCTAGGCCAACATCAGATCATACCCCGATCCTTCTGGATATAGGGATATGGGGAGCTCAAAGGCCTAGGAAATTCAGATTTGAGAAGGCCTGGCTAGAAATTCAGGGGTTCCACCACATGGTGATGGAAAATTGGGCACTCCCAACTACTGGTACGGATGTTGCAGTCCGCTGGTGTGAAAAGATCCGCAGATTGAGGAAGCGACTGCGTAGATGGAATCGGTCCAAATTTTCGACCATCTGGCATGCTAAGGACGCCTTTTTGGAAGGAATTGATGAACTTGAAAGGTTGGAAGAAATGAGAGTCCTGTCACAAGATGAAAGAAACAGGCTACTAGAACTCCGAGAGAATATTGCCAATCTTTATAAGTTGGAAGAAATTAAATGGCAACAAAGGTCAAGAATTTCATGGCTCAAAGAGCGAGACGCAAATACGGCCTTCTTCCACCGAGTGGCAAGCGCAAGACGCAGATCTAACCTAATTTTGTCTTTACAAACGGACACGGGGATGTCGCAGGACGAAAATGTGATTTCCGTAACCTTTCAAGCTTACTACAAGGACCTCTTTGGGAAGAAAAATGACTTCAGGATCCCACTTAGAGAGGATTACAGGCATACCGGAACAACTCAACGCAAACTTTGTCCACCTTGGAAGCTCCTTTCACGAAAGAGGAAGTTAAAAGGGCCATTAGTCAAATGGGAGCAGACAAGTCGCCTGGGCCAGACGACTTCCCAATGATGTTCTTCCAAGTGTTCTGGGAAGAAATTAAAGGGGACATTATGGCACTGATGGATGAATTTTTTAGCAACAATCTCAGACTGGGCATGTTCAATTTTGCGGAAGTTGTCCTCATCCCTAAACGGGAGGAGTCTACGAGAGTAGGGGATTTCCGACCAATCAGCCTGATAAACCGCTCGGCTAAGACTATCACTAAGGTCCTGGCCATCCGCCTGGGAAACATAATGGACAGCCTAATCAGCAAAACTCAGATGGGTTTCATCAAGGGTAGATGTATCCTAGATTGTGTGGCCACTTCGGAGCAAGTTATCCACTGCTGCCATACGAGCAACTCTAAGAACTTCCTCTTAAAGCTGGACTTTGAAAAACCTTACAATTCTGTCGACTGGGAGTGCCTGCTAGAAGCTCTCAGAGGGAGGGGATTCGGGAATAAATGGATAAGATGGATCAGGCAGGGTTTGCACTCTAGTAAAATGACAATCTCGTTGAATGGGAGGGCAGGGCTGCCATTCCCGTGCAAGAAAGGACTTCGGCAAGGGGACCCGCTATCACCACTTCTATTCACTATCGTAGCAGATGTGCTGAGGGGTATGCTAGAGAACTATCGAAGCAAAGGTTGGATAACGCCAGTGGCCAGCAACACGTCTAATCAAGGGTGCACAATTCTACAGTATGCTGATGACACCCTATATTTCGGTAATGGGACCAGGTCAGAAACTGTTTGCATTAAAGGGGCACTCTACTATTTTGAAGCCTGGTCAGGCCTCAGAATAAATTTCCACAAGAGCGCTTTGATTCCAATTACGCTATCCGATGCCGAAACACGGGAACATGCCACCATTCTAAACTGTATGACGGAGGAGTTCCCGATCAAATACCTAGGGCTACTGCTCAGACCAGGGAGGCTCACTAAGTCGGATTGGCTGCCTATCATAGACAGGATGGAGGACAAACTGGCTGGTTGGAAAGAAAAAATGCTCTCACTAGGGGGCAGAGTGGTACTCATAAACTTAGTACTGTCAAATCTACCCATTTACTACATGTCGTTCTTTGAGCTTCCTAAATGGGTTATCCACAGGATTGACCGGATCCGGAAAAGATTCCTGTGGAAAGGGGCAGATTCGAATAGGGGAGGCTACCACCTGGTCAAATGGAGTATCGCTTGCATGAAGAAGAAGCATGGAGGGCTAGGCATCATCGACCTCAGAGATATGAACCTTGCCCTTTTGGGGAAATGGTGGTGGAAGGTATTTCACCACAGCGGGGAAGGATGGCAGAATTTCATCCAGCCTTACCTCCGGGGAAAAGGTACGAGAAATTTAGGCTTCCGAGTAGGGCCTAAAGTTTCGCGCTTCTGGAAAGGAATTACAAAAGCTAGCTGACCGTTCAACTCAGCAGTTACGTCGACGATCGGTAATGGACGGTCAACTAGATTTTGGTGGGACAAATGGTGTGGGGCCCATACCCTTAAGGAATCCTTCCCTGAGCTGTATGAGAAAATGAATCGGCCAAATATTTCTGTGGCCGAGTCCTGGAAGAGGGGGAATTGGAAACCGTCGTTCTGAGGAACTCTTACCCCAGAGTTACAGCAGCAACTGCTTGAATTGCAAGAACACATAACACGGACAGGTGTAATGTGCGCTCAAGGCCCAGATCAGATGCGCTGGGGACTAGAAACCAAGGGAGCCTTCACGGTCAGGTCTCTGTATCACCGAATTCACTATCGAGGATGCAGACCCAACTGGGCTAAGGTGTTATGGAAGGCAAAAGCCCCCCTTAAAGTCAGAGTCTTCCTCTGGCTAGTACTCAATAATGCAATCCTCACCAAAGAAAACCTTGCCAAAAGACAACCACAGATTGCGACCAACTGTGGTTTCTACAATAGGCATACGAAAAATTTGAATCACCTTTTTATTCAATGCCCTAGGAGTAAGGCAACTATAGTGGAGGTATTACGAGCCTTAGGAATAAGTGACTAACCTAGCGAATATGAGGATTTGTGGATTGGCCCCAAATTTGCCTCGATTCGCCAAGAAATGAAGGATGCGTGGTACATTGCAATTGCGGCAACTACATGGGTGTTATGGCTAGACGGAAATAATTTTTGTTTTCGTGCTTCATGTAATAGTATTTCTGGTAACCTTACTCATATCATGCATCTTATCTCTTTTTGGGCTACAGTTGCTGCCACAGGAGCGAAAGGGAGGATCGGCCGAGTCTTCCAGGTGGAAGAATTTGATGACGAGGAGGTAGAGTTTGGGCCGACACTGGATTGAGGGATGGCGCCCTACATACTCACCAAGCCGCTCATTAGCCGCCAGCTCTACTATTTTGTGTTTTATCTGTAGCGCCCCGATTTCCAATACTGGAAAACCGTGACACGAGCCAAGATCTTTTCTTCAATTAGTCACAATACACAGAAAAATAGGAGAATTTAAAACTTTTTATTCTTACAATAGAGTTACAATATTACCTTTACATTTCCAAGTATTACAACCTTCAACAAATTACATCAGAGTACAAGGAATGAAGAACAACACTTGGTAACTCTCACTTGAGTACTTCTCAACTAATAGATAATCAATACATATACTGCAGCGGAACTAAACATAACACTGACTCCTTGCTTTCATCGCCTTGAGTCCTCCTGAATCTCGCCCTTGTACTTTGGCGATCCAGTACCTATGGAAGTGGGGACGTCAGTATTCACTGACGCTTAAAGGCTGATATCAAAGCAGCGAATCTCCCAAACAACATACAAAACATGGCAATGGTGTTGGTGTAGTTTAAGTGTTCATGAGTGCTATGACTAGACTCTAATGCGATATTCAAATAGAACTAGGATGCTTCCTATTCTAATGTCAGCAAGTCTCTGAAAGCAACATGCAGCCCATACTACATGCGACCCCATCTCAAGTCGTTTCTCCATATATAGGGATTTGAACCCGCGTTATGAACTTCTAATTGTACACAACCTGTTCCTGACACCTACACGTGACTGATGAGGTTGCAGACGTGGTCATGTCCCACTGATGCAGTACGCCAGTGATGTCTATGTTTGCCACTGCTACCCGGCTAACCGGACCTCACTCAAAAAAAACAGACGATCGTCATTCCAAAATCCAAATCATAGGGTTTCGCAAACGCAGGGTAGCGTGAAGCCTACCCTGTGGCACCCTCTGGGGTCTCGCAAGCGCAGGGTAGCGCGAAGCCTACCCTGTGGCACCCTCAGCCACGGCACTTCAAGAATTAACAGCGCGAGATACGCAACTCGTGACCTCAACTTGTGAGACGGCACTGTACGTATCCCTTTGATGGGAAGGTACAACCCACTATCACCACCTAAGGCCTGCCTCAAGGGACAAGTTGGTCGTAAGGCGCCCCCTACAACCAACTCCTCTCTTTTCGGCAAGGGTCTGAGCAAAATGACCTTTATAAGTCACTACCTTAATGATGTCCCTGACTCGACAATCCTAGGGACGATAATATTATAAACATAACATGTTAGGCCTTAAATTAGGCTTCGCAAGACGACTCTACTAGGCTGCTCAACCTAGACTCACCAGAATCCTTCGGGATCCGGTTCCTGGCCCATCGATCCAAGACCTCGGCCGTGCGAATATACATGCATGCCGCCACCCTAAACTTGGATTCCGTCTATACTCCGGTCCTCGATCAACCTACCCTGGTTAAGATTCGACGGTACACAAGGAGTGACTCCTCCACAGTTCCTTAGGGTAAGAAAACATATGTCTTGATGGTCGATAGCCCTTAGGGTGGTAATATCACCCTAGACGAGCACAACGAACTGTGTACTAGCTAACAAGCTATACACGAGTAACAACCACATACGAGCCAATAAGCTACCTATGAAACAATAACTACCTACGAGCCAGGCGTGCCTCGTAAGAGACAACAACGTACATACCAGCCAAATAAGCCGCGTACGAGACAACAACCTACATACGAGCCAAATAAGCTACGTATGAGACCCACAGCTACGTACGGGCCAGTCGAGCCACGTACGAGCACAACCATATGCAATCAACCATACAGGTAATCAATATTAAAAGCAACCAAACGTGCTTACTAGCAAACCTGATCTTCTATTATTAGGAGCAACAGAAGAATCTACTAATAGTTTATGATCGGTATTCTACCAATGAAAAACCGAAGGCGACATAACCATCTTTGTCACACTAACTATTACTAGTGGTCTTCTAAATCCTTATTACTTCAACCTATAGTACTTTAAGCATGGCATACAATTGCAAGCATCCATCCACGACAATCTAATTATGGTACATAACGTAACCACTCACCACAATACTCCTAAGTACGAATATGATTAAGCATGTACTTATATCAAGCTTAAGCATGAAAATCACTATGATCTAGACATGAAGTCCATTATGGTCAAGCATAGGTTATAACTTGAGCGTGAATGCTTACTACTTATCATGATTAATCACCACAACCCAAACATGGATATATAACTAGTATGAACGTGCAACATTCCAAGACATGGTAGGTATTCTAACATTAATCCTACGACATTCTAAGCATGTATTTAAACTTTAGCATGGTGTACCTCATTCCTAGACATGGTATGCTACTTTAACATTAACATATGGCATGGTGTACATATTAGTAACATTCTAGTCATGTATACTAGTTAAGTATCAACCTACAACATAGCATGAGTTTCTACAATAATTCTAGCATGGATAGAACATAACATAAAAATCACCACAACTAACCATGGATAGTTACTTTAATCTAAGCATGAATATCATTAGTATGGATACCATTAACTTAACATAAATCATCATTAGCATGGTCATCTACTAACTTAACATAACAACAATTAGCATGACATCTCCTAACTTAGCATGAATAATGATTAAGCATGATCATCTACTAACATAGCATGAACATATACTTATCTAAGCATGGGTATCATGTAAGCATGAATATTTATTTAATCTAGCATGGTATACAACTTACCTATAATTAAACTAGCATGGCATACGACTTTCCTACCATTAATCTAGCATGGTATACAACTTACCTATAAGCATGTGAGTATGGATAAATTAATCTAGCACGATATACCACTTTCCTACAACTATCTAAGCATAGATAAATGAAACTAGCATGGTATACTACATTCTTATAATCATCTAAGCATAGACAAATTTGGCTAGCATGGTATACTACTTTCCTACTATCATCTAAGCATGAATCTTATTAAGCATGAATAACTACTAAGCATGAATATCTTACTAAGTATGGATAACTACTAGTATGAACATACAACATTCCTAAGTATATATATATACACTTCTAACATGGTAAGTAATTTTATCATGGATCCTACAACATTCTAAGCATGTAGAAAGACTTAGCATGGTACATATCATCCCTAAACATGGTAAGTAATTTTATCATGGATCCTACAACATTCTAAGCATGTATGTCATTCTTAAACATGATAGATAATTTTGGCATGAATCCTACAACATGTAAATCATTCCTACATATGATAGGTAATTTTAGAATTAATCCTACAACATTCCAAGCATAAATATCCTTCCTAAACATGATAGGAAATTTTAGAATGAATCCTACAACATTCTAAGCATAAACATCATTCCTAAACATGATAGGTATTTTTAGAATAAATCCTACAACATTCTAAGCATAAACATCATTTCTAAACATGATAGGTATTTTTAGAATAAACCCTACAACATTCTAAGCATGTAGAAAGACTTAGCATGGTACACATCATCCCTAAACATGGTAAGTAATTTTATCATGAATCCTACAACATTCTAAGCATGTAGAAAGACTTAGCATGGTACATATCATCCCTAAACATGGTAAGTAATTTTATCATGGATCCTACAACATTCTAAGCATGTAGGAAGACTTAGCATGGTATTTACTTTATTTTAATATGAACATAAAATAAACATCTACAACTACTACTACTTCATTTTAACCAAGAACATAACATACAACTATCTACCACTACTACTACTTCATTTTAACCAAGAACATAACATACAACTATCTACTACTACTGCTTTATGGACATAAAACATCTACAACTACTTCTTTTAACACTTACTACTACTTCTTTATTTTAACAACATACCACTACTACTTTATTTTAACAACATACTACTACTACTTTATTTTAACAACATACTGCTACTACTTTATTTTAACAACATGCTACTTTTATTTTAACAACATACTACTACTACTTAAATGTCTACTATTCTTTATTAGCATTTATTTATTACTAGTGATCATAAAAAAGAGATCTTTTTATTCATTCTACAACTAGTGATTTAAATTAATTTCTTTTTCATAATTAGAAATAACATCTAATTTAGGTTCTTTTTAAGATAATAACAATAATAAAAATAAGGTGAGAACCTTCATTTGGTTCAACCAACATATGCTTAGCTTTTTAGTCAAAGTCCAATACAAGTCCTACAACCAAACATGGTTGTATAAAATGTTCATATGCTTTATGTATAAGTTCACATCAAGTCCTACAACCCCAAACGGTCGTATTGTATAAGTCCATATGCCTTATGTCATTTTAGTCCACAAAACAACCTGCTACTACTATAAAGATTCAATCTTTAGGTGTATTTAGCACTACTATTTGTTCTTTTCTTTTCATGTGGTTATTACTCTTAACATTTACAAACATACAAATAAGAATCCCATACAACCACATTACTAAAACAACCACACCAAAAAGAAAATAAAACAAGGAGGGTAAGAAGAAGAAAAACATCAAAACAACCATTCAAACAAACAAACAAACAAACAACCAAACAAAGAGAAACTCCCACCTTAATCTTTTTGTAGGAAGGACTAGCCTATGCTCCTTCTCCTTCCTCTTAGCTTCTAAGAACTCCTAAGAAGACCTACAAAGAGAACTCTTAAGTTAGTCTTTGTTCTCTCTTTCTTTTCCTTTCTTTCTTTCTTTCTTTTTGATCTTTCTAAAATGAGACAAAGGTGGAGGAAGGGGGTATTTATAGGTGGAGAGAAGGGTGGAGAGTGCAAATGTGCACACACACATTTGCAAAAAGGACCTCCCACAAAATGGGGGCCGGCCATGCTCCTAGGGTGGTAGGGATGAGGTGGATGTATGGTGCTATGGTGCTATGTGGTGGAGGTGTTATGTGAGGGAGCTTCTTTCTCCTAATTCTCTCATGCACATTCTTAATCCTATGTTTAATTCCCCTACAATCCTAACTATTTAATTTGGATTGTCATGACAAGGGGAACAATTTTATCCATAAAATACATACCACATATTTTGTACAATATACTAATCGACATACTACACGTATGTGCGGCATATATGTATGTATACCGAAAATCCTCGCATAATCCGTATAAAAATTATTTAATCTCAGAAATAATAATAAGATAAATTTTATTATTAGTTCGGAAGATCACGGTATCAATTTGATACAATACGGATGTATACTGACCAGTATCTGGGTACAGATATTGTCTATGAACAAACCGGGTGAAAATCACCAAAATATTTCAATTTTGGAATTAAAACAAAATAATAATAAAATAATAATAAAAATAATAATTTATACACGGTAATATCCGTCCGGGATATTACATTATCGACCTACTGTACTTTTGGTAGTTTGATGTAGGGATAGTTAGACCCACCCCCCAGGGTTTGTTGGGGATGTATGTTTTATTTCCTGCACTGTACTTCTATATTTCTCCCGGTATTCTGGGGTGTTTTATTAACCTCTTATTAATGAAACAGGGTGGTGTTATCCCACCTTTAACCTAAAAAAAGGCTTTTTTTTAAAAAACAATGAGAGGGAAAGAAAACAATTGTTCATGCTATTTTTATAAGAAAATATACATACAAAATTTGTGTGTACACAACACGTAAAAATCAACAATTCCCATTTAATAAAATTCAGGGTATTTCATTAACTATGCGATTTATTATCTCATCATATCACATATTCACGTACACCAAGTTATTTAATTTATAAGATTATTACTTCATATTATTCTGTATCATAAACGTATCAAAGTATGTAATTAATTGCATTATAATATCTTATGAATATGTCAAATTAAGTAGATGATTCTATCATATTATCGCCTATTAATTTCACTTTGAACATCACTATAATATACATATACTCACTAATTTCATCGATTATCATATCACAACTCATTATCACTCACATATATCACAAACATGAACCACACTTACACAGGTTCCAAAAAAAATCACAAATCACTTATTTCTTCTATTTAAGCATTATAACATCCCATTATATTATGCTAGCCCATACATCATGCTCCATGTACTCAAAATCACCTATAAGGGCTTATATGCCCAAAAACATGCACAAAACATGCATGGGATATAAAAAGTGCATAAAACGCATAATCTACTGATTTTTATGCTTTAACACATCACCCTAACCTACAATTCATGTTTTATATACGCTGAATCGTTAATTTTCCCAAATATCACAAAAACCCATTTTCGGTTCATTAAAAATTCGTATTTTCCTTCAAACTCAAAATTAGCTATAACTCCTTCAATATATATCGGAAAACCATGGAACTTGACCACAATTGTTGTAACTACAGAAAATGGGGCCACTGGAAAGCTGAGTGCACTGAGATGACCAAATGCTTCTTCTGCAAGTGCCGTAGCCATCTGTCGACGGAGTGTTCTCGACGTTCTGCTCATACTGGAGAGGAAGGACCGATGGGGAGTGGATTCGGTAGTAAAGCATCCCACTCTGAGAAACCCATATTAGAGACTCTTTCAGAGAGTGAGAGGGCTGAGAAGGATGTTTGGCCTGATTTGGTATTGGAGAAAATCGAGCCAGTAGCTCAACCTACAAAACAGGGGTTATCATCTCCATCCTCGTTTACAATTTCAAAAGCCATTATCATTCCCAATCCAAAGATGGAAGAGTTGAGTAAGCGGCTACATGTCTGCATCATGGCTAGAATCGCTTATGGAAACCCAAATGAAGCCACCATTAAGCATGAATTTCTGATGAGATGGCCGAAAACTTTTGATTGGGATTGGTCCATTAAGAGACTGAGCAAGGATTCATTCATTATAACCTGTTCCACCGAAGCGAGAGCGCAGGTGGTTCTTCAAAAAACCTCTTTTAAAGGTGAAGGCTTTGCTGTTGTGTTCTCCCGATGGACCGTCGACGTTGGTGAGTATAAGAGAGAGGGTCTCAATTTCAAATGTTCGCTGATTTCGAATCTACCATCAGAGTGCTGGCACAAGGAAGGATTTCAAAACTTGGTCAATTCCTTTGCTTGGGTGGAGGAGATCGATCAGGCAACTAAGTTTCTCAATAAATATGATTTTGCGAGAATTCATGTCAACTTCTTACCTGGTTCGACTATTCCATCTGTCATCTATGAATCCTACAAATCGAAGTCTTACATGGTTCTATTAATGTGGAGTTGAAGTGGTTTGTCCCATCGATCAGCATCGGAGAAGCTTTGGGTGCTGGAAGTAAAAAGGGCAAAAGAATTTTTTGAATTGAAGAAGATGAGCAGCAATCATTGGATTATAATCATAATCTTAGTGGATCCATGATCCTAGCCTTTCAAAGAAGGGTACATGTTCTTCAGGTTTTTTGGAGAAGAAAATATGACATGGGGCTGATCGCGTGGAGAGAGAGAGAAGGAGATGGAGCTGTCAATTTTTCGGCAATGGAGCCTTCTCACTGTGCAGCAGTACAAAGGATTGTGCACAATACTGTTGCAGTACGAAGAGCCAGTCCCCATGCTAGTGCGGTTGTCAAGGACAGAGAGGGAAGAAGTATGGCTGTTGAGGAGAGAGAAGGAAGCTTTAGGGGCAGAGCTAGTACTGTTTTTGAGGAGGTAGAGGATTTCTATCTTGATTGTGCAGATATTGAGGAGCAAGAAGGAAGGAGTAGGGTCAGAGCTATTACGGTGTTTAAGGAGAAAGAGAGCAGGGAGCTTGCCAAGATTGATATAGACTTTGAGGAGAAAGAAGGAAAAGCAATTTGCAGTAAGGTCAATGCTGACTCTTTCTCCTCAGAGTTGCAGATTTCTATTCAAGAGGCTTTTCTGAAATTCCTGAGAGGTGATGTTAGCACTTTGAATGAAGAACAAATAGACTCTTGGTCTAGTCTTATGAGAGCTTATTCTTCTGGGCCTCCAAAGCCCATTGCTGGTGGGGAACTTGGTGCAGTTAGAAAATCTGTGGGTTTTAACAAAGTGAGAGAGTTGGTGGATCAAAGTTCATCTGAGGACTCATCTGAAGAGCTTAATCTTTCCCAATCAGTTCGAGCAGCCAAAATGGGAAATCTACTCACTTCGGGGTCTAGGAAGAGACAATTAGAGAGTAACTTGGAGGGTGTGGGGGCAGATAAGGTATTGACGGTTGGTAGGCAGGTTATGTGTGACTCACCCACCGATGACGATCTTAGTGATGCTTTGAATAACATTGATGAAAACTCCCCTCTTGCATGCGCGGCTAATGTTTGGGAGATTTAGAGAGCGGGAAAAGAGGAAGATTCTCCTCCGATTAGAAGAAATTTTTCAGCAAGAGGGAAAGGGAAGGAGAAGGTCATTGAGGATGTTGAAAAACATGGAGATCGTCCTCTGTCCAAACATGACCTTATTGCCTCGGTGGCCAAAGCTAAGATTCCTAGTTCTGCTTGCTCAGGTACGACATCTAATAATTGCGCAATTATTGATTTCATTCCAGATTTATTGTTAATTAATTTAGCGAAGGTCTGTCGGGTGGATTTGGGTTCTAGTGTTGTATCCCAATTAGAATGTGCCGAGAGGATCAGAGATTGGGTCAAAATACCCAATAATCTTTGATTGAGAGAAACTTAGAGTGTTTTTTATTATTTCTTATGAATTACGCCTTTTGGAATGTGAGAAGGTTGAATTGATCAAAAAAATGTAGAAAGATTATTGAGACTTTATCCTATCACCATCCTGCGATGATAGGACTTTGTGAGACCAAAATGGAAAACCCATCGACCTCCATTCTTAATAAACTTGTTCTTGATAGGGGTGGGAGTGGTGTGTCAAACCATCAGTAAGTCAGTCTGGAGGTATCATTGTTGGTTTCAATGTGGATCTCTTTCAATGTATTGATCTTTTTATTGGTGATTTCTCGGTTTCCGTGAAACTTAGAGACAAGAGAAACAATTTATGTTAGGTTTTCTCGATATGGACCCAACAATGCAGTAGATCATCCTCCTTTTTGGGATGAGTTGTATGCCATTCGACTTAAGTGGCCCGATGCTTGGGTCATTGGGGGTGATTTTAATATTACGCATTATTCTGACGAGCATCTGGGTAGGGGTTGTAGTCTTAACGAGAGAACCAGATTCATCAGAGTTATCGACCACTTGGACTTACGGGAAATTCATTTTTCTGACCGTAAATTTACGTGGTCCAATATGCATGATAACCTTATTATTGCGAAGCTCGATTGTATTTTCATTTCAGATGCTTAGGAGTTGCGTTTTCCTTTAGCCTCTGTTAGGACTGCCTTTAGAATCACCTCTGATCACGTACTGCTTATTTTCTCCTCTGGTGGAGAAACCAATAGAAAAGTTAAGCATTTCCGTTTTGAAATAGCTTGGCTCCGTAGGGACAAGCTTCATGGGTTAGTTACTCAATCTTGGATTGCTCCCATTGTCGGTAGAGGGAGAGATGGTGGGGGGATGCCGTCTCTATTTGGAACACCAAAATTAGGAGACTTAGAGGTACTTTGAAACAGTGGGATAGTGAGGAGAGATGTCGTACCAAAAGAGAGAAGGAGAGTATTTGTTCTCATATTCACGACCTTGAGATCTTAGAGGAGGATAGAGTCTTGACCGAAGAGGAACTCACCAATCTTTTAATTCTTAGACGCGACCTTGATATCATTTTCAAAATGGAAGAAGACTATTGGCGCCAGAGATCGCGCGATCAGTGGCTTCTAGAAGGAGATGCTAATACTGCGTACTTCCATAGGGTCGTGAATGGTCGTAAAAGGTCTAACAAGATTAATGGTTTGAACATTAACAATAGGTGGGTTTCCGATCCATTATTAGTTCGCACACACATTGAAGATCATTTTCGATCACTCTTGGGTCGTTCTAGAGGCCGGCTGTGTTCGCTTGGGGATTCCTGCTGGTCCAGACCCCCAATATCTAGATTAGAAGTGTTAGAGGAACCTTTTGAGTTGAGTGAGATTTTCTAGGCCATCTCTGACCTCGGGCAGGTTAAAGCTCCAAGCCTTGATGGCTTTCCGATCTGGTTCTATTCTACTTTCTAGGATCTTATCAAGTTTGACCTGTTTAATATTTTTGAGGAACTTTTTGACAACTCTGCCAACATAGAGCATCTGAATTACACATCTATTATTTTAATTCCAAAAAAGGAGGATATCAAAGAGATTGGTAACTTGAGACCCATCAGTCTTCTGAACAGCTCCTTCAAAATTATTACCAAGGTCCTCGCCAACCGGTTGAATCCATGGCTTAACACAATTGTTCACCCGGCTCAAAGTGGTTTCATTAAGGGTAGAGATATTTTAGACAGTATCGTCGTTGCTCATGAGACTATTTTTCAATGCGACACTCATAGAGAAGAGGGCTTTCTCCTTAAACTCGACTTTGAGAAGGCATACGACACTGTAGAGTGGGGAAGTGTTATCGAAACCCTACATACTAAAGGATTTGGTCTTAGATGGAGAGCTTGGATCATTAATCGGGCGGTAAATCTACCGTTATTTGTAATGGAGAACCGAGTAACCTCATCATTTGTAAAAGAGGACTTAGGCAGGGGGATCCTCTATCTCCACTTCTATTTACCCTTGTAGCGGATGCTTTATCTGAAATGACCCTCCATTGTCTAAACCAAAACCTACTTCGGGGAGTGGGGGGATTAGATGGAAGTCATGGACTTCCCATTCTACAATACGCAGATGATACTCTTTTATTTGGAAGAAATTAGATTAACGAAGTCCTTGTTTTCAAAGGAATTTTGTTCTTTTATGAAGCTTGGAGTGGACTGAGAGTTAATTTTGGTAAGAGCAATCTTGTTGGTCTAGGAAGATGCGATGAGATGTCACAATTACTCTTGGCAAAAGTGTTGAATTGCAATGTTAGGAAATTCCCCATCATTTATTTGGGAGTTCCATTGAGACCCTCCAAGCTCAAACGTTCGGATTGGGTTCCACTAATTGATAGAATTGAAAAACGAATTCCGGGGTGGAAGAGAAATCACCTTTCTTTGCGGGGTAGAATTACTCTCATTAACTCGGCCCTTTATAATCTACCGATATATTGGATGTCAATATACGAGTTTCCAACTTGGGTTATCAACAAGATTGACAACAAAGTTCGGAGAGATTTTCTATGGAAAGGGTCGAGAGATGATGGCAAGAGAATTCCCCTTGTTAAATGGAGCCACGTATGTAGACGTAAAGAGTTTGGGGGCTTAGGAATTCTTAACCTTCGTGAAATGAACAGAGCACTTCTTTGTAAGTGGTGGTGGAAGATCCATTCTCGTCGGGCGACTCTGATTGGTCACGTGTGGGGACATTATAGAATGCGAAGGCGATTCAAGTTTGGGGGAGGACAGCACCGTAGAGGCATTTCACCAATGTGGAAAGCGATCGACAAGCTAGGGGATCTATTCCATTCCCATTCATTACGTACAGTAGGTAAGGGAACTATTACCAGATTCTGACTAGATGCCTGGTCAGGTCCTAATACGCTAGCTTCGCTCTATCCTGATATCTACGAGATTGCCATTGATAAACATGCATTGGTTACGGATTATTAGAGTAGGGGCAGCTGGCAATTGAGACTATCTTCTTTTGATAGTCGAGTTTCCCATAGCCTCCATCTTCGTACCTTCCTAGTTGAGAATGAAGTAACCATAGAGAATTTGGAGGACGAGAGATTTTGGCGTCTATCACCCAAAGGGCAATTTTCAGTCAAATATATGTACATGTCCTTGACTGATGGTGGGATTAGGTGCTCCTTTAATAAGATTATTTGGCAGATGAGCACCCCTCACAAGGTCAAAGCTTTCATCTGGCTAGTTTCTAAGGAAGCTATACTGACCAGGGAGGACTTAGCTAAAAGAGGGGTCATTAACATTGTCACTTGTCCACGGTGCAATGAGGCGGTAGAGTCTGTGAACCATCTTTTTCTTGAGTGTTCTAGTAGTAGACATGTGTGGGATATTATTTTGATTGGTTTTGGGTTACACAGGAAACCAAATCGGGTTTTAGAATTATGGGGTGACTTTAGAGACTCGGAGATTAGAAGAGAGAGACGTAGAGAGTGGGATATTTTAGTTGGTGCATGTATTTGGGTTATTTGGCTAGAGAGGAATAATTTTTTGCTTTAGGAATATAACTTGTAATCCTGTTCAATTAGTTTCCAAAATCTTCAGTCGAACTTATTCTTGGATTTCCATTCTAGAGGCTAGGAAGAAAGCTCGTAAGGGCCCATTGCTCCTAAGTCAGGATGCCGATCCAGGTGGTGCGCATCATTGATCCGGAGTGATCCTCTTCGAGTGACGCATGACAGGTCATTGCGGAGATCTCTTTTGTCCATGCTTCCTTTAGAGTATGGTGGTCTACTTGTTTACTGTTGATCCTGTTGCTTTTGTTATTTTGGGAAGTGTTTATTTGGATATATGAGTATCGTGATGTAATATTGTTTTTTGATGTACTTGGCAGTTTATTTATGAGATCCGATGGCAACTCTCTTGCCATCTTATATTTCAAAAAACATAGAGAATATGCAGATGCATCATACTCACCTGACGAATCGAGCAAACGATGCCCCACGTCCACCCGGTAGCCAATCAAAATTCACTTTTTCACACCTATACGAAAAATTATACAACTTTTTAGCCAAACACTTTGCAAGCTATCTACTTCCAAATTCGAATTCATCTTCACCCACACGTTATAAATAACGCGTGTAAGCGTGCCAAATTATTAAATCTCAAATTCGGATCCCAATTCAAAATTGCATTTATCAATCGAAGGATTCCTTTTAGGAAAAACCATGATTCTCAAGTTTCCCCCATCCAATTATCCTAATTTCTCAAATTAGGGTTAAACAATATTATTAAAAATCAACACTTTCAAATCTATCAAATTCCTACTCCAACCTCACATGGGCATTTCATCGAACACCCGGCGTGTAATTTTCACCTACACTCCATTTCTATCAATTTGATCGAGATTTAATCCTGCAAAAATCATCCTAAATCCATATTAATACTCTCATAATATTCTACACCTTTATATGCATTTTCTATAATCATTAGAATCAAGTTTCCTACCTGATTTCCCATAAACCCTAAACTCGACTTTATGTCGAATTACAATCTCCACATTTTTGCCATGATATCCACCTTCTCTTACTCCTAGTATGCCCTATATACTCTAACCATCATTCTACAACGATTTATACGAAAAGAAACGAAAAGCAAATAATCAAATTAACAAAACATACAATTGGTATATCTTCCTGCTGCTCTTCATGCAAACCAACGATCCCACATGCTAGAGCACCTCAAAACCTCCGTAAACACTCAAATAAACCAAAAGAATTGGATAGGAGGGTTAGGATTTCACAAAACCCTAGGGTTAGGGTGTTGGGGTTCTTGGGTTTGGTCGGCTAGAAAGAAAAGAGGAGAGTTGAGAGGGATTCCAATGGCCTTTTAGTAAATATTAGGGTTTTTATAATGTTAAGGGTTACGAGTATTGGGTTGTAGGCCCAAATGTATGATTTTAACTCATAAAGGGCTAATTTCAGCTCGTTTTTTATAAAAATTTTCAAATTCAAGCCACAAGATAAAAACTTCACTAATCGAGCATTTTATTAACTTTTTATATCGTACAAATGCTCGGAAAACAATTCGGGCCAAATCGGATTTTCTAGCTCCGAGAAATCTAACATCAAAATTCCTCTTTCAATTTTTCTCCATTTCGGTCCAATTCACTTTCTAGGAAATAAAATATAATAAACTCAAATATATGTAAATAAATCCTCAAAATCACATTAAAATGTGTAAAAACATATATTTTTAGATATTACAAAAATAACAGGCGATACATAACACTTCATTGAGAATTCTTCATTGTAATCAATAGATTATCTTCTAATGAGGCTCGAAAGATGGATAGGTGTTTTATGAGAGTATTTATAACTCTTGTAATCTTCTCTAGTTGAATAATATCTTCTTTACCGGATTAGGTTCGCCCGAACTGGGACAAACATTGTGTACTTTGTGTGCTTGGTTTAATCTACTTGTTTGGTTGTTCAGGTATCGCTTCTCACTCCAGAAGCTCCAACTCCGCTGCGCCAATTTCCTAACACCTAGCACATGTAGTAACCTTCCACTATCAAAATCCAAATTTTGTCACATGTCCTTCTTTGTCCAATCTGCTGATTGAGATCAAGTTCTTTAAGTCTGGAATGTGCCTTGCGTCATGCAAGACTAGTTGCCCACCACTGCGAACTTTCACTATGATAGTTCATTTTCCTACAACTGAGCAACTATGCCCATTTCAAACTGTGACTTAACCAAAATCACATATCCTATAATTCTCAAAAGCATCCTTCATTGGTGTACAATGTAAGAAACAACTAAGTCTATAAACCAATCATCTTGCATCATATCAACTCTCACAAATAAACACAAATTATCTAAGTTTGATTGCTTACCATATTGGCTCCTTGTGACCCACCTTGCTATCTCTTGTACTCTTTGTATTGGTCTTTTCTGTGTCATGGCTTATGGCAGAGCCAAACTTGTCTTTGCAATTTTCTGCTCTTGACTTTTGATTTGTGACTCTTGCTTTTCGACCTCTCTCTGTAATTGCTTCTTTCACAGTTCTTAGCTACCAATGCAGAGTTGCTAGAAGATGACGAATTTTCTCCATTTCCCTTTCTTCTCACCTCCTCATTCATGACGCTACTCACAATGTCCTTTAGAGTAGTCGCATCAGTCATAGTATTTGTGATAGTCTATTCTAACGAGCTGTAATTGTCGGGAAGACTAGATAGTATTAACAACGTCTTTGCTCATTCCACGAACTTCAACCATGCCGATTCTAATTGATTGTAGACCATACATAAACTGTTTTCATGCTCTGCCACTAAACCCCTCTCTGATAACCTCATGTTGACCAACTTCTTCAAGTGAAGGACCTGGTTTGAAGTAGGCAATTTTTCATACATATTTTTCAATATATTCATTGTCTCATTTGCGGTCTTTGCCTTCTCAACGTGGAATAACGTTTTTTTAGTCATTGACATCTGAATTTTGTGAAGCACCTTCTAATATAAACAGTTCCAAGCTGCCAACGCAACTGCATCTACTTCGGCTCCTTCGAGCTTCACTCCAAACAATAGATTATCTAGATCTTTCTACCAGATATACCCAATCATCGGGATCTTCCACATTATAAACTATGCTCCATTGAATCTCTCAATTTTTTTTTTGTCTCTAATCTTTGCAAACCAACCTAATGCACTAATACCACTTTGTTGAGTGTAATGCGGAACAACTCAATAAAAAGATGTAAACAAAGAAATGAACAACACATGAACACATGAACTTTTTTGGAGGTTCACCAATGTAAGGACTACTTCCCCGTGCAGAGGCACACCTACAATTTTTACTAGAAAATATGAAGAGAAACATGTTACAATCACTCAAGAACTCACCGCCAAGATGTAAGGTTTATCTTCTTCTCTTCTCTCAAGAATGGCTTCCAGAACTCTCTTTATCTATTGGAGTAAGGCTCCATTAACCCTAATGATCTTACAACATACATATATATAAGATTACAAAAGATTAGATTTCAACTGTAGATTGAATAATCTAATCAGCGCATCACAGATGACTGTGGAGAATGACAGTCGATGCAATCATACCCCGAGCAAGTCAGAGAGCGGGCACGATCGACTGCCCTCCTGGCAGTGGACTGTGTTTGCTCTCTGGAAAGTCAATGAGCATTTCGGTCGATTGTGTTCCATTGCAGTCGACTACTCCATCTTTCTATTTGACAGTCGACTACTCATATTGGAAGTCAGTTGTTAATTCTTTTTTCTGCTTGCAATTGTTATTGTTGCATGCTTCTCGCTGCTGCTGTGCTTCCCTTGCCTTCTTCAACCCCTTGTATATCGTGTATTGGATCCACCAATCCCAACATTTAAAGCATTTGGACTTTATGGTAGGTAAGGGTAAACCCCATGCCTCCTTTTACTGTACTCGTTGCCATCCCTACCCAGTGTGAAGGAATCTACAAACAACTTTAACTACATTACTATCTCCATGCAATGTGGTGTTCGGTTTATGTCGTGCATATTAGGTTTGATGTGAAGAGAATAGATCAGAGCGAGAAGTGGCTCGAAGTGAAGATAGGAGACTAAGGGAGGACCTGTTTCTAGTTGTCAGCAAGTTGACAGTCGACTACATGAGGTTGAGTCTCGACTTGCAGGTGCAATCGACTGCTGTTAGGAGCATTCGACCGACAACGACGCAACAACTATTTGGGAATGGTCATTAATTAATCTGTTTGATCCCAGTCTCTTCTCCAAGTTAGATCGTATGAATCCTATCTTGTTGCTTTCTCTAATTACCTATATATAATGATCTCCATTGAGAGGGGTGGCAAAAGCATCGAGTACTTGATCTGAGAGTTTGTCATTGTAAACAGCATAGTATATTCTAGTGAGGCTAGAGAGATAGATGAGTTCTTGGTGAGTGTGATTATAACTCTTGTATCTTCTCTAGTTGAATAATATCTCAGTTATGTCTCCCCCGAATTAGGTTCTCCAAAGCAGGACAAAATTGTGTGATTATGTTTGGTTTGGTCTACTATTGCTTAGTTATTCATTAGATCGGTTGTCACATAACTCAACAAATTCTAACAAGTGGTATCAGAGCTTTAGGTTGTTCCTTACAAAAATTTTGTTGTTCCGAAGTTCGTGGTTGCTTGAGTTCTTTGGAGAAGATGACATATTAAAGTTTCATGAAGATCAAGCAGATCGTCAGTAATATCAACTTTAATCTCTGGAAGGTGGACACAATGGTTCAATAGGGCTTGCATCTTGCCCTGGAAGGAGACATAGGGAGGCCAATGGCATGAAGTAGGAGAAGTGGGAGGAGATTTGTTCAAAAGCCTTGGGTTAATCCAGCTGTCATTAACGAACGACGTCAAGTGCAACTTTCTTGTGGAGAGAAGCGGTGAGGCTGTGGGCAAAACTCAGAATTGACTATCTGGAATCTTCGTTACATGATCGGATGTATTGGAATAGAAAACTATTTCATTTCTCAATGAAGTAATGTACCTCTCTTCAAGATCATATTGGAATTCAATAAGGTATTATCTGAATTGAGGGTGATAAACGTAGATGATCTAAGCAAAGATAAAAAGGACTTCAGCTTGATATATTCACTACTAGAATCGTACAAGCATTTGATAAGCACCTTGCTACATGGAAAATCTACGAAGGAGAAACTTTCGGTAGCCGGTGTGATCAAGGACTTGAAGGATGATGCACTTAGGAAGGAGACTCAGCGATCGGCATCTGCTTCTATGAGTTGCATAGTGGTGGATAGAACTTCAATTGGAAGGGATAGTGTGCATAAAAGTGGGATCTGTTGCCACCATCCCAGAGGGATTGTGCATTACTAAAGGGATTATTGTAAGTTGTTGAACCAAACGGGTGCCAATATAGCCAGCGCCACAGAATCAGGTAATAACTTTGACTATGTTATCATTTCAAGTTCTATAGATGTAGGTTCTGGATGGTTTCTTGAGTCAGGTAGTTCTTCTCATATTTGCTTCAAGAATGAGATGTTTTCTAGTTACAAGTCTACAACAGGTCATTGTGTGAGAACGAAAACTGGTGAAATTTGTGACGTAGTGGGTAAGGAGACAGTTGAGTTGGAGATGTCAGGTGGAATGGGATTCACATTGGAGAAGGTCATGCATATTCCTTAACAGGATCTAATATCCTTGGGATATCTGTAAGCACTGGGCTACAGGTACACATCTCGAGGTGGAGTTCTATCAGTTTGGGAAGTTCATCGTAAGGTGATGAAGGGAATGAGGGGTATTCAGTACAACCTCTACAAGCTTTGTGAGAACGGGAAGACTCGTGCGAGTGTTTTGAAGCCTATTGTTACTAAAGCATTATCTCGTCCTCCAACACTAGAATCACTAAAGTGAGATCATTGTAACACCTGCAAAATTGAGTTATGACAATTTTGTTTTACGTGTGTTACGCACATGTATTTTGTACCGTTATAGGTAATATCCGTAACGTATTTTAATATAAATATTCTACATATTTTTGTACTTCGACTATTTATATATTTTTCCAGCATCTCAAAATTCATCTTATCCTATTTTGAGCTAACTCAAATATAAACCCTATTTTTTTTACGTGTATTGCACGTGCTTTCAATGCACGTGTCAATTACGTATATTTTACCGTTACGTGTAATATCCGTAACATTATTAATATAAATGTTCTACGTATTTTGTATTTTGTCTGTTTATGAATATTTTTTGTTCTCTCGAATTCATTTTTGTATTGATACGTGCAACACACGTGTTTGCAGTGCATGTGTTGGTTGTATTCTCTTTCAAAACAAATTTTTTTTAAGTTTGTATGTTTTTTTTATTTGTGCATAAAAACTTTTATTATTAATCTAAACTAGTTTTATTAAATTTATATCAATTGGAGTAACATATGCTATTTTAATTAAATATAATCTCAAAATATTTGTGTGTTTTGCACGTGCACACACCCAAATTTTCAAACCCGGGCTTTGCCCACCATTTGATATTGGCCGGTTAATTGCTTGGGAGGGGAAAACAAAGCTTTTGAATTTGTGAGTGGGGAGTTATTGGGAAAGTGGGTAGTTTTTACAACTCCCCGTATTTCATTTCTTATATAAATACCCCCTCCATGCTACGCCATCTCATGAACAAAAGAAAAGAAAAGAAATTTCATTTTGCATGCTATGGGTTTTTTAGCATTTTTTCAAAAGCTTGGTGTTGGCTCTTTTTCTCTCTTAGAGCTCGGATTTTGAGGAGAAGAATTGGGGCTTATTTTCTAGGAGTCTATTGCTAGAAATTCATCAAACCAGAAAAGGTGGGTCTTTTCACTATCTTCTAATATTTTAGTAGATTGTGCATGCTTATCCATAAATAGGTAGATGATGATTAAATTGATATGTTTATAGGAGTTTTTCTAGAATTTTATTTGTGCATGCTTAACCATAATTATGTAGATGATTATTAAATTGATATGTGTATGTGTATGAGCTTTTCTATGAAATTTGGCTTAAATGATGTAGTGGAAATTTCGTCTAGTTAATTCACAAGTAATGGCATTGATTTCTTGTTTGCAAATTGTTAATGTAATTGATCCTCTAAAAATTTAGTGTTTAATGATGAATGAGTAATGGTTCATATGTATAATTTATAGAGTTACGAGTAATATACGTGATTTATATGATAAATTTCACATTTTTCAAGAGTAGATTGTTATATGTATAATTTCGTTCAAATACACCAATTTTGATGAAAATTACTCTCTGAAAATTCACCAGGAAGTGTAAAATGATGCGCAGTAATTGTGAGATCGAAATTTATAGTGAAGTTATGAAAAAGAGAGTTGCTTTAAAGGAATTATGATAGTAACATAATCAGAACTGGAGGCTTGATAGCTTGCTCTTCGCGCTTGGGTTGGGTTGCTTTGTACAGCGACCTGTGATCGCGGGTTCGAGTCCAGATGAGGGTTTTCTTTTTTTGAAAACTCTGAGAAATTATCAAAACAATATGCAAAAATATGTAAGAAAATTTTGTTTAGAATTTTCAAACCAATAGTGAGTTGGAACGTTGGATGTTGGTTGCGATTTGGAGCATTAGTGCCCTCTGTGGTCCGGTTCGATTCTGAACAGAGCCAGGTTTTTATTTTTGGTTATTATATATATATATATATATATATATATATATATATATATATATATATATATATATATAATTTGCAAGGGGGAAGGCGGATCTCCATTCATACATTAAGTGCATGCGGTGAGATGCGACCCACAAAAAACGAAGGGGGTGGGGGGGAGACCGAAGAAAGAAGAATAGTATTGAATGGTACACCGGGATCAGCAGCTTCCAGTGAAGACAAAATGGGTCGGGAGGGGAAAACGGGGTTCGAACCTGCGACTTCTGGCGTGACAGACCAGCACTCTAACCAACTGAGCTATTTCCCCCTTTCGTCACTACTTTCGATTCCAAAGTCACCTACCGGTTACCTTTGTCACTATCAAAAAGTAGCTGTACAACAGAATTGCAGGGGATACTGCTATTCCACTTATTTGACAATCATATCTCTTTCCACTGGAGGAATTTCTTTGAAAGAAGAGACATATTCATCAAGCCTACAGTTACGCCTTTTTAGAATCCCGGATAAGCAGCTAAGATTGAAATAGCGCAGCGGATCTTGCTTAACATTAAAGACTCTACTTAGTTAGTTGCCTACCCCCGCTGTTGGACTAGTTTAGTTAGAGGATGGGACGGCTCAAATCATATATATATATATATATATATATATATATATATATATATATATATATATATGTATATATATATATATATATTAAATTCTTTTATTTGGAAAGAAGAGTTTAGATTTAATGTGGAGTATTAGGAAACATTTGACAAAATATATATATGTTAATTCCAAGATTATTTTGTAGATAAATTAAGTTATAAATCAAGTTATTTCTAGAAGAAAATTTTTTGGAGCTATTTAGCTTTAAAATTAAGCGTGATTAAAAGATTGAAACACGACGGGTTTTTAATCTAGTTTTATTCAAAAAATTTACATTGTATAAAAGCGAGCCTAAATTTGGAATTTATGTAAAGTGTACTGTATGAGGAATTAAGATATGATTGGAGTATGAATTTGAAAAATTAGACGTGTGATATTTATCAATTGAAATGTTATTGAAATATTATTATAAAGAGATAAAAAAGTTGTTTTGAGATTTATAGATGTAAAGATAATGGACATAAGAAATTAAATGATGTATAATTAAGGGAAAATTTTATGAAAAAATTAAGAGAACCTAGAAGATCTCTGTGTTTAGATGGATGGATTCTAGAAGCTGAGGAGGCCCGTAATGTCCGGCAATCATGGTAAATGAAATTTTTTGAAATGGTCAATATGGACCTGAATTTTAGATGAGTGAATTTAAGTCCGGCAGGGTAAGCTAGCTCTGGGCCATAAAAACTATATGTGAATTAAGGAAATGCACTAGAAAAGAAAATGTGATAAGATGAGGGCAAACGTAAGTGGGGCATTTCTATATAGTCGGGCGATGGATTCCGAGACTATAGATCCAGTTGGGCAGTGGATTTCGGGACTGTGATTGCTTGCGGAGCGAGACAAGCCTTAATTAAATTCGGAATTCTGATTAATCGGGCAGTGGATTCTAGGGTCATGAATAGTCGGGCGGATAGGAGGCAGATCTCTAATATATTCCGGGCTAGAGCGGTACTTGTGGGATGTCTGCAGGACGAGGATTCTATATAGTCGGGCAGTGGATTCCGGGACTAGAATCCGTACTCGTGGGATGTATAAACCTTATTTTGTTAGCGTAGTAGGATTTCATAGCGTGAGACTAAACCCTATATTGTGGAGTACGCTAAGGGCTTGCCCTCGGACCTATGTTTTATGGGATACATAGAAACCGAACAAGTGTGCATTAGTGTGGCATTGTAAGTATAAGTGTCTGCATTAGGCATCAGGATCATATCATACACTGACATGTTTAGGATAGCCACATTTTCTATTTCTGCATTCAAGTTTGTGATTGTTAAGATAGTGGAATCGTTGTATTATAGCATTGCGTCAATTCTATGCAACTGACGTGCCCGCAGTTTTCAAGTGCAGGACTTGGATTAGCAAGAGACATGAAGATCAGTTTGGTACTGATGGTTATTACTAGATTGAAGTTATTGGATGTTAAAATTTTACTTCTTTATGTAATTTTCCGCTATGTATTGTAATAAACAATATTGAAATGAATATGTTTTAAATTTCTTGTATTTTTGTACGAAGTTGAAGTAAAAGATCATATTTGTGAAACGAATTACCTGTGTTCAGAATTCGGGGCGTTACAATCACAATGTTCGAATATCGTTGAAAGGTGGAGGTTGCCTCGATGTAGGTGGAGTTCGTATGAAGGGTGGAGCCTTCATGTTGACACCTACTGTAGAATGCCCTTGAGGGAGCATACGAATGGAGAAATAATATGTGGAGATAAATTTGAATAGCAGAAGAAGCCACTGGATTTGTCACGCCCGGCTTCCCAAAAAGAATATGGAATACGGATACGCGACAAAAGCCCAACGAATGATTTTCGTCATCCATAAGCTGTTTAAGAATCTTTACAACATTCACAAGAATCATCAGAGTCGGAAGCAAAAGAATCAACCAAAATGCACATATAAACCAAAATACCAACAAGAATCCTTGAAACCAAAATGTATTAATCTCAAATAATCGTGATCTGAATAAAACAAATATCCTGGATCACATTGCCTAAATACAAAATAAATCCAAGTATAAGATACAATATTGTTCAAAGCAAAAAAAAAAGAATAATAATAATAAACCCAGCACTAACACTTTATGTCACCAATACCGTCTGGAACCTGTTCTCCAAAATTTGTAATTTAACAATTGCAGGAAAGAGAAAAAGAGAAAACAAGGTACCTGTCAATTGTAAGTTACTGGCCGCTTGTAATGTAGGATACAAGTACATGGGAAAAACTAACTAACAACATGGAATAAGCATGATATCAAAATAAACAACTAGCTTGGCAAGGTGATCAGGTATAAATGGCATGAATCAACTGTAAAGTAAACAAGTATCATGTAAACAGGCATCAAGTATCAAGTATCATGTAATCATGTATCAAGTCTCGTGTATCATGTAGTCAAGTATCAAGCAAGCTTGTATCATGTTCAAGTATCATGTTCAAGTATCATGCTCAAGTCTTGTAGTGATTACTATCTAGGTAGCACTTCATGCATCTCGCTTTTTACTACATGGTTGCTACAACAAAAAGTTTCACTTTAGATTTCATAGTGGACCATAGAGGGCAGTGTACTCAGAGACAAGTATCAAGTATCGAGCTCCAAGCTCCAAGTATCATGTATCATGTATCATGTATCATGTATCATGTATCATGTATCATGTAATCACGTGTCAAGTTGTGCAAGTGGCAAGTAACGTGTCTTGCATGCAATTGTCAAGTAATCACGTGTCAATTATCATTTCTCAAGTCATCACGTAGGATCAGTGGATCCCCTTCCGAGTACACGTTTCTGAATGATCCACTATTAGAGCTTTCCCTTAAACCTCGGCTTGATTATTTATTATTAATGTCAAACATGCATGTAGGTGTGCAAAATATATCAAGAATAACATGGCATAATCATGTGACAAGTTCAAGTTGCAAGATAAACATGTACGGGTACAAGATAACTCATGAAAGGACAGAATAACCAAATCTCAAGTTCAGGACAGCAAGACCATACTGTAGTAAAACAGTGATTTCTGGAGTTACAAACATGAAAATCTGAATTCGTCAAAAGTTCTAGAAAATAGAATCCCAACCGAATCCAGAGAATATAAATAAGTCATATAGTATTTCACAACAATATAACTGAAAATTGATTTGAATCCAAAAAATAGGTTCAGCCAGAAATCAGGAAATCGAATTTACAGTCAGAGAAAACAGCATCAAAACATCATAATAAATTCCAGGAAAAATCTGTGGTATTCCCCTATATGTTTAGTATCAGAATACAAAGTTTCATAATTTTCCATTAAGATTAGCTTGGTCAAGTAAAATTAGAAATCATAAAGAAACAATAGTTTGGCAAATCTGGAATTCCCAACACTGCTGTACGAAAACTGCAATATCTCACAAACCGTGAAACGAAATCTAAATCCACCAAAGGGAGAAGAAAATAGACAAAATAAACTAACTTTCATGTTTCATAATTATTTTTCATACAGGAAAAGAAATTTGGGTGAAAATACAAATCTTTACAGAACAACGAGCAAAATCCAGCAAGTATAGTCTTTATAAACAGGCATGAAACGGCATATAAAACTCATCAATAAAATCCACCAAAATTCTGGGTATTCCCTATTTAGATATAGAAACACTGACCAAAATTTCAGATCAAAATAATATGCTTAGCACTAGTATCAAAATAATTTAGTCATCAAAATCATCAAGAAACGAAATCTGGAAATGAAATACACCTCTGTAGTAAAACAGCCATATCTCACACATAAGAATACGAAATCGATCAAGGTCAGAGGGGTTGGAAAAAAGATGGATTTCTCTAAAAGTCATGTTTTATACTGAAATTAAGATACTAACCTTAATATGGTCTAAAATACTGATCAAGACAGATTATCGGCAAAATACATAATTTCCTTTAGGAACAAAACCAACATGAATCACACGAAACTTGATCGAAACATAACTAAACATGAATTAGAGTCTACTAGGTGTCCAAACAACATGAAATAGGGTATACAACATGTCCACAACAAGTATCTCACATGGATCTCACAAGCACACGAGTTCTCATAATTGATTCACATATACATCACATCAAGAACGGGCCAAACCTAGGTTGTTTCATGTCAAATCTTGTTTCGTGAGGCAACTATGGTAAAAACACTATAGAGACAATACTCATCAATCATACATCACACACGAGTTGTCTCTAGAACCCAACTACACTACAAGCGATATTTATGACTTGTATCATACAAAGAAATTTGAGTACAAGTTACTTGCCTTAACTGATGACAAAACCGACGAAGATCAAGAATAAGAATAATGGGAACGGATTCCCAGGGCACGAACAACAAACGGATCACGATCGCAAGCACACAAACACAACGAGCACTACTCTCTCCAATAATACGCACGGGAGATGCACGTGTAACCAAAGAGAGAACGAACGGGGAGGCAACGGGAAGGGATGGTAACTGAAGGGCTGGAGATCGGCGCACCGCAGGAAGATGGTGACACCGCGATCGGTTGGAGGCAGGGCGCGCACGGGGGAGACTGCAGCGCTGCTGTTGCTTGGCTACACGACTGAAGGTCACCGCAGCGCCGACTGGTCATGGCTGCTGTCGTGGCTGCTCAGCCACAGGGTGCACACAGGAAGGTCGAGAGAGGGTTGGGGACGAGGTCGAAGAGCAAGCAGGGAGAGAGAGAGAGAGAGAGAGAGAGAGAGAGGACGAGTGGGTTCGAAGAGCAGGGAAGAAGGGTTCGGGAGTAGCGGAAGTTGCGACTAGGGTGGTAGGGAGATGAAGCAGCTCCAGGGGCAAAATATATGGGTAAAAAAAAGTTTTAGGGTTTAGAAGATGGTGACGGCTGAGTATGAATGGGTGCTAACGGGTGTACTTGGATTTCGGGTATGGTTAATGAAATGGGTAAATTAATAGGCTTTTGGTGGTATGCATATATGCTTCTAATGGGTATTGGGTTGGTGTTATAGGGTTAAGTTAATGGTTAATGGGTAATAATAAAAGTTGTATAATGGGTTAAGAGTAGGATTTAATTAAAATCCACGAAAATAAAATGGATGCTCAACCAATGAGACGGCCACAGAAAAAGAGCAGATAAAATAGGCACGAACAATAAAATAAAGAGAACAACAAAAAAAGCAAAACACTAGATCGATCAAACGGAGATAAAACGAATGAGACAAATGAAACAAGAAGGTCAAATAAGAGACACAAAAAAAACAAGTAAAGGAATATATTGAAAATGAATATCCAATATACGGTTCAAAAAAGATACAATGGAAACAAATACAGAGAAAAGAAAATACACTCAAAAATACACAAAATGAAAAACAAGGATTACAATCCTACCCACCTAACAAGCAGAATTTCGTCCTCGAAATTCAACAAGAAGATACATAGGGTAACCCCAAAAACAACTAAAAAGAACAAAACAAAAACTACTCAAACAAATGAGGAAACTTTTGCTGAATCTCCTCCTCTAGCTCCCAAGTCGACTAACCGGGCGAGTGAGGATTCCAAGCAACACGAACCAACTTGATGACCTTGTTCTTAAGCACTTTCTCCCGCCGATCCACAATAGCAACTGGAGGAATCTCACAAGTCAAATCTGGCCAAACGGTTAACTCAGAGTAGTCGATCACATGGCTCTCATCTCGGATATCTCTCATGAGTTGTGAGACATGGAAAATATCGTGCACTCCCGATAATGCTGGCGACAATGCAAGACGATTGGCCACACTGCCTACTCGCTCCAAAATCTCAAACGGTCCAATAAACCTAGGGCTAAGCTTTCCCCCACCACCCAACCGAATGAAACCGCGTCACGGTGATACCTTTAGGAAAACATGGTCACCAACACCAAACTCCAAAGCTCTCCGATGGACATCGGCCCATCTCTTCTGCCTATCCTGAGCTGCCTGCAAATGCTTTCTGATCTGAACCACAGCATCAACTGTCCTGGTGATCAACTTTGGACCCAACAACTTCCTCTCACCAATGTCATCCCAGCACACTAGTGATCTGCACTTCCGCCCATAGAGTGCCTCGAACGGAGCAGCCTTAATACTGACTTGAAAGCTGTTATTGTATGAGAACTCTACAAGATGCAAATGGTCCTCCTATGATCCACCAAACTGAAGCGTACAGGACCTCAACATGTCCTCAAGAATCTAGATGGTCCTCTCTGACTATCCATCAGTCTAGGGATGGAAAGCTGTACTGTACTTTAATTTACTTCCCAAACTGTTCTGAAGACTCTCCCAGAACTGAGATCGGAATCTCGTATCCCTCTCAGATACAATATTGATTGGAAGCCCATGAAGTCTAACAATCTCTTGCATATACCTCTCAGCTAGGCTCTCAATAGACTGCCCGACACGAAAAGGAATGAAGTGAGCACTCTTTGTCAAACGGTCGATAATCACTCAAATGGTATTATGACCCTTAGGACTTCTCGGCAAAGCAGTCACAAAATCCATAGTGATATGTTCCCACTTCTATTCTGGAATAGGAAGTGGTTGAAGAAGTCCGGCGGTTCTCTGATGCTCTGCCTTAACCTGCTGGCAGATCAAACACTGAGCAACAAATCGAGCTACAGCTCCCTTCATACCATGCTACCAGAAATGAAGCTTCAAATCTCGATACATCTTAGTACCGTCGGGATGGATAAAATAGGATGACTAATGGGCTTCCTCAAGCAACCTCTGACGAACTTCACCTTTCGGGACACAAAACCTGGACCCAAAATGAAGCGATCCATCAGAATGAATAACCACGTCCGTCCTGGACCCAGACTCAACCTCAGCTCGAAAACTCTACAACTGTGCATCACCAGCCTGTGCCTCCTTAATCTGATCAACATGAGACGACTGCAGCTGGAGCACAAAACAACTCCGATCTGAACTTGGCAACAAAACCTCCAACTCTAACCTCCTCATCTGCTCAATCAGATCCATTGGCTGAGTCAAGAACATAACTGCCAGTCTCCTGCTCAAAGCATCTGGCACCAAGTTTACTTTACCAAAATGGTATTGCAAACTGATGTCATAATCGGCCATAAGGTCCAACCAACGCCTTTGCCTCATGTTCAACTCCTTCTGGGTGAAGACGTACTTGAGACTTTTGTGGTCTGTAAAGATCTCCACTCGGTCCCCAAGTAAATAATGTCTCCACAGCTTCAAAGCATAAATCACTACCACTAACTCCAAGTCATGAGTAGGGTAGTTCTTCTCATGCGGCCTCAACTGCCTCGATACATACGCAACGACTCGGCCCTTCTGCATCAAAACTGATCCAAGACCCTTACCAGAAGCATCACAGTGAATTACAAATCAGCCTGAACCATTTGGAAATAGTCAACACAGGCGCTGACGTCAATCTGTTTTTCAACTCAACAATAGCCACACTACACTCATCAGACCAACAGAACTTCTGATCCTTCCCAGTCAACTTAGTCAACGGTCCTGCTATCTTCAAAAAATTTTGGACGAATTTCCGATAATAGCCAGCTAAACCAAGGAAACTCCTGACTTCAAAAACTGACTTGGGAACAGGCCAATCCTTCACAGCCTCAACCTTGGCAGGATCCACAAAAATACCATCGCCTGAGATAATGTGCCCCAAGAATAAAACCCTGTCGAGCCAAAACTCGCACTTGCTGAGTTTTCCATAGAGCTGATTCTCTCTCAAAATCTACAGAACCACTCTAAGATTCTCAGCAAGATCTTCCCGATTCCGAGAATATACCAAAATATCATCAATGAAGACCACCACAAATCTATCCAAGAACTGAGAAAAGACCTGGTTCATAAGACTCATGAATACAGCCGGCGCATTCGTAACTCCGAACGGCTTCATGAATATACTCATAGTGGCCATATCTAGTCCTGAAAGCAGTCCTCTGCACATCAGTCGCCTTCACCTTGACTTGATGATATGTAACGCCCCGAATTCCAAATAAGACCGAATTCGAGATTTTTCAAGATCTTTACTTCACTTCGTACAATTTTACAAGGAAATTAAAACTTTTCAATGATACATCAGAGTTCATTACATCTTTGTTTAAACAGTGGAAAAATACAACAATGAAATAAAATATAACTTGTTCAACTATAACAATGTAAATCATCAACTGCATCATAATATCTTCATGACAAAGTCCATTACCTGCATATCAAGCTGTGGGTACGTCAGTCACTTGCAACTGATGAAAATGTTATACTTGGCTATCCTCTCTATGCCGTACATATAACGATCTCATTACTTTAACAAATCACAAAAGTTGAATGAACAATAAAGTGTTAATTTGTGACTACGCTAAATATGTAAGTGTATGCCATGCCTTAATGCCTAATGCACACGTTTATACTAGGATGACACTAATGCACACTTGTTCGTATTCTATGCATCCCATACTACAAAGGTCCGAGGGCAAGTGCCTACGTACTCCACAATAAAGGGCTCGATCCCTTGCCATGAAACTACCCAGTAATAAAACAAGGTTTAGACCATTCCACGACTATGGATCTCAGTCTCGCTGGCTATTATAACAGATCCCTCATCGTGCGAACCATCTCGCAAGTATCCCCTAGCCTCGGTATATGTATATACATTGGAGTATGGTAAATATCTACCTGACTATGCTAAGTCCCGAATTTAGAAACCAAATTCCATCTCCCACGGAGCAACCACAGTCCGCAAACTGGGTCTATAGCCACGGAGATCCACCTCCGACTATATAGAAGCACCCACTTACGTTTGCCCAAGTTTACTACATCTTCACTTATGTGCCTAATTATTTAGTTCAAGACATGAATAAATTTTCAAGCCTAGAATTAGTTTTACCTCCTACCGGATTTTATCAACAAATACAAGATAGCTCCATGGCCATATCTCAAAACATAATCTCAACTCTTTTCAATTTAATAGTGCCGGTACCCGAGGTCACACAAACTCTAAATCAAAAACTTTTTCATGTACAAGAAATCATGGGTACACATACCCTTTAATAAACATGTCTTAAACCTAGTTATTTTCATCTTCAACTTATTCACAAATGATCAAAATCTTATCTTAACACTTGTCCACGAAGTAATCATTTCTTAGTCTTGCCACTAATCATGATCTAATTATTCATAGCAAATAATAATTCATTTCAAGTACACAATTTCATTACATAAAATCTTATTCACAAATTCAAGCTCGTATGATGTCTCAATTTACTTCAAGGTATTTCTTAAAACAAAATTAAAAAATGCAATCTCTTTGAGAGTAAACACTTCACAAAAATAATATTTTACTTTTCTTCACCAAAGCAAGTTATATTCTCAAATTTCTATTTTTATACTTCAAGAAAACTCTATTCTATTTCTTAATAATTTTCATTTTCATTTCATTTTATATTAATACTAAGACTTTATTCTATATTTAAAAAGACCAATTCATGAGAAAAATCCAAAAAATCAAATGAGAGGCCTGGGTTACGAACCCAGGACCTGCGGCAGCACACAGCCAGCGCCCAGACCCCAAACCCACTAGCCGTTAAGTCCATTTGGACTTTTGTCTTAATTCGAGAATAAAAAACCCCTTATACATTCGGTACAGTCCGAAATTTTTATTGAAATGAAACCAAAATAAAATGTGACTATGAAGTTTTGAACCCAAGATCTCTCACAACGGTGCTCTGTTTTGCACTAGCTTATCAGTAAGTCTAAGTATGTTTTCTGTTTAGGAAATGTACTAATGTACTTTTGTTCATATTGTTCAAAAGTGATCCATTTTTCATAAGACTTGTTTATCCAAGACTCATTCTCTCTAATAAGTTGAAATAAAAAATTTCTTGATTGAGATTGAAATTAAAACAGTAAAACAACAAATTTTAAATTCATTAAAACTCTATTTCTACTTCTTTAAACAATTTTCTTTCTCACTTTTCACATAAACTTGTATAAGACTTGAGTAGTGTTCATAAACTAGTTTTTGTTCCTACTTTTACAAATTTCAATTTATAACAAACCTAGCATGTCACTTATTCATGAGAATTTCACAAATACTCTTTCATGCAGTAGTTTATATTTTCAATTATAACATGGCAAAAATACACATATGTCAACACATCTCATCATACCAATTAATTTCATTTTTTTTCTTTCCTCTTTCTTATTTATCAAAGCATGATTTGAAATATAACTATCTTCCACAAATTTTCATATACTCAACAAGTACAAAATTTTCAAACATACTAACATGATTCATATTATAAAAGAATTCTTCTTCTAATTAGCATGGTATCTACAATTACAACAAAATTCATTCTCATTCATAGCATGATACACTAGCATGAATTTTATCTATATCTTTCTTATCAACATTAACTTATATTACTCATTCATATTTTATAGCATGCATATTCTACTACTAAAAAGCATGAAACCACCCACCTTAATTGAAGATTGGAATCAATAAGAAGGTTGGAACAACTCCTAGCTCCTAGCAAGACTCCTCCTCCTAGCAAGAGCTTCTCCTCCTTGCAAGGACTCTTCCAAGCACAAGAACTCTCTCTTACTCCCTTTCTTTTTCTTTCACTTATTTTGATATTGTTTTTGGTGCAAAAGAGAAGGGAAAATGGGGTTTCTATTTATAGGGTAAAGTTACGGTCTAATATGCATAAATCTCCACCTAATAACTTTCTCTTTTAATTCTTCCAACCCTTCATTTTCTTAACTCCTAAAACCTCCAACTCTTCATGCTCCCAACCTTTCACAATCTCAACTCCCAAAACTCCAAACTTTTCCTCTCCCCCACTAGCCCAAACCGGTCAACCCCAAGGTGCAATCCGACCATACATTCCAAGTGTGCATGTGCACACATGCACACACCAATTAAGAATACTTTTATAGTTCTAAATGTGTACAAAAAGTTGTAACTTGTCATGCATTATTCCAGGCACAACTTAAAAAATAGGAATTTATTAACGGGCTTGTCTCATGGGCTTTTATTTTAATTAACTAGTTTAATTATCCTAGTGGGCTTTCCTTTTAATCAACTAATTAATTTGTCTATTAGGCTAGATTTCATTTTTGGGTCCATTGGTCAAAAAAAGGCTAATTAAAAACTTATGCATGCTAAAAATAGATAATGAGAGTAACAAAAATGAGAATAAAAATTTGCACGTGCATCGTACATTCAAAAATCAAAAATGCATTTTTAATTTAAAATAAAATGTGGGTTGTTAGAACACTCCCTCCTTAGAATAGTTCTGTCCCCGGAACTACACTTAGGAGCGAGAAAAATACAAAGAAAGAAAAGAAAAGGTTCACAAAAATTTTAATGGAAGGGTTCAAGGTGATTTTTCATCATCTTTTCCTCTGATTCCCAAGTGGCCTCCTCAACAAACTGGTTCCTCCAAATGACTTTGATCATTGGTATCGTCTTGTTTCTCAGAACCTTTTCTTGACAATCCACGATCTCAATAGGACGCTCAGAATAGCTCAGATCTAATTGCAACTATTCAGGCACTTCTGGCAAATAATGACTCGGATCTGGGATATAACCTCGTAGCATGGACACATGAAAGACATTGTGTACTTGGGCCAACTCTTCTGCTAGTTCTAACTGATAAGCTGTCTTTCCAATTCTCTTCAATATCTTGTAGGGTTCAATGTATCTCGGGGCTAATTTTCCTCCCCTTCCAAACCGAATCACCCCTTTGGTCGAAGACACCTTCACGAAGACATAGTCACCTTCATCAAATTCCAGGTCTCTCCTCCTATTTTCGGCGTAACTCTTTTACCTGCTCTGTGCGTCGACCAACCTCTTTCTGATCAGCTCGATCTTTTCTGAGGTCTGCTGCACAATCTCTGGTCCATACAGCTGTCGCTCCCTACTTCACACCAACAAACTGGTGCCCTGCATTTCCTTCCATACAGAGCTTCATATGGTGCCATCCCAATGCTTGTTTGAAAACTATTGTTGTATACAAATTCCACGAGAGCTAAATGCCTCTCCCAGCTATCATCGAAATCCAACACACAGCATCTCAACATATCTTCCAGCACTTTGTTGACTCTCTCAGTCTGCCCATCGGTTTGAGGATGAAAGGCGGTACTGAAGTCAGTCTTTGTCCCCAAAGCTACTTGAAGACTTCTCCAAAAGTGTGAAGTGAAACACGCATCTCGATTGGATACTATTGACAGTGGAACTCCATGAAGCTTCACAATCTCGCCAACATACAACTCTACCAGCTTCTCCATTGACCAAGTAAGCTTCATTACCAAGAAGTGAGCTAATTTGGTGAGTTGGTCCACTATCACCCAAATTGTATCATTGCCTTTGGAACTCTTTGGCGTGATGAAATCCATGCTGATACAATCCCATTTCCACTCTGGTATGGGTAATGGCTGCAACAAACCACCGGGCTTCTGATTTTCTGCCTTGACTTGCTGACAAACTGCACACTTGGTAACAAACTCGGCAACATCTTGCTTCATCCCTGGCCACCAGAAGTATAGCTTTATATCCTTGTACATCTTGGTACTCCCTGGATGTACTGATAACAAAGTGGCATGTGCTTCCTGAAGAATACTCTCCTTCAGTCCTGCTAGATCTGGCACACACAGCCGCTCGACATACCACAGCATTGCATCCTTCACCCGGATCTCTGCCAACTTGCCAATACCAACCTGCTCTATCAACTTCTGGATCTCTGGATCTGCCTTCTGACCATCGATAATTCGGTCTCTCAAGGTAGGTTGAATCCTCAACTGAGCTAAGGAAGCTCCCAAACCTTGCAAAACCACTTCAACCCCTGCTCGATCAAGCTCCTCTACCAAATCCTTCTGAGTTGTGATTAGTTGGGACAAACTGCACTTCCTGTTGAGCGCATCTGCCACAACATTGACCTTGCCCGGATGATATTTGATCTCAGGTCGGATGTCCTCCAACACTTCTAACCATCTCCTCTGCCTCAGGTTCAAGTCCCTCTATTAATAGATATATTTCAGACTTTTGTGATCCGTGTACATGTTAACCTTCTCTCCTTACACATAATGCCTCCATCGCTTCAAAGCAACGATGATTGCTGCCAGCTCCAAATCATGGGTTGGGTAATTCTTTCCATGTGGTCTCAACTGCCTAGACCCATAAGCAATTACCTTCCCTTCCTGCATCAGCACACAGCCCAATCCGCGATGGGAAGCATCGTTGTAGATATCATAGTCGTCTCCTGCTCTTGGCAAAGCCAAAATGGGAGCAGTAGTCAACCTCTCCTTCAACTCTTGGAAGCTAGCTTCACATTGCTCCGACCATTTGAAACTCACATTCTTTCTTGTGAGTCCTGTGAGTGGTACAGCTAGCTGGGCGTAACCCTGAATGAACCTTTTGTAATATCCAGTTAAACCCAGAAAGCTCCTGATCTCTTTCACTGTGGTCGGTCTTGGCCAATCTTTCACAGCTTCAACTTTCTGCGGGTCAGTAGCTAATCCCTCCTTAGAAAGGATATGACCCAAGAAGGTGACTTCGGTTTTCCAGAAGTCACATTTGGATAACTTTGCATACAGCTGATGCTCCTGTAGCTTCTTTAGAACCTCTGCTAAGTGTTTGGCATGCTCTTCCTCTGACTTGGAATAGACCAATATGTCGTCAATGAAAACAATGACAAAAGAATCGATGAAAGGCCGCAAAACTCTCTTCATCATGTCCATGAAAATAGCCGGTGCATTTGTGACTCCAAATGGCATGACTAGAAACTCATAGTGACCATACCTGGTTCGGAAAGCCGTCTTGTGCACATATTCTTCTTTCACTAGGACTTGGTGATATCCTGACCGCAAATCTATCTTGGAAAAAACTGCTGCTCCTTGTAGATGGTCGAACAAATCATCGATTCGAGGAATTGGGTACTTGTTCTGTACAATAATCTTGTTCAACTCTCTGTAGTCGATACACATCTTCATTGATCCATCCTTCTTCTTCACAAAAAGAACAGGAGCTCCCCATGGTGATGCACTTGGCCTGATGTATCCTTTGCTCAACAATTCTTCGATCTGCTTCTTGATCTCATCTTGTTTAACTGGTGCCATTATGTATGGTGCCTTAGAAATAGGTGCACTTCTTGGTAGAACAGTGATGCTGAACTATACATCTCGATGAGTGGGAAGCCCTGGTAGATCATCAAGAAATACAGCTGGAAAATCTCGGACAACAGGGATCTGCTTCACTTCATCCGGTACCTTCTGCTCAGTCAAAGCTGCTACCAACTGCTTACACTTCCTTCTACCTTGGAATGTAACTGCTGGTCCTCCTGGTGCCTTCACCACAACTTCCTTGCTCTTGCATTCAATAGTGGCACTGTAAATTGACATCCAATCTATGCCAATAATGATGTCGACTCCAAGAACTGCTAATTCAATGAGGTCGATGCCCAAGAGCCTGTCTCCGATTTCAAGATCACACCTTCCATAAAGACATCCTAGATTCTACGGTTTCTCTTGGCTTCTCTGAGCTTTTCCCGTAGTTCTTGGATTTCCTTCCTCATGTCTTCAAAGCTCTGTTGTCATTCTTCCTTGTCCCAGCGAGTGATGTGGTCCAACTTGGCGAAGTGTCGATCATTCACGAGTCGGACCTTCCCAAGCTCGCACACTTGAAAGTTCAGCTCCCGGATGCGCTCCTTGTCCTGTGCCCATTGCAATTCCAAGTGGTTAACTATCCACTTTTGAGCACCCAATTCCCGTCGAAGAGAAGTAACAATGTCATTTGGGTTATTTGGGATGAGTCCTTCGTTTGGGGAGTCTTCAGGAAGGTAAGGTGGAGGTGGAGTGATCTCCCTGGACTCGGGAAATTCTTCTTCTATCTCAAATGGTTCTTCTTCTTCCTCCTCCTCTAGTTCTTCTTCTGGGTCCTCTTCTTCTTCTTCCATTAGTTCTTCCTCTTCATCCTCGAAGTGGACAAACCAAGGCGCCTCATTCTGGGGATCCTACTGATTAGCCATCTTATAGGGAAAATGAGGAGAAAAATGTTATCTTATAGAGCAACACAAACATAAGTTTAAATCTCTATAAGTTAAAACTCACACGCTAGTGTCCACTCTAGGGTGTCGTTCCTTATAAATGTGTACTACTTGTGAAGCTGGCTCTGATACCATCTGTAATGCCCTGAATTCCAAATAAGACCGAATTCGAGATTTCTCAGGATCTTTATTTCACTTCGTACAATTTTATAAGGAAATTAAAACTTTTCAATGATACATCAGAGTTCATTACATCTTTGTTTACACAGCAGAAAAATACAAAAATGAAATAAAATACATGACGGATCACGGTCACAAGCACACGAACACAACGAGCACTACTCTCTCCAATAACACGTATGGGAGATGCACGTGTAACCAAAGAGAGAACGAACGGAGAGGCGACGGGAAGGGATGGTAACTGAATGGCTGGAGATCGGTGCACCGCGGGAGGATGGCGACACCGAGACCGGTTGGAGGCAGGGCGCGCACGGGGGAGACTGCAGCGCTGCTGCTGCTTGGCTGCGCAACCGAAGGACACCTGCAGTGCCAACTGGTCGTGGCTACTGTCATGGCTACTCAGCCACAGGGTGCACACAGGAAGGTTGAGAGAGGGTCAGGGACGAGGTTGTAGAGCAAGCAGGGAGAGAGAGAGCGGACGAGTGGGTTCAAAGAGTAGGGAAGAAGGGTTCGGGTGTAGCGAGAGTTGCGGCTAGGGTGGTAGGGAGATGAAGCGGCTCCGGGGGCAAAATATATATATGGGTAAAAAAAGTTTTAGGGTTTAGAAGATGGTGACGGCTGAGTATGAATGGGTGCTAACGGGTGTACTTGGGTTTCGGGTATGGTTAATGAAATGGGTAAATTAATAGGCTTTTGGTGATTGCATATATGCAGATAATGGGTATTGGGTTGGTGTTATAGGGTTAAGTTTATGGTTATTGGGTAATAATAAGATAAAAGTTGTATAATAGGTTAAGAGTAGGATTTAATTAAAAATCCACGAAAATAAAATGGGATGCTCAACCAATGAGACGGCCACAGAAAAAGAGCAAATAAAATAGGCACGAACAATAAAATAAAAAAAACAACAAAAAAAACAAAACACTAGATCGATCAAATGGAGATAAAACGAATGAGACAAATGAAACAAGAAGGTCAAATAAGAGAAACAAAAAAAAACAAGTAAAGGAATATATTGAAAATGAATATCCAATATACGGTTCAAAAGAGATACAACGGAACCAAATACAGGGAAAAGAAAATACACTCAAAAATACACAAAATGAAAAACATGGGTTACAGGATCGCTCTATTTGCAAGAGGAGAAATGAAGAGTCTATTAGCAATTAATCACGCAGGTGTGGAAGGATGAGTATGCAATTCAAGGTGGAGATTGTTGGGTTTATGTCTTGCATACTATGTTTGATGTGAATCGAATAGAGTAGAGCGAGAAGAGGTTCAAAGCGAAGATAGGAGATGAAGGGAGGCTATGTTTTTGGTTTCAGCAAGTTGACAGTAGACTGCAATGTTAGCATTCGACTACAACAGGAGGTTGAGTTTTGACTTGCAGGTGCAGTCGACTGCACTTTGGAGCAATACGACCGATAGCAGCGCAAAAACTATTTAGGCCTGGTCATTAGTGGATCTATTTGGTGTTAGGAATTTGAGGATCTTGTTGAGTCTTTGACACAATCAACACAAACTACCAAGCAAAACTAGATCGCACCAATCACACAAAGCACACAAGAATTGTCCCTGGTTGAGGCTTTTGCCTTAATCCGGAAGAGGAAGAACATAGATGTTATTTCAACTAGAGAATATACAAGAATATTACAATTCTCACCACGACCTTCTCTCAAGCCTAACTGGAACTTGATGCTGCTTACAATGGAGAAACTCTCTCACCCCTCTCTATGAAGTACTCTCTTCTTCTATTCGGCACTCAATTGAATCATATGGATCTATAAGCCGTTACAATTGTTTATATAGTTCTAATGAAAAACCCTAAGTTAATATCTTGTTACAATAGCAATTGGATATTATACAGAGATAACCCTACGATAAGAGCCACACGATCTAACTTGAAGAGCAAGTTGGGCTTCTCACAAATTAGCCAGACTCAAGCCCGAAACCCATCAGTGCCGCAAACAATCGACTGCACCAACAAGAAGGTCGATTGTCCTCCTTACTGGAAGACATCGTGCAGGGGTCGGTAGACCGAACATGAGTTGCGGTCGACCGCAACTTCCTCTGTTGATGCTGCTAACTGTTTCTCGCCTCCACTCTGTTTCCAATCGTCTCGATCCCTCCATCGTCTTATCGTCCTCTTATCAACATCGTATGTAAGATATAAACCTAACAATCTCCACCTTGGATTGCATACGCATGAATCCATACCTGTGTGATTTAAAAAACTCTTCTAGACATTTGTTCTCCGCTTTGTAAGCAACATGTATCTATGGCTTCTTCTTCTAGTTGAACAAACCTCCACCTGTTTCCTCCAGCTGTACGTCCCCCCTCAATGGCACACCCCTGTAGATGTAATCATGGAGGTTCCACCCTCCACACGAACTCCACCTACATTAAGGCTCTCTCCACCATCCAACAGTATTCGAAAATTGCAGCCTCGCTTTGGTAATTCTAATGACGGCTTACTAGATGATACTTTAGGAACAATGGGCTTCCATACACTCGACCCAGTTTTTCTGCTCCCATAAAGCTGGTAGAGGTTGTGCTGACCCTGTCCAATTCCCTCTTACCCTTCATTACCATATGACAACTATCCCAAACTATCAAAACTCCACCTCGAGCTGTGTACCCACAGCCATGAGCATCAAGAGTCCCCAAGAATATCAGATTCTGTTGTATCGAAGGAATATGCATGACCTCTTCTAGTGTGAACCATTTTTCCATCTAGCATCTCCAATTCAACTGTTCCCTTACACACTACTTCACAAATCTCACAACTCCCCGTTCTCACACTACGGCCTGTTGGCAATTTGTAAGTAGAAAAATCTCCCTCTCGGAGAAAACATGAGAAGAACTTCCCGAATCAAGATACCAACTTGAATCCACATCTGAAGAACTTGAAACAAGAAGAAAATAATCGTCATTATTACCTGGCTCAGTTGCGCTGACTATATGGGCTTATTCCCCTTCTTTAGTAGCACTCTTCTGACTCAACCACTTGCGACAGTTTCTCTTGTAATGCCCTAACTCCTCTACAATAGTGGCAATGAATCTTACCCTTCTGTGTTGCATCCCTTCCAATTGAAGTGTCACCATCTACCGCAAAACACCCTAAAGAAATAGATCCTTTTTTATGAGTCTCCTCTCTATCTAATATCTATATAAACAATTGTAACGACTCATAGATCCATATGATTCGATTGAGTGCTAAATAGACAAAGAAAGTACTTCATAAGAGATAACCCTACGATAAGAGCTACACGATCTAACTTGAAGAGCAAGTTGGGCATCTCACGAATCAGACAGACTCAAGACTGAAACCCATTAGCAACGCGAATGGTCGACTGCACCAACAAGACGGTCGACAGTTCTCCTTATTGGAAGACATCGTGCAGGGGTCGGGGGACCGCACATGAGTTGCGATCGACCGCAACTTCCTCTATTACTGCCACTAATTATTTCTTGCCTCCACTCCGTTTTCAATCGTCTCGATCCCTCCATCGTCTTATCGTCTTCTTATCAAACATCGTATGTAAGACATAAACCCAATATCAAGTTTCTTCTCCAAGTTAAATCGTACAGCTCCTATCGTGTGGCTTCCTATTCATGGTATATTGGACGGTGATTAGATCAAGGCAAACCTAGGGTTTCTTTAGATTTTTATATATTATTGTAATGGCCTCCATTGAGAGTTGTGCCAAAAATATCAAGTTCTTCATCTGAGAGTTTTTCATTGTAAACAGCAGAGTATATTCTAGTGAGGCCTAAGAGATAGATAGAGTTTTGGCAAAAGTGATTGTAACTCTTGTATATAATCTAGTTGAATAATATCTCAGTTGTTTTCCCCCCGGATTAGGTAAAGCCGAATCGGGATAAAATTGTGTTCTTGTGTGTTTGATTTAGTCTAATATTGTTTGGTTGTTCATTGGATTGCTTGTCGCATAATTCAGTAAATTCTAACAAGTGGTATCGGAGCTTCATGTTGTTCCTTACATATGGCGCATGTGTAATCCGTGTTATTACACCCTTACAATTACATTTAAGTGATTAGGTCCGCCCAACTTCATTCATAAGATCAATCAAAACACTGAATTCCTAAAAGATTGACATTTTAGAAATAAACGCCTCGTAAGGACATGCTTGAAAACTCCAGGGACTAATATGTAAGATTCTAGGGATTGAAATGCAAACCCGTAGATACAATCTTGAAAGCTTGTATCACAAACACTACAGGGAAATGCAGAGTTCAGACAAAGTATTTCATCAAAAATACAAAGTGTTGCTATTTGTTTTTGGGGTGTGGGGGCAACATGTGTAAGTTCTTGTAATTTGTGTAGCGAAAGATGTGGTACTGGCATTGATCCAATCCTAGGCCGTAGGACCGGCTCGGGGGTAGCAGGAGAAAGGTGGAGGCTGGGTGCTCGGCTCAGATCCAGTAGCTCGGCTCGGATCTAGTCGCTCGGTTTGAATCTTTGAGGCTCAGCTCGATTTTTTGTACCTGCACACTGCCTAGAAATATCAGGAGAAATCCCGGTGACAGGCCCTCCGACGATCTAGTCAGTCAATGAGAAAGCAAGAGTAGCTAGGGTTCAGGTGGGGAAAATTTTATTACCTTGTAAAGTGAGGAGGGGGTCTGGTATTTATAGGCAGGGGTAAATGGGTCTGAGATCCTAACAGACAGGATCGGACCCATTTACCTGTGGGCCTAAATGAGCTGAAGCCCGTTTGACCCATTTTGACCTGATGATTGCAAGGGAGCAAAATATGAGAAGATCTGATGGTCTAAATGGGGCCGCATCATCTACCCCATATCAGGAGCCCCCCACTCCTGAAGGGCTGCGTAAGCCAGCCATGGAGGAGTAGCATGTCCCCGTAGGAAGAGCCGAACAATGTGCCTTGTAGCTTCTTAGAGTGGTAAGTGGGGAAGGAGATCCTCGAGGGAAAGAGGCATCAAGGGCAGAGGACGGATGGTCAGGAGCAGGTTGCCGAGCACCTAACCGAGCCTGTGCGAGCCAGAAACTAGACTCAGAAATCGTTTGGCACTTCGAGGATCGAGCACTGGTGGGCAAGCCTTCATGTTCGGATGCCGAGGTAAATGGCCGAGCGTCGAGCCACCATGCATTCGGATGTCGATGCTCATGGCCGAGCGTCGAGCCCCCAAGCTTGCAGTGAAAGCTAGGGGGTGGCTCGAGGTCACTGACAATTGTCGAGCCCACAAGCTTGTTGTATTAGGTAGGGGACGGTTCGAGGTCACCGCCGAGCGTCGAGCCCCCCTCCCCAGCTTGCTGTATAAGCTAGAGGATGGCTCGAGGTTACAGCCGAGCGTTGTGCCCCCAAGCTTTCTGTATAAGCTAGGGGATGGCTCGAGGTTACTGTTGAGCGTCGATCCCCCCAAGCTTGCTGTGAAAGCAAGAGGGGTGGATCGAGGTCACTGCTGAGCGTCAAGTCCCGCAAGCTTGTGGTGTAAGCTAGGGGTGGCTCAAGGTCACTGCCGAGCGTCGAGCCCCCAAGCTTACTGTACAAGCTGGGAGATGGCTCGAGGTCACTGCCGAGCGTTGAGCCCCCAAGCTTGCTGTGAAAGCTAGGGGTGTCTCGAGGTCAGTACCGAGCATCGAGCCCCCCAAGCTTGTTGTATGAGTTAGGGGATGGCTCAAGGTCACTGCCGAGCATCGAGCCCCCAAGCTTGCTGTATAAGCTAGGGGATGGCTCGAGGTCACTGTCAAGCATCAAGCCCCCAAGCTTGCTGTATAAGCTAGGGGATGGCTCGAGGTTACTGCCGAGCATCGAGTCCCAAAGCTTGCTGAGAAAGCTAGGAGTGGCTCGAGGTTAGTGCCGAGCATCGAGCCTGAAGCATTCTGTGAAAGCTAAAGGGTGGCTCAAGGTCACTGCCGAGCGTTGAGTCCCTAAGCGTGCTGTGAAAGCTAGGGGTGGCTCAAGGTCACTGCCGAACGTCGAGCCCCCAAGCTTGCTATGAAAGCTAGGAGTGGATCGAGGTCACTACCGAGCATCGAGCCCCCCAAGCTATCTGTAAAAGCTAGAGGGTGGCTCGAGGTTACTGCCGAGTGTCGAGCCCCCAAGCTTGTTATGAAAGCTAGAGGGTGGCTCGAGGTTACTGCCGAGCATCGAGGCCCCCAAGCTTGCAGTGAAAGCTAGGGGGTTGCTGAGGTCACTGCCGAGCGTTGAGCCCCCCAAGCTTGCTGTGAAAGCTAGGGGGTGGCTCCAGGTCACTGCCGAACGTCGAGCCCCCAAGCTTGCTGTGAAAGCTAGAGGGTGGCTCGAGGTTAGTACCGAGTGTCGAGCCTCCCAAGCTTGCTGTGAAAGCTAGGGTGTGGCTGGAGGTCACTACCGAGCGTCGAGCACTCAAGCCTGCTCTATAAGCTAGGGGATGGCTTGAGGTCACCGCCAGGCATCGAGCCCCCCAGCTTGCTGTATAAGTTAGGGGATGGCTCTTTACTACCGAGCGTCGATCTCCCCAAGCTTGTTGTATAAGCTAGGGGATGTCTTGAGGTCACTGTCGAGCACTGAGCCCCCGAGCTTGCTGTGAAAGCTAAGGGATGGCTCGAGGTCACCGCCGAGCATCGAGCCCCCCCCCCCCCTCCAGCTTGCTGTATAAGCAAGGGAATGGCTTGAGATTACTTCCGAGAGTCGGGCTCCCAAGCTTACTGTGAAAGCAAGGGAGTGGCTCGAGGTCACTGCCGAGCGTCGAGCCCCCCAAGCTTACTGTGAAAGCTAGGGGGTGGCTCGAGGTCACTTCCGAGTGTCGAGCCCCCAAGCTTGCTGTATAAGCTAAAGGATGGTTCGAGGTCACTGCCAAGTTTGTTGTGAAAGTTAGGGGGTGGCTCGAAGTTAGTGCCGAGCATCGAGCCCCCCAATCTTGTTGTATGAGCTAGGGGATGGCTCGAGATCACTGCCGAGCATCGAGCCCCCAAGCTTACTGTATAAGTTAGGGATGTCTCGAGGTCACTGCCAAGAGTCGAGCCCCCAAGCTTACTGTATAAGCTAGGAGATGTCTCGAGGTCACTGCCATCTGTCGAGCCCCCAAGCTTGCTGTGAAAGCTAAGGGGTGGCTCGAGGTTAGTGCCGAGCATCGAGCCCCCAAGCTTGCTGTGAAAGCTAGAGTGTGGCTCAAGGTCACTGCCGAGCGTCGAGCCCCCAAGCGTTCTGTGAAAACTAGGGGTGGCTCGAGGTCACTGTCGAGCGTTGAGCCCCCAAACTTGCTGTGAAAGATAGGGGGTGGCTCGAGGTCACTGCCGAGCATCGAGCCCCCCAAGCTTGCTGTGAAAGCTTGAGGGTGGCTCGAGGTCACTGCCAAGTGTCGAGCCCCCAAGCTTGCTGTGAAAGCTAGAGGGTGGCTCGGGGTCACTGCTGAGCATCGAGCCCCCCATGCTTGCAGTGAAAGCTAGGGGGTGGCTCGAGGTCACTGTCGAGCGTAGAGCCCCCCAAACTTGCTGTGAAAGCTAGGAGTGGCTCCAGGTTACTGCCGAGCATTGAGCCCCAAGCTTGCTGTATAAGCTAGGAGATGGCTCTAGGTCACTCCCGAGCATCGAGCCCCCCAAGCTTGCTGTGAAAGCTAGGGGGTGGCTCAAGGTTACTGACGAGTGTCGAGCCCTCAAGCTTGCTGTGAAATGTAGGGAGTGGCTCTAGGTCACTGCCGAGCGTCGAGCCCCAAGCTTGTTGTATAAGCTAGGAGATGCCTCGAGGTCACTCTCGAGCGTCTAGCCCCCCAAGCTTGCTGTGAAAGCTAAGGGGTGGCTCAAGGTTACTGCCGAGCGTCGAGCCCCCAAGCTTGTTGTGAAAGCTAGGGGGTGGCTCGAGGTTAGTGTCGAGCATCGAGCCATCCAAGCTTGCTGTGAAAGATAGGGTGTGGCTGGAGGTCACTACCGAGCGTCGAGCCCCCAAGCTTTTTCTATAAGCTAGGGGATGGATTGAGGTCACAGCCAAGCGTCGAGCCCCCCAGCTTGCTGTATATGGTAGGGGATGGCTCAAGGTTACGGCCGAGCTCGAGCCCCCAAGCTTGTTGTATAAGCTAGGTGATGGCTCGATGTCACTACAGAGCGTCGAGCCCCCGAGCTTGCTGTGAAAGCTAGGGAATGGCTCCAGGTCACCGTCGAGCATCGAGCCCCCCCCCCTCCCCCCGCTTGCTGTATAAGATTGGGGATGGCTCGAGGTTACTGCCGAGCGTCGAGCCCCCAAGCTTTTCGTATAAGCTAGGGGATGGCTCGAGGTTACTGCCGAGCGTCAAGCCCCCCAAGCTTGCTGTGAAAGCAAGGGGGTGGCTCGAGGTCACAGCCGAGCATCGAGCCCCCCAAGCTTTCTGTGAAAGCTAGGGGTGGCTCAAGGTCACTACCGAGCATCGAGCCCCCAAGCTTTCCGTATAAGCTAGGAGATGGTTCGAGGTCACTGCCGAGCGTCGAGCTCCCAAGCTTACGGTAAAAGCTAGAGGGTGGCTCGAGGTTACTGCCAAGCATCGAGCCCCCCAAGCTTGCAGTATGAGCTAGGGGATGGATCGAGGTCATTGCCAAGCGTCGAGCCCCCAGGCTTGCTGTATAAGCTAGGAGATGGCTCGAGGTCACTGCCGAGCATCGAGCCCCCAAGCTTGCAGTATGAGCTAGGGGATGGATTGAGGTCATTGCCAAGCGTCGAGCCCCCAAGCTTGCTGTATAAGCTAGGAGATGGTTCGAGGTCACTGCCGAGCATCGAGCCCCCAAGCTTGCGGTAAAAGCTAGAGGGTGGCTCGAGGTTACTACCGAGCATCAAGCCCCCCAAGCTTGCAGTATGAGCTAGGGGATGGCTCGAGGTCATTGCCAAGCATCGAGCCCCCAAGCTTGCTGTATAAGCTAGGAGATGGCTCGAGGTCACTGCCGAGCATCGAGCCCCCAAGCTTGCTATGTAAGCTAGGAGATGGCTCGAGGTCACTGCCGAGCGTCGAGCCCCCAAGCTTGCTGTGAAAGCTAAGGAGTGGCTCGAGGTTAGTGCCGAGCATCGAGTCCCCAAGCTTACTGTGAAAGATAGTGGGTGGATCATGGTCACTACCTAGCGTCGAGCCCCCAAGCATGCTGTAAAAGCTAAGGGTGGCTTAAGGTCACTGCCGAGCGTCAAGCCCCCAAGCTTCCTGTAAAAGCTAGGGGGTGGCTCGAGGTCACAGCCGAGCGTCGAGCCCCCCAAGCTTGCTGTGAAAGCCAGGCTCGAGTTCACTACCGAGCGTCGAGCCCCTAAGCTTACTGTGAACACTAGAAGGTGGCTCAAGGTCACTGCCGATCGTCGAGCTCCCCAAGCTTGCAGTGAAAGCTAGGGTGTGGCTCGAGGTCACTGCCGAGCGTCGAGTCCCCCCAAGCTTGCTGTGAAAGCTCGGGGGTGGCTCCAGGTAACTACCGAGCCTTGAGCCCCAAGCTTGTTGTACAAGCTAGGGAATGGCTCTAGGTCACTCCCTGATCATCGAGTCCCCCATGCTTGCTGTGAAAGCTAGGGGGTAGCTCAAGATTACTGCCGAGCGTCGAGCCCCCAAGCTTGCTATGAAAGCTAGGGGGTGGCTTGAGGTTAGTGCCGAGCATCGAGCCCCCCAAGCTTGCTGTGAAAGCTAGGGTGTGGCAGGAGGTCACTACCGTGCGTCGAGACCCCAAGCTTGCTCTATAACCTAGGGGATGGCTTGAGGTCACTGCCAAGTGTCGAGCCCCCTAGCTTACTGTATAAGCTAGGGGATGGCTCGAGATTACTACCGAGTGTCGAGCCCCCTAAGCTTGTTGTATAAGCTAGTGGATGGCTCGAAGTCACTGCCAAGCGTCGAGCCCCCGAGCTTGCTGTGAAAGCTAGGGAATGGCTCGAGGTCACCTGCCAAGTGTCACCCCCTCCCCCCCCCCCAGCTTATTGTATAAGCTAGGGGATGGCTCGAGGTTACTGCCTGAGCGCCGAGCCCCCAAGCTTTCTGTATAAGCTAGGGGATGGCTCGAGGTTACTGCCGAGCGTTGAGCCCCCCAAGCCTGATGTGAAAGCAAGGGGGTGGCTCGAGGTCACTGCCGAGCATCGAATCCCCCAAGCTTACTGTGAAAGCTAGGGGGTGGCTCGAGGTCACTACCAAGTATCGAGTCCACAAGTTTGCTGTATAAGCTAGGAGATGGCTCGAGGTCACTGCCGAGCGTCGAGCCCCCAAGCTTGCTGTGAAAGCTAGGGGATGGCGTGAGGTTAGTGCCGAGCATCGAGCCCCCCAAGGTTGCTGTATGAACTAGGGGATGGCTCGAGTTCACTGCCGACCGTCGAGCCCCTAAGTTTACTGTATAAGCTAGGGGATGGCTCGTGGTCCCTGCCGAGTGTCGAGCCCCCAAGGTTGCTGTATTAGCTAGGGGAGGGCTCGAGGTCACTGCCGAGCGTCGAGCCCCCAAGCTTATTGTGAAAGCTAAGGGGTGGCTCGAGGTTGGTGCCGAGCATCGAGCCCCCAAGCTTGTTGTGAAATCTAGAGGCTGGCTCAAGGTCTTTGCCGTGCATCGAGCCCCCAAGCATGTTGTGAAGGCTAGGGGTGGCTCGAGGTCACTGCAGAGCATCGAGCCCCCAAGCTTGCTATGAAAGCTAGGGGTGGCTCGAGGTCACTGCCGAGCGTCGAGCCCCCAAAGCTTGCTGTGAAAGCTGGAGGGTGGCTCAAGGTCACTACCAAGCATCGAGCCCCCAAGCTTGATGTGAAAGCTAGAGGGTGGGTCGAGGTCACTGCCGAGCATGGAGCCCCCCAAGCTTTTTGTGAAAGCTATGGGGTGGCTCGAGGTCACTACCGAGCGTCGAGCCCCCCAAGCTTGCTGTGAAAGCTTGGGGGTGGCTCCAGGTTACTACCGAGCGTCGAGCCCCAAGCTTGCTGTATAAGCTATGGGATGGCTCTAGGTCACTCCCGAGCATCGAGGCCCCCAAGCTTGATGTGAAAGCTAGGGGTGGCTCAAGGTTACTGTCGAGTGTCGTGACCCCAAGCTTGCTGTGAAAACTAGCGGGTGGCTCGATTTTAGTGCCAAGCGTCGAGCCCCCTAGTTTGCTGTGAAAGCTAGGGGGTAGCTCGAGTTCACTGCCGAGCGTCGAGCCCCCAAGCTTGCTGTGAAAGCTAGGGGTGGCTCGAGGTCACTGCCGAGCGTCGAGCCCCCTACCTTGCTGTGAAAACTAGAAGGTGGCTCGAGGTCACTGCCGAGCATCAAGCCCCCCAAGCTAGCGGTGAAAGCTAGATGGTGGCTTGAGGTCACTGCCTGAGCATTTAGCCCCCAAGCGTGCTGTGAAAGCTAGGGGTGGCTCGAGGTCACTGCCGAGCATCTAGCCCCCAAGCTTGTTGTGAAAGGTAAGGGTGGCTCGAGGTCACTGCCGAGCGTCGAGCCCCCAAAGCTTACTGTGAAAGCTAGAGGGTGGCTCAAGGTCACTGCCGAGTATCGAGCCCCCAATCTCGCTGTGAAAGCTAAAGGGTGGCTCGAGGTCACTGCCGAGCATCGAGCCCCCCAAGCTTGTTGTTAAAGCTAGGGGTGGCTCGAGGTCACTACCGAGCGTCGAGCCCCCCAAGCTTGTTGTGAAAGATAGGGGGTGCCTCCAAGTCACTGCCGAGCGTCGAGCCCCAAGCTTGCTGTATAAGCTAGGGCATGGCTCGAGGTCACTACCGAGCGTCGAGCCCCCAAGCTTCCTGTAAAAGCTAGGGAATGGCTTGAGGTTAGTGTCGAGCGTCGAGCCCCCCAAGGTTGTAGTATGAACTAGGGGATGGCTCGAGGTCACTGCCGACCGTTGAGCCCCCAAGCTTGCTGTATAAGCTAGGGGATGGCTCGTGGTCCCTGCCGAGTGTCGAGCCCCCAAGCTTGCTGTATTAGCTTGGGGAGGGCTCGAGGTCACTGTCGAGCGTCGAGCCCCCAAGCTTACTGTGAAAGCTAAGGGGTGGCTCGAGGTTGGTGCCGAGCATCGAGCCCCCAAGCTTGCTGTGAAATCTAGAGGGTGGCTCAAGGTCACTGCCATGCGTCGAACCCCCAAGCATGCTGTGAAGGCTAGGGGTGGCTCGAGGTCACTGCCAAGCATCGAGCCCCCAAGCTTGCTGTGAAAGCTAGGGGTGGCTCGAGGTCACTGCCACGCGTCGAGACCCCAAAGCTTGCTATGAAAGCTGGAGGGTGGCTCGAGGTCACTACCAAGCATCGAGCCCCTAAGCTTGCTGTGAAAGCTAGAGGGTGGGTCGAGGTCACTGCCAAGCGTCGAGCCCCCCAAGCTTGCTGTGAAAGCTAGGGGGTGGCTCGAGGTCACTACCGAGCGTCGAGCCCTCCAAGCTTGCTGTGAAAGCTTGGGGGTGGCTCCAGGTTACTACCAAGCGTCGAGCCCCAAGCTTGCTGTATAAGCTATGGGATGGCTCTAGGTCACTCCCGAGCATCGAGCCCCCCAAGCTTGATGTGAAAGCTAGGGGTGGCTTAAGGTTACTGTCGAGTGTCGAGACCCCAAGCTTGCTGTGAAAACTAGCGGGTGGCTCGAGTTTAGTGCCGAGCGTCGAGCCCCCTAGTTTGCTGTGAAAGGTAGGGGGTAGCTCGAGTTCACTGCCGAGCGTCGAGCCCCCAAGCTTGCGGTGAAAGCTAGGGGGTGGCTCGAGGTCACTGCCGAGCGTCGAGCCCTCTAGCTTGCTGTGAAAGCTAGAAGGTGGCTCGAGGTCACTGCCGAGCATCGAGCCCCCAAGCTTGCGGTGAAAGCTAGATGGTGGCTTGAGGTCACTGCCGAGCATTTAGCCCCCAAGCGTGCTATGAAAGCTAGGGGTGGCTCGAGGTCACTGCCGAGCATCGAGCCCCCAAGCTTGTTGTGAAAGGTAGGGGTGGCTCGAGGTCCCTGCCGTGCATCGAGCCCCCAAAGCTTACTGTGAAAGCTAGAGGGAGGCTCAAGGTCACTGCCAAGCATCGAGCCCTCAATCTCGCTGTGAAAGCTAGAGGGTGGCTCGAGGTCACTGTCGAGCATCGAGCCCCCCATGCTTGTTGTTAATGCTAGGGGTGGCTCGAGGTCACTGCCGAGCGTCGAGCCCCCCAAGCTTGCTGTGAAAGATAGGGGGTGCCTCCAAGTCACTGCCGAGCGTCGAGCGTCGAGCCCCAAGCTTGCTGTATAAGCTAGGGGATGGCTCGAGGTCTCTGCCGAGCATCGAGCCCCCCAAGCTTGCTGTGAAAGCTAGGGAGTGGCTCATGGTCACTACCGAGCGTCGAGCCCCCAAGCTTGCTGTGAAAGCTAGGGGATGGCTCGAGGTTAGTGCTGAGCGTCGATCCCCCCAAACTTGTTATGAAAGCTAGGGGTGGCTCGAGGTCACTGTCGAGCGTCGATCCCCTAAGCTTGTTGTATAAGTTAGGGGATGGCTTGAGGTTATCGCCGATCGTCGAGCCCCCTAGCTTGCTGTATAAGCTAGGGGATGGCTCGAGATTACTACCGAGCGTCGAGCCCCCAAGCTTGTTATATAAGCTAGGGGATGGCTCGAGGTCACTGCCGAGCGTATAACTACCATTTTTGTAATTTTCCAATTTTCCCTTTTTGTAATATTTTAATTGCAATTTTATAAAAACCTTATTTTTTTTGTTCTCAATTATTTTAATTAAGAATTTCTTGAAAATTTTCCGTTCTTCTTGTTGAAGCTTTTCTTGTTGAGCTTATTATCTTTTATTTGATTGTGGGTATTTTTATTGAACCCTATTGTTTTTTATCTACCTCTTAATTGAACCCTAAAACCCAATTTGATGTATTCTTTACCTAAAACCGCTACTATTGAACCCTAATTGTACCTTATAAATACAAATTTAATGCAAACCCTAATTTTGCACACAAATCGAAACCCTAGTCGTCTAATCTCTCTCCTATTCTCTCTCTCGTTCTCTATCTCCCCTGTTTGTTTTCCCGCGAGAACCCCCCCAAACCCACTCCGGCGTCTTCCCTGGCCAGCTCCAGCCACCTCCCTTGCGATGCCGACCCCCGTCGATGCCGCCATCAACCCAGGCACCACCCCCGACCTCGTTCTCTATCCTCACCATTAAACAGAGCACTGAACCCTACCTCCTTCCCTCTTCCCGTCGACTCTCGACCAGTCGCCTGACGCCGTGCCACCTGTGACGTCGTCGACCCCGTCGCCGCCTCTAGTCGCCAGCAATGCCGCCGCCCTTGACTGGCCGTTGTTGATGCTGTCTCTTTGCAATTGTTGCTGCCTCTTTGTTTTGTGTGCTGTTGCTAATTTGTCTCTTTGAGTGCACGTATATTGCACGTATTATTGGTGGGTTGATCTAGTTCGTGAGTTCGTTGCTTCGGGATTCTTATTCCCGTTATTCTTGGTATTCGTTTTCACCGTCTAACAGGCAATTCACCGTCCTCTTGAATTGTTAAATGTATCAAATTCAAGTATTATTGAAATTCTTGCAAGTAAATCTCTTCGTTATCGTATTATCCATTGTTCATCTCTTCGTTGGGTCTATTGAGGGTTTACACGAGCTAACCCCAATATTCCTGATATTGTACCACTTTTGACTCTAAATTTTGGATATTTCATGAGTGCATATAGAATCGACAATAGTGTTGTTCATATAATTGATACACACAAAAAAACTATTGTAGAGACAATTGCTAGGTTGTATGTTGTTTGATTGATTGATGATTGATTGATGATAAATTGATGTATGAGTATGTTCTAATTTTATTTATCATGTTTTCACACTCATCATGTTGATTATACAATTTATTGACTAAAGAATCGATACCCATCATGTTCAATTAATTATTTTCAAGAAAAATCCCCTAAAAACTGTATATGCTTGCTGACCTGAATTTTGATCGCTATTTTCGAACCAGTAAACGACCTTAAAATGAAATACTTTCTGAATATGAATTGTAGCCTTATCTTTCTAGTTTCCAGACCATCTTGAATTTTCAAATTACAAGTTTTGTAGCAGAAGTTATGCCTGTTTTACTACAACTGTGTTTTTACTTTTAAATTTTTCAGATTCTCGTACCTTTCATATTTAAACTGTAAAAAGGCTGATCAAATGATAAAATTTTGCTATGAAAATTTCCACATTGTTGTTTAACATGTTTAGGAGTCCAGAAAATATTTTTGCTGATATTAATATTGAGTTTTTGCTGATTTCAAAAATTAAAACAATAAGATGCGAATTTCTGCCTGAACATAAAACCTGTAAAGAAATATGTGTTTGACCTAGCTACTATTGTCGGAATTCGAACTTTAAATATGCGTTGGAACCGTGTGGAAGTCTAGTTTCTAGATTTTCTGATGGATTCAATTTTTGATTTCTGAGTCAGCGAAAAACTGTATTTTTGTACAGGTTGCGCCTGCTATCCAGAATTTTGGATACTACTATTTAATGAAATAATTATTCCTATATCGTATTATTGCATGAATTAATGTATGTATGTTGCATTGCATGATCCTAATGAGTTATTGTCATTATTCTAAATGTCCTACTCCATGTTATCATCCTATTGTTTCTCCTATTGATACTATTGTTCATCTCATGTCTTATAATTGCATATTATATTGTTGCATTGATAAATAATTAACAAGCCGGGATTTAAGGGATTAACTAGAGTAGTTGATGATATAGGGACTGTACTCGAATGATGGCCCGTGTTATTATTGATATCGTCATTGTGTAAGAAATTGCACTTTGGCCCGTGTTATTATTGATATCGTCATTGTGTAAGAAATTGCAGCTTGGGTTACATTGTTATCGTCATCATATCCAGTACATGAACTATAGAGTCTACCACTATAGTCTAAATAAAATTGATTGTATGCATCGAACCTGTGGTACGGAACACATGGGACACAGTAGTACGTGCATTAGTTAGGAGATAAAATGACTAATAAACATAAGGATTACACATCGACATTGCATATTATTCATCATTGTTCCTATTGATATCGAATATTGGCTAAGTGTTATTGTTATTGATTGTTGATTACTGTTACCGACTATTGAATCATTGTTTATAGTCATTGTATCGATTATCATGATTATTGTCCCATGTTATTGATTCCTATTGATCCATTGATTCATTGTTATACCGTTATTCCATTGTTCCCTATTTTCTCTACTTATTGTCCATGACTTGCTCTAAGGATAATTTTTCTCCTTCTTTTAGATGAAGTGTATACAAGTAATGAAGGAGAACTGCCTGCTAGAATTGGAGAACAAACATTCTGAAGATTACTGCTTTTAAATTGCTTATTGCTTTAATAAACTTAATGTATTGAGACTTGTTATTATTTTGGATTGAATTATTATTGTTTTGGGCTTATGTCCTGGATTTTATTATTGTTCCAGACGTTGGATTATTATTATTATTGTATTTGGATATTTTTATTGCTTCATTTCAAGTATTTTTGTTCATGAGATTATTATTATTGTTTGTGCAATTGTTCTGTATTGATTATATTGTTGAGTTGATCGGATAAACAGCTTATGGGTAATATTAGTCATTCGCTGGGCCAATGTCATGTACTCATATTCCGTATTTTCGGGAAGCGGGGCATGATAGAGCGTCGAGCCCCCGAGCTTGATGTGAAAGCTAGGGGATGGCTCGAGGTCACCGCCGAGCGTCGAGCCCCCCCAGCTTGCTGATTAAGCTAGGGGATGGCTCGAGGTTACTGCTAAGCATCGAGCCTCCAAGCTTTCTGTATAATCTAGGGGATGGCTCGAGGTTACTGCCGAGCATCGAGCCCCCCAAGCTTGCTGTGAAAGCTAAGGGGTGGCTCGAGGTCACTGCCGAGCATCGAGCCTCCAAGCTTGCTGTATAAGTTAGGGGATGGTACGTGATGCTGACATCATAGGGATGGAATTCGAGGCGCCAAAAACCCTATCAGTCGTTGGATCTTGATGATCAAGATTGAATCAATCAGGATTTTCGATGCAGAGTTCAAGGCATTGAAACCTCACCAGCCGTTAGATCTTGATGATCAAGATTAAACGGTGAGGATTTCGACATGGAATTCAAGGCATCTCTTTCACTCTATAAATCCCCCTCTACCCTCTCCATTTCCACACTTTGCCTTCTCTCTCTAGGAACATGAGCTTCTCTTTCTAACCCACCAGCAGCGACTTTTCTGTTGATCTCTCCGTTCACGGTACTCAGGTTAGTATTTTCTTTTGTAATGTCGCGCTTTTAGTCCGGCTCCAAAGCCAACTCTTCTGGTCGGGATGAGGGGGATCGTGGATCGAACTCCACATCTTGGGACCTGGACGACCGGGTTTTGGAGGTGGATCATAAGTCGAATTCCACATCATGGGATACGGACGATCAGGTTTTGGATGTGGTCCCTCTCCGAAGTCGTAAGTCGGGGGTGGTAGAGGAGGTTGATAAAGAGAAGGTGGAGCAGGGAGGTCGTGAGGGAGGAGCTGAGGGAGAGGAGGATGAGGAAGGTGGCAAGGAAGAGGTTCTCCCCCCTCTCCCACCCTTGGCGGCACCGTCTCCACCGAGGGCTCCGCGCATCCGGAAGAAGAAGAGGAAGTGGAACCTGCCGGATAGTCTAGGACACCTGGATGAGTTCGAGCCAGCCTATGGGCTCGATGTCCCCAATTACAAGAACCCACGTTCGATCAGGATGTACCTTGACGATGTCGAAAACTTAGTCCAATTTGGCGTGAAGGTGTCTTCGCCGTGCCGGACCCAGATACGGATGGACAACGTCCAATGTGTGCTGAAGGCTGACTATCTGTCCGTAATAAAGGCCAGCTACTTCATTCCTTGTAACCCCTGTTTCCCCAAAAATGCATTTTTTTGTGCATTGTCTGTATTTAAAATTTTTGCAAATTATTTTTTTTTTCGGTTTTTCAAATTCTTTTATCAAAATGTACTTTTGGATCTTCTATTAAAATCTATCCATAATTTTATTGGCTTTCGGTTATTATTATGTTTATGTTTACTCTTATTATTATTGATGTTATTAGTATTATTGTTCTTATTGATATTTTGATCTGGTTATTAAAATAAACTTTTATTTACTAACTATAATTGTAATTATTTTAAATAATGCCTATATTGTAATGTAATTTACAATATTTTATAAATTATGTTTTATTGGTTATTTTATGTTTCGTGTTGTATTTTTTTTATACCCCAATAAACCCAAACCCATTAAAACCCAATACCCATTAAATAAAACCCCATTCCCACCAATAACCCATCCCCTATTCACCCTTATGCCCAGACCCGTTTCCTATACCAATACTCTACCCGAAACTGTTTGCACCTAAGCCAACCCGCTAATTCCCTACTCGTTTACCCGTACCCATCCTAACTCTAACACCTATATTTATACAACTTGTGCTTTACCCCGTAACCCATGCAGCCACCTTCTAACCCCCCCCCCAAGCCGCCTATTCATCTTCTTCCTCATCTTCCTATTTCCCTACCCCCGTCGGCCGTCGCGGCGCAGTCACAGCAGCGATGATGACCACCGCCGCTCTGTTCCGCCATGTGCTGCTCAGCCATAGCGGCCCAACAATAGCAGCACCCGTGCCTCTCCCCACCTGCAGCGCCCTGGTCTCCTTCAGCTAGCAAACGCAGCCGGTTGTGCCGCCCTCGTCGGCGCTACCCATGGCGGCCGCCCACTCTTGCTGTGCGCCCTCCCGTCGCTTCCCCGCAGCCACCTGCGGCAGCCAGTCCCTCCTGGCACCTCCCCTTGACAGTCGTGACCTCTCCCCTGCACTGTCTCCCTGTCGTGCTCCTCCCAGCGACTGCACCATCGGCAGCGACCCTCCCCGACAGCCAGCGAGCAGCCAAGCCAGTGCACAATTAAGTGTTGTTGTTTGTATTGGTCTTGGTCATGGCTTTGTGATGTGAGCCGTCAATCGCCTTGATGATCATGATCATCATGTTCCTTGATTGTTTTGATCTTGTCCGTTGATTTGATCTTGATCATCACCATCGAGGTGATCTTGGCCATCCGTTGAATCTTGATCATCATACTTGATTGGATGTAGGCTATCAATCTCATCTTGATCATCCGATTAGATCCTAGCCGTCCGATCTCGTCTTGATCGTCACGATCATGATGATCATCAATTTCTTTTGATCACAGCCGTTCGATCGATTGATCTTGATCTTCATCATTATCTACACCATCAAGGAAATCTGACCGTCCGATCTAATCCGATCATCTTGATCTTGATTTTCGATCTCAACCGTCCGATTGTGTTTGTGATCTCGATCGTCTTCATCTTGTTCGTGATCGTGTGTTCATGATTGGTTCGTGATCCATTCGTTGTGTTTGTGTTCGTGCCCCGTGATCTGTTCCTGTTATTCTTGTTCTTGCTTGGAGTCGTTTTGGTCATCGGTTAAGGCAAGTAACTTGTACTCAATTCCTTTGTATGATACATATCATAAATACCGCTTGTAGTGTAGTTAGGTTCTAGAGACAACTAGAGTGTGATGTATCTTGATGAGTATTGTCTCGATAGTGCTTTGACCATAGTTGCCTCACGACACAAAATTTGACATGAAACAACCTAGATTTTGCCCATTCTTGATATGACGTATATGTGAAACAATTATGAGAACTCGTGTGCTTGTGAGATCCTTGTGATATAGTTGTTGTGGACATGTCTTATACCCTATTTCATGATATTTGGACACTTTGTAGACTCGATTTCATGTTTGGTGGTGTTTGGCTCAAGTTTCGTTGAATCTATGTTGATTTTGGTTTTTGAAGAAATTTTGTGTTTTGTCGATAATATGTCATGACCAGTAATTTAGACCATATTAAGGTCAGAATCTTAATTTCAATATAACATGAGTTTTAGAAAAATTCGTCTTCTTTCCAACCCCTTTGACCTTGCTCGATTTCGTTTTCATATGTATCAGATATGACTGTTTTACTACAGAGGTGTTGATCTTTTCCAGATTTCGTTTCTTTGTGATTTTGATGACTAAACCATTTTGATACTTGTGCTATACATATTTTTTTGATCTAGAACTTTGGTCAGTTTTTTTATATCTATCTAGGGATTACCCAAAATTTTGGCGGATTTTGTTGATGAGTTTTATATGTCATTTCATGCTTATTTATAAAGACTGTACTTGCTGTATTTTACTCACTGTTCTGTAAAGAATCGTATTTTCACCATGATTCCTTTGACTTTATGAAAAATATTTGTGAAATATGAAAGTTAGTCTATATTGTCTATTTTCATCTCCCTTTATCAGATTTGGATTTCGTTTCACTGTTTGCGAGATATTACAGTTTTCATACAGCTGTGTTGGGAATTCCAGATTTGCCAAACTATCGTTTCTTGATGTTTTCTGATTTTTGATGACTGGTCTAATATCACTGGAAAATTATGAAACTTTATATTTTGATACTAGACAGATAGGGGAATACCCCAAATTTTTCGTGGATTTAATTATTAAGTTTTGATACTGTTTTCCTAACTGTGAACTCGATTTCCTGATTTCTGACTGAACCTGTTTACTAGATTCAAATCAGTTTTGAGTTATATTTTTATGAATTATTATATGACTTATTTGTATTCGCTGGATTCGGTTGGGAGTCTATTTTCTAGAACTTTTGACGGATTCAGGGTTGCATGTTTGTAGTAACGGGAATCATTGTTTTACTACAGTATGGTCTTACTGTCCTGAACTAGAGATTTGATTATTTTATTCTTTTATGTGTTATCTTGTAACTTAAACTTGTTACTTGATCATACCCTGATATACTTACCCTGTTCGTGATACATATATGCTTGTTTGACACTAATAATAAATAACCAAGCCGGTGTTTAAGGAAAAATATCTAGTAGTGGATAATACAGAAACGTGTACTCAGAAGGGGAACCCGTGTTTTCCATTACTTGTTGTCATGTTTCATAATTACATGATTCATGCTTGTTATATTATATGACGCCATGTCTCATGATAGCATGATTAATGCTTGTTATTACTTGTTCCCACGTGTTCACGATTACGTGACTCGTGTTTGATACTACTTGTTGCCTCGTGTTCACGATTACGTGACTCGTGCTTGTAACTACTTGTTGCCATGTGTTCACGATTATGTGACTCGTGCTTGATATTACTTGTTGCCACGTGTTCGCGATTATGTGACCCGTGCTTGATATTACTTGTTGCCACGTGTTCACGATTACGTGACTCGTGCTTGATACTACTTGCTGCCACGTGTTCACGATTACGTGACTCGTGCTTGATACTTGTTTACTTGATACTTGTCCCTGAGTACACTGCTCTCTATGGTCCACTATGAAATCTAAAGCGAAACTGTTTGTTGTAGCAATCATGTAAGATGGGCTGCATGAAGTGCTACCTACAAGACTTGAACATGATACTTGAACATGATACTTGAACATGATACATGATTTCTTGATACTTGACTACATGATACATGAGATTGATACATGACACTTGATACATGATTACAGGATACTTGATACTTGATGTTTGTTTACATGATACTTGTTTACTTGACACTTGATTCATGCCATTTACACTTATTCACTTTGCCATGCTAGTTGTTTATTTTGATATCATGCTTATTCCATGTTATAAGTTAGTTTTCCCCATGTACTTGTATCCTATATTACAAGCAGTCCGTAACTTGCAATTGACGGGTACCTTGTTTTCTCTTTTTCTCTTTCCTACAATTGTTAAATTGCAGATTTTGGAGAACAGGTTCCAGACGGTATTGGTGACATGAAGTACTAGTGCCGGATCTTGTTATTATTATTTTAGTAGTTGCTTGAGCAATATTCTATTCTTGTATTTGGATTTATTCTTGTATTTTTGGGCAATGTGACCCAGGATATTTGTGTTATTCAGATCATGATTATTTGAGATTAATATATTTTGGTTTCAAGTATTCTTGTTGGTATTTTGGTTCATATGCATGTTGGTTGATACTTTTGCTTCCGACTCTGATTATTTTCGTGAGATGTTGTAAAGATTCTTGAACAGCTTATGGATGATGAAAATTATTCGCTGGGCTTAGCCACGTACTTGTATTCCATTTTCCTTTTGGGAAGCGGGGTGTGACATTCCTCGAGAGTATGAGCTGATGATTTCGAGCCCTGGTCTCTGTCCCACCACCGAGTTGGCCCCGGGCTTCTGTATGTTTCCCGAGGATGCCTTCACCTTGGGACTGAGGTTGCCGCTACACATCCGTTCATCAAGAGGGTGTTGAAGTGGGGGGAACTATGCCCAATACAGTACGGCCCCAATTCATGGAAGCAGCTGGTCTACTTCATTCTGAAGTGCGAGGAGAAGAAGGTACCAATAAATTTGAAATATTTCTGGGCTGTCTTAGGAGTGAGCTCGCTTGGAGATATGGAGAGCATATTCTACATATCACCTCGCCCCCACGAGAAAGTGGTGCACGGCCATCCGATTCCATAAAGGGGTGGATGGAAAAGGACTTCGTGGTCGGGAGCGAGGTGCCTTGGGAAATTCCGACGGCCTGGAATTTCTACAAGCTGAACCACAAACCCTCAAGGTGGAGGGACTTGACTGAGGCAGAGTGGGCTGATGTTGATAGGATTGTCGAGGGGCATAGCATCGGCTGGCCGAACGTGACAGAGTTACACTTAGTTCGAGCTGGACTGAGCCCAGCCGACCCTTGTATGTTTTTGTTTCATTCTTGTATAATTTTCTACTTTCGTGTTAACATTTTCCCTTTTTCTCTATAGCTATGGACCCATCAAAGCTGGAGGCGAGGAAGACCTTGCTGGCCCTGGCTCAAAAGAAGAGGACCGAGAAGGCCGCAACAAAGGCGGGGTCCGCCCCGGGGGGGGCTCCGCGGCCCCTTCAGAGCCGCCCTCAAAGAATCCGAAGAGATCCCACTCCTCTAGGGAGGCAAAAGAGTCGAGACCGAGCTCCAGCAGCCACAAGGTTGCTGACATCCAGAAGGCGGGGACCCCCGCCATCCGACCTGACGCCTAACAAATGGTAGGCAAGAGTGGCCTAAGTCCGTTCGCTCCGGACTGGGCGGTCAAGGAGGGAGACTCACTGGTCGAGGGCCTGATCTCGATCGAGGTGGCAGATAAACTCGCCACGGCCCGCGACCGGACCATCCTGGCGACCGAGATGGTGGAGATGGCCTGCATGAAGTGGGCTCAAGCTCAAGTGGTGGTAAGTGTTGGTTTGTTGTTTGTCATATTTTTGTACTCGGCATTATTTTCTGACTTATGTCTTACTTCAACCAGGTGTTGATAACCGGGGCACAGCTGAAGAGGTGCTTCGAAAAGGAGATCCATACCGAGAAGCGGAATGTCGATCGGTACCTTCGGGAGGTGAAGGACCCAAAGGTCAAGCTGACGGCAACTCAGGGGGTGGCACAGGCCTTCCAAGCCGACCTTGCCTCCCAACAGGACCAGCACCTTCATGAACTGGCGGAGGTTCAGGGGAAGGCGGCAGCAGATTACGATGAGCTAGCGATGGCGGCCTCGGAGGAATTGATGACCGCCTAAGACGAGGCGTACGATCGGGCGAAGGATCACTTCCTACTCCTTTACCCCGACACAAAAATTGACCACCTCCACTACAGGTGGGAGCCCCCAGCGCATCTGCTGACCCCCGATGGCGAGGGAGACGAGGCGCCGAGGAACCCGCACTTGGAGAAAGAGGCAGGAGGAGCGACGAGCGACGAAGAGGTGCAGATCCCCCCTCAGAAGTAGTTTTTAAATACTTTTTCTTGTATTTTGCTGAACGCGGACTGGCCATAGCTTTTTTTTAACTAATTTTGGAATCAATACAATCGCATTTTTGGCTGATACTCTGTGACTTGCTTATTTTTGGGAAGCTTGAAGTGAATTGTCGTTTTCCCCTCTTTTTTGTCAGATGAACGAGACCCTAGGCGCCGACCTCCGTTCTACCGAGGTCTGGCGACTTCGTAATAGGGTAGAGTCCAAGGAGAGTATCTTGATCCGCTATCGCAAGTAGGCCCACGATCGAGAAGCCGCGGTAAGCTATTTCATGAACAATTCCAAGGAGCTCAGTTTAGAGGCGGCGAGCCTGCAGAAGGCTATAGCCGACCGAGACTGGGGGAGTGCCGAGACGAACTAGTCAATGTTTGAAGCCTCCACCAGATGACTGACCTTAGAGTACATTCTTTGCGAGGTCGTGGTAGAGAAGGAGCTGGAGATTCAGAGGTTGAAAGTCATGTTAGGCCTGGGCCGGTCTAGGTTCGGCCCACTTGGGGGAGGAGGCCCCTCTGTCTTGGGTTCCTCGTCGACCCTCTATCTGGAGATGGCGAGGCTCGCTGATGTGCAGAGCTCTGTTGCCGAGACGTCTATCCTAGCGGTGCTGGTGGTACCAGACGAGCACACTAGAGGACGGACTCGCTCGGTGGGGCTCGAGATGGTCCATGTTGGCCGAAAAAGCCCCACAGGAAACACTTAGGTTGGGGACAACGGAACCATTGTAATAATTTTTATTGTACTGTGGTCATTCAAGGCGTTGATGATGAATAAAAGTTGATCTTTCTATCCCTCCCTATTTTGCAAGACAGCTTAGGACGTTGTGCGCAGCGCAAGCCGAGTATTGAGCGCCCTATCTCATGAGAAAGTTAGGGTGTGGCTCGAGGTCATTATCGAGTGCCTAGCCTATAAAGCTTGAGAAAGCTGGGGTATGGCTCGAGGTCAATGCCGAATTTTGAGCTCCCGTGCTCTGTAGAAGAGTTAGGGTGTGGCTCAAGGTCATTGCCGAGCGCCTAGCCTATAAAGCTTGAGAAAACTAGGGTATGGCTCGAGGTCAATGCCGAATGTCGAGCTGGTAGCACTGAAATTTGCCCCAAAAAATGAAAAAAGAAGAGGAGGAGAAAATATTACACTTTTTATTTACACAAAACGGAGGGGCACGTGGTGCTAGTTACATGAGTTTTGGTTACAAAAGGAGTTAGTCTTTTCTTTCGAGGAACTTAATGAGGTGTTCCGCATTCCAGGACCTCTTTACTATCCTGCCCCCCTAGGTCTGTGAGTCGGTACGTGCAGGGGCGTACCACTTCGGAGACCTTATACGGGCCCTCCCAATTAGGGCCAACTTTCTCTTTTTGCCGGGATCGGATACCGCTAGTTTCCTAAGCACGAGGTCACCTAGATTGATGTCGGTGGGGCGGACCTTCTTGTTGTAAAACTTCTCAATCCATTGTTGATATATGCTTCTTCTGATGGCGGATTTTTCCCTGACCTAGTCGATTAGATCCAGGTTGGCTCTGAGGCCAGTTGAGTTGTTCTCTTCGTCGAAGGCCATGATCCTGGACGAGGGGAGCCCGATCTCTAGGGAGATAACCGCCTCTGTGTCGTAGGTTAGGTTGAAAGGTGACTCGCCCGTGGGGATTCTCTTCGTCGTCCGGTGCACCCATAGTATGCTTGGCAGCTCGTCGACCCAAAGCCCCTTGGATGAATTATCCAACCACTTCTTGAGGCCGTTGAGAATTTGACGGTTCGCATTCTCAGCCTGGCCGTTCGACTGAGGGTGACATATTGATGAGAAGTGTTGCTGAACACCGATGTCTTCGCAAAACTTTCGGAAGTTCTTGCCTGCGAATTGGGTCCCGTTGTCTGTGATAAGTACCTACAGGATCCCGAACCGACAGATGATGTGCTTCCAGAAAAATTGCTGAGTTTGGTGCTCTGTTATCGTGGCCATGGGCTCTGCCTCTATGCATTTGGTGAAGTAGTTGATGGCCACACCCGAGAAACTTCCTTTGGCTCGTTGCTTTTGGAAAAGGGCCGACCAAGTCCATGCCCTACATAGCAAAGGGGGTCGGACTTGCCAGGGAGCGGAGGTTGGCTTGTGGAAGCCTTTTGACCGAGGAGAATCTTTGGCACGTGCCGCACTTTTTGACAAGGTCTTGGGCGTCTTGTAACATGGTCGGCCAGTAGTACCCATGGTTTAAGGCTTTTCTAGCGAGCGACCTGCTCCCCATGTGACACCCCCTGATTCCTTCATGTAATTCCTTTATAGTGTACTTGGCCTCATTAGGGGCCAGGAAGGGAAGGTAGGGTCTGCCGTCCATTGTTGTGTATGAGCATTTGAAGAGTGTCTCATTGATTATGATGAACCTTTCTGAACGGACCGTGGTCCTTCTAGCCTCAGCTCGATCTTGAGGAAGCTCGCCCTTGGCCAGAAACTTCCATATGGGTGTCATCCAGTTGTCCGGCTGAGGTTCGGTGGCGAGGTAGAGGACTTCGGGGAGGTCGATGCTAGGATTAAGGAGGACTTCGATTAGGACGGTGCTGTCGAGGCCTTCGAAGGATGATGAGGTGAGTTTTGACAAGGAGTCAGCCTAAGCGTTTTGCTCCCTAGGGATTCGTTCCACCGAGGAGAAGTCGAAGGTCGTCAGGAGCTGCTGGACTACCGCCAAGTATCGGACCATCCGAGTGACATGAGCCTCGTACTCCCCGGTGATCTGGTTGACCTTGAGCTGGGAGATGCTAAAGGCCCTAATTTGTCTATCCCCCGCCTTGTGCACCAGGGTAAGCCCAGTGATCATAGCCTCATATTCTGCCTCGTTGTTCAAGGCTAGGAAGTTCAGGCGGAGGGAATACTAGAGAATGAAGTTGTCGGGACCCTTGAGGATAATGCCTGCGCTGCTTCCCACTTTGCAAGACGAGCCGTCGACATAAACTTCCCAGATCGAACTTGCCTCTTGAGTGTCGGACGGCTCGGAGATAGTACACTCCGTGATAAATTCGGTGAGGGCCTGTTCTTTGATGCTGTCCTGGGCTGGTAGCTGATGTCGTACTGGCTTAGTTCGATCAATCACTTGACTAAGCGGCCGAAACTTTTGGACTTGTGGAGGACGGCCTTGAGTGGCTGGTCCGTAAGGACCTGGATTGAGTGGGCCTGGAAGTAAGGACGGAGCTTTCGTTCGGCCATTACTAGGGCATATGCCACCTTCTCCATCTTTGCATATCTTGTCTTGGCCGGGAGCAAGACTTTGCTCACATAGTAGAGAGGCTTCTAAATGCCTTCTTCTCCCCGAACGAGCATGACACTGAGTGCGCTTTCCGAGGCTGAGAGGTACCGAAAGAGGGGTTCGCCCGGTTCAGGTTTGCTCAGAAGCGGCGGGTTGGCGAGGTAGGACTTCAACTGGTCGAACTGTAACACCCCGTAATTTGAAATAACTATATAATAGAGATATATATATGTGTGTGTGTGTGTGTGTGTGTAGTGGATGGTATTATGACATACATGTAAATATAAAAGGGGTGAGGGGAGCCCACAGAGAGAGAAAGAAGCAACAAATGTGCTGCTTTGACAAAGTCAGCCATGCTGACGTCATTCTCTGGGTCCCACCTGCCGTTTGATGAAGAAAAATAGAGCTTTGCCTCTGTGTGCTCTCTTCAGATGCTGACGTGTCACAAGGGGGGCCCACGAGCTTCACTTTTGTACCCGGTATTCAAAAGAGAACGGAGAAGAGATTGAGATTAGTCCCACATCGGGAATTGAACAAAAAATAATTAACTATAAATATAATTGCCTATGATCAAGAGTCACCAATCCAGTTAACCACCTTTTGAGAGGCCGCCTGTGGTGGACAGTTGTACTATACTATAAATAATTTGTCTTCTAATTTGTATAAATTGTCCGAGCAAGGGCAAGGGTGTTACAAATGGTATTAGAGCAGACTTTCAACACCGAGTGTGAGGCATGTCTATATAGTCGGGCAGTGCATTTCGATACTATAGACCCATTCGGGTGATGGATTTCGGGACTGTGGTGAACCCTCAATTAAATTCGGGACTGTGATTGATCGGGCGGTGGATTCCGGGATCATCATTAGTCGGGCGGATAGGAGGGCAGCTCAATTAAATTCAGGATTATGATTGATCGGGCGGTGGATTCCGGGATCGTGAATAATCGGGTGGATAGAAGAGCAGATGCTCCATAACGGCTAGAAAGTAGATGTAACGCCCCGAATCCCAAATACACTGAATTCGAGATGTTCTACAAGATCTTTCCACTTCATTTAGTACAATTTTATAAGGAAATTTGAACTTTTCACTTTACATCAGAGTTTACATAAATTCATTACAATTTACACTGCACAGCGGAAGTAAAATTACAACATTTAAATGAATGTACAACAACATTGAATAATCTTTAAGCATCTGTTCCCCTTTAATCTTTATCATGTCATTTACCTGCATATAAGACTGTGGGTACGTCAGTTTATTCAACCGACGAACATTATACACGGCCATCCTCTCTATGCCGGAAATAGTATAACTTATTTTCCATATTTAGCAACCACAAACTTGTCACATATCAAACTAAAGGGACTACCCTATTGATGTCGTGTTGTGATTATGCACTTAGTCCTTAATGCCGTAATTTATGTTACATGACACTAATGCACACTTGTTCGGATTCTATGCATCCCATACTACATAGGTCTGAGGGCAAGCCTCTTAATCGTTCTTCATTTTGTAGGGTTCAATCCCTCGCCATGACTTAATCTACTACTGTAATTACGGTAGGTATCCTAGATGATTTATGAGTACAAGCACGTGTACAGAAAACCTGGAGGGGAATCCCACGTCATGTCACGACGCATCGTGAAGACAGCCTGTGGCAATTCAGCCTCCTTCATGGCACACGATCCTCTTGCAGTCACCAAACATCCCATAAGCGTCGCCACAGGGACGGTACCCTGGAGCAGTATCCACGTCATGTCACGACGCATCGTGAAGACAGCCTGTGAATACTCTCACGCCGCCAATCCAATGGCCCTCATACTCATGTTTTTCTCCTACTTTCATCACGTCTCCACTATGTACTAATCCTTAGTTTTTTATCAGAATCATGAACAAAATCAAAGCTCTAGAGTTAGCCTCTCCACTAAACCGGACTTATTCATTCATTCAAACATGACCAACCTTGGTCTTTCCTTTCAATTTTCATTTCATTTCTTTCCAAATGCCGGGGGAGACTTAGCTACTCTTTTGTTTCAATTTCAATTCAAATTTCCAACATTGAGCATTTCCACTCATAAGTTAACATGTTGAGTTATCATACTCAAATAGCATTTCTCATTTCCAATCATGATTTCTAAATTGTTCAATAGTCCATAATTATACATTAAATTCAACCATTCATCATGTAACTCATGAAATGTTATTTTCACATAAAAACCCACATCACTAATTATTCAATCAAAGGTGAACATTTACACTTCATAATTTCCACACTATTCTCAAATGAGAATAATTTGCATCACATCACACAATATAATTTCTTCTTGCCACATTAATTTTCTAATCCTTCATTCCAAGTCATTTTTACAAGATATAATTTCACAAGGAATATCAATGTAGAACCATAGTTCTATTTCCACATTTAGTCACAAATTATACTTTATTTTATGTAAATAATTCCCAAATTATTTTTAATAAGTCTCATGTATTTTTAGAAGAATAGTCATATTTTTTCCATAATTTTTTGATCACGATGCGGGGGTAACCCAGGAAAATCATCCAAGAACACAGTCGGATAGTCCCGAACCACAGGAATCCCTTGCACTTCCACAGTAGTCTCTTCCTTGCGGATAGCTGCCACCAGCTTAGAACACTTCTTCTTCCCTTGGAAAGTGACTTCAAGTCCACCTGGAGCCTTCACTGTTACCGTCTTGGTCTTACACTCGATGCTTGCACTGTACACCGACATCCAATCAATGTCAATAATAACATCGACTCCCAAGATAGTCATCTCGATCAGATCAATCCCAAAGATTCGACCTCCAATTACGATCTCACAATCAGCATAATACCGATCAGTGGTTAAAGTTTTCCCGGATGGAGTAGCTACTGCTAAGATCTTGCCTAGAAAAATCTTCGGTTCAACTCCAAACACTTTAGCAAATTTAGGAGACACAAAAGTATGAGAGGATCCAGTATCGAACAACACAACAGCTTTCATTCCATTTTCTGATGTAAAAGGTCCATCAAATTCGAAGTATGAAACATGATCTTTCAAGTCAATATTTCCATTTCATTGAATTTCAAACTTTATACATTCGAATTTAAAAATATTTCTTGACATCAGAATGAAAACAGTAGAAGCTACAACAGTCTAACTCCTACGGTTCCTCTTCGCTTCTCGAAGTTCTCCCCATAGTTCATCAACTTCTTCTTTCAGCACATCGGTCAGATTCTTCCTCTTCTCGAGTTCCCATACACGATGACTGAGAACTGCAAAGTAGTCCTTACGCTTTGCCAATTGAGCCTCCAATAAATTGACTCTCTCCCGTAGTGTTTCTACTTGCCTCTGAAGAGATATCACAAGACTATTTGGAACTGGTTCTTCTTCTTCGTCAGAAGAGTCATCAGATGAATCCGGAGGTGGGGTGATCTTTCAGGATTCAGGAAATTCTTCTCCGTCAAAATCTGCTTGCCCTGGGTAGTACTCGTCCTCGGAATCTGCCTGTCCAGGATGGTACTCTTCCTCGATGATATGCCAGTCATCGTCTCCAGCAGGGTCGAAGTGGTCAGCCATCTTAGAAATAGAGAGGAAGAAGCATAAGTCATAGAGCAACACAAATGTAAGTCACTTACATTTAAATCTCTAGACTCAAACACACACTCTAATGTCTACTTCTAGGGTGTCGTTCCTTATAAATTTGTACAAGTGTGGAAGCGTGGCTCTGATACCACTCTGTAACATCCCGAATCCCAAATACACTGAATTCGAGATGTTCTACAGGATCTTTCCACTTCATTTAGTACAATTTTATAAGGAAATTTGAACTTTTCACTTTACATCAGAGTTTACATAAATTCATTACAATTTACACTGCATAGGGGAAGTAAAATTACAACATTTAAATGAATGTACAACAACATTGAATAATCTTTAAGCATCTGTTCCCCTTTAATCTTTATCATGTCATTTACCTGCATATAAGACTGTGGGTACGTCAGTTTATTCAACCGACGAACATTATACACGGCCATCCTCTCTATGCCGGAAATAGTATAACTTATTTTCCATATTTAGCAAACACAAACTTGTCACATATAAAACTAAAGGAACTACCCTATTGATGTCGTGAAGTGTTTGGAGTTGAACCGAAGATTTTTCCAGGCAAGATCTTAGCAGTAGCTACTCCATCCGGGAAAACTTTAACCACTGATCGGTATTATGCTGATTGTGAGATCGTAATTGGAGGTCGAATCTTTGGGATTGATCTGATCGAGATGACTATCTTGGGAGTCGATGTTATCATTGGCTTTATAGGGTAGTTCCTTTAGTTTTAAATCTCTAGACTCAAACACACACTCTAATGTCCACTTCTAGGGTGTCGTTCCTTATAAATTTGTACAAGTGTGGAAGCGTGGCTCTGATACCACTCTGTAACGCCCCGAATCCCAAATACACTGAATTCGAGATGTTCTACAGGATCTTTCCACTTCATTTAGTACAATTTTACAAGGAAATTTGAACTTTTCACTTTACATCAGAGTTTACATAAATTCATTACAATTTACACTGCACAGGGGAAGTAAAATTACAACATTTAAATGAATGTACAACAACATTGAATAATCTTTAAGCATATGTTCCCCTTTAATCTTTATCATGTCATTTACCTGCATATAAGACTGTGGGTACGTCAGTTTATTCAACCGACGAACATTATACACGGCCATCCTCTCTATGCCGAAAATAGTATAACTTATTTTCCATATTTAGCAAACACAAACTTGTCACATATAAAACTAAAGGAACTACCCTATTGATGTCGTGTTGTGATTCTGCACTTAGTCCTTAATGCCGTAATTTATGTTACATGACACTAATGCACACTTGTTCGGATTCTATGCATCCCATACTACATAGGTCTGAGGGCAAGCCTCTTAATCGTTCTTCATTTTGTAGGGTTCAATCCCTCGCCATGACTTAATCTACTACTGTAATTACGGTAGGTATCCTAGATGATTTATGAGTACAAGCACGTGTACAGAAAACCTGGAGGGGAATCCCACGTCATGTCACGACGCATCGTGAAGACAGCCTGTGGCAATTCAGCCTCCTTCATGGCACACGATCCTCTTGCAGTCACCAAACATCCCATAAGCGTCGCCACCGGGACGGTACCCTGGAGCAGTATCCACGTCATGTCACGACGCATCGTGAAGATAGCCTGTGAATACTCTCACGCCGCCAATCCAATGGCCCTCATACTCATGTTTTTCTCCTACTTTCATCACGTCTCCACTATGTACTAATCCTTAGTTTTTTATCAGAATCATGAACAAAATCAAAGCTCTAGAGTTAGCCTCTCCACTAAACCGGACTTATTCATTCATTCAAACATGACCAACCTTGGTCTTTCCTTTCAATTTTCATTTCATTTCTTTCCAAATGCCGGGGGAGACTTAGCTATACTCCTTTGTTTCAATTTCAATTCAAATTTCCAACATTGAGCATTTCCACTCATAAGTTCATATGTTGAGTTATCATACTCAAATAGCATTTCTCTTTTCCAATCATGATTTCTAAATTGTTCAATAGTCCATAATTATACATTAAATTCAACCATTCATCATGTAACTCATGAACTGTTATTTTCACATAAAAACCCACATCACTAATTATTCAATCAGCGGTGAACATTTACACTTCATAATTTCCACACTATTCTCAAATGAGAATAATTTGCATCATATCACACAATATAATTTCTTCTTGCCACATTAATTTTCTAATCCTTCATTTCAAGCCATTTTTACAAGATATAATTTCACAAGGAATACCAATGTAGACCCATAGTTCTATTTCCACATTTAGTCACAAATTATTCTTTATTTTATGTAAATAATTCCCAAATTATTTTTAATAAGTCCCATGTATTTTTAGAAGAATAGTCATATTTTTTCCATAATTTTTTGATCACCAAAACATCCAAAAAAATATTTTTTTCATAACTGCCGAGACCAAGATTCGAACCCAGAACCACAGAGAAGACAGCCGAAGGCACAGGCCACTAGGCCACTTGCGCCAACAGTATAGATAGGCGCTGAGAGTATTAAATACTCTCGGCCGCTGTTCTTATACATTTAAAAAGAAAAGAAACAAAAGTATGGTGCCACAGGGATTCGAACCAACAACCTTAGACCGAAAGCCACTGTAGCGATCAGAGTCGTCCCGACCACTTGAGCTACGCGCTCAAGTTGTCACTAACGCAATTCAAATTTTATTTAACCAATACTCTTTGTTATTTAGAACATTTCGACGTTCATCAAAATTTCATTTCACATTGTTCTTACTAACACATTGTAAAAATTCCAGATTAATCATTTCTATCCTGAATTACGATCCAGTATATGAAAATAATTTTCTTAAATTATTAAACATATTTTTCCCAATAATTAACACATTTCTACCATAAAAATTTGGCTAATTTGATATACTACCACTAATACATTCTTTTTCGACATTATAATTTCATTAATCTCTATACCAATTTTCTACTCTTATTCATTTTCCAAACATAAAAAATGCATCTTAATTTATTCGTTATAACGCCATAACAAAGTTTCCAATTTAGCACATAAAGCGACATATTCAATATACTAAACTTTGCACATAATTTTTCATGCTACTAGCGAAAGTTTATTTACATAATTTATAACCACATTCATATTGCACACAACTTGAATTTTAATAGTAGAAACACACACAATTTGCATATCAACAATTCAATCAATTATAGATCATTTTTTTTTCAGTTAAGTGTGCATTCTTATTAATCATTTTCATGCATCATTTTTCTAATTAAATCTAGCATGCATTCCTATTTAGAAATAGGGAAAATTTACCCACCTCAAATGGAGAGACAAACACAATTAGCAACTTCCTAAACAAAAGTTCTTGCACACGAACGGTCCTCCTCCTAGAAGCGCGCACTCGAGCCTCCAAGAACACCAAAATCGAGCACCTCCACAAGCCAACCGAGCACTCCAAAGTCGGCCCCTCTTCTCCTTGATGTTGCAAGAACAATCCCACACACTATCAATCTTTTAACTCACACAATCACTACTAGATAAGGTATTTTAGACTATAGATTTGTAGAAAGTAATAAGCACAAGAATAACTAGCCATGGAGGGGGTATTTATACTAAAATCTTGATGGAATGGAGGGCTAGGATCAAGTAATTGGTTATAAGATGGAGGGCTAAGATGAGAGTAGGAGTTGCATTAACTACCCACCACCAAGTAACCACCAAGCATGATCTCCACTCAAATTTTTGGTTTCCCTCCCAAAAGAAGCAATCCGGCCATGCTTTGGGAAGTGCATTTGCACGTGTACGTGTAGTGCACGTGCATGCAACTAGGTCCAAGAATTGTACATTAAATTTTGTATAAAAATAATCTTTAAGTTGTATCCAACATTACAAGTTGTATTTAAAAATAAATTAATTCATGGACCTTAGTTTATGGGCCAAAATACTTATTATAAAAATAATAAATTAAATTAACTTTGGACTTTTTTTTTTAAAAAAGAAAAGAAAAGGCTTTTTATCTAATTGAAAGAAGGCTTTATAAAAATAATTACAAGCACATATTTAAAAATCTATACTCATTATAATGAAAATTATTACCAAAAATATTGCACGTGCACACTACGTGCAAAATAAAATAATTTTTCATTAAAATAAAAGATCGGGGCATTACAGTAGATCCTACATTAGATTGTGTATGCCCCGTGCTCAGCGAGGATGCTAATTTCTGAAGGGGGGTGTAACACCCCGTAATTTTAAATAACTATATATATATGTGTGTGTGTGTGGGAAATGCTCAGTTGAAAACTCAAATATTGTGGAAAATGTGAAAACAAGCTTAGGCCGTTGTTGGAAACAACGGCCTAGGTTATAATGCATTATAACCTAGGCCGTTGTTTCCAACAACGGCCTAAGCATGTTTTCCACGTTTTCACAGACATTTGCGTTTTCAACTGAGCATTTCCCATATATATATATATATATATATATATATATAGAGAGAGAGAGAGAGAGAGAGAGAGAAAGTTTCCGTTGCACACTAGCCCAGTATTCAAGAGCGTGCGTCGTCCGATCGTAAACTTCCATCTTGATCCCCATCCAACGGAAGGCATTAACTCCCGCTCATCTGTTAATGTGGGGGGGGATAATCGGAATTTCGCCCCCCCCAATACACCTGTCTACTTCCCTCTCAACCCTATCTCCTTTCCCTCTCTCTCCCGCTCGGGAAACTTCATCGATTGGAAAAAAACCCCAGCCCCCCAAATCATCTCCTCCCTCTTCATCGATTTCTGGACAAATTTTCCATCTACTCCCTCTCCAACGCTCCATTGAGCTCCCTCTGGAATCTTCATCGATTGGAAAAAACCGTAGCCCCAAAATCGATCGGAACCCACAACCCATCCTTCGACGCCGTCCTCTCCTCCTCGTGACGCAATCCAGCTCTTCACGCTCATTTCAATTTATCATCTCTTTCTCCTCCATTCCCCCATCGTTATTGAAGGTATCAAAATTATTATTATTATTATTTTTTGCTTTACTTGATATTGTTGAAAAAAAACCAATTTTTCTTAACTCAGTTTCAAAGTTAATTTGTTATTGTCAAAAAAAATCCGAAATTACACTTGTCCATCGTTATTGAAGGTATGTTTGTCAAGTAGTTCATATGAGTAGTTAGTTTAATAAGTTGAAAAGAAACTTTTCCATCTGGATTACAATTACACCACTACTCGCACTAAGAAGATACAGAATCAAATGGCACAGTATCTATAATTCTAAATTTCAGATGTACGCCACATGCTACAATTTAATCGAAAAACAAAAGTACACTGATAAAATGATGATCTCCTAATGCTCAAGCTTCAATGGGAAAAAAGGTGCAACAATAAGGGGTTGTTTGACTTGTTATGTCAAAATCACAGAATTAGCTAGATTTACATAACAACTTCAACAACTCGATCATCTTCAGCATATTTTCCAAAAAGACTTGGTATAGGTAGATAAAACACAGCACTTGATGGAAAGTTTACAATAGACTAAACTGCATGGAACCAAAATTGTCTTAACATTGTAATACTGATATACACATATGGCTAACTTAAGAATCAGCAAAAGAATGTAAGCCTTACTAAATCCATTCCTATGTTATTTGGCCTTTTCCATCAATATGTAGTTCTATATTTTAGTTATGTTTTAGTGTGTGTGTGTAGTTGGATGCAAGTGCAAGTTGAACCTGTAGCTTTCATTTCACATTTTCTGTAATCACGAGGTGCACTCTAATTTATAATATTATAGTAGTAAAGTTGCCGATTTATATATTTGTTAGAATAAGAAGTCACCTATTGTATATTTCGGAATAAGTTAATAGCATGTGTTTTTTTTGTAAGTTTATTGGCTTAAACCTTACAACATCTTGTAGGATGGCATCAAACTACTCTTCCAACCAAATCCACAATCATTACAGCTGTAGCTCTAGGTCTTCCCGAGCCAGTTCCGGTGAGAGAATTGTAGGTCCTAAATATTTTTGCCGAATACAGACGAGGGTAAAATATTCTACTTCGGAGAAGAATCCAGGTAAAGCTTATTATAATTGTCCCAATTTTCCTAATGGTTGCGAATTTTTTTGTTGGGTAGAGAATTATGGGCCAGAGGAGGATAGAGATGCAACCATCAGGGAATTGCATGATGAGCTTTCAATTCAGTCTTTGTTGAGGTCGGTAGATATTGATGGTGCATACAGGAGTGGTTACAGGGCTGGTGCCCAGGTTTATGGAGTTGTCGGATTGCTTTGTGGGGTGTTGGTGTCTCTTTTATTGTTCCTGGCGCTCTTCAAGCAGTATTGACTATGGTGGTGTCTGATGTGTTACGAAGTTGAGAAAATTGTATTTTGTAGTTGTTTTATTTTGTGGACCTTGTATGTTGTGCTTGAGTCTATGTAATTTTGTAAGTTGAGAACATCTCTTCTTAGCGTTGTTCAGTCTATGTAATGCTTGAATATTACTTGGGACAACATATTTTGAACTTATAGTTTATTATGTAATGCTTGAATTTTGAACTTGTAGCTTATTATGTAATGCTTGATGACAACATATTTTGAACTTCTATTGTTCTGAGCCTTCTTATTTTGAACTGAGAACTTGGGTTTTGTTCCAGTAGTAGTTATTTTTTACTGAGAACTTGGGTTTTGTTCATTTTTGATTGGGTTGCTTGTTATTGACTTTATATCTCATCGTTTGATTGGGTTGCTTGTTCCAATAAGAAACTTATCAATTTCTGAGTTGTTGTTGCATTAGTGAAATAGGCTATGTATCTAATAGTAACTGATTGACATAAATTAGAATTTTCTGAAAAAATCTGAAAAAATCACACATCTATATATGTAGTTTTGTTAATGTTTAATACTCATGTTCTGCTTATTGGGTACAGAATTTATAGCTAAGGAAAGAAGTTGCGAGGATGAGATTGTGCGCTGCACTGCTAAATCACCTAGTTTCATACAATGGACCACATATTATTTTCATTGTCTACAGTCATGAAGTAGTACAATAAGTGCATTCCTCAAATTGAACTAACAGGAGTAATTTCCATTTTTGGATAACTTTTTATGCTTTCTCATATTCATCATTCTGTGTTGCTGGTGATGTGTATTATGTAAATAAAGTGCCTAATGCAATATCTTTTCATGTCACATGTTAGCAATTTGGGATTTATTACATTTCTCTTAGTAAATATTATTTAACATAGTATGGTTTCTATTTTGAGCCAAGTCAGTGGCTCAGTATGAAAAAATGAAATGGAACTACTAAGGAATAACTTCATGTAGTACTATAATATGCTGAGGTTAACATTTAAACCTGCAGTAAGGTATTGATTTTATGAGAAATATAACACAAATATATGGTAGTCATGAGATACCTGGAAGTAACTTGCTTGCAGCTTTGTAGTTGAGTCTTATGACTTCTTGTTATTATGGAGACTTCTGTTGTTACTTGGACATTCATATATGGCTATTTGCATACTAACGAGCTGCCAAAAATGCATCTTAGACCATACCTGTTAATTGGAAGTTTAAAAAACCTATTTTATATGACGTTAAAGCTGGGGATAATGATCAATGTTTTGAGCATTGGTGAAAACAAGGCAGTTTTTTTCCCCCAAAGTATCCATGAGGGACATTTTCTTTTCAGTTAGATGTGTATGTAATTCTGATATGTACAAATATATTCCCAGTATCAGTATCAGTACAAATGCATTCCCAATAACAACAAATATATCTGAAAAAATATTGAAACATTATAGATAACATGAAAGCTGCAGCGTGAAGTAACCACAAACTAAACCAGCAACTCATTCATACTATAAATACTTCAGATTCTATCATATGAGTACAAAGAGTAAATCCTCTCTTTTTCTCTGTAAAAATTCAGACACATGAAAACTGCTCTTATCCCTTGGTTTCATTTCATCAGTTTTTCTTCCATGTCCGATCTCATTTTCTGAGAACTTTACGTGCACATTTGAATATGATGAGCAAAATATGATGAGCAACTAATAGTTAATAATAGTTAATAAACTACAGAAGATCAAGCATATCAAAATATGGTGGTGTAACAGCAAAAGATGATGAGCAACTAATAGTTAGTAAACTGCACATTTGAATGCCTTCGAGAAAAATCTCACTGAAAAGAATCATCATATCACCTTATCAAAGGCTATTTGCAAGTCTTAGGTGCAGCATCAATCAGTACAAATGAAGGAAACTGAGATCAAGGTGACAAGTATAGGAGAAACCTATAATTTTCTAAATATAAAAGGATGTCAAAAATATGAAAACCTTCAAATCAAGTAAACAATTTTCCCATCTATCTAGATACAGGATTAATGCAAACCTTACCTCATCCTTTCTAGCACTCTGCTTCAGCTTTTGGATTCTGACATATCTAAGCCTATTTATCTACTTCTCCATGTCTTCATGTGAGTTTTTTTGATAGCTGACTGGAAAAATAAACATAACGTTAGATGAATTTCCTATTGATTTATTAGATGACATAAAATAATTTTAAATTACAGAATGATTGTGTTCATGAAATGAATTTAAGTAGGCTCAGAAATGACTTTAATTCACAGTTGCATTGTCCTCAAATGAGCACATCATCTCCAGGGGTGAATGCATTTAAAAAAGAAATTGTCAGTACTTGAGACTGCGATGGTGTAGTCACATTTAGCTGCAGTTGAACTGCCACGCCCAAATAGATGTAACAATCACAATCCCGATCATGTTGTACCACAATTTCAATTAAATGCATCCCCATTTCCAAAGAATCTTAATCACCCAAAGGAAACTAGCAGACGTAGTGCACAAGCAAACAATGTATGCAAAAATTGCATTCTATGAGCCACTAAAAAGCCAACATTGGCTCAGTACAACCAAGTCAAATTTGGGCACAAAATCAAGCCAAAATTCAACCAGTGAAACCAAAAAAAAATGGTCACTACAAGTGTTGAAATGAGCAAGTATCAGCCCAAAAAAATCAACCAGACAGAGTACGACCTAACTGCAACAAATGATCAGCCAAACAGTCTCAATAAGGCTATACAGTAAGGCCACTCACTGAGTACCAAACTTCATATTTAAAAAATTCCTTTCATTTGTATCGGAAAACTTCAACCTCTCAAAGCTAAAATCAAGCATATTCAATTGTATATTCAGTACAACTGAAAATACAACTGCATACATAGCATCTGTAACTACCCAATTGTAAAAAAACTTAAGGATCGGCTAACTGATATTTCAAGTATAAGCCAAATGAAAGCTTAAGGACAAGGGTATCGTACTAAATTTCAAGTGCAGCACCCCACTAACAACCTGAGATCAGAGAAACTCACACATTGATTTCACATAGTAGGTGAAGAAGACAATAAATTCATCATTGCCTATCAATTCATCCCGTACCCAAAAATAAAAGTAGGGCATCAATATTTACCAAATTGATTGTGAATGAAATACTTTCCTCAGTTGACACTATCATGAGAATCCTCGGAACTATTGTCGGTAGATGAATCCACATCATCTTCGGCGAATGCACGCTTGCCACTGAAAAGGGAAAAAACCACAGAAAAGTCATTATCGAGCGAACTATATAATAATTAATAAGAAAGTGCACACTTAATTGACAATTTTCATAATTACACAAATAGCAATAAATACCTTTCATTTTTCTTTGAGCAAGTTCGCGCATCATGGCCTTGCCCACGCAAACCGCAATAATTGCACTTCCTAGGTTTGCCTCTTAATTTCTCCTGCATCAGTTTCAACCTTTTCCCACTTTGTCTTCCCTTCGTATTACATTGACGAGGTTCTTCCACCGAGACTAGAGACAAGACCAATCCTTTCCCATGTACCCGTGTTCCACTACATTTAGCCCCAGCACTACACCCTTCGGGGGCTATTATATTGAAGTCTTCAAGTGACTTGATCATAGCTTCACGCATGAACACATACCCTTCATCGCAAGACAGTCCGATCTCAACTTGTTGCTTGGACAAGTTATTTAACTCACAATAGCGGGGCGCAAATTCTCGCTATTATTGCCATCTTCTTTACCAAAATTTGTGGGGGCGTAGCTTTTTCTAATTACCTCACGGTTCCATCTTCTCATCATATATTGTTTGGGAAGTTCATTACAATTTGAATATTTAAGGAAGGCCAAGAGATGCCTACAAGGGAGTCCAACAAATTCGAACATAAAGCATGAACAACACCCATACTGGGTCTCTTTGGAATAAGTAATCATGGTCTCTTTTTTCGACCTACCAATGAATGTCACTGTGTAATAAGTGTTAGCAGTATTCACGTCACCTTCCAATAAATTCACATTATACAGTAGGCATGCCTTGAGTTCTTTTCGAAACTTTAAAAACATTGCTAAAGTGTATACTTGGGCCATTTGTTCCTCCATATACCACTCGGTCTTCAATTTGGATTTCCGATCTAGTGTACGATGGTTCTCTTTAACTTCTTCTTCTCTTTGCCTACAAATAACTCTTTCAAAAATCAAAGCAAACTCATGAAGTGAATACTTCTTTTGGGTGTGCTTTTTTAAAAAAAGAATTCATTCCCTCGCTTCTTTGGCTACTAGACATACTGGCCCAAAAATGAGACCTATGGTATACGGGGGCCCATTTATCACGAATATGAAAAATATCATTCAACCATTTGTTGTTTTCTGTCCCAAATTCCACAACCAAAGCCTTCCATTGTTCTTCAAAAGAGACACAGTCATACGAATTCCAAATGTTTTCTTTAAAAGCTTCCATGAACTTAGAATTTTGAACCAATTGAGGCACCTCAGAAGGAATTTTATCTAAAATATGCCAGATGCAATATCTATGGCGAATATGAGAAAAAACTTGTTGAATTGCAGCACCAATACCCCGGTCTTGGTCCGTTACAATGCCAACGGGAGCTTTTTTCATGACTCCTAGCCATATTTGGAATAACCACACAAAAGATGAAGCCGTCTCATTTGGGATGAAACCACAACCAAGAAAAAGAGACTGCCAATGATGGTTAATCCCAACAAATGGAACAACTATCATACCATAACGGTTAGTACTATGTGTAGCATCAAAAGAAACTACATCACCAAATACCTCATAATTCAAACGAGCAATTCCATCAACCCAAAAACAATGAGACAGTCTACTGGACTCATCTTGCTCGAATGCATAAAAGAAAGAAGGATCTTTTTCCTTTTGCCATTTAAAAAAGTCTACCAACATTTGACCATCATGAACTTTTAATGACTCCCTCAAATCTCTTTCATGGTTTCTAGCGTCTCTTAGAGTAAATCCAATCCTATCGTATCCCCCACTTGAACCTTCAAAAAAAAGCATTTGTTTGCATGTGGGAATATTTGTGTAGCGCCCCGAATTTCTAGATGAATAGCATAGAAAATACGTGGCACATTCCCAGTAATCCACTTCAATATAACAATAAACACAACCAAACACCACTAGGATTTTCAACATTTATTACAATCAAACTTTTACATATCACAGCGGAAGACTAAACAACTCAAAATTTGCTCAACATGACTTTACAACTCAACACTGAACACTAAATAGTCCATTTATCCAAAAGCTACTAACTCAAGCATCCATTCTCCAACTCTAGGCAATAACCTGCAACCAGTGAGGCTAGAGTTGAACCCTAACCCCCAAACTAAAGGGGTCAGCCATAAATGGTGTGAGTGGCATAAAAATCAAATAGCAAATATAAATGAACTTATAACATAGTATCCAACTAAAAGTAACCAAAGATGTAAAGTGTGAAATAGCAAGAAATGTAAACAACAAGTGATATCCAAAAACCAAAAGTCAAGTGTGGGAAAGCAGGAAATCCAAATGCAGAAAAGTGAGTCAAGAAAACATGATGACCAAATGCTGACAACGATGACTACTAAGAGATGAAGATAAACTATGATAATTTGCCCATGCTTGATCATTCAGGAGATAGATCCCACATCTCAGGTATTTCCCTGGATAATTCAGGAGATCTTCCCACATCTAAACACAGTCTCATCATCACAAGAATACCACAAAAGCGTCGCCTCGACCTTGATAATTCAGGAGTTCAATCCCACATCTCAAGATAATTACTTGGATAATTCAGAAGATTGAGTCTCACATCTAAAGCCTTACTGAGGTGCATAACTCATGTTCCCATTCGTCATGACTTTACTAATGCCTGTCCTTATTAATTTGGGTTACTGAACAAAATCTCCTAGAGTAGTGTACCCTACCGGACTAAAAATATGATTAACTGAAAATTCGCCTCAATGGGCCTCAACAAATAACTCAACAAATATCTCAACACCGGTATACTAGGGTCACGTACCTCTAGAGACTCAAAAACAAATATCTGAACAAAATCCCACTAACTGAGTGGCTCAACTGAATATCTCAAAATCATATTCTTAAAGAATATTTCACAATCAAATACTGAACAAATATCTCAAAATCAAATACTGAACAAATATCAAAAACTGAACAAAGATCTCAAATCAAACGTACAGATCCCTCAGTGCCAGTCGACTCATGCTCAGGTAAGTCGACTGTCCAGAGGACGATTCTCCAGAATTTCACAAAAATAATCTAAGGCAATATCAGTCGACTAGGGAAAGTCATCAGTCGACTGCCCCGAAACAAATCACAATAATTCTCAAAAATATAGTCTAAGTATTTAAGTCGACTGAAAGGTTCATAGGTCGACTGTCCAGAAAGGACTAAACAAAGTTACAAACAGCGGACCAGTCGACTGACAGCAGTCTAAGTCGACTGTCCCGAACAATTCTCAAAGACTGAAAGTACAACAGTAGGCTCGTACCAGTCGGCTGCTCTATAGGCCAGTCGACTGTCGGCTACAGATTTCTAAAACAGGTCTGAACACAAAAATCAAACTGGGGGTTTCTGAAGTTCATTGATCATAAAAATTAATTTGTATCCAGGCAATAAACAACTCTCAAATAATCCCATCATGGATACGTTACACAATCAATCAATTCCTCAAATCTTAATTTCTCAAGATCTAAATCACTAATCCTCATTAGGGTTTCTCAACAAAATTTCTTCCTCAACTCATAATCAAATTCTGACTTAAAAGTCATAAGATCTAGATGTTAATCACCCGATCACAACCTGATCAATTCTTAACATGCTTTCCAATAATACTATTCCAATGATTCAATATTTCCTCAACAATCTTGATTATTTTCTCATACATAATCCCAATTATCAACAAGTGTTCTCGTCATTCATATCCAAATAAAAGATCCATATCATACATACAAGGAGACTAGCAAAACAATAGTATAATGGTCACAAACAAGCGTAACAAGGTCTTACGTCATTCATCAAACAAGCCAAAAAAACAAAGCAAAACAAACAAAACCACTCACCTTGATTTGAAGAAAAATCCACAAAAGCTTTCTCCTTGCTAGATCCAAAAATCCTCTCTTGTTCCTCAAACAAATCCCAAGAATCTGTATATTGAAAATGACGGCTGGGAAAAGGAAATCCCTTATATATGCCGGATATAATATTAGGGTTTTCACCCAATTTGCAAAATAATCCTTTCCCAAAATATAACTTACATATATATAGATTAGTTTTGAAATTCCATCAAATATTATTTAAATTAGGATTTAATAGAAAATATACGTCCAAACTTCAGCCAATACTGCTCAAAACGTCCAGAATGCCAATTTTGCATTTCAACCCTTGAAAATGTCAATTTTGCAAATAAGTCCTTCTTTTCTCAAAAATTGCAAATAGTACTAATTAGTTTCAGAAAAATCTGGAAAAATACTACATAAATCCTAAATAATAAATAATGATTTTTCATAAAGAAATCTTAATTTTTCAAACTTCTAAAAAGTCATTTGCACGTGTTTTGCACGTGTACAAAAGATAAATTTCTTAGAAAATATTAATTAAATCTCCAAAAATCATTTAAATCCATTTTCAAATAATTAAGATAATATTTGAAAATATGGGGTTCTACAATTTGCACCCGCAAGTTGCTCCATTATGATTTTATCTAAACTTGACACAACACGATTACACGGCAACAAATGCCTTCTACCGGATGTGGTGAATGCATGATTGTGCACCTCATGGAAAGAATAAACAGGCCATGAATTCGTTTCTTTGTTTAATCTCACCCGAACCAATGCATTGCAAGATGTCCTGAATGTAGTACCTATTCTAATTTCATTATTCTTACTTTTCGACACCCCCACTTTATTACATAAAAAGGTTTTTTCCACCACCTCACCATCCTTCAATTTAGTTCCTCCTTTACGCATTTGAAAACCCGAACATTTCGCATAGCTATCATAGTATTTTTCGACTAGCTCAAGGGTCTCAAATATCATACCTATCTTTGGGATTAGATGCTCCTCAACAGTGGGGGTAAATTCACCTTCTTCAACATACAAAAAATTGTCACCCAATTGTGAGCAACCTTCACCTAACTCCATACCTGTAACAAATTCGAAAATATAATCAAGATCAGAATTTCGGATTTTTTTCGACAATAACAAATTAATTTTGAAACTGAGTTAAGAAAAATTGGTTTTTTTTTTCAACAATATCAAGTAAAGCAAAAAAAAACAAAAAAAATTTTTGAGACCTTCAATAACGATGGGGGAATGGAGGAGAAAGAGATGAGAAATTGAAATGAGCGTGAAGAGCTGGATCGCGTCACGAGGAGGAGATGACGGCGTCGAAGGATGGGTTGTGGGTTCCGATCGATTTTGGGGCTAGGGTTTTTTCCAATCGATGAAGATTCCAGAGGGAGCTCAAAGGAGCGTTGGAGAGGGAGTAGATGGAAAATTTGTGCACAAATCGATGAAGAGGAAGGAGGAGATGATTTGGGGGGCTAGGGTTTTTTCCAATCGATGAAGTTTCCAGAGCGGGAGAGAGAGGGAAAGGAGATAGGGTTGAGAGGGAAGGAGACAGGTGTATTGGGGGGGGGAAATTCCGATTATACCCCCCCCCCCCCCCGCCCACATTAACAGATGAGCGGGAGTTAATACCTTCCGTTGGATGGGGATCAAGATGGAAGTTTACGATCGGACAGTCTAGCACCAGTGCGCACGCTCTTGAACACTAGGCTAGTGTTCAACGGAAACTTTCCATATATATATATATATATATATAGTGGATGGTATTATGGCATACATGTAAATATAAAAGGGGTGAGGGGTTATATATATATAGTGGATGGTATTATGGCATACATGTAAACATAAAAGGGGTGAGGGGGGCCCACAGAGAGAGAAAGAAGCAACAAATGTGCTGTTTTGACAAAGTCTGCCATGCTGACGTCATTCTCTGGGTCCCACCTGCCATTTGATGAAGAAAAACAGAGCTTTGCTTCTATGTGCTCTCTTGAGATGCTGACTTGTCACAAGGGGGGCCCACGGGCTTCACTTGTGTACCTGGTATTCAAAAGAGAACGGGGAAGAGATTGAGATTAGTCCCACATCGGGAATTGAACAAAAAATAATTAACTATAAATATAATTGCCTATGATCAAGTCACCAATCTGGTTAACCACCTTTTGAGAGGCAGCCTGTGGTGGGCAGTTGTACCATACTATAAATAATTTATCTTCTAAACTGTATAAATTGTCTGAGCAGGGGCAGGGGTGTTACACGAACACCTGTTGTTGGGGGTCACCCCATTCGAAGCCTTTCGCCCCTCGCAGGGCCTTGAAAAAGGGGAGGGACTTCTCTCCAGACTTGGAGAGGAAGCGGACGATGGCCGCTAGTCTTCTCGTGAGTCGCTGAACCACCGTAATGCTTCTGGGAGAGGCCATATCGATTATGGCATGGATCTTCTCGGGAATCACCTCTATGCCGCGGTGGATGATGAAGAAACCAAGAAATTTTTCCGAGGAGACGCCGAAGGCACACTTTGCGGGATTCAGCCTCATGTTGTGAGACCGGAGGATGCCAAAGGCTTCTTCAAGGTCGGCGACATGATCCTGCCCTCGTCGGCTCTTGATGAGCATGTTGTCGACATATACTTCTATGTTACGACCGATCTGATTCTTGAAAACTCGGTTGACAAGTCTCTGGTAGGTGGCCCCGGCGTTCTTGAGCCCGAAAGGCATGACCCAGTAACAGTAGAGGCCCTGGTTGGTGATGAAGGATGTTTTTGCGATGTCTGAAGGGAACATCCGAATCTGATTATAGCCTGAAAAGGCATCCATGAATGTCAGGAGCTCGTGACCCGACGCTGCGTCGATCAGAGCGTTGATGCTCGGGAGGGGAAAATGATCTTTGGGGCACGCCCTGTTGAAATCCATGAAGTCTATGCAGATCCTCTAGCTCCCACTGGCCTTTTTGACCATCATGACGTTATCAAGCCACTCGAGGTAGCTGACCTCCTGAAGAACTGAGCGGACAACAGTTTTTCCAACTTCGCTTTTACAGCTTGTTGCCTCTCCGGGGCAAACTTGCGCCGCTTCTGATGGATCGGCTTGGAGCCTGGGGCAACGCTCAGCTTGTACATGATTAGGTCCTCGGAAATCTCAGGCATGTCAGATGGGGTCTAGGCAAAAGGTCGATATTGCGGCAAACACAATCGATCAGACCTGGCTTCAGGTCGGGAGAGAGGGTGCGGCTCACACGGATCCACTTAGATTTGTCTTCGGCCTCGAATGCGACCTCCTCTAATTCGTCTGCCGGCTCTAACTATTGCTGGCTTCTTTCAAGCGGGAACACCCCACCTTCAACCGCGGTCATGTAGCACGAGTGTGCCGACTCCTGATTCCCTCGGACAATGCCCACCCCAAGGTCAGTGGGGAACTTCAACTTCAAGTGGTAGGCTGAGGGGACGGCCTGAAACAAGCAGAGGCCAGGTCAGCCGTGGATGGAATTATATGATGCCTTGACATTGACCACCATGAAGTCCATTGATTCGGTTCGCATAATAGGGGTCGGGCCAGCTATTACATCCAGTGTTATGATCCCTTCGATTTGCACCGGGATGCCCGAGAACTCATGCAGGGTGTACCCAGCCGGCTTTAGCTTGTCTCGGGGGAGCTTGAGGTTCTCAAATGCTTATAAGAAGAGGATGTTGACTGAGCTTCCGTTGTCCATAAGAATTTGGCAGACTTTGAAATTTGCCATGACGAGACTGATGACGAGGGTGTCACAGTGCGGGAGCTAGACTCCCTCTAGGTCTTCTCCGGAGAAGGATACCGGTCATTGTTGAATCTGGGGGGAGGGATGGTCTCGAACGGAGTTAACCTCTCAGAAGAAGGCCTTACGGGAAGTGTTGGATTCCCCTCCCATGGGTCCAGCATGGACGCAGTGTAGGATGGCCTACCCTCCGGTTTCCTCGAGCTCGGGGTCCCGCTCGGGTCGCCGGTTGATCGTTCGAAGGGGAGGGGGAGGCCTCTGATTCCTCGTATCTCTCCGATCTCTTAGGTTATCTTGGGAGAACTCCCTCAGGGATCCTCGTTGGATGAGGGCCTCGATCTCGTCTTTGAGGCTCCAGTAGTTGTCCGAGTCGTGCCCATTATCTCGATGAAAACGACAGTAGAATCTCTGGTACCTCTTCTTGTTGTTACCTGGTCGGGGAGGGAGTCGGACAATCCCTTTATCTTCGATCTCCATCAGGATCGCTGACATGTTCTGTGTCGGTGGTGTGTACCTCTCAAACTGGGGGACCGGAGGAATCCTTTTGAGGCCGGTTGCCTCTTTCGTGAATTTCTTGATGGGCTCGACGTTGTCTGCCTTGTGCTTCCCCTTGGCTGTAGCTTCTTTGGTTCCCTCAGGGTTTAGGGCCTCTTCTGCCCAGATGTACTTCTCGACCTTGTTGAGCAGGTCGGGAAAGTCGATGGGAGGTTTCTTGGCCAGGGAGGCTTTGAGCTGGGGGTGTCGAACGTTGTATCGGAAATCTGCTAAAGCGACGCTCGAGTCGAGAGAGGAGACAGACCTTGCCTCGGCGGTGAATCTCCGAACGAACTCACGGAGTGACTCCCCTTCCTTCTGTCTGAGATCCAGAAGGGACGCGCTCATCTTCTCGACCTTTCTGCTGGTCCCGAAGTGGGCTAGGAAGTTTGCTTCCAATTGATCGAACGAGAAGACTGAGCCAGGGGTGATCCTCAAGAACCATTCCCGAGCCGGACCTCGTAAGGTGGTAGGGAAAGCGCGGCACAGAAGGGGGTCCAAAGCGTTGTGAATCAACATGAGGGTTTTAAACCCCTCCATGTGATCAGCGAGATCACCCTTGCCTTTGTAGGTCTCGAATTGGCGAGGTCTGAAATTTCTGGGGATTTCGGCTTCTAAGATTTGAGTGGAAAATAGGGGTCGGGTCGGGCGATGACCATGGCCGGGTATAGGTCCGCCCTCGCCGAGATGGGCGAGTTGGTTCTCCATCTCTAGAAGGTGTCGAAGGACAACATCCTCCTGTTCAAGTGGGCGGGTCGAGACGTGTGATTCACCGCCCTGGGCGTCTGGCTGAGGGATGGAGCCGTTGCGCACCTCGGTCTGAGGCTCGCCTCGGATCGCCTGGAGCGCCTCGTCCCTAAAATTCTGAAACTCGGCCCTAGTAACTGGGTCTTGTCCGACCGGGTCCTGCGGGGGCAGAGGTCCACGGGGTGAGTGGTTGTGTCCTCGATCGCGCCCTAGGGACGGTCGTCTGCGATGGTTCGAGACCAAGTTGGAAGCGGCTTCTCCCCTTGTTCGACTGGCCTGCCAATTCAAGATGACGCGCCTCAAATCAGTCGCGTTCGCGTGAGAAGCACCCGGCCCGTGTACGGCCGCGCCGTCGACCCATGGTTGGTTGGAACCCTGAGCGTCCACGCAGCTGTGATGTGGAGGGTCTGGATGTCGTGCTGAGGTGACGACCCTTCTGGCTTTGAGAGCCATGGAAGAGCTCGGACTTAAGAAGATTTCCCTGGCTGGGCTCGGACTAGCCACAGTACTTGAGCTTCCCGCAGACGGTGCCAACCTGATGTTGTTTGGTTTTAGGATGTGGGGGCAACAGGTGTGAGTTCTTGTAATTTGTGTAGCGAAAGATGTGGTACTGGCGTTGATCCGATCCTAGGCCATAGGACTGGCTCGGAGGTAGCAGGAGAGAGGTGGAGGTCGGGTGCTCGGCTTGGATCCAGTAGCTCGGCTCGGTCTTTTGTACCTGCACAATGCCTAGAAACACCGGGAGAAATCCCGGCAACAGGCACTCCGACGATCTAGTCAGTCACTGAGAAAGCAACAGTAGCTAGGGTTTACGTGGGAAAAAGTTTATTACCTTGTGAAGGGAGGAAGGGGTCTGGTATTTATATGCAGGGTAAACGGGTCTGAGACCCTAACGGACCGGGTCGGACCCGTTTGCTTGTGGGACTGAATGGGCTGAAGCCCGTTCGACCCGTTTTGACCTGATGATTGCAAGGGAGCGAAATATGAGGAGATCTGATGGTCTAGATGGGGCCACGTCATCTACCCCATATCACAAAGGATTTTGTGGCTTTTGTACATTACAAAATTTTTATGATTCCATCGTCTTAAATTCATGTGAAGGAAATGCCAATATGTGAAGTTACCTATTTATTTATTTTTATGATTTTTTTATATAGGAAGTTACCTATTTATCAATAAAGAAAAATAAAACCTCAGTTTTAATCAACATGTGACATAATAAAAATGTGTCATCATTAAAATAAAAAAAATAAAAAAAAAACAATATGTATTATCTATAGTCATCACGAAAATTGCTCTCCTTTGGCTCTGGATTTGTACTTGCAGCAATCCCACTGACATCCTCATATTCGAAGACACAGTCGATTCTTCTAATATTTACGAAGAATTGTCACCCTTCCTCCTCTTTGCTCCATTACTTCCGAACTTGATATTTCCTTTCTTTGGTGGCCGAAGAACACTTTCGACGACTTCATCCTGTGCTCTCGGTGACATGCATAGATTTGTCCCCTACGAATCCGATCCTTGTAACAGTTCAGAAGCCTTGGTAATGGAAGCATAAAGGGACTCCTAAAAGATGAAACAACACTAACTAGTTTTAAAGAACGCATAATTACAAATGTAACGCACCATTAGTCAGGTTTTAAAGAATAATGCTTCAACTAACAATAACTAGTATAATGCACGTGCGGTACACACATACAAAAAGTATAGTCATTAAATTCAATTAATTACCCATGAGAAAATATATAGTAAATTATCTAACTGCCTATATAAAAAATTTGTTCTGAAAATAAATGAGAACAATTAGCATCTAAGCTACAACAGTCTAATTAGGATGAAATCATTCACCATCAATATCAAATTCCAAAAAATGTTGCCCATAACAATTAGCAATCTGCACGTGTAATGTACGCCCTAACATTTTTTTATAAGGTAAAGACAACAATTGTTATAAAAAAAAGTGAGAATGTACATGTAGGCATTGAACTACTAAAAACTTAAGATGATTAGAAATATTTATTAAGCATTTAATTAAATAAAGAAAACTCCAATTAAAACTAGTTAACCAAATTAGAACACTAAATCAAGAAACCACCAAGTATCGCAGTTGCAAGTTTCAACTGAAATGGATTGTACTCCACCTTCATTCCATCCTCAATCTACACCAAAGCAAAACCAAAAAAAATCCTTCGTCCACCACAACCTGGAAAAAAAAAAACCCTAAAATCAAAACTTTACAAAACCAAACCATTAATTACCTGAGCAGCAACCCCCTTCTCCTTAAAATCAAATAAAATATTTATTAGAACATCCAAGCTATAGAAGCAATCAAAACCACTATTATTACCAGCTAAGGCCCTTGATGAACATCGTATATATCATTTCAATTAATCATAAGTACATGCAATCGAAAAAAATCTCAAACCCTTTTTATCTTACAAAAAGTTCCATTTAGAGTTAGTTACATTTACAAAACTCTTATGTTGAGAAAAAATAAAATAATAGGCATGCTTTTAATTGTTACCTTGATTTCTCTTGAAGATTCAATAATTTGCACTCGAATAGACTCTTCATTGTCGTCGGTATGCAAGTCTACTAATCAAAGACCTTGTCTTTCCCTAATAAACAAATAAGGTGGGAATGTAGTATTATATGTGCAAACAATTAAACAAATGTTAAAAAAATATAAAATATAGAGAATAACAACATGAGACGAGCAAGATTATACCATATGAGAACTCCTAAAACACCTAAGAAGTTCTAAAACACCAATGAAGTCTTGAAGCACCCAATTCTTTTAGGGCAGTGCCTCCTCAGACCTAACCAAAAGAGAATTGTGGAAATTAATCAATTTGAAGTTAAAATCAATAAAGAAAGGAGAAAATGACACCAAGATGTTAGTAGGGGAAAAAATGTACCTTAAAAAAAATTGATCAATCATCAACTAAAGAAAATTTAATAAAGAATGTACATATGATTTTTTTTTATATATAAAAAGTTTCAAAAAAAATTTGCGCTTACCAAACAAAAACTTCAAAGTAAATTTTATAAAAAATATGAATTTGTGCTTACCAAACAAAAACTTCAAAGTAAATTTTATAAAAAATCTACATATGAAACTTTCGGAGATTAGTTATCAGCACATGCAAATAACACTTATTTTATTTTATAATGCTAGCATTTACAACATAATCTATCTTTCCCATACATATTTATGCTCACAAAACAAAAACAATGTGTTCCATGAGTAATCCACGACTGTAAATGTAACCCCTGTTTTTCACTTTTGGTATTTTTTAGGGTATTTTTCATTTTTGTGAATTATTATTTTTCATTGTATTTTCCGAACAATAAATTTAATTATTTTTATTCTATAATATTTTTCTGGCAGTTTTGACCTCCTTTTGCTGTTTGTGCGCCGTTTGGCCGTTTGGCCGTTTTTCGACATTTTGAGCTCTTTTCCTCAATTTCTAGATTTCGTTCATGTATAAATATTATTTTATGGTCATGGTGGATTTTTAGGAGAGTTTTGATCAATTTGAAATTTTTTTGGCCCTTAAGGAGATTTTTAGGAGCCATAGGATTCATTGTATTTTGTATCTCCATTTGAAATCTATCCAATACGCATTACCCAATTGTATACCTATTTATTCCTATTGATATCCACTACCCATTAACCCACTTTTGACCCATATAAAAACACCCCATAATCCCAAAACCCTAAACCTAATCCTATTTTCCTTCTTCTCTAATCCACCCGGCCTCCCCTCCTTCTCATTCTCTCCCGGCCTGCATATTATACCCCAGGCCGACCCTCTCTTTCCTCTCCCTAGCCATTGCCGTTCACCACAATCAAATCCCTCCACCATACTACAACTCCGTACTACAAAACCCTTCTTCCTTGCACTCCTTGTGGCCGGCCCTTCACCAAAACAGCACCCATCCATCTCAAAACAGACCCTACACCTCTCTTCGCTGATCTGGAGAAGTGGGTATCGCCCACTTTGAGTTCGTGCATCAAGGAGTCGATCGTAGGCGCGTTTAGTCTCGTGGGTTCGCTTGGAATCGCGTGGAAAGGCTTCTCGCTCGAGGGTTTCGTTGCTAGGCGTCGTTTCGTCGTGTTCTTCGTCAAAGAGGCAAGTAACTTGTACTTAAATTTCTTAGGTTGATACAAGTCGAAAGTTCACACATAGGATAGTTTGAGACTAGAGACGGACAAAGATCATGTTTTTAATTGTGGTTTTCGTCTCTAATGTTCAAAACAGGCCATAGACAACTTAGGACATGAAGTTTGATAGGTTTGTGCCTTAGGATTCACCCAGACGCGATTTTGATCGCGTATGCGACATATTGTGTACCCGATGTATGTTGAACACCCATATGAGAAATACTAGATTTTGACATGTTAGATACCCTCCATTATGAAATTTGGACCATGGGTAGACAGCGTTTTGAATTTGGAAGAGTTTGGATGATTTTTGAGGAAGTTATGACGTTTTGAAGTTTAGTTGAGAAATCTGAAAATTTGGATTGGACTGGATTGATTGTTGTTTTTACCTGGATTAGAGTCCGAATCTCAACATCACTATTTCTGAGTAATTTGTAGAGAATCGAATCTAATTTCTAATCCTACTGATTTCACCCCGTTTGAAGTTTGTATGAATTAGTTATGATTATTTTAGTAACTGTATGTTGGTAGTTTCCAGATTCATTTCGGGGTAGATTTTATCACCAATTTATTTTCAAGATCCAAGTTAGACATAATTTCATGCCACAAGATTTGGTCCAGTGTTTCACCATGATGTTAGGTAGTTCCCAGATTGATGTGGTAATTTAAAGATGAGTTTTGAGAGATGTCTTATATCCTTTTCTATAGATCACTTTTGCTGTAATCTGCGTGTGATTGTATGTTGAATGCCGTGTTCACCCTATTTTCATTTACTGTGTGAAATATTATGTGAGATATGAAAGTTGGGTAATTTTATCTACTTTCATCTCGTTTTGGCGGAAGTGGATTTTGATGCGCTGTGTGCAAGATATGCATGATTTTGTACAGCGGTGTTGAAGAATTCCAGATCCATCAAAACTGTGTTATGTGTTACTTTCTATTTTTGAAAACATATCTATACTTTCTGAAAAAATATGAAAATTTATATTTTGAGAATATACTTATAGGGGATTACCCCAGAATTTTTGTGGGTTTAATTAATGACTTTGTATGCTGTTTTCATGTGGTTTAAGTTATTCCCCTGTTTTCTGGCTGTACATGAAAACTGTGTTGAATTGTGTTTTGAGTCGAAATGTTGTGAAATAGAATATGGATTTATTATACCCGTTAGAAGCGTGTGGAAGTCTAGTTTCCAGGTCCTTCGACAGATCATGATTGGCATGCCTGTAGATCTTTGGATCACTATTTTTGTACAGACTGGTCTTGCTGTCCTGATTACAAACATACACCATTTTGCCCGTATTTGTGAATGAATAGTACCATTACTTGCTGATCTGATTCCCTGAGTCTAAACCTGATTATAACCTGTTAGTTTGACATTATTTAGTACACTCTCATGCCTGTTGATGATCTTAATAATAAAAGAAACAAGTCGGGATTTAAGGGAATGATCTAGTAGTGGATAATTCAGAAACGTGTACTCGGAAGGGGGCCCGTGTTTCCCATATTTGGAATTTGGTATATGATTTGGATTATTTGGAATTTGGTATATAATTTGGATTATTTGGAATACTGTTTCCTGTACCTGAGTATACTGCCCTGCATGGTCCCCTATGAAATCTAAAGCGAAACTGCTGTGTTGTAGCAACCATGTAGTAATAACTGGGATGCATGTCGTGCTACCTAGATAGTAAATAAAAAGATTAGACTTAATATAACCTGATACATGTTTACCTGATACATGATACCTGTATACCTGTTACCTGTTACCTGTTACCAGATATTTCTGTTACCTGTTTTCCTGATACTTGATACAGATTTACCTAATTACCTGAATACCTGATACTTATACATGTTACCTGTTTAACTGTTGACATATGTTTACCTATACCTGTTAGTATATCCTGTGAATAGATAGTGTCCATGTGCTTGTATCCTATTCTATTTTGTGACCCGGACTTGCCATTGACGGGTACTGTGTTTTCTCTTTTCCTTTTTCCTGCATTCTATGAATTGCAGATTTTGGAGGACAGGTTCCTAAAGGTATTGGCAAGATGATGGGATAGAGGCTGAAATTTGCTATTACTATTCTTGTTGCTTATTTTGGACAATACTAGTATTTTGAGACTTATATTATTTCTTGTATTTGGGCGATGTGACCCAGGATTGTTTGTGTTATTCAGATCATAACTATTTGAGATTAATGCATTTTTATCTCAAGTATTCTCATAGGTATTTGGTTCATATGTACATGTGGTTGATTTTTCTGGCTTCCGACTCTGATTTTACTGTGACATGTTGTAAAGATTTCTTGAAACAGCTTAAGGATGATAATAATCATTCGCTGGGCTTTTGTTACGTGCTCGTATTCCGTATTTTTGGGAAGCGGGGCGTGACAATAAACCAATTCATCCCACCTCAAGCTTCAAGGGAAACATAAATCAAGTTGCATTTTTTTTAAGGTTTCGAGGGCAATCACAGATCACACAGCGGAAAAAAATTACAAAATACCGAAACATAGCCATGGATTCATGCGAAATCCATAAATCGTGTTTAGGAGTTATACTTTAAAGATATATCTGGAGTCTCCAAAATATGTCAATCACAGCACTGCAAAGGTTGCAATGCCTCTACTGTATTCACATGAACGGATCAAGTCAAGCTGCCCCTCACATTGCAGTGCTAGCTACGGGAAGGGAATGTTCCTTACGATCTCTCTCTCTTACAATTTCTGTGATGGCTAGGGTTTTCTCTTGTATCTTTTCCACATAAATATATCATATATATAGGTGCAGAAAATCAACCCTAAGAGAGTGGTGAGCCGGTTGGGCTCACAATCTGACCTGGGTCAGATTCATGTGTGGTCATTCTAACTTTAGTTGGTTCATTTAATCTAATTAATTTTTCAACAATCTCAAGAGTCCAAGTCTTACTAGGATACCCAATTAAATTCATCTCTTGAATTTAAATCATAATTTTGACCTATTCTAAGTGTGTGACCCCTGTAGGTTCCCATTACATTGACAGTAATACTAAAATCTTATTCTAGTGTTACAAACAGTGAGTGGTATTTGGCAATACATCACTGTTACTCAAGTAACGGGAATGCTAGTGATTTGACATAACCTAGATGTAATACCCCAGATTTTTAAATAATGTTTTTAGATTAATAAATGAATTAAAATGATTTTTGTGATTTAATAAATATTTTTCTGAAAATTTATCTTTTACACGTGCAAAACACGTACAATATTTTCTTGGGAAGTTCAAAATCAAAAATTATTTTGGAGAAACTCATTATTTATTATTAAATATTATTTATGAATTTTCTGAATTTTTCTGATATTTATTAGACCTATTTGCAAATATTACAAAAAGATGGACTTTTGTGCAAAATTGCCACATGGAGTGAAAACTCCAGATTTTCTGATTTTTAGACTGGGTATGATGCCTAGTCAACTCAGAGGTAAAGAGTTTAATTTTTGTTTTAATAACTTTGATTTATTTTACAAGTTTTGATTTTAAAAAAGGATTTTTTTGCAAATTTGCCATTTAGAGGGGTAAAAGTATAAATTCGTTTTTCTGAGTTTTTCAAACAGTGTCGGCTAATTGTAAGTTGGTTATTCTTGTTTTTTAAACTCAATTAAGTTGATTTTATTTTGTTTCCAAGTATAAGGATTTATATATGAAAAGATATATCTAAAAGAGGTATTTTACAAATCTATTTTCAAAACCCTAAACCTATTATTTCCGGCCTATAAAAGAGTGGGGTGCAGCCGTCTCTTACTGTGCTACACAAAGGATTTCTTATTATTATTTTCTTTGAGTTTTTCAAGCGAGGATTCTAGGTTTTCTTGTGAAGGAGGATTTCTCTTATTCTTTATTTCTCTTCGGTTGATTCTTCATATAGGTGAGTGACACGTTTTTGTTTTCTTTTGTTCTATGCATGTTGTATGTGATGATTTGTCTATTAGGAAACATATTAGGGTTTGGATGAATATATGATGAATTTGATGACCAGATGAGTCAAAAATTGAATCTTTACTTGAAACTATACTATTGATGATCAAAACCCTAATTTGATTAATTGTGATTGCTAAAGAACCTAATAGAAATCATGAGTATGATGCTTTTAATCTTATTGTTGCTATTTGAATATTATATGTAGAGTGTATGATGTTGTTATATGAAAAGTAAACAAAAATTTGATTAAAGATGAACCCTACTGTGTGTATGCATATATGGTCTTGTTATGGATGTTTTGATGGTTAAAACTTGATTATTTGCATATTGTGAGTGCATATGTTCATGAGTAATTGATGTAAGTAATTGGTTATGTGTATAACAAGTTATAGGAGGATTTATTAGATCTAAAAGATCAAGTTTTGAAGCCCAAAGAGGGGTTTTGCCTTTCGGGTCTGTAGTGTGCAGGCCGAAGGTTGCTTTGATGCATTTTTGTGAAAATTTTGATTTGGATCTGGGTTGTTTGAAACTGAGGTTGTTTTGGAACAATATACTACATATATATATACAATGGATTCACAACGATTAAATGATGCATAATTACACAAACACACATACACGCACCTTCACATTCTTAATCCACTGTTTTGAGGGGTTTTATGAGTTTTGATGGAGTTTTGATTGAATTTCGATGGTTTTGATACAAAGTTGGTTTTGAAATATACCCAACTTCTATTTGGTGAATTCTGATACTAAAATTGTTGCTTAAATCCCTATTTCGAACATGTACATATATATGTTGTTGTTTTGAAAGATTTTTTGTGAAAAATTCCTATTTCGAGATCTTGATCTGTTTTGATGTGTTTTAATAACTCTTATATGTTATACAAGTTACAATTAATTATCTCGAGAAATTAGTTCTTCAAATTTGTGATTTTACAAAGTGGAATCGTGTATTTGTTTAAAACATGCACAAACCCAAAACTGCAGTCTGTAGGTGTGACAGTCGACTAGTAAGTTTTGACAGTCGACCGTCGCGAACCTGGCTGCAGTGTTTTCTTGGAGTTTTGGATTTTCGTGCGGGACAGTCGACTGGCCCCTTTTCACAGTCGACTGCCACTGCTCTGATTTATGTTTTCTTAAAGCTTTGGATTTTATGCGGGACAGTCGACAGGCTACAGTATGCATTCGACCATCACTGCTCTGAATGATGGATTTCTTGAGTTTGGATTTCACGCGGGACAGCCGACCGACCACCCTATGAAGTCGACTACTACTGCTCTAACTGATGTTTTCTTGAGTTTTCTGATGCTTCTTTTGAACGATCGTTCCTTCAATATTATATTGTTTTAAAAGATGTTTTGTTACAGATTAAAAATATTTTACAGAGATTTATTTTGGAACTTTAAGTGTATTCTTTTGAACCTTATTTGAGTTATACGTGTTTTCAAAGGAATTGATGTTTTACAACTTAAAAATATGATTTTCAGTTATTTAATAGATTTAATATTTATTTGGATTCTGGATTTTTATATAATATTTGGATTTTGTTGATTTAAAAAGTTCTTCATATAATCGTTTTGACGATGGATTTATGAGTTTTATTGAATGTTTTGGTCTTGATGGATGAGTTGTGATTTCTCTGGGAGTTGAGTGGGAGTCCTGTGAACTGGCAAATGAGATTTGTGGATTTAGACTTATGGGGTCTTGGATTTGTTTTGTGGAATTAAGTCCGGCAGGATACACTAACTCTAGAGAGGAGAATTTGTGTTTTTAATAATAATCAACTTAAGGACATGCACTGGTAGAGATGTGATGGAACATGGAAAACGTAAGTATATGCTCTGGTCTTGTTAATCCAACGGATGCGTTCCAGGACTGTGTGTTGTTCTGTCGCGAGAGGACATTTGTATGTTCGCGTGTCGAGGGTCTGCAGGCCTATTCACGGAGCATGCAGGGTGCATTCGCATGTCGAGGGTCGGCAGGCCTATTCACGGAATGTACCTGGTGTATCTGCATGTCAAGGACCTTGCAAGCCTATTCGTGGGGTACACGCTTGGGAGGTAATTCTCCAGTTGTTGAGCTATTCTTACATGATGCTTGTGCGTCAAGGGCTGTGATGCCTATTCGCGGAGTAATCTGGATCTTGTTTCCATCATCGTAGTAGGATTAGTTGCATAACGAGGGATCAAACCCTATAAAGTGGAGAACGATAAGAGCTTGCACTGGACCTATGTATTGTGGGATGCATAGAATCCGAAAAGTATATATTAGAGAGTCAGCATATAGCATTGATGTTTTCTTGCCTTGGTTTTATGCATGTTGTTGTTTTCTGTTTTTCCTACACTTGACACTTAGTCTAGTTTCACTTGTTGTTTTCATGCTCTACTATTTACTATCTTATGTTCCTTGATGTTTTCATGCTTTACTTATTGTTATTTCTTATTTCATATATTTCTTGCTGTTAATACATGTTGTTTATGACTCTATGCTTTATGTTTTATTTATGTTATTTTCTTTTTATGTCACTCACGCCGTTATGGCTGACCCCTGTAGATTTGGGGGTTAGGGTTATCTCTAGCCTCATGTTTTATAGGTAGTTGCTTATAGCTTAGGATTTGGATGCTTGTGATATAATGATGTTATGGCTTATGTAAATTCTAAAAGAAAGTTTGTAATTCAAGGTGTTTGGTATTCCGTTGCGTTTTGTAAACAAGTGATGTGATAAAAGTTGAAATAAAAATTATCTGTGTTTTTGACTATGTTTACTATTGCAATTGAAGTTGATGTTGGGAATTGTGTCACGTGTTTCTGAGATATCATATTGAAAATTCAGGGTGCTACACTATATGTTACCAATGTTACCATGTAGTCTAGTCCTTTTGTCCAGATATCTTAATTGACCACAAGGCAATGAGCGTGTCACACTTGTATAGTTCAATCTTTGGTTTCTTGATGTCGGAGTAGACTCACTAAAGTAAATGAGCTCAATATCTCATATTAACTCATTTGAGCACGAACATGCATTTTGCAGTCTCACTCAATTAAGGGGCCCGTAGATATCGTTTCTGTTATGTAGGAGGGACAAATCCTATCTAAGTCACTCACATCCTTCCGCATGATTTTTAGTATATCCAATAGTCGACTTTATAATCACCTATTACATCCAACGTTTGACGGCATTAAAACAAATAACTTCTCATGTAGGGGCCCTATAGTGACTTCAAGTCAAAGAACTACGTACACCATGGTTACTGTGAGAACCACTTATGACACGTAACGATCCATGCAGCGTTTTCATGGTGGATCAGTCCAGGACATTATTACTCTAATATGCACCAATGTGAAGACTTGATATCTCATATTCATGACCCGTAAGATATGGTCATCAGTTTACGAACATACTAGTCTCTATGTATTATTGTTGTCCTAATTCACAATAATACTTGATTAGGGACATTTAATAATAGTGTTCTGATTACAACCAATAGGATCTCACAATCAAGTCATGTACTTGATGTCTCATAGTATTGAACCTACTATTCTAAAGACTTTATTATGTTCATTTAATCACAATAAACAACACAATAAATAAAATGTCTCATATATGAAATAAATGTCATGATGTAATATCAACTAGTAATGTCAATACACAATTGGCCTCTAGGGTATACACCAACATTTTCTCTTGTCCGTAATTTTCTTAGCCGAATTTGGCAAAGAAACAAGTGTTCGGTAGCAAGACCTAGGCTTTTCGTAGAGGAGTACACTCCACAACCAACTCCACCCTAATCGAATAAAACTTCGATGATTCTTTTGTTATGAAACTCGTTTCTACACCTACAGTATAGTTACTATATTGTTTCATAATCTCAAAGTGTTTGTAGTAATACAACTCAAAAGTAACTGCAAAATAACCCAATCTATAGTCCCCCTTGTATTCTGAATCAAATATCTACGCTTTAAAGTTTGTGCAAAAGTGCAAACTGCAAACTCACCCAACTCCCCTATCAATAACCAAAAACTCTCATTTTTGCTTTGAAATTCATGCAAGGGCAGGGTCTCCAAATCGGTTCCGACACTGAAGTTGCTACAGTAATAAAAAGTTCTCATTTTTTGCTTTGAGATTTGTGCAAGGTAGAGAGAGAAATAGAGGGTTTCAGTTACCTGATTGTCGACCTTATAGCGGGAGACAGTGTCAAAGCACTCGAGAGCAGGGAAGGGGCTAGCACCCCTCGGCAGAGGGTGGGCGCCTTTCCTCTGAGCACACTCGGCATGGTTTAAGGTGACACAGCAACGACGATGAGCAACTCGCAGATGCAGACACCGGGGGGGCATCGGGGCTGTGGAAGGTGGTTATCACCACCGCCTTCATTTTAGTTGAGATCGAGAGGTTAGTGATAAAGAGAGTCGTAGTTAATTAGACTATTGACTATTGACAAGTAGTAGGATAGGAGCCGAGGGTAAGGGCGAGGCGGCGACTAGGCGATGGCGACGGTGAGGCAAAGGAGGTAAGAAATAAGTTGGAGAGGCATTATCACGCCCCATTTCCAAAAAAGGAATACGGAATACGGATACGCAACTAAGTCCAGTGAATGGCTTTCACCATTCATAAGCTGTAAGGATCTTTTCAACATTTCACAGGAATAAACAAGGAATAATCAAGAAATAATCAACCACGCATGCATGAATAAATTAACATAACCAACAGGATTACCCGAAAACAAGAATACTTAATCTCAAATAATCTGAAAACGAGTCACAAATTCTGGGACAAAATGCCCAATATAAAATCCTTGTAACAACAATTACATTTTATTCAAAAAAACAAGAATGAACTCAAGTAAGAAGTCAGCCAAGCCTAGAACACTTGGTCACTTACTCCCTCGGACAGCTGGTCCCCAAAGTCTGCAAGTTTGACAAATTGCAGGAAGAGGAAAAAAGAAAAAAAAACCGTCAATACAAGTTACGGGCCGCATGTAGTGCAGACAACAAGTACAAAAACAGATAAAGGAAATACAAAGTAGCAACAAGAAGCAAGTACTAAAATAACTATGGAAGGAACGTGACAGCAAAATAGAGCAACTAACTCTAAAACCAAGGAACATAATCAAGTGACATGATTATATAACAGGGTTCAGGCAACATGTAACATGTGTCAAGTAGCATGCAGGCAGGTAAGCAAGTAACAGGTGTCAGGTAGCATGCAAGTAGGTAAACATATAACAGGTGTCAGGTAGCACGCATGCAGGTAACAGAAACGTGCAAGTGGTCATATTATCCTTAAGTCTTGTATTTAATCCTATCTAGGTAGCACTTCATGCATCCAAAATTTTACCACATGGTTGCTACATACATGCAAGGTACGTTTAGATCTAGTGGTGGGTTTCTATAGGGCCGTGAACTCAGGCATCATGTAACATGTAACAGGTTCATGAATCAGGTAGTAACATAATAGGTTTATGAATCAACAGGTTCATGAATCGAATAATAGTAACAGGTTCATGAATCAAATAGTATAACAGGTTCATGAATCAGGTATAAAGTGGGAAACACGGGCCCCCTTCCGAGTACACTTACCTATATTATCCACTACTAAGGTCTTTCCCTTAACCCCGACTTGTTATTTATTGTTATTATCAAAGCAGGCATATACGTGCACAAAACAGGGCAAGAAAAACATGGCAAGAACAAGAGACAGATTCAGGTCAGACAGAAACATGCACAGGTGACAAATAACTCATTATAGGCTCGGACAACGAGACTTCCAATTCTGGACAACACGACACGACTGCACCAAAACCAAGATCCCCGTTGCCACAAGAATGCAAACCTAGATCAGTCAGAAAATCTAGAAACTAGGCTCTAAGCCGAATCCAGCGCATATACACAAGTCATATAACAACTACAGAAGCAGGGCTCAAAACAGCGTTTCACACAGAATTCATGATCAGCCAGAAATTGTAAAGTGTATTTATAAGCATGAAAATGACATAAAAACTTAATGATTCAACCTAAAAAAAATCAGGAAGATTCCCTAGCGTGTCTAGTATCAGCAATAAAATTTCATAAAATTCCATTACAGATAGCATAGTCAATAAATTCAAAAAACATAAAGATACAACAAGTTTATGAATTTAAATTATTAGACACAACAGTACTAAAACAGTGATAGATCACAAATTATAACTCGAAATCCAAATCCGTCAAAAGGGTTGTAAAATAGACACAGTAGGCTACATTTCATATTCACAAAGTTTAAAACAACAATGACTGGAAATAGGTTGAAAATAAAGTTTTTCACCGAACAATATGCAGTTTGGAAATATATTGATTTGTTTACAAGCATGGAATAATTTATAAAAGTCATTAAATAAATCTATAAAAATTAGGGGCTGATCCCAGTTGTTGCCGCTGATTCGGGTGTGGGGGCAACATATGAGATTTGTAGGTTCTTGAAGGGCTCACAAAGATCTACCCTTTCTTCTTCCTTGGAAACTGGCTAGCTCCTTTGTGCTCCTTTGCGACCTGCACAAACGTTCGAGACACCGGGATGGATCCCGGTGATGAACCCTCCGACGATCAAGTCAATACACAAAAAAAGAGAGGTAAAAAGCTCAAGTGTGCAAAATGTGATCACCTTCTTCCGTGGGAGGTTAGGGGGCTTTTATAGTCACCAAATGGGATCTCCTTCAGGATCAGAGAGGATCCCTACTTCCCGGTGAGGCAGGATCAGGGTGGTTACAACCACCTCCTCCAAATCAGGGGGAGCCAGGATTTCCTCCAATCCTGTTGAGCTGGCCCTTAACGGGTTGAGACCCGTCCTCTACTGTTCGGGTCAGTTCACGGGTTAGCGGGGTCCAGGAGGAGGGACCCGGATCCCAATTCGGACCTGCCGGTAGGCGAGATTACCATCTTGCCCCTAGGACTTTGAGATTCGTACTCGCTTTGAATGGTTCCGATTTAACCCTATTTTTAGCCATATCACGAGCCCCCCACTCCCCAAGACTGTGTTACAGCCTTGTAGGAGTAGTTCTGTTGTTTAAATGGCGTACAGGGCTTTTATCAGAGTTTTCGACGAGTGTTCGGATCTCGTCTGAGGGAAGATGGTGCTTTTCTGAGCTCGTAGCATACTTAGAGTGGCTTCTAGGTTGCTCCAGATCTTTGGTGATTTTGTCCCGATTTATATCATTTGTTCGAGCTATTTATTTAATTTTGCAAGGTAACGATTCATTCTCCGGGAGCCTTAATTAATCGTTCTGGACAATAATTATTTAACTCGGGACTCAAAAATGTTTGCCTGAATTTATAACTATTTTTCAGAATTTTTAATTAATTTTCTGGAATTTTTAATCATTTTTTTTGAAAATTTTAAATAAATAATCCGAATTAATAAAATAGAAAAAGGAATTAATCGCCGTATTTATGACGTGGCCAGATCTGAGCCGTTGATCATACGCCGGTGAGGAATTCTGGGCAATCGGACGATCAGGAGGAGAAAGGGGTTCTCGCGTTCTGGGCGTACTATGAGGCGAACGCGCCGAACGGTGTGCCGAACGCGGCGACCGTTATATGGAGTTTGGCAAACAGTGAAGGGGCACTGACCGGTCAACGAATTTCTTGGTGTTTTCAGCTCAGAAACGTGTCTGCTCGGATTTGATGGTGAGCATGGTGAACGTCCCGTCGAGCTTGGCTAACGGAACGGCGAGCTCAAAGAGCATTAACTGGTCAACAAATTTCTTGGCATTTTCAGCTCGGAAATACGTCTGCTCGGATTTGACGGCGAGCCTGGCGAATGTCCTGTCGAGCTTGGTGAACGGAACGATGAGCTCAAAGAGCGTTGACTGGTCAACGAATTTCTTGGTGTTTTCAGCTCGGAAACACGTCTGCTCGGATTTGGCGGCGAGCCTGGAGAATGTCCTGTCGAGCTTGGCGAACGAGACGGCGAGCTCAAAGAGCGTTGACTGGTCAACGACTTTCTTGGTGTTTTCAGCTCGGAAACACGTCTGCTCGGATTTGACGGCGAGCCTGGAGAATGTCCTATCGAGCTTGGCGAACGAGACAGTGAGCTCAAAGAGCATTGACCGGTCAACGCATTTTTTGGTGTTTTCAGCTCAGAAACACGTCTGCTCAGATTTGACAGCGAGCCTCGCGAACGTCCTGTTGAGCTTTGGCAAACGAGACGGTGAGATAAAAGAGCATTGACTAGTCAACGCATTTCTTGGTGTTTTCAGCTCGGAAACACGTCTGCTCGGATTTGACAGCAAGCCTAGCGAACGTCCTGTCGAGCTTGGCGAACGAGATAGCGAGCTAAAAGAGCGTTGACTGGTCAAAGCATTTCTTAGTGTTTTCAGCTCGGAAACACGTCTGCTCGGATTTGACGACGAGCCTCGCGAACGTCCTGTCGAGCTTGGCGAACGAGATGGCGAGCTCAAAGAGCATTGGCTAGCCGCTTTGTTTTTGTCGTTTCGTATACTTGAATGCTTAGGCTTCCGCACTTGTTGGGCAGGTCAAGTTGTGCGGCCCAAGCCCATCAAGTTTTTCTATAAGTCCCCACCCCCTTCACTCTTACTTCACTTTCTCTCTTTTCTCCATCGGAGTATTCTTCTCTTCACAGAGCTTCCGGCGTTCTTCCCGATCTTCGACGAGCATTCCGACCGTGGTTGTCACTTCCCAAGTAACTTATTTTAATTTAAAGAAATGTCTAGGGTAACGTCTGGCGAAAAAGGCCTCCTCCTCGAGCGAGTTCGAAGTACCTCCTCGGTCGACTCCTCCTTCGCTCGACAAGGGGAAGGCAACCATCATTCTGTCATCTCCTGAAGTAGGAGAATATGTTGGCACCGAAGGCGGAGGTGGCGAGGCGGCTCTTTCTTTGACAGTTGTGGAGATGATTGTGGAAAGGGATCGGCGGATGGGAGCGTTCGGCCGACATTCGATCGTCGTATCCACTCTAGGAGGAACCAGGCAATATAGTTCGGAGGATTTGAGGCGAGCAGAGCATGGTCTGGCTCAGTTTTACGAGGAGAACAATCCGAGGGAACGCACGGAGGCGAACGAAATCGTCAGCATCCTGAAGGAGTCCGATCTATGAATGGTCTGGATGTGCTTCATGATCCCTCCGGAGTTTGAACTCATCGTCCCGGGGGCCAGGGGTCCGATCTTGCTCTTCTCTTCCCTCCGACACTTGCATTTTTCCTTACGACGCTTTCTACGCCGGGCTTCATCTTCCTCTGCATCCTTTCGTCAGGGGAGTGCTGCAATGGTATGGGATCTGCCCTATTCAACTGATGTCGAACATGTGAAGGCATGTCACGGGGTTCTTCCTCCACTGCCAGGCGGCCGGGATCGAGCCGAACATGAACGTGCTTCGCCGTTTGTACAAGATCCATCAGAAGATGAGGACGGAGTACCGTTTCTACCTCACCGCTCGGAAGGGCGTGAAGTTGGTTGACAACCCCGACTCTGTGAAGTGTTGGCGGGATAAGTACTTCCTCATTTGGGGGTAAGAAGCCGTGGGACATCCCCACGGTATGGAGAGAAGACGTGCCAAAGAGGGCGAAGGTGGACCCGTGTCTGAGTCCAGAGGATGACAAGATGGTCGGCATCCTCATGGATCGGCCGACCTTGCACTAGAAGGAGATCACTGAGGAGAGCCTCTTTTGGGGAGGCCTTAGCCCTATAGACCTTAGTACGAGTCCTTTTTTTTATGGAATGTGACAAGATTCTAATCTTTCTTTTTTTTCTATATTTTTTGTTCGCAGGATCCGCCGCCATGGACTTCGACGACATTATGAACAGGAGGTCGGCGTTAAGCGGCAAGTGCGTCAAGGTGAAGAAGAGGAAGCGCATCGTGGCTCGCCCAACCATGTCGAAGGCGGCTTGAGTTGAGAGCGCCGCTGCCCCCGTTGTTGATTTGGATGCCGCACCTTCTTCCTTTGCTCCGCCGATGAAGGAGCTCGACTGTTCGGCCACTCTTGCCTTGTCAGCCCCTGCCTCGCACGGCAGTGGCTGAGGAGATTCTGACGGACCAACTGAAGAAGCTCTTCATGCTGGATTGGCAGGTACTTAGGCACGACGGTTTTCTCGGCGACTCGACAAGTTGCATGGATGTCGTCCGTAATCTTGCTATGCCCAAAGACAAGGTGGCAATGGAGCATGGGACTGTGGGCGACTCGGCGTTGGAGATCGCCAAGGCGCAGGTGACGGTAAGTCTTGACTCCTCGCTCGGCCTTTGTCCCTTTCCTTCTGTTCTACTTTTAAACTGCTGCTTATTTTTTGTTTGCAGGCGATCTGTCATTTCATCCACTTGCTGATGCAAGTGGCGGAGCAGGAGAGAGAGCTGAAAACTCTTCAAGATTGGGAGAGGTTGGAGCATTCGAAGGCCAAGAAGGAGCTAGAGGCGGCCGCGCTCAAGATCGAAACGCAAGCCACCGAGATGAGACTGTTGGAGGAGGCATTGGCAAAGACGAAGGACCCCGCCACCGCGGAGAAGGAGGAGATGGCTTGGCAGTGGGCGGCCGAGCGTGAGAAGGCTGCGTTCGCGATGTTCGCGGCGGTGAAGGAGGCCAAGGCGGCGGCGGACAAGGATGCGATCGGCTACCTTGAGCAGAACATGCGCAAGGCCTACGCCAAGGCACTGAAGGATGTCGGCAAGTGTATTCCCGACTTCGACTGTTCGGGATACTTCTTGTTCCCCGACGAGGAGAAGACTATCGCCGAAGGAGAAGAAGGGGATGAAGGAGAAGAGGAGGTCGCCGGCGATGAAGATGTAGTAACTGAGATGCCACTAGCCATGGCGCCGGCAACAGGGGGAGCTGAGGGCGGCGAAGGGGCCTTGGCGCTTGTGGATCCATCCGTCGAGGTGGACACTCAACTTCCTTAGAGTTTTTCTTGTGTTTTAGTTGTAGGTTTTTTTTTGTATCGACGCCTAATAGCGGACTGGCCACCACTTTCTTTTGTACTTTTTGGACTTTAATGAAAAGAAGAACTTTTGAGATATTGGCCCATGTTTACAGTGATTGACTTTTGAGATTTTTCTAAGTGTTGAGAACAACCTGTTTTGAAATCTAGCTAAGCGTTAAGAACAACTCGCTTTGAAATCTAGCTAAGTGTTACGAACAACTCGCTTTGAATTCTAGCTAAGTGTTAAGAACAACTTGCTTTGAAATCTAGCTAAGTGTCACGAACGACTTGCTTTGAAATCTAGCTAAGTGTTAAGAACAACTTGCTTTGAAATCTAGCTAAGTGTTGCTCGAACTCAGCGTTGTTGTGCTCTTGCTTTTCAGATCACAGAGTTGCGTCTGGTCAAGGCATCTCCGAACACTGAAGCGGCTGAGGCCTCTCGTCTTCAAGCTGACTTAGGAACGACGAAGTTGGTCCTTTCTCGCAGTCGAGAGTGTTTTCTCAAGAGAGAGTTAGAGCTAGAACATCTCAAGCTATCGCTGGCGAAGCGCATCTCTGAGTTGAAGCAGCTAAAGAAACGAGCTCGAGAAGCCCCTCCCAAAGGGGATGTGGAGTCACTTCGGCAGGTGCTATTTGATGTCACGGCAAAGAGAGATGAACTGTTAGCCGAGATTTACGACTTGAAGATAGCAGAAGATGAGCTTTTGGCGGGAAGAGGAGAACTAACAGCAGCGATGGGCAAGTTGACGGCAGAGGTTGACGAGCTGAAGAGGGTTACGGTCGATAAGAGCATCGAGATTACTCATCACCGTCGAATTATTGCCGACAGTCCTGGTGCGGCAGGCTCTGCTCGGCTTCCTCGCTTAAAGATAGCTGTGAAGGACAATTCTCCGAAGGAACAAATCGTCGAACTCGAGGCGAAGGTCGCTCGCCTCAAACCCCAACCTGAACGGGTCAATGTCAGAAGCACGTCGTGTACTCGTGAAGAGAGCGAAAGAGGAATTTCCTTTTACGAGCTTGCGACTCGTTCGCCCATTGTTCGGCGAAGCCCTGGTGACGCACAAAGTGGGGTGGCTACTTTGTCGAGCAGCGTGTCTGTTGGGGCCACCGTTAGGGGTAGTGCTGAAGATGCGTCTCGGTTTGCCGCTCTAAAGATGAGCTCCGAGGTTAGGCATCGCTGTCCCCGAGTGTCTTTAAACCGGAACATCCCCGCCTCGAGGAGGCATTGAGAGAGTTGTCTGTATTTTTGTTCTCCAAGTTTTGTCTAAGTCTTGTATCTTGTCATAAGTACGAGAAGTTTGTCTTGTAATCTGAGTTGTCCCTCAGGCTTTATAGAAGTGAAACTTGTTTTCTCTTTTGTACTTGGGTGTTTTGTTAACATCTATGGTTGTCGACGGTTGCAGGAGAAATTTCGAATGGTGAACCACTTCTTACTCGCTTATGAGCGAGTAGTAGAAGCGGAGTCGAGCCAAGTGTTCGACTCCGAACTACGTCATTTAAAAAAGAGTCAACGGTTGTGGGAGAAATTTCGAATGGCGAACCGCTTCTTACTCGCTTATGAGCGAGTAGTAGAAGCAGAGTCGAGCCAAGTGTTGGACTCCGAACTCGTAGTAAAAAAAAAATTGTGAGTAGAGTAAGACTACCCAAAATAAAGAATTTACACGAAAGATGGATAAGTTACAAGGGAGAAATTTCTCTTTTATTAAGAACAACTAGGCGGCCGCTTCTAAGTTACAGTCTGCCTTTTAAACTTTGATAAAAAGGAAGATACAAGTTGAGGATTTTAGCGATCGTGAGGAAGTAGCTTGGAGTGACGTTTAGACACCCTCTCGGTACTTCATTAAATGCTCGGTGTTCCACGTTCTAGGCATCTTCCTACCCCCCGGGTCTTCAAGTTGATACGCGCCCGGGCGTATAACTCTGGAGACCTTATATGGTCCTTCCCAATTGGGCACCAGCTTGCCTATCTTGCTTGGATCCGAAATTGATAACTTTCTCAGTACTATGTCCCCTTCCTTTATGTTGGTCGGTCGTACCCTCTTGTTATAAGATTGAGTGATCCTACGACGGTAGGTCTCTTGGCAGATTGCGGCTCGCTCGCGGATCTCGTCGATGAGGTCTAGGCAGTTGCGAAGGTGGTTCGCGTTCTGCACCTCATTGTAAGCTATGAGACGAGGCGAAGGTAGGCCGACCTCCAAAGAGATAAGAGCTTCTGATCCGTACGTGAGGTTGAAAAGGGGACTCACCCGTAGGAGTTCTTTTAGTGGTGTGATAGCACCAAAGCACATTGGGAAGTTGTTCGACCCATTGCCCCTTGGTGGACTTGTCGAGCCCCTTTTTCAAACCCGAGAGGATTTGCCAGTTTGCATTCTCTGCTTAGGCCGTTTGACTGGGGGTGTGCTATCGAAGAGAACCGCTGTTGAATCCCGAGATCGGTGCAAAAGTCATGGAAGGTAGCTCCGGTGAATTGGGTCCCGTTGGCGGTTATGAGAATGCAAGATACCCCGAACCGACAGATAATGTTCTTCCAAAAGAACTTCTGCACCATGTTCTCGGTGATCGTTGAGATAGGTTCGGCCTCTATCCATTTTGAGAAGTAATATATCGCTACCACCAAAAACTTTAGCTAGCCCGGTGTTGGAGGGAAAGGCCCGAGCAGATCCATTCCCCACATTGCCAAAGGGATTGGACTTGCCAGGCAGGCAAGTGTGCTTGAAGCAGGCAGCAGATTGGGGCGAACTTTTGGCAGGAGTCGCACTTGCGGACTTACTCCTCGGAGTCACTTAATAGTGTAGGCCAAAAGTACCCGTAGTTCAAAAGCTTCCGTGCAAGTGACCGTGCTCCCAAGTGTGCACCACATAGACCATCATGGGCTTCCCATAAGGCGTAGGACGCTTCTTCCGGGGAGAGGCATTTCAGATAGGGCCGACCATCGACCTGGGCGTAGGAGCATTTGTACATGACCCCATCAAGGAGTGTGTACCACTCTGCTCGGGTCCTGATCCTCCTTGCTTCCTTCGGATCTTCGGGGAGGACACCGTCTCGGAGATCACAAGCAGGGGCTTCATCCAGTTTTTCCCAAGTGTTAGGGGGTAGGCTTCCATTGGCTCTGAGCCATCTTCGTCGATACTGGATTTGAGAAGACTTCTATTACGACAGTTCGTTCTAAACCTTGGAGGGACGAGGAGGCGATCTCAGAGAGGGCATCCGCTTGCGCATTTTCCTCTCGGGGAACCTGCTGGAGTTGGACATCTCTGAAGAGAGTGAGAAGCTCCCTCACTTTTGCTAAGTATCTGGCCATTCGGTCATCTCTCGCCTCGTACTCTCCTGATACTTGATTGACCACTAATTGAGAGTCACTAATTGAGAGTCACTGAAGACCCTTACCTGCTCAGCACCCGCCTTGCGAGCCAAGCAGAGACCCGCGATTAGGGCTTCATATTCTGCCTCACTGTTCAATGCCGGAAAGTTGAGGCAAAGGGAATACTGGAGGACGAAGGCATCGGGACCGGTTAGGATGACGCCAGCCCCGCTTCCATCGGCGCAGGAGGACCCGTCAACATAGACGGTCCAAACAGAGGGGTCGGCCGGCGACTCGCACGAGTCAGGGATGGTATTCTCCATGATGAACTCGGCCAGAGCTTGGGCTTTTATAGCCGTTCTGGGCCGGTTGCTGATATTGTGCTGGCTTAGCTCGGTAGACCGTTTCATGAGCCGCCCGGACGTTTCCAGTTTGTGGAGAATCTGCTTCAGCGGTTGGTTGGTAAAGACGACCACCGAGTGAGATTGGAAGTAGGGGCGAAGCTTACGGGCCGCCATGACCAAGGCAAGTTCCATCTTTTCGAGTTTCGGATAACGGAGTTTGGCGTCACGGAGCACCTTACTCACGTAGTAGATGGGCTTTTGTACCTTGTCCTCTTTCCTTACGAGGACTGCACTGAGCGTTTGGTCCGAGGCTGCGAGATAAAGGTAAAGGGCCTCTCCGGGTGCTGGCTTACTCAGGAGAGGGGGGTTGGATAAGTACTCTTTGAGCTTGTCAAAGGACTCTTGCTGCTGCGGCCCCCACTCGAAGCCCTTAGCCCCCCTGAGGGCTTTGAAGAAGGGGAGGCACTTCTCCCCGGATTTGGAAAGAAACTGCCCTATGGCGGCAAGGCGCCCGGTGAGCCTCTGCACCTCTTTGACGTTGGAAGGAGGAGCCATTTTGAGAATGGCTTGGATTTTCTCGGGATTGGCCTCTATGCCCCTCTGGCTGACCATAAACCCAAGAAATTTGCCCAATGAGATGTCGAACGCACACTTGTTCGGGTTTAGTCTCATGTTATGCCTCCGCAGCACATCGAAGGCCTCTTGAAGGTCGAGGGTGTGCTCCTGCCCTCGAGTGCTCTTAACCAACATGTCATCGACGTTGACCTCCATGTTTCGGCCAATCTAGTCTCGGAAGACCTTGTTCACCAGGCGCTGGTAGGTAGCCCCCGCATTTTTCAACCCGAAGAGCATAACACGGTAGCAGCAGAGGCCTTGGTCCGTCACGAACGAGGTCTTCGAGATGTCTGGTAGGAACATCCTGATTTGGTTGTATCCCGAGAATGCATCCATAAAACTGAGAAACTCGTGCCCAGAAGTCGCATCGATAAGTGCGTCGATGCGGGGAAGAGGGAAGGGGTCCTTTGGGCACGCCTTGTTGAGGTCTGTGAAGTCAATGCATATCTGCCAACTTCCATTGGCTTTTTTGACCATTACCACGTTGGAGAGCCACTCGGGGTAGTTAACCTCTTGAATGAAGCGGGTGTTGAGGAGTTTCTCAACCTCCTCCTTGATCGCCTGTTTCCTCTCGGGGGCAAACTTTCGCCTCTTCTGCTGGATAGGCTTGACCCCAGGAATGACGCTCAGATGGTGCATTGAGAGTTCTTCCGATATCCCGGGCATGACTGCTGCGGTCCATGCAAACAGGTCACGATTCTCTCATATACATTGGGAGATATCTTGTTTTATGGAGGGGGAGAGAGTTTTGCCGATGCGGAATGTCTTAGTGGTGTCTTCCTCGGAGAAGGCCACTTCTTCCAACTCGTCGACGGGCTCGGAGATGGTTTGGCCTCCCTTCTGAGGAAGTTCGAGCGCTTCTAAAAAGAGGACAGGACGCCCCACCGAGGTCATGCAGCACTTTCGCGCCACCTCTTGGCTTCCCCTCCCTTCTCCCACTCCTAAGGGAGTGGGGAACTTCATCTTCATATGGTAGGTTGAAGGGATGGCCTGAAGCACGGCCAAGCTTGGTCTACCCAGGATGACATTGTAGGCGGCCTTGACATCGACCACCATGAAGTCCATTTGCTCCGTACGAGTTGTTGGGGCCTTTCCAGCCGTTACATCGAGGGTTATAATTCCCTCGACTGTAACCGGGACCCCTGTGAACCCATGGAGGGTGTAGCCCACAGGCTAGAGCCGGTCCCTGGACAGCGGGAGGCCTTTGAAGGCTTCCAAGAAGAGTATGTTAACGGAGCTGCCGTTATCAACTAAGACGCGGTGAACTTTGAAGTTCACCATGCGTAGATTGATAACGAGGGCGTCGCAGTGAGGCGTGCGGACGCCCTCCAGGTCCCTGTCGGAGAACGTCACGGGACTCCGAGGCCTTTTGGAGGAGGATGGCTCTGTACGGAGTTAACCTCCCTTACGAAGGCTTTTCGGGAGGAGTTGGAATCTCCCCCCATTGGGCCTCCGTGAATCAAGTGCAAGATGCCCTCCACCTCGGCCTCCGGAGTCTCCTTGCGTTGCTCGTTTTGCCTGTTAGCCCCCCGAGGCGGCGGGGACAGATCGGCTCGGTCCCTCTTCACGAACAGATTGAGTTGCCCTCGTTGGATGAGGGCCTCAATTTCATCTTTCAAGGCCCGACATTCATCAGTATCGTGCCCGTGGTCCCGATGGAAATGACACCACTTACTCCGGTCTCTCTTCTTCGCCGGGGTGTTCATCCTTGGGGGAGGCGATAGGAGGCCCTCGTTGCTTGTCTCCATGAGGACGGCAGATACACTCGCGTTAAGCGGAGTGAATTTTTTGAACCGAGGAGGGGGACGCCGCTGGCCCCGTTGTCCTTTTGGAGCTCTTAGCTCCTTCTTCTTTAGCACCCTTCCGCTTGATCCCGGAAGAGGAGGCCTCGAAGGTAGGGTGGCGGACGGCTTCTTCTGCTCGGATGCACTTCTCACTCCAAAGCAGGAGCTCTGAGAAGTTCTGAGGGGGCTTCTTGGCGAGGGACGCCCTGAGGTCGGCATTGAGGACGTTGGACTGGAAGGCAATGGTGGCGACCGAGGGTTCCAAAGAAGAAATGGACCTAGCCTCGGCAGTGAATCGTTTGACATAATCCCTCAGTGGTTCACCCTTCTTTTGACTGAGGAACAATAGGGTGTTGCTCGTCTTCTCAGCGTGCCGACTGCTCACAAAATGCGTGAGGAAAAGAGCTTCGAACTGATCGAAGGAGAAAATGGACGCCGGCGCTAGGCACGAGTACCATTCCCAGGCCAGCCCCTTGAGTGTGGCCGGGAAGGTCTTACAAAGGAGAGAATCGGAAGTATGGTGAATCATCATGAGAGTTTTGAAACTCTCAATGTGATCTGCGGGGTCCGTCTCCCCATTATAGGTCTCGAAGTGGGGAGGCTTAAAGTTGTCAAGAACTCGAGCCTCCATAATGGTACGGGAGAATGGGGGCCTGCTCGGACGAAGGTCCCTTGCCAGTCGCCCCTCATCTTGGTCTAGCTGGCCGAGGTGCCTCTCCATCTCGTGGAGACGGCGGTAGATCGAGTCCTCCCTATGGTCCTGTCTGGCCGAACCCCGAGACTCGCTCTCATGACGAGGAGGACTGGGGCTGCGTCGGTGATAGCTCAGAGTAGGAGGTGGACTGACCAAAAGACGAGGGTGACTTGGGGTAGGTCGCGGACTGTGAGAGCGGCGATGATAATCGGGAGAGGGGCGACGATGGCTCGCAGCCTGCCTTGGACTTCTGGATCGGCGAGGATGGTGAGGAGCCGGTCGAGAACTACGGGATCGCCGAGGATGGCGAGGAATCGGTCGAGGACTGCGGGATCGGCGAGGAGCCGGTCGAGGAATGGGGGCCCTACAAGCATTGTTAGGGGCAGCGAGAGCCCGGAGGACCGCCTCCTGAAATTGCTGGAACTCCGCCCTGGTGACGGGGGCCTCCTGCTCATGATGGTCCCGCGGCGCCTGGCGACCCGCCAGGGAACGACTCCGTCTTGGGCGATGTTGGGGTGACTCTCTTCGCCTACGGGGGGAGTTGGACCTCCCCCGGCTTGATCGGGTTGGTGAACGGTCCCTGGCCTGCTCGTGGTGAGGGTTCGACCCTTGGGCCCGCCTTTCCTCCAGGTGAGTACGGAGATCGGGTCCATGATCGGTCTGCCGATTGTTGAACACGTTTTGCCGGTCCTTTGGAGTGGGGGGCTATGGGACGCCATAGAGTCGGTGTCGGCATTGTGGATGGAGACCCGTACCTGATGGAAAGGCTGCTTGTGACGACTTCGTCGGGAGGGTTCCCCCACTATAGCCTAGGGGTCCCGAAGGTTGCTGGCCGGACTGCGGAGCCCGTGAATCGAGCTGCTGGGTTGGTTGGTTGGGAGGAGGGAGATCCCACTGCACAGGAGGATGAGGAGGATGAGAAGAAGTCGTCCTTCGGTTGGAGTTCGTGGGTCTCTTCTTGGGAGGCATGGCTAGGAGTTAGGTGGGTTGAAGGAGGAAGAGGAGATTGCTTGTTGAGTGGAGTTTCCCACAGACGGTGCCAATCTGTTGCCGCTGAATTTGGGTATGGGGGCAGTAGATGAGATTTGTAGGTTCTTGAAGGGCTCACAAAGATCTACCCCTTCTTCTTCCTTGGAAAATGGCTAGCTCCTTTGTGCTCCTTTGTGCTCCTTTGCGACCTGCACAAACGTTCGAGACACCGGGATGGATCCTGGCAACGAACCCTCCGACGATCAAATCAATACACAGAAAAAAGAGTGGTAAAAAGCTCAAGTGTGCAAAATGTGATCACCTTCTTCCGTGGGAGGTCAGGGGGGTTTTATAGTCACCAAATGGGATCTCCTTCAGGATCAGAGAGGATCGCTACTTCCCGGTGAAGCAGGATCAGGGTGGTTACAACCACCTCCTCCAAATCAAGGGGAGCCAGGATTTCCTCCAATCCTGTTGAGCTGGCCCCTAACAGGTTGAGACCCGTCCTCAACTGTTCAGGTCCGTTCACGGGTTAGCGGGTCCAGGAGGAGGGACCCGGTTCCCAATTCGGACCTGTCGGTAGGCGAGATTACCATCTTGCCCCTAGGACTTTGAGATTCGTGCCCGCTTTGAATGGTTCCAATTTAACCCCATTTTTAGCCATATCACCAGTCATGTCTAGTCATACCCAGAAAAATATTGAATCCAAATGACCTTGATGATCTTTCCAAGTTGATCTAGTCATGTCTAGTCATACCAAGTTGATCTTTCCAAGCTATCTTTTTTGTAGTCCAAACGACCGAGATGAATTTACTTCCAAAGGATTTGACAAATGGAAAAGAGTCATGAGCTGACCACGATGTTCACTTCGCAAGCATGAAAAGAGTACTCCTACATCACCACATAAAAATGCTCTCCAAAATTATTTTGCTCTAATAGACCAACGTCAACATATTGAAATAGCTTTTTCTCAACAAAGTGTTCAACAAATTACAAATAATCATCTACAATTATATGCCTCTATATATAGTGTTCGTATGTTGACACTTCAAGGATGTGCTTTGCGTGGTCATGATGAAAGTGTTGATTCACTTAATCGTGGTAATTTTCTTCGAGCCATAAAGGGATTTGCACAATTTTTTAAGGAAGTCAAAGAAGTTATTTTGGAAAAAGCTCCACTCAATGCCTTATATACATCCCCTGATACTCAATAATAAATTCTTCAATGTCTCGCTCTTCAAGTAAAGAGAACAATTCGAGAAGAAATTGGAGATGCAAAGTATTGTGTTATTGTTGATGAGGCTCAAGATGTTTCAAAGAAGGAGCAAATGACACTTGTTTTGAGATTTGTTGATAAGGATGGCTTCGTTCGAGAACGGTTTTTGGAACTTCTTCATATTTCCAACACCACGACATCAACCCTAAAGGATGGTATCTATAAACTCCTTGCTTCTCACAACCTCAGCACAAAAAACATAAGAGGTCAAGGGTATGATGGAGCAAGCAACATGCGAGGTGCATTGAATGGGCTACAAGCCTTGGTTTCCAATGATTCTCCAAGTGCATATTATGTACATTGTATGGCTCATCGGCTTCAATTAGCATTAGTTGCATCATGCAGAGACGTGAGTCCAATTCACCACTTCTTTAATGATTTGAATCATATTATTAACATTCCTAGTGCTTCTTGCAAAAGAAATGATCAGTTGAAAGCAACTAAAGCTTCTGAACTTGAGTTCCTAATTGCAAATGGAGAAATAGAAACGGGCATAGGGCTTGTTGCCGTTGAATTCGGTGTGGGGGCAAACAGATAGTATTTGTGGATTCTTAGAAAAACTGAATAGCAAACATGTTACCTATTCCGCCGGAGCTTGGCGCTGTCTCCCGCCGTACACCTGCAAAAAGTGCGAGACACCGGGATGGATCCCGGCGATGCACCCTCCGACGCTCTTGTCAGTAATCTGAATGATTAAGCAAGAACTTTAAACTGGAAAAGTTTTGATTACCTCTTAATGGAGATGGATGAGGGTATTTATAGTCGCCGTTGGGATCAGATTAGGAATGTAATCCCTGTGATCAGATAAGAAATGTAATCCCTGTGATCAGATTAGGAATGTAATCCCTAATTCCCAGTGAAAGGATAGATGTGAATCAGGGCTGTTGATTAGGACTAATCAGGAACCCTAATTCTATCTTGCTGGACCGGGTTCATTTCGGATTGGGACCCGTACCCAGTTGAGGTGGATCCGTTCGTGGGTTATTGGGTCGTGAAGAAAGACCCAGTTCCCATTTCAGACCCGTTAATAGGTGAAATTACCATTTTACCCCTGAGCTTTAAGATTCGTGTCCGATGTGAACGGTCCCGATTTAATCCTATTTTTAGTCATATCAGGGCTGAATCAAATTGGCTCTTTGTAGCGAGCTGGAGATACTCATTGGGGTTCTCATTTAAAATCAATCACAAGCTTGTTGAATATATTTAGCCGGACATGTGAAGTTCTTATTAGTCTCATTGATGATAGTGACTCCGCTCAACGTGCAGATGCATAGAAGGCTTATGAGCTTTAAACCTCTTTCCAATTTGTCTTTATATTGCACCTTATGAAAAAAGTTTTTGAAATCACCGATCTTCTTTGTCAAGCTTTGCAGTGCAAGTCTCAAGATATTGTAAATGCAATGCATCTTGTATCTTCTACAAAGAAACTTCTTCAAAATTTTAGGGAGACTGGATGGGAAGCCTTACTTGATAAGACAATATTATTTTGTGAGAAACGTCAGATGGATGTACCGGATATGTCTGATCAATATAAAAGAAAATTTCCATCTTGATATCCACAGCCGCATCTTACAGTTGAACATCATTATCGGGTTGACATATTCATTGACACAATTGATTCTCAATTGCAAGAATTAAATATCCGATTTAATAAAAATACAGTTGATTTACTTATGCTAGTGGTACTTTGGATCCGAGAGATGCATATACATATTTTAATATCGTGAAAATTTGCAAGCTTGCAAGCCAATTCTATCCTGAAGATTTCTTTGAGCAAGATCAAACACATCTAAAGTATCAACAAGAACATTATATACTTGATATTCCTCTTCGTAGTAAATTCAAGAATTTGTCATTTCTTTCCGAGTTATGTCAAGCATTACTGAGATCTAGAAAGTCAGTTATCTATCCTCTTGTTGATCGACTAATTAGGCTTGTGCTCACATTATCGGTTTATACAGCAACTACTGAGAGAGCATTTTCGGTAATGAGTTTTGTGAAAAATAGGCTTCACCACAAGTTGGTGGATATTATATTTACTTAATATATATTTTCTTCCTAATTTTGTTTATTACTTGCCCCTCCGCCGCCACCGCCGCCGCAAAATTGTCTTGGCTTCGCCCATGCATGTGGTGCTTGGAAAGTAAAAACATGTTTAAATGTTGGTTTTAATTTAATTTGTTATAATATGAGAGGGATAATGACTACTTTATAGGGGTTAATTAAATTAAATTAAATTAAATTAAATTATTATTAGTATTTAGCCTATTACTAGCATAGGGAAGTGGAATATACCTTGTTTAGCTTATTATTAGCCTAACTTTTATATTTGGTTTACGGATAAGTGTTATATTAATATATGGGTTTTACTCCGTCGAATAGACATTGTTTAGTCTATTATTAGCCTAAGTAATATGCAGTGGGGCGAATATCTGATTAATACGTAAATTCTGTTATTTTATCAAATCCTTCATTGAAAAATATACATATATAAATGTATTACTATGCATGAAGAGTATTGGACCCTCATTGATGAGATATGGGGATTTCAAACAACAAATCAACACAACAAGAGGAAGCGGTACGAGGGTACTACAATGGGTGGTATTCATATTCGACTGAATCTTACATGGGTTTTTGTTGGTTGTTGCATCAAGCTGCGTCTTAAGCTATGATGCATACTTGACTACAAGCACCTTGGTCTCCTTTTTTTGTAGGTGTACGGTTTTTTTGGGGATTTCAAGCAACAAATTAATGCGATAAGAGAAATGGGTAAGGAGGTACTACTAGGGGTGGGTGGGGGTTTGCAAATCATGGGGGGGGGGGGGGCACCACGTTTTTTATTTATTTTTTAACTCTATGTTTCTCATGTTTGCTTCTTTTATTGGGAGATGGGGGCTATGGTTTCGGGATCACTCCATAGATAGAGAATGATAAAGAAGAACCGTTTGCAAGTTTTTACCCAAATAGAGGAGCGGCCTTGACTGTTGGGCCAAATAGAGAGAGGGCGGCAATGAGAATGGGCATTTTCGAGGCCCAAAAGGAGTGGGCTTCATTGCTGGGGGAGCCAGCTTGGGAGGTACTATAAAATTGGACTAGATAATCAAAATTATAAGATGTATAATCGAAACTACTCACCATGGGCTGCATGTGCATCCGCCACTAGATGTGTGTCTATGGCATGGCCTTATTTAATATAAAAAGTTATCATTGTAAAAAAGACCATCGGTGTCACATGTGTGCGTGCCTTCGCTAGTAAGTGGATTTTTTTTCCCGTACTAACCCACTTTTGGAATTATTTTCCAAACTAAGACACTTTCTAAACTAATTCCATGAGTGAGCAAGTAGATGCCATGTCAACAACGACCGCTATTTCCATCAATGACCTCTGCTTTTCGAATATCGCTGAAGGGAATAGCGACATTGTCTCAAACATATTGAAACATTTGGTCATTCATCCGGAGCAAGAAAAAATCCTCCCAACTAAGGTCGCTAGTGGGATTAGCGACTATAGTATAGTTGAAATCTCTATTCCCACTAGCCACCTTAATTAGGGAAATATTTTTTCGAAAAATAACAGAGAGCTAATAGAGAGAAAGGAAAAAAAAAGTCTATAAACTAAGGTCATTATTCAAATTAGTGACTATAACATAGTTGACATCGCTATTCCCATTAGTGACCTTAATTGGGGAGGGAATTTTTTTTAAAAAAAAACTATCAGAGTGCAAGAAAAAATCCTACCAATTGAGGTCACTAATGGGAATTCGACTGAGGTCGCTAATCCCAATAGTGGCCCTAGTTCAAAGCATTGATATTTGAAAATTAGATATCATTGCTTCCATGTTCACAACTCAAGTTTCCTTCTACAATCAACATCATAAAATAAAAAAGCAAATTTCAACAATCAACAAATTATAATCTCCATCTACATCACAAATTTCAACCACATAAATTATAATATCCATTTCAACAATTTCAACAATCAACATCACAAATTATAATCTCCATCTACAATCAACACTATACCAATATCATAAACATCACAAAATACTAATCTCTATCACAACATCACAAAATATCACAAACATCTACCATCACAATATCAAAAAATATCACAAACATATTCATATACAATCAACACCATACCAAAATCACAAACATCACACAATACTAATCTCCATCTATAATATCACAAAATATCACAAACATCTAACATCACTCCATCTACAACATCACAAAATCTAACCCAGTGTGTACATGTCGGTCTTCCTCCTCTTCTAAAGGGCTTTTCGACGAACTTCTATCACTTGCATATCTTCAAAAATTTTCTCAATTTCATAAGCTCACCCCTATTCACGTGCTACATCCTATTATTGTGCATGCTCTTTGTGTTTGTTGCTAAGCTCGTTGTGCACTCCAGGATGGTCTCCTAGCCACTTTCTTACGTCTACCCACTTGAGGGAATTGGGCTATCATCAAAGCTTCAAGTCTTGCTCCCTCATCTATCTCCTCAATTTGCAACTGACACAGGTGCGAGAAGTTCCCGTGCGAGATCTTTGGTGGCTTGAGTTACATTACTCATCAACACTTGAGCGCATTTCCATGCTATCACCCATGCTTGGCCTGTCTGCATAAATTAGAACGTCTCATATACAATATAGAATGATTCAAAATGTTAGAAATAATTGTAAGACATATGTTCAAAAAGGACGAATAAAGTTTCGAATCTTAGAATTATTCGAGTGGACGCCGCTTTTGGTTGAGACATAGGTTGCAAAGAGGAATATGCAGGAGCTACTTCCATCTTTTCACTGAGAATGGATACCTGGACCCCTGCAGAAATAGTGCTACAAGAAGCTATGTACATCTGTGTAATCCTTCGATAACATGATATGGAGAAATACCTGCAACGACGGTATCTAATCTCCGCTTATTCCATGCATCAACATGAGTTTGGTGATGTGTTTCCCAATTATGATTAGGAAAATGGCCAACCCCTTTGACCTTGTGCAAGGTAATGTGTCAAGTCCTGCTTCCCAAAAAGAGAATACGGAATACGGATACGTGACTAAGCCCAGCGAATGATTTTCATCATCCATAAGCTGTTCAAGAATATTTTCAACATTTCACAAGAATAATTAGAGTCGGAAGCAAAAGAATCAACCAAGCATGCATATATGAATCAAAATACGAACAGGAATACTTGAAACCAAAATATATCAATCTCAAATAATCCAGACCTGAATAAGTCAAATATCCTGGGTCACATTGCCCAAATACAAATAAATCCAAGTATCAAAATACAATTGTTCAAAACAAGCAACAAAATAATAATAGCAAAATTCAGTACTAATATCTCATATCACCAACACCATCTGGTACCTATTCTCCAAAATCTGTAATTTAACAATTGCAGGAATAGAAAAAAGAAAACAAACTCCTATCAATGCAAGTTACGGGCCGCTTGTAGTGCAGGATACAAGTACATGGGGAAAACTAACTAATAGCATAGAATATGCATGATAACAAAATAGATTACTAGCACGGCAAGATGAACAAGTACAAGTGGCATGTATCAAGTGTCAAGTGAACAAGTATCATGCAAACAAGTAACAAGTATCAAGAATCAAGTATCACAAAATCAAGTAACAAGTAACAAGTGTCAAGTAATTATGTTCAAGTCTTATGTTATTACTATCTAGGTAGCACTTCATGCATCTATCTTTTTACTACATGGTTGCTACAGTCAACACAGTTTGTTTTAGATTTCATAGTGGATCATATAGGGCAGTGTACTCAGGGACAAGCATCAAGTAATCAAGTATCAAGTATCAAGCCTCAAGTATCATGTATCAAGCCTCAAGAGTGAAGTATCAAGCCTCAAGTAGAATATCAAGCCTCAAGTGAAATATCAAGCCTCAAGTAGTGAAGTATCAAGCCAAGTATCAAGTATCAAGTAACAAGCCTCAAGTGTGAAATATCAAGTCAAGTATCATGTATCAAGCCATGTATCACATACGATCAATAGATCCTCTTCCGAGTACATGTTTCTGTATTTTCCACTATTAGATTTTTTCCTTTAAACCCCGGCTTGGTTATTTCTTATTAGTGTCAAACAAGAAAGTATGTGTCACGAAACAGGCCAAGTATAACATGGTATAATCAAGTAACAAGTTCAAGTTGCAAGATAAACACGTACGGGTGAAAGATAACACACAGAAGAATAAAATAACCAAATTTCTAGTTCTGGATAGCAAAAACAGTGCTGCACTAAAACTGAGATTTCCGTTGTTACAAAAATGCAAATCTAAATCCGTCAAAAGGTCTAGAAAATAGACTCCCGGCCGAATCCAGCAAGTATATATAAGTCATATAGTATTTTAGAAAAACAAGTCTCAAAACAGATTTGAATCCAGAAAACACGTTCAGCCAGAAATCAGAAGATTATATTCAAAAGCTGGAAAACAGCATGAAAACTCATTAATTAAATCCACGAAAAATATGGGGTATTCCCCTATAAGTATAGTATAGAAAATCAAGTTTCATAGTTTTCCAATATAAATAGAGTAGTCAAGTAAAATCAGAAAATATCAAGACGTAGTAGTTTTGTAAATCTGAAATCATAAACACTGCAGTACGAAAATAGTAATAACTCACAAAACATAAATCCAAATCCAAATTCGCCAAAGGGGTAATAAAATAGATACAGTAGGCTAACTTTCATATTCAGAAATATTTTAGAAACAACAAGTAGAAATAGGTCGAAAAACAAGTTCTTTACTAAACAGCAGTAAAATTCTGCATGTAAAATCTTTGTTTGCAAGCATGAAAAGGTTTGTAAAACTCTTCAAATAAATCCATCAAAATTATGGGTAAACCACAATCAAGTCAAGAAGTACTGACCAAAATTTCATATCAAAATAATAATTTTAACACCAGAATAAAAATAGATTACTCTTCAGAATTCATAGAAAATAAAATCTGGAAATCTTTCGACACCACTGTAGTAAAATAGACATAACTCACAAACCTTAAATCGAAACTGAGATCCTTCAAAAGGGTTGGAAAATAGACAAAATTCTCTACAAATTATGTTCACAAAATATTTTCAAATACTGATCTTAATAGGGTCTAAAATACTGATCAAAACAGAAAAGCCAGCAATACTGAAATTATCTCATAATCACAAAATCCACTAGTTCACATAGAACTCATCCAAAACACAACCAAACACGAAATAGAGTATACTAGATGTCCAAACAACATGATATAAGGTATTTTACAAGTCCAAGACAAGTCTATCACGAATAACACGAACGAGCATAAGATAACATATGAATAATACGCATATATGCAACAAGAAGTGGTCAATCCTAGGTTATTTCATGTCATGTATGTCGTGAGGTAACTATGGTCAAATCATCACTATAGAGACAATATCAACAAAGGGTTTCACACACAAATTGTGTCTAGAACCCAACTACACTACATGTAGTATTTAGTACTTATATTACACAAAGAAAAGAATACAAGTTACTTACCTTAACCGACGACGAAAATCAATAATAACGGGAACGGATTCTCAGAGCACGAACACGGCAAATGAACGAACCCAAAACAATCATACGAACCAAAAGCGGCAAAGCTATGAACACAACCTAACAAACCGAACAACGAACAATTCCACATGACTAACACGTGCACTCACGCATGCGCCACAAGAGAGTGAATGGACAAGACAACGAGACGAGGATGGCAGCGAGGGAAGCTCGTGGTGCTGCCGGCTGTTGCTTGCTATCGGCGTCGGAAGAGAGCATGGTGGCTGGGAGATGGCAGCACAGTCGCAGGGTGAAGATGTGACGAGGAGGGGGATGCCGGGAGAGGTTGGGGTGGTCCTGGGTGCACAGCAAGAACGGGGAGAGAGACACATGCGAGAGAGAGAGAGAGATGGACGGGAGCTAGGGTTCGGGATGGAGGTGGCGGCTAGAGGATGGGGAATACGGCTGCATAGGCTACATGAATATATATATATATATATATATATATATATATATATATATATATATATATATATATATATATATATATATATGGGTTCAATTGGTTTTTTTAGGGGTTTGGGGATGAAACAGAGGGTGGAGTCGGCATAGTGTAACGGGTCGGGTCTGCATGGGTTTCGTGTATGCATGGGTTTCAGTGGGTAGTTTAGGTGCTGGTTTGGGTAGTTGAATAAATGGTATAGTTAATATAATGGGTAGGGTATAAGTAAATGAGCAACGAGTTTGGTTTGGGAAATTAGTGCATAGTTGGGTTTGAATAGAATAAATTATAGGGTCCAAAATATATGAAGGGATTCAATTTGGGTTTAATAATTAGGATAGGAGAATGGGTATATAAAAAAAAGCATGAAAAATTAAAATAAAGAGGATCAAAATAACAGCCCGAGCAAAAGAAACGAAACAAAAGTCGGACAAAGAATCAAGAATTCAAATGAAAGAAGACAAAATAATAAAATGAATACATTGAAAATGAAATCCAATATACGGTCCAAGAGAAAATACAATAGGGTACAAAGAGAGAAAGAAAAAAATACACCAAAAGAAAAATACACTAAAAAATACACAAAACGGAAAACAGGGGTTACACAATGTCATATGATCATGACAACTGAATGGTCTGCTGGAGTCTGAACCATAGAAGCACTCGGTCTGAAAAGTACAACTCTACGACACTGAAGTTAAAGAGTGGGGCTCTCGTCATCCATAGCTCCCTATGTGCCATGCAAACATGTGGTAGCTTTCCAATCTCTTGGGTGTGTACAACTCCCATACGACAAACTCCTCTCGCAATTGCTTAAGCTAATCACTATGGTAAGTCACCACCCCATGTGAGTTATCTCTCCACATGTGTTCCCAGCCTAGTATACCCTGATGTGAGCCAACATGACCTTATTTGTTGCATCTACCACCCACCCCTATGACTGCTTTCTTATACAGGGTCGTCTGACCTATAAGTGCTCCCAATTCCAAACCTGTGGTATAGCCATCGGACTCATCATCTCCTTAGCATTTAACGCTCCTCTACACAAACTTCTGTACAAGGACGCTAATGTGGCACTACCCCAGCTGTACTAGCCTAGCTCTACTTAGGTCAGCAATCAACGGTAGGTACATGAGCGACACAACATTACCTATGAGAAGATAACCCCTCTAAGTAGTGTCATTAGGTAGGTCCGGTGTAACACTAGACTTGCTACTTAGACGAATTTTTGTTCTAGAATCCGACAAAGGTTTTCTTCGGCCATGACAGTCAGATAGAAACTCCATCAAAAGTATTCTCACTTGGAGGAACACCAAGGAAATCTACAACGAGCACCTCCTTATCAGACACCATAGTTTCAATGATGGCCAGCCCATCAATCAGAAGTCTTAAAATGATCGCAATGTGCCGAAGTGTCACGACCATCTCTCATATTGGGAGATGGAACCATGATTGAGTCCCCATCAATCCTAGTCTGTATAAACCAACATCGACTAGGATGTTGTGCATATGTGGGTGCATTGGCAGCGTCGAGTGCATATGAAAACTGCACTCCCTAGCTGTATCGTCCAACACAGACTGAGATATGTATCTATGTTGAAACACCATAAATGTTGGGTCTTGAGGACCTAGTCCTCCAGGTGCAACAAAAAAAGAAGATGATAGGCCAGCATCAAAAAACGAAGATGATCCCTGTCCTCGACCATCCCACGCTGGTCGTCCATGTCCTCGGTCACTTGTACTAGGTTCTTCATTTATAACGTCTTGCATAAATAAAATAATGTTCGTTAAATACTTGAGAACAAACATATTCTTTAAACGTCAAAAATTTACTACTTACTTGAGGCCTAGCACTGCCCGATCTCTTTCCCATCGTTCGCACCATATTCGCAATAATGACATTGCAAAGTATGATAGAAAATATTAGCCGAATAATGAATTAACAAATAAGACAGTGTATGACATACAACGAACACCAAAAATTAGGCTTTTAATTTTTTAACAACAACGAACACAAAACAACATGATTTTGATTTATTCATATGTGACATTAAACAAAAAGTTCATCACAATTATCACCTTCAAGGACAAAGCTAGAAACTTTTACCATGGGGAGGGGTGAGGGGGTATATAAATATTTCACCGTTATTGCAAATATTCCTATAAAACCCCCTACCTTTATATATTTCCCCCCTTTTAGCCCTGCAAAACCTTTATATATTTTCACCTTTTTTACCTTAATATATATTTTCACCCTTTTAGCCCCTACAAAGCCCCCTACTTTTCTATACACCCCCATCCCCCTCATTACCTTATTGCAAATATTCATCCGAGCTAAAGTAACTAACTCAATTTACTAATGCAAAGTCGAATAAGACCATATAATTAATCTATATTGTCGCCTCGGCAAAGACGCTAAGTGCTATATATATGCTGATTCACCAAATTCACGAGAGTTGTCCTATATGTACACTAATTTACCAAAGATGTGAAGCTAAGTGCCTAAGCAACATTGAGCCTTCAATCAAAGTTTAAGCATATTTTCAAGAACAAGTAAAATAACCATAACTAACAACATCAATCAAACATTAGGAGTTAGTAAATATTATTCATACTTCATTGGAGTTTCAAATTTGATGGACGGATTTTGAGTTTAGGAGAGTTGGAAGAATTTGAGATTCGAAGTTAAGGGAGAGAAAGCTGGGAGAGATGAAGTGAAGGGGAGAGAGGAGACTCGATTAGAGATTGAATAAGTGAAAATTACTGGAGATTTGGGAGAATTTTGGGGGGGCGCGCGGAGTTGAAGTTTGGGAAGAAGAAGAAGAAGAAATGAAGTAAAGTGAAGTGAAGAGAGAGAGAGAGAGAGAGAGAGTGGGGGAGCCCGGCCATTTAATAGCGGTTGGGTCCCACCTGTGACCATCGTTGGGAATATCGTCCAAAGTATAGTCGAGGCTGCTATTTTCATCAGCGACATTTTCCTAATTTTAATTTTTTTTTCCATAGAGCAATATATATTTTGAGGAATGACAAAATGTTTCAATATTATCGAGACAAGGTCGCTATTATCATCCACAACTTCATATATACTGTAGTCACTGGTGGAATAGTGGCAAAAAAAAATGTTTACAAGTGACCGCTATTTTTAGAGCATCTGTAGTCGTTTGCTAAATATGCATAATATGCATATTTTCGCAAAAATATTGCTGCAGTCGTTTGCTAAATATGCATATTTTGCATATTTTGGTACAGTAGATTGCTATAAATTAGAGCGGATATGAGAAGTATGCATAATTTAAAGGACGCAACTTTGAGTTCCGTCGCTCAAAAAAATATTATTTAAAAATCGCCAGACGTAACTCCGAGTTCCGTCGCTCCCAAAAAAAATTAATTTTTTACAATAAAAAAAAGTCGAAAAATACAACCCCTCGGACGCAACTTCATGTTGTGTCCCTCCACTTCCACACTTCTCGGACACAATCTCATGTTGTGTCTGTTGGGTTTTTTTTTTAAAAATAAAGTAAAATTGAATTATGCACTTAAAAAAAATATTTTATTTCCTTTGACGCAACTTCGAGTTCCGTTTGATCTGAGTTTTTTATTATTTTAAATTAAATTGATAAAAAATAACAAAATAGCCAAATGCTATATGTATTTATGCATAATTTAAATAATAACGAACGACTATGGATGCTAAGAGCATCCACAGTCGTTTTTCTCATTTGTTAAAAAATGGCAGCTACAGTAATAGCAAATAGGGATATTTGCTGCAGTGGTCGTTTGCTATATGTTTCTCATTTTTTAGAAAATAAGCGAGCGACGGTATATGTTATACCGTCTCATCGTTTAAAAATAAATTTAAAAAGTTAATTACTTATTAACTATTAAACTATATTAATTAAATAAATTAAATAATAAAATAATAACTAAACCTAATTAAAAACTAACTAAACCTATTTATATCCACCTAACTTGCCCACTAAACCTATTAAACTTTTTTACTTATCAGATTTGGTCAGCTGGTATAACATATACCGGCCGGTATATGTTATACCGTCTGACCTTTTTATTTATTTTTATTTTATTAGAATAAATCTGACCGTTGGATTGGAAAAAAAATTTAAAAAAACGAAAATAATATACGTGGGCCGGTATAACATATACCGGACGGTATATGTTATACAGTCCGACCCACTTTTAAAAAAAAATAAAAAATAATGAGACGGTATAACATATACCGGACGGTATATGTTGTACCGTTTTTCAAAATTTGAGAATCGCTATTCTATTTCTGATATATGAAAAACGAATATAGCAGATTTGCTAAAAAATGACAAAATAGAAAACCACTGCAGTGATCAATTTGCTATAAAATGGCAATTTATCAAATATAAGAAACGACTGTGGATGCTCTTCTAAGCTATATTCAAAAGATAGAAATTGCTGATGAGAATAGCAGCCTGACGTTATATTTGCTCAATCACTCATGAACATACTTTTTGAAAGTGTTTTAGTTTGGAAAATAATTTCAAAAAGCGGCGAAGTACGGGAAAAAATTCCGACAGGCGGGAGATCAGTTTTCGGTCGATTCCTTTATTCCCTAAAATCCATTTAATCACACGTACACCGCCTACGTGCCCTCCAAATCCACTCTAATCCCTTCAAAAGATCCAATCCTTAACCGGTTCCGCAGGCACACAATATCTCCTTCTTCTCTATTCCCTGGGTTTAAACAATCCAGAATTCAAGCCCTAAAACGAAATTTCCTTAATCAAAATCTCCCTTTTCTCAAAACCTAGGGTTTCTGTGATCGATTTCGAATCGCCATGGCTTCCCGTTCCGAGGTTGAGATAGCAGAGCTTGCGGAGCGACTCGCCCAACCTCGACTCAACAAAGACAATCTCGTCAAACTTCTAAAGGTGAGTATCGACTTATCGAAATCGAAGTTATTTCGCAGTGAAATTTGAAAGAGGGGTTATTGTTTAGTTAGGGCTTGTCGTTTTACTAATATATGTGGATTTGGAAGGTACTTGTGATTTTATTGGGTTTGGATTTTTGATAGTGGATAGGGTTTTGATTAGTATGAACCCGTATAGCGGATGGAGGGGATTTGTGCATTGATAACTTCTATTGGGTGGTAAGAATGACATGTGAGATATATACGCATTGGACACTAATTTAGTAATTTGAACGGTGCTTTTATCTTTACTACTTCCACATGGCACATTTTTACCGTCTTTGTGGTCATTTTGATTGAAAAATCAAATTCCGTTATTATGCCGAGAGAGTATAGGAGACTAAGGAGTGGTGATGAAGGGAGAAGGCACATGCAGTGCACGTGCTAACTATTTTGGTACAGCTATATTTATTTTCATGTGCACTGGATGGGGTTAACTTTTGCGTGTGTCATTTTTCTGAAGTGTAGAAAATCATTTGCCACTATTAAATATGGGCGTATGGTTGTATAAAGTATTGAAGGATGTTTCACGTTTTTAATAAAGGAGGACTTTACATACCTAAATGGGATTCACACACTCTGTGAGCAGGGTTACACATGAACTTTGGCTGAAATAGTAAAGATGTGGTTGCACACTTGATTTCGTAATTTTAGTATGTTGCGCTAATAATTGACGTCTATTTGAGAACTTGTTTATCAGTCGGCTAAGCCATCCGTTTGTCCTAATACACACTGGCGAACCATAGTATTCGTCTGCAGTTGGTGTATCATGTGCATTTCTAGTATTATGTCATACACTTGTACTCTTTGAGTATTTTTACGATTTCCTTTTTTGTGTTTTGGAGCTGCTTCAAACATTCATGTATGATTTTCTAGAAATCTTCAGTTGATAGTTAGTGCATTCTTAGTGTTTATGTGCTACTTCACATCTGATTGCAATTTATCACAGTTTTTAAGCCTACAATTTTCATATTTACTGAACTGGTTTTCAGTATTTAATGATTTCATTACTATTGTTTTTGACTAATTTATTTATTACGTGAATTATTTACAGCAAGCAGAGACTGCTTTGTCAAAGTTGGGCCAGTCTTCATCGTTAAAAGATGCAATAGGCTCCTTGAATAATTCTCTGGTTAAAAATAACATGTTTAACCATAAAGATAAAGAGGTTAGATTATTGGTTGCCGTATGCTTCACTGAAGCTCTTCGTATTTTGGCACCGCAACCACCTTTCAGTGATGAAGTATTTAAGGTAAATTATGTTCTATGTTCAACTACTTAAACCTTGTATGAGCTATATTATTCACCACAAAATTCGTTAAATTGGATTATCCATTTTAACGTCGTGTAAGATGACTGCTGCTTAAGTAGATTTTTGAGATATAACTTTAATTTTCTGACCTGTATATGCCTCATCCAATTTGCAGGATATATTTAGGCTTATTATCACTATATTTGAGGATCTTGCTGATAAGGACAGCCCATATTTCACTAGGAGGTCAAAAATATTGGAGACTGTTGCTGCTCTCAAGTGTTGTGTGATTATGCTGGACATAGGTTGTGAAGATTTAGTTTTGAAAATGTTCGAAGTTTTTTTCAGTGTTGTCAGGTAAGGTTTCCTTTGCTTTGACCTTTTTCTTTTTGGCGCTTCTACTTGTCTACATATTTTATTTGAATTGATATGACATATATATTAGTACATTTTAAACAGCTTTCTGTAGATTGGCTTTTGCAATAGAGCTAATATGGAAACTAGCAGGAAGGATTAATGCAGCAAAGAGAAATAGGTCATAGGTGCAGACTAAATTGGTCTTGTTGAGAAAGCATATGGTAGTTCTTAGATGTTAGATGAAAGAGATGACCCTTAACAAAGCTCGATATAGAAGGATTTACAGGGCCAACCCTAAAACATAGGATAAAGGCGTTGACGTTGTTTGTGTACAGAGATAGTTCTCTTGACGCATTCGAGCTAATTGTATATCTTATTAAACGCCAGTCTCTAAGTTTAAGCATCAGTGAAGTCAAGCCTTTACAACAAAAAAGCAAAAAAAAAAAAGAATCATCAGATACATAAAGTATAGCTTCTTCTTATTGTCTTTTTACATTTTTTACGGTGGTATACCCCAACGTATGAGATGATGCATGCCCTAGGTAGGAATAATATTGACCTGTTATCGACATTTTTGTTTGATATTGTCTGTGTTCCATTTGTTGATGTCTGTATCTTTCCTTCAGTTATGGTAACGTTGTTACTTTATCTGATATATTTATTTATCTGTTGTTTTCAATATGTTTACTGTTAATTTAGATGCTTGAAGATTATATGTGGGGTATGCCATGTAAATGATATAGTAAGACCTTTTTTTTCTTTGTCGGGAATAATGCTGTAGCCGCATAGCCACTCACAGACCCACACTTTAACCCAAATATATATTAATTGGAGATTTTTTGGTGCAAGTGGGATTCTAACTCCCGACCTCTTGTTCATGAGCGAAGCGAAGATGCTTACCCGTGGACCACACGACATTATAAGACAGCTACAAGAAGCTACATTTTATTTATTTATTTATTTTTGAGTTGATAACACTGATTCAGTGATGCTTATATGTGAAGACTGAATACAAGTTATAGAGATCAGCAAATAAAACACAGAATGTTTCAAAAATTGTGGAGAACGTGCCAATATTATCTGTCACTGTTTCAACAGGTTCTAGAAGTTCTTTCTGTTGACTGGAAAAACCAAATATGATGCACACCATAAGCAGTGGAGATATAAGGGAGAAGAGAAATTGTACAGTGAGCTTTAGTTCTCTGTTTGACTGGAATATCTTATATATTCTCTATTAAGCATGTAATTTTTTAAACTGGGAATACCAAATTAGTTGAATATTCTGGTTTCATTAAATGGGAAGCTACAAAATCTTCATAAAGTGCAATTATGGTCCTTATCCATCTCGAAAATAGTGAGCCTGACTGATTTGCATACCTACCTGTGAAAAGTTTTTTCTAAAGAATGGCCTAACTGAAAAGTTGAGAGACGTCTACTGGTTGGAGACCTTTTCTTTTCTTTTCCAATTGGTTGCAAAAGAATGTATGGTATCTTTAGAATTTAAATGGAAACTCCAGGTTAGGCGATGGCTAATCTTTTTGTATATGGCTTCATCCATGATGCCGCTCTTCTTAAGGCATCGACTTTTCGAGTATTAATTATGTTCCTAACCGGCACACTTACTGACCTTCAATCTACATGTTTAAACCATCTTAGAAGATTCCTTATTACCCTATCTTAATTGAAGTTACTTCTAGCTTCTTTGTCTTCTTTTTTCTTTTTGATAATATGGATAGAGCCTAAAAGGCTCCAGCCACAGTATATATATATAGAGAGAGAGAGAGAGAGAGAGGGAGAGAGAGAGAGATAAGTACCTAATACAAAAAACTAACTAGGTGTCTTGCAAAAAAATAACCCTAGTAAAACATCCAAGTAAAAGGGCATATCCAGTACAAACAAAATAAAAACATTCAAAAAAATAGCATAAGAGACTCCATTGCTTCTTCAGAGATCACTTGAAAGCTGCTGCAACAACTCCAAAAACTATTACATCTGCAAAGTGGGATAGAAAACTACAAACTGGAAGTGGCAAATATGATAGAATCCTCAATCCTCATAGTAATCACATCTGCAATAAAACATCTATAGAATATGAGAGAAAACAAACAAAATCAGGATATATGATGAAGACCTTGTTGGATCATTAACACCACCACTGCATCTAGTTCATCCAATTTTAGCATCTCTCTTTTCTCACTAGGAAGAATCTTAGACCAAAAATAAATGAAATACATAAAGTCCTCAATAATTTCATCAATAGGATGAAATTTATTGGTCAAAATTTTACTGTTTTTTTCAGTCCAGATAATCCAAATTAAAGCCATCATAGCTAAATCCCAAGTCAAGCAAATTGAACACTTAATTCTTCTTTTCCTCCAAGTACTCCACCAAGAAGTCATAGTGCCATTTTCCCTTTAATATTCTATGCACGTTTACAAATAAACCAAATAGGTTGGTTATAGGGACAATGGATGAATATATGACTAGCAGTTTCTTCATGAGAATGACAAAAAATACACTTTTGACCATGAGCAAGATTTCTCTTATTAATATTATCCACAGTCAATAATTTATTGTGAACTGCTAACCAAACAAGAATTCTTGCTTTCAAAGGAGCAATATTCTGCCAAATGTGTTTATAAAAGGGTGAAATAACATCTCCACAATTAAGAATAGTGTAAAATGATTTTACATTATAAGTACCAGTGTTAGACCATTTTCATCTAACATCATCCCTAGCTTGCCACTATTAAGAACCTAACAAGAAAACAATCTAATGTAATCTTAGTGTTGCTCCATAGAAAAGTTTCTTCTAAAAGGAATTTGCCAGTCTCTGGTTATTATGAAAATATAATAAGGAAGCAATAATACCATTTGGATTAGAGGCCAAAGTGAATAAAGAAGGAAATAAGTCAAAAATCTTATTATTGCCAATCCAAAAATTAGTCCAAAACCTTACAGTAGAATCATCACCACATGTTTTCTGTAAACGACATTTAAAAGGTTCAAACGCATTCCAAACACCCTTCCAAAATGAAGAGGCTTGGATAAAAGGCTTGGTGTGCAAATCCTAAATTTTATTCCTTCTATGATACATGCTTTTAACAAATCTAATCCAAGCAAGGTCATCCTGATTAAGAACCTTCATGTTGAGTTATAGTATAAAGAAAGAAAAGAATACTTTATTGGATAATTATAATTGAATACAATTCCTCATATATAGGAGAGTAAAAAGAGTAAACTTAATTTATTTCCGATATGGGATAAAACTAAGTCTACTTTAACACCTCCCCTCAAGCTGGTGCGTCGATATTGTCGAAGCCAAGCTTGCTCAAGAAGGTTTGAAAAAGTTTGGAAGGTAGTGCTTTAGTTAGGATATCATCAAGTTGTTCACCAGACTTGAGTCACTGGACATATAAGAATGAAATCACATTCTTCTCCTATTCACCATGAACAAAGTGACAATCAACTTTGAATGTTTTGCGCGCTCATGAAACACTGGATTCCTGGAACAGGAGATAACATTGGATTGCTAAGTCTCGAAGAAGAGATTTCAACCATAAAACTTCAGAGACCAAATGCCCAATGACTTGGTATTCAGACTCTGCATTTGATTTTGCTACAACGAGCTGCTGCTTACTTTTTCAAGATACCAGGTTTCCTCCATAGAATACAATGTACCCACTAGTCGAGTGCCTATCATCAATCGATCCTATCTTGTTAGCATCAGAATAACCTCGTAGAGAAAGAAAATCACCAGGCTTGAAGAGAAGTTGATGAGGACATCTTTCCTGTTTAGTTTATTTCAGTACCTTTTTTATTTCTGGCAATTATAGCCATATGTAATCTTTTTGTAATTTTTAGATTTTGAGAATATTTTGGAGATGTGTTTCAAGATGTAATTGAGCCTATTTAAAGGCCTTGAGATTAATGAGAAAGTATGCCATTACTGATAAAAATAATCTGTGTTGAGTTTTGCTCTTCCTCATTCTCTTTTGTGTGATACAACTGAGATCCAAATTAGGGTCTGTGATAAATCCTAATCAATTTTAGAGTTAGTGATTAACTCTAAAACCTACCCCAAATTAAAAATCTCCCAATGCAAATCTCTAACCCTAATTTTCCCAAATCCCCAAAACAAAAACAAAACCCTAATCTCAAAACCCTTCAGCCGCCTCTCCTTCCCTTCCCGATCCCCACCAAACCAAACCTAGCCTTCATCTTCTTCTTCCCCAATCCCGCCACCACTACCCTTCTTCTTCTCCCGTCCTTCGTTTTCCCTAACCCTCCAAACTCCTAACCCGATCTCCACAAGAACCCACTCCCCACTACTCACGAATCCCACACCCGACTTCGCCACCCCTCCAACACCCCTCGACTACCGGCGACCACCCTCCCAGCGCCGCCGCCGCCCAACAATAGCAGCCAGTGCGCCATCGCCGATCTCCCACGGCGTCGCTCTGGGCCCTTCGACGCTTGGTTCCCTGCTCCCCTTCCGCGACCACCCAGTCACCCCTGTCCTTCAACAGCAGCGCGCCCCAGCCGAATCCCCTACTCCGTTCTCGTTCAGCCAGAGTAGCACAGCCAGATCCAACAACCTGTTCTTCCAACAGTAGCCGCTTCGATTGTTGCAATTGTTCTTCACATTCGGTATAATCTTTTCATTATTAAGTATTTGTGTTTTACTGCCATATTATCTAGCATATTATCTGATTTGCCTGTCGACCACAAAATACTGAGATTGAGTGATCCACGTGCTAGATTAGAGTACGAATCGGTATTGCACTTTTTACTTGCTAAAACACGTAGAGATTTACTTATTGATTATAAGGTTGAATTATTAATTGGGACTGTTACATTTGATTCAATTCTTGAAAACCCATCAAACTTGTTAACTGTTAACAATTTCCAACTTAAATCTGCACTTTCATGTTGGTAAAATTAACCCATTAAAATTCTTGGAAATTCTCTATTTTAGGGTTGGTTTTACATCATTTTGGTATCAGAGCGAAGGTTCTTAAAACCTTAGTTCTTGCATCGTAGGCATCATTTTTGCATTCATTTAGTATAGTGTAGTCTTTTATTTTATTTTATTTTATTTTTATTTTAGTTTAGTTTAGTTCAGAATCATTTTAAAAAAAAGGACACACCCCATAGTTTCCACTTTTGGTGAATGCGTCTTCGCAGCACCATCACAGACCCTGAAGAACCTTTCCTAGCCCTTCCCAATCACCCAATTAGGAACTCTAGACTTCCCAGACCTGAAATGGACAACCCTGATATCTCCGCTACCCTAGCTGCCATCCAAGCAACTCTTGCCAATATCAATCAGAGGCTTGAGAAAGTGGAGCTAAATCAAACCATTGTCCCTGAGCTTCATGGCCATCGTCAGATCCCTCAAGGGAATGTTCATGACGATCGACGTCAAGAACGTGACCCCGACGAACATTATAAAAAGAACGTTAAGGCTGACGTTCCCCAGTTTGAAGGCCACATGGAACCCCAAGCTTACCTCGATTGGATCCGTGCCATGGACCACTACTTTGTGTGGTTCGACATGAGCGAAGCCCTTAAAGTTAAATTTGCCACCATGAAATTAACGGGTAAAGCTCAACAACATTGGACCAATCTTGAACATGCCCGCAGAGGCCGGGGCCTGGCACCCATAGCCACTTGGGAGGCCATGAAAGAGAAGCTCACTGAGAGGTATGTACCGTTATCGTTCCACACCCGATTGCTAGACTCGTGGAACCAATTGTATCAAGGAAGTAAATCCACACAAGAATATGTTGATAAATTCGATGACTTCCTTATTTGGTGCAATGCGTTAGGTAAAGAGAGTGAAGAACAAACTCTCTCTAGGTTCAGAGTTGGACGACGAGCTGACCTTAGGAACGAGCTAATCTATAGAAACGTGGACTCAATAGCGGCAGCCTACGCCCTAGTCCTCGACATGGATTCCCTTAAAGCTAGTTCCCATTACAAGTCCAGCGATTTGATGGATCATTCCTCTAGAATGAATCCTCCTGACCTCTCTAGACCTGAGCACTCCTCTCCTCAGTACCCTAACAAGTCTTACCCCAGCAAATCTAATTCACATTTTAATTCACATAGAGATGAACATAAGGGTAAGAACACTGAAAGAGATTACAGTAAGATTGACCCTCTCACTAAGCGCTATAAATGTAAGGGATACGGTCATGTTGCTGGCAACTGTCCTAGTCCAAGTAGGATTAATATAGTAGAGGGTGCTGCAGTCATCGCTGATGAGCCCGCCAATGAGTTTACCTATGAACCTAATATAAGTGATGACTTTGATGAAAAAGAGGATGACCAGTCTCTCAATTGTATTCAGCCTATCCAGTCACCTCTATTGAGTATACCTGAGACACCCATTTCTTCCCAAGTCACTTGGCAACCCATAGATTTTACTCATGTATTAGAACATCACAAAGTCACAGAGTCTGCACCCACATTTGCATATAACATTCATGACCTGCATAGAGAAATTTCCAAGGAACTTAATGAGAATAATTTTAACTACAAGTTAATAGCAGATACTAGAAGGAAATTTATAACTTTTGATATTGGTGACGAAGTGATGGTTCGGATTCATCCGGAACGGTTTCCTGTTGTACCCGTTAAGAACTTGAACATACGTGCTGCAGGCCCATTTAAGATTCTACATACAATCAATGATAATACCTATGTCGTTGACCTTCCTGAAGGTTTTGGCATAAGTAAGATTTTCAATATTGAGGATCTAGTACTTTATGAAGGCTCAGAATTCCACCCTAGAAATTTTCTTATAGATGATCCTACCCTGCAGCCTAATGGTGAGATTCCCCCATTACCTCCACTACCAGATATTACTTATCGACAGAAGAATTGGATAATATTTTAGATGATCAGATAATCTTTACTAGAGATGGTGGTATGCACAAGTATTTGGTAAGGTGGAAAAATAAGCCGAAGTCGGATGACACTTGCAGTGATCGTGAGGGGCTCCCGCAACTGGATCCAGATCTTTTGGAGCACCATGGCAGGATCACTGGTTTTGACTCGACTGGGTCGAGCTCTCTCCCACCCGGAGAGAATGATGAGGACATCTTTCCTGTTTAGTTTATTTCAGTACCTTTTTTATTTCTGGCAATTATAGCCATATGTAATTTTTTTGTAATTTTTAGATTTTGAGAATATTTTGGAGATGTGTTTCAAGATGTAATTGAGCCTATTTAAAGGCCTTGAGATTAATGAGAAAGTATGCCATTACTGATAAAAATAATCTGTGTTGAGTTTTGCTCTTCCTCATTCTCTTTTGTGTGATACAACTGAGATCCAAATTAGGGTCTGTGATAACCCATTAAAATTCTTGAAAATTCTCTATTTTAGGGTTGGTTTTACATCAGAAGTCCTTGCACTGGGGCTTTCTTAAGATAGCAAGGAATGCTAACAACTGCTTTCCAATGAGTGATGGTCGGTGCATGCATAAACTAACTGACTTGACCAACTGCATTGATAATATCTGGTCTAGTCATCGAGATATATATGAGTTTGCCAACCAACCTGCAATATCATCCTGAATCCAAGAACAATGCATCATTGGAGAAGGACAGCTTAATATTGGGACCATAGGTGTGTCCTATGAAAGGACGAGTACTCAAAAATAGGCCCCGTACTCGTACCGGGTGCGTACCCAACCCGGGTTCGCCCAGATACGCTCCATATACGTACCTGGTGTGTATCCGGGCCTTTTAAAAAATTAAATTTAATGGTTGGGTGCGCGTTTGGGTGCGTTCGGGTGCACCATGGGTGCGCTCGGGTGCGCCTTTTCTGTTTAAAAAAAAACAAAATGCCCCACCTTTCCCCAAACCCTAATCACAACTCATTTCCAAACGTAGCCTCTCTTTCTCTCTTTCTCCAAACGTAATCGTTCTCTCTCTCCCCTCCTAGTCGGCGACTCTCTCTCTCCCCCAAGCCCCAATTGACTAGTCTCAATTCCCCAAGCCCCCACTGTAGTTGACGATGACCACTCTCTCTCTCTCCCAAGCTGCCTCATTCTCTCCCCCTGAGGTGCTAGATCTTTCTCACAAGCTGCGAGATTTTTCCTTTCTACCGCTGTCGCCGTGCGCCTCTCTCTCTACCATCGTCGCCGTGCGCCTCTCTCTCTACCGCCGTCGCAGTGCGCCTCCTTTTTCTCTACCACAGTACCACTGTCGTCGTGCTCCACATCATCTCTCTCCCAAGGTTTGATTTTGTTCTTCAATCTTCACTTCCTGTATACAAATTAGATGAGAAATTGAGAATAAATTAGATTGAGCAGTATGAAATATTGATTCAATGTAATAGTTCACTACTTCACTGTTAATTGAAGTGTTAATTTCACTGTTAATAGTTCACTGTTAATAGTTCAGTCTTCAATGTTATTTTAGTGTTAATAGTTAGTTTTTAGTGTTAATTCTAATTGTTAGAGTTAATATTTAATAGTTAGTTCACTGTCTATTTCACTGTTGTTGGACATTCTAATTCTAATTGTTAGTTGTTACAGCTGATTTTGGTGTGGGAGCAAACAAATGAATTTGTGGATTCTTTTGGAAATGGTAAAAGCAAACCTGTTGACTTTCACCGGCGTTTCACTAGTTTCTTGCTGCTGTCGTTGACCTCCAAAAAGTGCGATACACCGGGATGGATCCCGACGACGCACTCTTCGACGCTCTTGTCAGTAATCACAAAGATTATGAAAGTTTTATGTGGATAAAGATTGATTACCTTCTTATGGTGGGGGGAGGTTTATAGTCGCCTTAGGGATCCGTTTCGAGATAAGAACAAATCTCTACTTTTCGGTGTGGATAGATAGAAGTGGTTAAAACCACCTTTTAGGGATAATTACGAATCTGAACCCTTTATCCTTCTGAACTAGTTTGTAACGGGTTGTGACCCGTATCCAGTAGGACAGATCCATTTATGGGTTATTGGGCTTTGAAAAAAGACCTAGTTCCCATTTCAGACCCGTTTGTAGGTGAAATTACCGGTTTAGCCCTAAGAGCTTTAAGATTCATGCCCGATTTGAACGGTCCCGATTTGGTTCTATTTTTAGCCATATCACAGCCCCCCCACTCTTGGAGACTGAATTTTACAGTCTTTGAGTAGTTTTGTCCATTTTCAATGGCTAATAGAATTTATCAGAGTTCTCGGGAGAGTTTGGATCTTGCTCGAGGTGTAACGGTGTTATTTTGAGCTTGTACATTGCCCAAAATTATTCTCAGATTTTTCTGGATTTTTTGTGATTTTTCCATGTTTTTTGAATTTTTAATCACTTTTTTGAATTTTTTATTCAATTTCCGAATTAAATAATTAATTATCGAAAAATTTAATTAATTATTCTAATTTAATAATAATTATTTTCAGAATTTAAAATTACTTTTTCGAATTAATAATTATTTTTAGAATTTTTAATTATTTTTTTTGATTTTTAATTAATTTTTCAGATTTTTAAATAATTAATTCGATTAAATAAATAAATAAATTAAATTAAATAAATACATGATGACGTGGCGCAATACTGTGCGCTAAGCAGTTAAAATTCCCAATTAATCGCTAATCGGAGGCTAAGCGATTATTTTTTTAACGATTTATTATATTTTAATAGTTAGTGATTTAATCGGGAATAATCGGCTGATTAGTGGTTAATCGGCCGATTAGCCGATTAAATCTCCTCCTGTAATTTTCATGCTCGTTTGCATTATTTGGGCTCAATTCGGCCCAAATCCAAAATCCAAATTCAAAATTCAAACCTCTTTTGGTCCTCGTGCAAACCCAAACCCGGTATATTGTCGCTCTCTTCTTCCTCGTGCAAATCCAAACTCAAACTGATTATCTTCAAACCCAAACCCAAACTGATTCTCTTCTTCTTCGAGCAAACCTAAACCCGACCGCCAATGCTACCCCTATACCGTCACATACTTGACCCGGCCTGCATGTGCACCTCTTCTTGTTGCTCGCACTGCTCCTCTCCGATTGTTTTTGATTGATGGAACCGACCAGCAAACCGGACCAGACCCACATTCAGAATTCAAGCTCAGCTCAAACTAAGTACTCTTTTTTTTCTCTATAACTATATGTTCTCATAATAGTTTTATGTTAGGTTTTAGGGTTGCTATATAATGAGGATATATATCTTTTTATTAATTATATAAATAACGATTTTTCCGATTTAATCCCTGATTACTTTTCGATTAACCGATTACTCACTAATCGCCTCCAGACCGATTAGTTCCAAAAACAGATTTTAAATGCCTTGCCTGTGCGTTTATCACAATCAGGGAGCGTGCATCGCAAAGCGGCAGTTTTCCCCCATTTTTTGTTCGGAAACTTCTCTGTTCGACGCGTTCGATGGAAACGTTCGCCGTGTTGACACGTGGCGGTCAACGCACCTATTGATTTTATTTCTTTTTAAATTTTTTTTTACCTTCGTCTTCGACTTCTTTGTTCGATCTTACGCCTTTGACGTCGTCTTTGTGGGAGACGAAGCTCGACGGAAGCGGCGGAGGTGGAGCTTGGCGAGGGGAGGAGTCTGGTCGAGGAGCTCGCGACGTGGAGGTGGAGCTTCGACAGCGAGGTGGAGCTCGTCGAACGGGGAGTGACGAGCACTGTGAGTTTGTCGAGCATGGCGAAGGTGGCGCTGGATCTTGAAGTGGGTTTTTGGCGAACGTGGTGAGGAGTTTGGAGCTCGTCGATGTGCTGTTCGACGCATTCAGTGATGAGCGAGCTTGAGCTCCGCGGAGCTTGCAGTCGAAGGGGATCGACTGTAGGGGGAGCTTGACATGTTGGCGGTAGAGCTTGTCGAACGTGAAGCTCGGGGGAGTTGGGCGAGCGCGGCGAACGAAGATGAGGTGGAGGATGACGATGAGATGTTCGACGGGGCGTTCGACAGTGGGATGGCTCGACGGTGGTCTCGGGGAACGGTTGAGCTCGATGGTTCGGTGAGGGGAGCTCGCGAACGGGGGAGCTCGACGAAGCCATGGGAGAGAAGCTCGAGCTTCAACGGAGCTTGGAGTTGGAGGAGCGCTCGAGCTAGCCATGGCGGGAGGCGAGCATGGCGAACGAGGAGATGTTCGGCGAAGTTGGGTTTTTTCCTTTTCATTTTTTTGGCAGGAACTCGCTTTCAGGAGGAATAAAGGAGAGGTTACGGATGTGGGTCTTAACGGGTGCGAACCTGAACTGTTAACCCTTACTCTTTCCTTTTTATTCGTTTGTTTGTTTGGCGAATATTATCCGTCAATCTTGATTTGAGCGCAGATTTTGAGGTAGTTTTCTCTTATTTTTCGTTCGGATCTGCATCTGTTCGGCGCGTGTTGGCGATCGTGGCGAACGATAGGCGAGCGACATGTGGCTCTTAAGCCGTTGGCTGGTCATCAGTGTTTTGCCCATTTTTCGTTCGGAAACACGTCTGTTCGGCGCGTGCTGGCGAACGATAGGAGAGCGACACGTGGCTCTTAAGCCGTTGACTGGTCAACAGTGTTTTGCCCATTTTCGTTCGTAAACACGTCTGTTCGATGCGTGCTGGCGAACGTAGCGAACGGGCGAGCGATAAGTGGCTCTTTAGCCGTTGACTGGTCAACAGTATTTTGCCCATTTTCGTTCGGAAATACGTCTGTTCGGCGCGTGCTGGCGAACGATAGGAGAGCGACATGTGGCTCTTAAGCCGTTGACTGGTCAACAGTGTTTTGCCCATTTTCGTTCGTAAACACGTCTGTTCGATGCGTGCTGGCGAACGTAGCGAACGGTAGGCGAGCGATAAGTGGCTCTTTAGCCGTTGACTGGTCAACAGTATTTTGCCCATTTTCGTTCGGAAATACGTCTGTTCGGCGCGTGCTGGTGGACGTGGCGAACGATAGGCGAGCGACACGTGGCTCTTAAGCCGTTGACTGGTCCAAATTGTTTTGCCCATTTTTCGTTCAGAAATACGTCTGTTCGGCGCGTGCTGGCGAACGTGGCGAACGATAGACACTGTCTGGTGAACGGTTGAGTTGAGCTTTGTATGACTCTTGGGAAGATCCATTCTTGGAGGTGGGTTTGAGGAGCAACTCTAGGGGAGAGTTGAGTTTCGAACCTGTTGAGAAGGTCGCTCGGGAGGCGAGCGAAGTGAAGAGCATCACTAGGCTCTAGGAGAGAGCCATTTGGGAGACAAGTTTGAGGAGCAACTCTCTAGGAGAGAGTTGTGTTCCGAACTCGTTGAGAAGAGGTCCGCTCTGGAGGCGAGCAGAGCGGAGAGCTTGGCTCTAGGAGAGAGCCGTTTGGGGGACGAGCTTGAGGAGCAACTCTAAGGGAGAGTTGTGCTCCGAACTCGTTGAGAAGAGGTTCGCTCTGGAGGCGAGCAGAGCGGAGAGCTTGGCTTTAGGAGAGAGCCGTTTGGGGGACGAGTTTGAGGAGCAACTCTAGGGGAGTAGTCGTGCTCCGAACTCATTGAGAAGAGGTCTGCTCTGGAGGCGAGCGGAGCGAAGAGCTCGGCTCTAGGAGAGAGCCGTTTGGGAGACAAGTTTGAGGAGCAACTCTTGGGGAGAGTTTTAGCTCTGAACTTGTTGGGAAGAGGTTTAACGAGTTGTAGGAGAAATTCCGAATGGTGAGTTGCCCTGTATTTGCTTGTTTGCAAGCGGCTAAGGCAATGTCGAACCAAGTGTTGGATTCCGAACTCGTTGTTAAGAGTGTTAATGAGTTGTAGGAGCAATTCTGAATGGTGAGCTGTCCCTGCACTTGCTTGTTTGCAAGCCGCTAAGGCAACGTCGAACCAAGTGTTGGACTCCAAACTTGTCTTTTGAGCTTAGCAAGTTGTGGGAGCAGCTCTGTAGGATAAGCTGGGCTCTGAACTTACCGTTTGACGAGTCGTAGGCGTGACTCAGAGAGATAGAAGTGAGGCAAGTGCAATAATTTTCAATAGAAAAAAAGCTGGGTTTTATTGAGATGAACTAAGTGGCCGCTTCAATTGGGCGAGCCATTATTACATGCTTCTTGACCGTGTTACAAGCATCGGCCTTATTGAAAACTGAAAACCTATTTCTACGATAGGGTGAGGGCCTCTTGGGAGGAGTTTGGTTCTCCCCCCATTGGACCTCCATGGATCAGGTGGAGGATGGCCCCAGGTTCAGAATCTTGGAATCGGCGGAGCTCTTTGTTCGCTTGTAGGCTCCTCGGGGTGGAGGACCGGCCCCGTATTTTCGGACGAACTTGGCCAGGTGTCCCCGCTGTATGAGTTCTTCGATCTCCTCTTTAAGAGCTCGACAATCATCCGTGTCGTGGCCGTGGTCCCTGTGAAAGCGGTACCATTTATCCCTGTTTCTTTTCTTGCCTGAGGTATTCATTTTAGGGGGAGCGCGGAGTAGCCCTTCCTTGTTCACTTCCATAAGAACCGATGATATACTAGCATTGAAGGGCTGAACTTCTCAAAACGAGGAGCTGGGCAGCGTTGGTCATTGTCGTCCTTCTGGAATTTCTCGGACCCTTCTTTGCTCGTATTCCTCCGTTTGTTCCGGTAAGATGGTTCCTTAAGATTGGGGGGTTGAGACCCTCGTCCACTCGAATGTACTTCTCACTCCTAAGCAGGAGTTCTGAGAAGTTTCGAGGAGGCTTCTTGGCAAGGGACGCCTTGAGGTTGACATTAGTGACGTTGTGCCCGAATGCCGCAAAGGCTACAGATTGGTTGAGGGAGGCAATAGATCGGATTTTGGTGGTGAAGCGCCGAACGTAATCTCTTAGACGTTCACCCTTTCTTTGGTTGAGGGTCACAAAGACACTTGTTTTCTCGGTCCGACGGCTACTTACGAAATGAGTTAGGAAGAGCCCTTTGAACTGATCAAAAGAGAATATGGAGGCCGGGGCAAGTCGAGAGTACCATTCTCTCGCAGGCCCCTTCAGCGTGGCAGGGAAAGTTTTGTAAAGGAGCGCATCTGAAAAAACTTGTGGATCATCATGAGAGATTTAAAACTCTCGATGTGGTCGGCGGGGTCCGACTCCCCGTTGTATGACTCAAAGTTAGGGGGACTTGAAGTTTTGCGGGACCGGGGTTTCCATGATGGCTCGAGAGAACGGGGGCCTGCTCGGACGGAAATTCCTTGCCCGTTGTTCCTCTTTTTTGTCAAGTCGGCCAAGGCGCCTCTCCATCTCGTGGAAACGGCGGTAGACCGAGTCTTCCCTTCGATCACATCCTGCCGAGCCCCTAGACTCTTTCTCATGCGAAAGGGGACTAGGAGTGCAGTGGTAATGGCTTGGGTCAGGTTGAGGATTAGGTGCCCGTTGCTCGTGGTTGGGAGCGACGTTGAGGGCCCGTAGAACGGCCTCTTGAAAATCTTGGAACTCCGCCCTTGTGACTGATGCCTCTCCAGCTTGGCGGTCCCTATGTGTGGCTCGGTTTACTGGAGTATGACTTCTCCGCCGATGGCGTTGAGGGGACTCTTCGCCTCCTCGGGGGAGGGGATCTTCTGGTCCTCGGTTTGCGGGGGTCCGGACTCTTGAGACCCCTAGGTGGTCAGGTTGATGGACTCCCCCAAGGGCCTTGCCATCCATTCAGGCAAGTTCGGAGGTCGACCCCCTTTTGGCGGTTGACAATCACTTGACGGAGATCCCGCTCGGGAGGGCTTTGAGAAGCGATAGAGTCAACTGAAGGATTGGAAACCGCGACATGGTCATGAGGAGGATGTTGCTTTGGACGACTCCGACGGGAGCCCCCCTGGGCAGCCCTCCGAGACCCTGGAGGGGCCTATTGAGGAGGAGCCTGTTGAAGAACATCTTGAACTGGAGGAGGAAGAGTGGTTCTTCGGATGGAGACCGCTGCCTTCCCCTTCTGTTTTGGATGCATGGCTTGAAACTACTCTCGCTGATGAAGTTAGGTTGGATTGCTTTTTCGCTTCCCACAGACGGTGCCAATCTGTTGCTGATTTTGGTGGGAGAAAACAGATGAATTTGTAGTTTCTTTTGGAAACAGTAAAAGCAAATCTGTTGACTTTCACCGGCGTTTTGACTGGTTTCTTGCCGCTGCCGTTGACCTGCAAAATATGCAATGCACCGGGATGGATCTTGGCGACGCACTCCCCGACGCTCTTGTCAGTAATCACGAAGATTATGAAAGAGCTTTATGTGGAAAAAGATTGATTACCTTCTTATGGTGGGGGGAGAGGGGTTTTTATAGTCGCCTTAGGGATCCGTTTCGAGATAAGAACAAATCTCTACTTTCTGGTGTGGATGGATAGAAGTGGTTAAAACCACCTCTTAAGGATAATTACGAATCTGAACCCTTCTTTATCCTTCCGAACTGGTTTGTAATGGGTTGGGACTCGTACCCAGTAGGACAGATCCGTTTATGGGTTATTGAGTTTTGAAGAAAGATCCAGTACTCATTTCAGACCCATTTGTAGGTGAAATTACCGTTTTACCCTTGAGAGCTTTAAGATTCGTGCCCGATTTGAACGGCCCCGATTGGGTTCTTTTTTTAGCCATATCATTAGTGTTAATAGTTAACAATTAATGTTAATAGTTCATTGTTATTTTAGTGTTAATAGTTAGTTTTTAGTTTTTAGTGTTAGTTTTTAGTGTTAAATGTTTAGTGAGTTAATAGTTCACTAACAATTACTCAATTACATTCTAATTGTTAGTTTTTAGTTTTAAATTGTAATACTTTTAAATTTGCATTATAGATTTTCTTTGAGAATGACTTTTGTGGGTGCGAGTAATACACCTCCTAATTAGGAAGATCCTAACAAAATATGTCACAAAGTTAGGAAAGGAGCCGGATGGGGGTGGAAATGTGAGGTGGGAATGCAGTTTTTGTAAAAAGAGTTAGTATTTCATACACAAGGGTTAGAGGTCATTTGTTAAAGATACAAGGGCACGGAATCGGTGTATGCAATAAGGTTAAGATGAATGAGCTTGTTGAAATGCAAAATGCGGACGAACAATCGAAGGTTAGGATAGCTCAAAAAGCTCCAAAGAGAGTGCCATTGCCATCGTCATCTTCTAGTGGTTCGGTGAGTGCCTCTAATATGTTTGTTTCCAGTAGCTTAGATTTGAAGAGGAGAAAGACAAATATTAGTGGCCCAAGTAGTGCAATGGGAAAGGCCTTTAACAATGCGTCTCGAGATCAATTGCATGGAGAAATTGCACGAATGTTTTATATGGGAGGGTTGCCATTTTACCTAGCATATGCCCTCCTTCCGTAACGGCGATTAAATTGATAAGCGGCCTCCTTTGTGACTCACTCCATTCATCACTAACAATGCTCACTCCTTTCTCCTTCCACGTGTCTCTAATCGGTTGCAACAACCTCTCAGCTGTCTAATCCGATCGGCCAGAGAATGGAACTCGTACGAGCTTACTCATTTCGGGGATGGGACTTAGCGATCGGCGTACTCATTCTTTCTATACGAGACCAGACATTTCCTCACTGGCCTGCCAGCTCAGTGCCTGTACCTGCTATCGTTTACCCTCCCATTTTTTTTATTCCTATCTGTATCGAAACAAAGGAAAAAAATAATGCCTAAACTCTAAACTAAAGTAAAAATAGAAGAGCTAATCAGTTAAAACATTAGCTCTCTCTCTTTGTAAGAGAGTTGTCAACATATTGTACCCCGGTGGAATATAACCTGCAAGTGCATTGTTGGCGGCAAGGCAAAAGTATACGAACTCGCATAGTATGGATTCCTTGCTAGGTTAAATGACAACCCTCCCGTATAAAATATTCGTGCAATTTCTCCCTGCAATTGATCTCGGGCCGCATTGTTAAAGGCCTTCCCGATTGCACTACTTGGGCCACTAATATTTGTCTTTCTCCTCTTCAAATCTAAGCTACCGGAAACAAACATATTAGAGGCTCTCACCGAACCACTAGAAGATGACAGTGGCAATGACACTGTTTGGAGCCTTTTGAGCTGTTTTAACCTTCGATTGTTCGTCCACATTTTGCATTTCAACAAGCCCATTCATCTTAACCTTATTGCATGCACAGATTCCGTGCCCTTGTATCTTTAACAAATGACCTCTAACCCTTGTGTATGAACTACTATAACTCTTTACAAAAACCGCATTTCCACCTCACATTTCCACCCCACCCGACTCCTTTCCTAACTTTGTGATATATTTCCATAAAGGGTTGTTGGGATCTTCCTCATTAGGAGTTGTATTACTTGCACCCATAGAAGTCATTCTAAAAAAAAATCTATAATGCAAATGAAAAAAAGTATTACAATTTATAACTAAAAAACTAACAATTAGATGAACTAATTGAGTAATTGTTAGTGAACTATCAACTCAGTAAACATTGAACACTAAAAACTAACTATTAACACTAAAATAATACTAAAAACTAACACTAAAAACTAAAAACTAACTTATTAACACTAAAATATTAGTGAACTAACTATTAACTATTAACACTAACAATTAGAATTAGAATGTCCAATAACAGTGAAATAGGCAGTGAACTAACTATTAACTATTAACTCTAACAATTAGAATTAACGACGAGGGTAAGAGATGTCAAGTACAGTCGGTTATTTGGGGAGCCAAGATTCCGTTTAGAGTAAAGGTGTTCTGTTGGCTAGTCCACAACAACGCCATTCTATCCAAAGTTAACCTTAGGAAACGAAATTTGGAGATCAATGTTATTTGCGAAAGATGTCTTAATGCGGAAGAGGATGTCAACCACATTCTTTTCACCTGTCCAAAGGCACGCCTTACTTGGGAGGTTCTGTGTAGGGGTTTTAGGTGCTCACAGATCCCTATATCAACCAACGAATTATGGGGGAACATTAGAGATATCCACATCAAATTAGAGGATAGAAAGGCTTGGGATTTAGCAACTGCGGCGTCTATGTGGAACCTATGGCTAGAAAGAAACGATTTTATTTTCCGCAATAAAGATTATAGATTTCCTTGCTCTATGAATAAAATGTTTCTTCTCATCCATGATTGGGCAGGTGCGCAGGAGGCAACAAAGAGAGCCAGGAACAGTCCTGAAGAATAGCCAAGATGGAGGCTTATAGTGACTGGTTACTTGGTAGAGTCTGGGACAACAAGTTAGCTTTCTATTACTATGGTAGTCCTCCTGTTAGGTGTTAGATGTAGTTGCTTTATTTTGTATTAGGCCGGTTATTTCTGGTGTTGGCCTCTTTTGGATGATGTTCAGGTTTGGCTGCGCTTTCGCGTTAGCTTGTCAGTTTGTAATGGTATTGTCGTACTTTGTTTCTTTAGATCCTTTTTAATGAAACGATGGCTTCGGTCATCTTATTATCAAAAAAAAAAATTAGAATTAACACTAAAAACTAACTATTAACACTAAAATAACAGTGAAGAATGAACTATTAACAGTGAAGTAGTGAACTATTGACAGTGAAATTATCACTTCAATTAACAGTGAAGTAGTGAACTATTAACATTGAATCAATATTTCATACTTAATCTAATTTATTCTCAATTTCTTATCTAATTTGTATACAAGAAGAAGTGAATATTGAAGAACAAAATCAAACATTGGGAGAGATGAAGTGGAGTTGTGGAGGCGCACGATGACAATGGTACTGTGGTAGAGAGAGAGGAGGCGCACGACGACGGCGGTAGAGAGAGGCGCACAGCGACAACGACAACGGTAGAGAGAGGAAAAGTCTCACAGTTTGTGAGAGAGATCTGGCACCTCAGGGAGAGAGAGGCAGCTTGGGAGAGAGACTGGTCGTCGTCAATGACGTTGGGGGTTTGGGGAATCGAGACTGGTCGATGGGGGCTTGGGGGAGAGAAAGTTGCCGATTAGGGGAGAGAGAGAGCGATTACATTTGGAGAGAGAGAGATCGATTATGTTTGGAGAGAGAGAGGCTGCGTTTGGAAATGAGTTGCGATTAGGGTTTGGGGGAAGGGGGGCATTTTGTTATGTTTTTTTTAAAACAGAAAAGGCACACCCGAGCGCACCCAACCATTAATTTTTTTTTAATTTTTAAAACGGCCCGAATAAGCACCAGATACATATCCGAAGTGTATCTGGGCGTACCCGGGTTGGGTACGCACCCGGTACGGGTATGAGGCCTGTTAGTACCCGTGCTTCGTAGTACACCACCTCATTCAAGTTTCCAAACAGGAATACATTATTGACATCAAGTTGATGAAGCGGCCAAAACTTAATTTGATGCAAGAGAGATAAGAACTCGAACATGAGTTTTGCAACTGGAGAAAAAGTCTGCATAGTCGACCTCAAATTCTTGTGTATATCCTTTAGCGACAAGGTGAGATTTGAGTTCAACTGTACCATCGGAATATGTTTGACTGTGAATACCCACTTACAACCAACTGTCTTACCACCGATAGGGAGGCAAACCAACTGCCAAGTGCCATTTTGCTGAAGAGCCTGCATTTTCTCTTTCATGACTGCTATCCAATTAGGGTGTCTGAGTGCTTCTGGAACATTTTTATGAATAGAGATGTAATCCAAAGAAGAGGTAAAAGCTCAAAAAGATCTGCTTAGTTTATAAGAAGAAACAATCTTGGCAATATGATTGTGAGTACAAGAACGTTTAGCCTTACGTTGACCGATTGGTAAATTATTTGTGTTAGGATTATTACTGACAGAAGTGGTTGACACCGGTTGAACAACAACGGGTACATCTTTGGATGATCGAGTTTGAACGAATCTTTCGTTTCCTTACATACACTTGAAGTGGTGGTGGTTGTGGAAAATCAACTCTCTATAACAACCTTTGGTAAATTGGGAGTTTTTAAAGGAGTTTGTTCAAGAAAAAAATTTGTGTTAAAAAAATGAAACATCCGCCATGGTAAACATGCAAAGATAACCTTTCGAAAAATTTGTAGCAAAAAAAATACATTTAGCAGCACGCCGGTCAACTTTATCAATGTCTAGGTTAAAATTTTGAACAAAACATGTGCAATAAAAAACATGAAGTGGTAGTGAAAATGAGTCTGTAGATGGAAATAGTTTGAATGATTGATTTTGAAGAATAGGAGTAGACATATGGTTGATAAAAAAATATGCAGTGAGAACCGCAAAACTCCAATAAAATCTTGGGACCTTCATTTCAAACATCAAAGAGCAAGCAGTGCTAAGTAAATGTTGATTTTTTGTGTTATGCCACTCCATTTGTTGAGGATTGTAGGCGCAAGAAGTTTGGTATATTATTCCATGTTGAGAAAAAAATTGTTGAAAAACAGAATTACGTATTCTTTAGCATTATCAGAACGAAAACAATTAGGAGTAGTGCCAAATTGTGTTTTTATCTCAAAGAAAAATTCTTGAAAAACTTTAAACACTTCAGAACGATTTTTCAAAAGAAACAACCACATCATGTGAGAGTAATCATCAATAAACATAGCAAAATAATGATAGTTATTAAACATGGAAAAACCAACAAGGCCCCAAACATCAGAATGCACTAAATTAAACAAATGTTCTTTACGTTTATTGATGCGTCTTGGGTAGAGAACTCTATGATGTTTACATAACTCACAGGGCTCACAAAATACCTCTGAAAAAGGCTCACAATCGGAAACAAAGCGCTTGAGAGTAGTAGAGGAAGGATGTTCTAGTTGGCAGTGCCACAATTCAGAATTAGGAGAAGAATTAAAAGCCGAGACTGGAGAATCCAAGCTATGTAACCCATGCTATTCACGACCCGTGCCAGTCACCTTCTCCGTTGTAATATCCTGAAACACACAATGAGAAGGAAAAATGTCACTGAACAATTTAAATCTTTGCAATGTTTAGGAACTGATAATAATCTATTAGGAAAGGTAGGAACACGGAAAATCGATTTAAGAGGAAGGTCCAGAGAAGGAGAGATATCTCCCACCCCTTCAACATGGGCAGGTGAGCCATCCGTAATACGCACATGATAATTTGGAAGTAAAGAATATGAAGAAAGCGATGAAGGAGACATGTTCAGAAGCACCTGAATCAATTATCCATTGATGTGATGAAACATGACACATTACCTGAGTGAACAGAATTATCAGAAGGAGGAGGCATAACATTACGGATGTCTCGATACTCTTCTGCAGAAAGGATATATTAGGAGGAGGTTGACTCATCTGTAAGAGCCGCAGAAGAAGAAGGTTCCATAGCGAAAGACAGCTAAGCAGCAGGAGGACGATTGAGAAGTTTCCAACATGTCTCAAACTCATGAGATCAGCCCGACAGTAGGTGCAATAATTTGTATGGAAGCGGCGATCATCACCACGGCCGGAGAGATTCTCGGTGCTAATGCGCTCAGTGTGCAACAAAGAATGAGGATTGGTCGCCGTTGGTAGAGAAGAGGTTGCCATAGGAGCAGATCTAGATTAGATCTTGAAGGTGAAGACGAACTTGAAGGAGAGTGATTGGTTGGAGAGGAGATCAAGAACAGACACATTGTGGAGCAACACACATCATGGAGCAGCATGAAAGGATATGAATTAGCTTTTTCTCTTTTCTTTTTTTAAAAAAAATCTTTTTTTGGGCCTGGTTTAGTTTATTGTTTGTTTGGTATGGTATGGTTTGGGTTTCGGGTTTGGATATGGATTTGGGTTTTGCGTTCTGGTTTGGATCTAGTTTGGGTTTTGGATTTGGATATGGAAATGGATATGGATGGTTTAGGATACAGATGTGGATGGGTTTTGGTTTTGGATGTGGAGGTGAGTGGGTTTTGGGTTTGGATCTGAAGGTGTTGAGCAGTGGAGAGGTAGGGGATGAGAGGATGAGTTTCGGTGTGAAGGTAGTGAGGAGACGGGTTGGGAATGGTGGCGGAGAGGGGGCTGGGCATGATGGTGCTGTCGGGCAACGTGATGGAGGAGGGGTCGCGACGGGCTGAGGAGAATGGCGGGTGGAGGAGGGGCGGTGGGAGGAGAGAAGGAGAGGTGGCTAAGGGTTAGGAGAGGATCGGGAGGAGGAAGAAGAAGAGAGATTTTATTTATTTATTTATTTAATTTTTTTTTATAGAAAGAAAAGAACAAAGAACCTTAATTTTTTGTGGAGAAGTTTTGTGTATACTTTTCCAGCTTTGATACCATGTTGAGTTATAGTATAGAGAAAGAAAATAATATTTTATTGGATAATTATAACTGAATACAATATTTCCTATATATAGGAGAATACAAAGAGTAAATTAAATTTATTTTCGATGTGGGACAAAACTAAGTCTACTTTAACACTTCCAAAGCCAATTACCAAGAAGGGCCAAATTTCGATGTCTTAAAATTGAGAATACAAAGACCACCTTCTTTTTTAGATTTACAAATTCTATTCCAATTACGCAAGTGTTTCCTTAAAGAAATAGAAGAAGAACCAAACCAAAAGAAATTTCTTTTGATTGTCAATACGTTTAATCACCCAAGAAGGGACATGAATATAAGACATCATATAAAGATGGATAGAATAAAGAATAGAATTAGGTAAACAGTAATGCTTACACTACATTTTGTACACTACCTGATGTGGCATGCCCAGTCAACAATGCCACATCAGCCATTTTTATTAATAATTTATTTTGTAATGTTACTTTTCTAATAAGTACATATGATCAACATAATTATCTTGATATTTAATTAATTGCGCTAAATTTTTTATTAAACAAAATAAAAATGGTTGACGAGGCATTGATGAATGGGCATGCCACATCAGGTAGTGTACAAATGTAGTCTAAGTAGTGAGTGTAGCATTACTTTTAGCTAAAATAAGTCTACTCCCTCATGAAAGTTGTCTACCAGCACAAACATTTAATCTAGATATTAACTTTATCAATCATTGGAAACTAGTCCTCTTTGTGTAATTTACCCCATTTCAAAGGAATGCCTAAATAATTAATAGGAAAGGAGGAAGCTTTGCAATTGAAAAGACTAGCAACCTCTAAGCTATTTGATCCACCAAGCCAAATCACAGAGGTTTTAGTAAAATTAATGGTCAAACCAGAAGTACTTTCAAACATATAAAATAAGAATTTTATGTTGCGAAGCGTAATCCCATTAGGCTTAGCAAAAAGAATAGTATTATCAACATATTGTAGGTTTAAAACACCTTTGAAGCCATTAAAACCTCCCAACCCTTCAATAATATTAGAATTCCAAGCTTTCAACAATAGTTTTCTAAGAACATCAGCAATAAGAACGAACAAAAAAGAAGAGATAGGATCACCTAGTCGAAGACCTGTTTTGCATTTAAAATTGTTACCTTTAACACCATTTGATGATAACCGAAGAAGTATCCGCAAATAGGCTAGATTTGATCCAATAATTCCAACACAAACCAAACCTCAATGAATAAGAATATCAATAAGAAATTTCCATTCTACTTTGTTATAGGCTTTTTCAAAATCAATTTGTAATAGAATGCCTTCAGTATGAGAATTATGACACCTAGAAATAATCTCTTGAGCACATGCCACACTATCAAGAATGAATCTATCCTTAACAAAACCTGATTGAGCATAATCAATCAAAGAAGAGAAAACGACACCCAGTTTATTCACATGTACTTCCATAATAATTTTAATCAACACATTAAGCAAGCTAATTGGTCTGAATGCTGCAACTTTGTTAGCACCAATAATCTTAGGAATCAAAATTATATGAGCATAGTTGATTCTATAAAAAGAAAAATTACCCGTGTAAAGATTAGAAAACATATCAAATAAGTCAGCTTTAAGAAAATCCCAAAATCAATAAAAGACGAAGCTTGGAAATCCATCAGGACATGGGGAGGAGTCATTCTTCATGGCAAAAACAGAAAGTTTAATTTCCTCTAAAGTAAAAGGAGACTCAAGAATAGAAAGATCAGGATTCTCAAAACCTTACAAATTCTTCCAGTTTAACTTAAGGTCAGTGTAGTCGAAGGTGCAAGGTGCAACGCAATTTCACTACCCCATAAAAAGTCTGATGCGCAAGGCGCAATTTGAGGCGTAAGCCTCACTTAACCGAGGCTCATTATTATTTTTTTGGGTTTTTAAAATTTATAAATAAGATTATATAAACAAGATAACATCATAGTAACAAAATATCATACAATGACCAAGATAACTGTGTAAGTTATCATTTTTGTATAACTACAATGTGTTCCTCTGTAATGTATAACTACAATGTGTTTCTTGCCCCCAAAGAAAAATTGATACAATGTGTTCCTCTGTAAACTACAATAATATCATGTTAACCTTCAATTCATAGTTTCATATAGTAATAAACATACAATATTACAGTATTACCATAATGAAGATACTTACCATACAGCATACAGTATTACAATATTACAGTAATGAGCATACAGTAAAATTACAATAGTATCAAATTAAATATTGCATTAATGAGCAATATTATAGTATTACAGTCTTAGTAAATGGTAAGATATTTTAAAATATTACAACAAGAATATAAAGTTAGCCGACCATAAAATTTGGTCATGCTCTACACTGAGTTATTTTGCAATTGTTTGAATAAGGCATGGTTTCATGATTATAGTAAATTATGGAATGAACTAGCTTCACAATTTTGTTTTAAAGTAACTTGCAAAAAATATCATAAGCAAAGATAGACGAAAACCAACGAAAGAAACCATAAAAGTGTAAAATTAGACAGGAAAGAAAACAGAATAGGAATGGAGAGTCTGGAGACTGAGGGGTAAGAAGGTTTTTGTAGCCGCTGATCTGCTTCCACTGTAGCCGCTGATCTGCTGTATGCTGTTGTGTTGTCGCCGAGCTGCTTCGTTGTCACCACCGATGTTGTTGAGAAGGGGACGAAATTGATGAAGAGGAGGGGTGCAGATTGAGGAGTTAGGGAGGTGGAGATTGGGGTTAGAGTTTGAAATTGGTGATGAGAAAGTGAGAGAATTGAGGGAGTTACGGGATATGAAAAGGGTTGAAGATGGGTCGGGTTGTGAAGACGGGTCGGGTTTGGTCTGTTATGTTCAGGCGCGCCTTTTGCTTGAGGCGCAAGCCTCGAGCCTTTGCTAAGGCGTGTCCATGTGCAAGCCTGAGTGAAGCTTCGAACAAAAGGGGAGCCTTAACTAAGGCTTGAGGCTTAAACTGTTGTTAAGCCTTGAGCCTTGAGCCTGAGGCTGAGCCTTCAACTACACTGCTTAAGGTCGAGTACTAGAAGTACCCGTATGGTTTTTATAGAACTTAAGAAAAGAAGAGTGAAAGCTAGATAAAGGATTAAGTTCAATATTATCAACAATGGATGTGATTCTATTAATTATTTTCCTTTGAGAAGCAAAATTGTGAAAATAGGAAAGTATTACAATCACCTTCCTTCAACCATCTCACCTTGGCTCTTTGAGCCCATTTAGCATGATCTTGATGTAGTAAAAACATTCATTCTTGTACCCCCTTTTTTTTCCTTTTCTTTCTATCATCCAAAGATATAGGACCTAACTCTTCAAGTTGGTCAATCTGCTTAATAGTAGTCAAAAGAGTATGCCTTAATGCATTAGAATTCCGAAATCTTTCGTTTTTCCAAACTTTGCATCCATTCTTAACAGAATACAATTTAAGTAATATTCTAGCAAGACCATAAGAACCAACAACAGAAGAGTCATGAAATGATAATGTTAAGCACTGTTTTAAATTTCCTCCGATACAGTCGAAATTTCGTTTTGGCTAGCTTGCCGATACGAAATCACATATTTTATATTCTATATCGTTTTGGACCGAAATGTGTAGCTTTCTGCCGAAATTACTAAAATATCGGCCGAAATATCACAGAAATTAGCAAAATATCACCGAAATTAGCGAAATATCAGCCGAAATAGACACAAATGTTATTGTGGATATATATAAAAAATTTGTTTTACTTTTTGCATATATGTCTTTCAATGTAGGACCTTAAGTTAAGATAACGTGAGAATTTTGTCTCGCTGTTGTTTGTATATATGCAAATTTAACTAAGTTTGCTAACTAATAATTTTTTTCTAATAAATGCAAATTCAATTTAGTTATATACTTATATTACATTCTCTTTTATGTTGTTAAATTATGTGAATATTTACCATAATTGATTCATGTCATTAGTTACATTATATAGTATTTTATTTGATAAATGACATGTATGACATAATATCTTATTTAGTAACCAAAAAATATATTTATTGAGTATAAGAAATGAACATCTGATATGATCACATTTTCCTGATATCTTCTCCGATATATCCGATCCGAGACGAAACACCCCTTGCCAAGACGAGTCCGAAATCTGAGATTTAAAACTGATGTTATCAAAATTTGATCTTCTAACCAAAACTGTTCAAATCTAAATTTATATGGTTTTGAAAAATTGAAGTTGAACATGATCTGATATAGGATTAGGTAAAGTTTGAACCAAAGAATTATGAAAAGTGGATATCCAATCTTGGGGCACTAAAAATCTATCAAGCTTTGCCATGGAAGGATCCAATCAATTATTAGTCCAAGTGAACAATATACATAATAGGCAAATCAATACAACAAAGCTTTTTTCCCAACTAGTTGGGGTCGGCTACATGAATTCTGGTTTTCCATTCTGTTCGGTTTAGCGCAATATCTTCTGTAAGGCCACAAGTTATCATATATTTTCTCACCGTTTCCATCAAAGTAAGTTTAGGTCTTTTCCTACCCCTAACTCTACCCTCCCTCAATACTTAATAAATCACTCTTTCTAACAGGGGCACTACTAGGTCTACGTGTGACATGTCCAAACCACCTAAGACGATTCTCTCTTAATTTATCTTGGATATGATCTAACTTTACCATGTCTCGCATATGCTCGTTTCTATTATTCCTATTTTTATTACACATCCATCTTAGCATCCTCATCCCCTAAACACTTATTTTTTAGACATGCTGTTTCTTTGTCAACACTCTGCTCCATACATCATTGATGGTCTAACAGCCGTCCTATAAATTTTTTCCTTCAATTTCAAATGTATACGTTTGTCACACAAAATACCACCGACACTTCTCCACTTAAGCTACTTTGCTTGGATCCTATGTATAACATCTTTACATATCTCCCCATCTCTTTGTATAATCGAGCCTAAATATCGGAAACGGTCTCTCTTAACTATCAAGCTTCACTACTTCCTCATTTGTGTTCTAAATATCGCTAAAATTACACTCCATTTACTTTGTTTTAGTTCTGCTTATTCTAAAGCCTCTAGCTTATAAAGTTTCTCTCCACGATTCTAATTTAGCATTGATTCCTGCTCTAGTCTCTTCCACTAAGACGACGTCATCGGCAAAAAGCATACACCAAGACATGGTAAATATCAGAAATAATAGGTAAATCATTGAGATTCAAAAATCTAATACAATCATTAAACTTAAGAGAATCTCTCACCCTAGAAGAATTTCCCTTTCTTTCATGCAAAAATCTACTGATATTAAATTAACCACAAAACATCCAAAAACCATTAATCATACCAGAAAATGATTTCACGTCATCCCAAAATTCAGTTCTAAGGCCCCCACAGCAGAAGGGCCATAAACTGGAACAACAGTTAACAAACAATTGAACTCAAACCAATCAAGAACTACAAGAAGAAAATATTTCATTTTATGAACTGAAAAAAGTTTGAAAAGGGAGTCCTTAAAACCATTAGAGGATACCTCCACAAGAGTCTAACGGATCTAAACCAATTCATTCATTGATAAAATGACACCCCAAAGCCCTTTTAAGAGTAGAAGAGAGTGAAGATAATTTAGATTCTTGAATAGAAATGAGGTCACATTTCTTGGAAGAGATAAGATAAAAAATAGCTTCATTTTTTGTGTGAGCTACCAACACCACGAATATTCCAAGAAGCACTAATCAATAAGACAAATATTCACTTTAGCATTAGACATTTCGAAAGATTTAATCGAGTCAATATGATCACTAAAAGAAGAATCAATCAATAATCCCATATTAGAAGCAAGATTCATCATATTAAAAAGAATTAAAATGTACTTGATAAATGGAGCCTAAAGAAGTGCCTTAAATATGCTCATCAGAAATAGGGGGACTTCCATGTTCCCAACTTGAGTGAATATGCTCATCAGAAATAGGGGGACTTCCATGTTCCCAACTTGAGCCGCTAAAGTGTCCTTAGTAGGTACAAATAAAGAAGAAGATTGATACACTTTGATATGAGCTCTAGTTCTGACTTTGGCAGTGTTATATTTCCTTTTAGAGGAAGATGGAGCAATCTCTGCTAATGGGGTGACCATATGATCAAAACTAGCAGAAGTAGAAGAATCCTTGAAAGGAATTAAGGCCAATGAATTCACATCAGAAGAATATTGACCAAGATCAGAACCAGCCTTAATATCATTGATGATAGAAGAATGACATCCATATGTTTTCAGTGATTCAGAAACCATACTATCAGAATAGTCAGGAATTCCAAAAGAAGAATTATTGATAATATCAATAGTGCCCTGAATAATATATTTATGAAAATTAGTCATACTGAGCATTTGATAAAAGGAATAAATACTACCAAGAAAACCTGTAAGGTAACAAGAATTATGCATATAATGAATATAAAAAGGAGTTATATAAGTAAGGGAAGTCGGGATGCGGAGTGGTGAAGGTAGCAGGTGAGATGGGTTCAAGGGGCTAGTGATGTGGAGGCGAGAGAGGCTGGGATGAAGTGGCAGCAAGGAAGTCGGGATTGGGTTGCTGGTTGGATTCAGGTGTAGAGGAGGTGAGGTGCGGGATGATGGAGGCAGGGTGAGGTGGTGGCTGTCGGGATGGAGATTTGGTAGGTGTTGGTGATGGAGTTGGAGGGTGAGGTCGGCTATTGGGTACGGAGATGAGTTGGGTTTTAATGGAGATGGGGTTTGCGAAGGAGATGAAGAAGCTACTGTTTGGAGGAGTTTGGTGCTGCAGTGGAGGTTGGGGTTGAAGGGGAAGATGATGTGTTTAGAGTTGAAGTAGAGACAGGTTGATGAAGGGTCAAGATGAAGGATGGAGTTTAGGGTTATAATGACGGTGATTAGGAGTAAGATAATGAGAAGTGATTAGGGGTTTTGTATTCGGGATTAGGAAAATTAGGGTTTGGGTAATTTTAGTTGGGGATTTGTTTTAATTTGGGATAGATTTTAGAGTTTGTCATAAATCCTAAAATTGTATTAGGATTTATCACAAACCCTAATAATTTTGATTTCACTTGTATCACATAAAGAGAGGAAGAGCAAAAACGCAACACAATTTTTTAAAATCAAGAATAGCATGCTTTCTCATTAATCCCAAGGCCTATAAATAGGCTCAAAATATATCTTGATACAAATCTCAAAATATTCTCAAAATCTAAAAAATACAAAAAAGATTACATATGACTATAATTGCCAGAAACAAATATGGTACTGAAATAAAATCCTAAACTAAATAAGCAGCTGTCCAAGACGACGCCTGCGCTTATAGAAACGCCCGAATCGTCTTGAACCGATGTCCTCATCACATATGTTGCTTATTCTCCCAATATTATGACTCATTAAATGTTTATGGACATATATAATGTCTCTTTAGGCTTATAGGTAATCTATGTCACATAGTACTTCAGAAGCACTTGTCCTCTTTGAGTGTCCAGGTGTAGTGTTTTGTAGTCAAAGCAATTGGTTTCTCGTCTCCGATGTTCTGTAAGATACCAAATATGAATGATGTTTCCACTTAGCTTTATTGCTGACTAGAGTTTTCCCTTTGCAAATTATTTTTCCCTTTGTAAGTGATTTGTTTGTCGCCCTTTCTGTGAACATTCTTTTCAGCATTTATTTAGAAAGACAGCACAAATTGTTGTCTAGACCTGTTCATCAGTTCTATATTTTACTTATTTTCCTTACTTTGGGAATGCTTGAGAACACACTTACAATATTTGCTGATACTTATCTTCAAAAAGGAACATTACACATATTTAGAAGTCTATGAAGTTTCTTTTTAGTTGTTTATTTGCAGTTCTTTTATTCTGTGCAACTAATTTCACCATGGTAACTTAGCCTAACTCTTTTTTGCAGACAAGATCATCAGCAAAGTTTTTCCCAATCTATGGTGTCAATTATGACTCTTATTTTAGAAGAGAAAGTATCTCAACGGCTTTTGGATGTGATCCTTCGGAATCTTTTAAAGGAAGCGAAGGCAAGTATACAAGTATTTACATACAATGCAAAGTTTTAAAAGCTTTTGTATGGTCCTTGTAGAGTACTACACTAATTTGAAAACTATGCTAACTGGATCTAAACATCAGAATATGGACCTCAATGATGAGAAGAGCTGATTAGTATAACTGAAAAGAAAAGTTGTTCTCACAGATGATTTTTTGAAGTTCGTTTTTCCTGCAAAGGAGTACCCTGATGAAATCGTCTTTTTAGGTGTTCTTGATATGGTAGTTATATGGTAGAAATTTCACTTTGTTTTGATGAAAGTAGGGACAGAACGAGTTTTCTTTATGTATCGCCTTGGTTTAATAGGCAATTATTTGTAATGGTGGAAATGCTTGGGCTTGATTGAACCTTAACTTTTGTCTTTTCAAAGATAATGTTCATGGGATAGAGCCTAGAAACCTTGTAGATCAGCAATCTGCGAGCACAATTATGTGATTACACAAGAGAATACATGGTAACTTGACTCTGAAATGCTTTAGTCCCTCTCTTATATGGAAACTATTGATTTCCCTTGAACTCAGTACCCCAGAAAAGCAGCCGAATCAAGCGTGGAATCGCCATTTGTTTGTCTTTCTGAAAGTTGGATAGGTTCCTGTGGAGTTGGAGCCTATAGTACAATGAATACTTTTCTCTGAATTATTATAAAATTGGTCTTAGATCAGGATAGTTTTACGATGTTGGCTATAATATTTGTATGAGCATGCAATATTTTTTCTGAGTTGTTCATAGTTCGTATTTTAAGCTATTGCAAGATATGTTTTACCTGCCTCTTATTTTGTTCACTTTATCGAGTTTGAGCTAAATGTGAAGAAATAAGCAATTATAATTTCAAAACCTTTATGATGAATTTGTATTGTACACCATGTTGCCACCGTTGGCCCTGAGTTAACGGGGGGCCCGAGGCGAACTCCCGAAATGGCCCCCCCGTACATAATTTATTTTTTAAAAAATGGTAAATTCTTTTTTTTTTTGTGAACATTTTTTGTGTACTAGAATTTCGGAAAACCCGACATATCATATATGTAGGTAAAAATGTGTAATGGAGGAATGAGTAATGCTTGGGTTTGGTCGTTTGTATGGAGATTTGAGAAATGAGTAATGGAGATTGGAGTCGGGAGTCGGAGTCGACAAAGTGACCGTCGGGCGGGGCTGTCGTCGGTGATGGAGGCAACAGAGTGGATTGGGGGGATTAGAATTAGAAATTGGGGATTTTGGGTTTGGGGATTAGAAATAGAATTGGGGAGAAAATGAATAGAATGGTGATGAGATTGGAGGTTGAGTCAGGTTCGGGTTGGAGCTAGAGGAAGAGTATTCAGGTTTGGTTGTCGAGTTGGGTTATCGGGTGTGGATGTTCGGGTTGGCTGGTGGGGATTAATAAACGGTGATTTGAGGGATAGATAAATGGTTAAATAAACTAAGCCATACAAATAAATCAATTAAATGCCCGAAAAAGCCCAAATAAATAAATCCCCTGGCCCAAGAATTTAATAAAAATAGAGGTCCAAAAATTTAAATTTGGTGGCCCCTAAACATATTGTAATTTAACTTAACACGCAATATATATATATATGTATGGGAAACAAAATTTGGGGGCCCCTTAAAATGCGAAAAAATCAGGGGCCCGAGGTGGCCGCCTCTCTGGCATCTACCTTGGGGCAGGCCCTGCATGTTATGCTGATGTTTAAATTTGACAGAAGCAACATAGTAATGTTGTCAAGATTACTGGGATGGGTTTCAGGTTGTGGGTGTGGTCAACTCTGTAATAACATACCCAATGCATTCATCCTTTTCATTACATATTAGATGGGATCTGATACAAAATATGTTTGTATAGCTACTTATAATAATAAATCTATGAGGATGTTGAACTTCGTAAGTTCTCGTTCTTGGCTATGCTACTTTTTTTTGTCCTTATTGAATTCCATAATCCATGTCATTTGGACTTCTTGTTTTGACTGCATTTGCAGTAAAACCCCTGTTACGAATATTTTGAGAAAAATAGGCATTTTGGGTATCTGAGGATATATGGTAATGTTGTTTGGTAAATTACTTACATTGATTACTTAATTGCAGGGTGCTTCCTTTCATCTTGCTGTTTCTGTCATTCAAAACTCTGCAGGAAAAGTTGGAACCAGCAATTTGTTCTTTTTTAAGCTCATGTATATTGAATAAGGATGCTCGTGGGAATGAACTGAAAAAATCTTACCATGAGATAATTTTGAGAGTATTCCAGTGTGCTCCTCAAATTCTTATTGCCGTCATCCCAAGTTTGACAGAAGAACTATTAGTACGTTATCATCGTCTTTGGTGTTTCTCTGTCGATTTTTTCCTGTTTTGATTGCTTCTCTTTTTCCTGCATCTGTGCTCACTTTCTGACATGGGCGCACTATTGGCAGACTGATCAGGTGGATGTTCGCTTAGAGGCAGTTCATCTAGTTGGAAAGCTTCTTGCTGTATCTAAGCTCAATGTTGGTCAGCAATACCGATCAGTCTTTATGGAATTCTTGAAAAGATTTTCAGATAAATCATCTGAAGTTAGACTAGCTGCATTAGAATGTGCTAAATCATGCTATACCTCTAGTTCAGATGGGACTGAAACTCACGAAATTCTAAGTATGATTAAGTACCTTACAGTTGAATGTTTATGTTACAATGTTTTTGAACGTTTTGACATACTTCTCTTACATCTGTTCTGTGCTTGATGTCAGCTGCTCTTGGTGGGAGGTTATTAGATTTTGATGATAAAGTGAGAACACAAGCTTTGATTGCAGTCTGTGATCTGGCAAAAGTGAACCTGAAATGCTTTCCACCTGAAATAGTGTTGCAAGCTATTGAACGACTTCGTGACAGGAAGGTACTATGGAAGCAAGCTATTTAATGTCTTCTCTGCTATTGAAGACTATGATTCTGGATTTAATTGTTAATGTCACCTTTAGTTACACCTCTCAAGTTCTAAGTCACTCTGCAGGTCTCCGTTAGAAAGTGTGCAATGCAAAAGCTTGTCGAACTCTATCATGCTTACTGTGACAAGTGTTCAGAAGGGAACCTCCTCGGTGATCACTACGAGCAAATTCCTTGTAGAATTTTAGTTCTCTGCTTTGATAAAGATTGTAAAGAGTTCAGGTCTGTCTTATCTTCTTTGTACATATGTATCGTAATGTTCTCATATGATATTCTAAGATCAGTGCAACTTCATAGGCCCCAAAACATGGAGCTTGTGCTTGCAGAGCAGCTCTTCCCAGCTTCCCTCTCTGTTAAAGAGAGGACTGCCCACTGGATTTCTTTTTTCTTACAATTCACCCTGCCCAATGTTAGGGCATTAAATTATATCCTGTCTCAAAAACGGAGGTATAATTCTTGTTCTATTTAAAACATGGACTGTTCTTCTGGTTCTTTTTGACTAAAGAAATTTCATCTTTCCAGGTTGCAGATGGAAATGCAAGCATATCTAGATATCCGAGAGAGAAATAAGGTATCCCTTTTCTAGCGACATATTGGAATCACTTAATTTTCCAATACTTTTGTGTAGATGTTGTTTCTTTTTTGTCCTAGTACTAGAATTAGCACCTATGTACAGTTAGAAGGAAAAATGTTAACGACAGACACACACAGAGAATGCTTTTGAGAAGTCCTGAATGCGGATTCTCTTGCTTGAAATTAGATTATGGACTGCCCAAATTGAAAATCCATATCATTAGATGTGATCTATGTCACAAAAACTACTTACAAACAAAAGTCCTTTGAGTTCTACCACTTCGTCAAGTGACTACAAATTATGCAAGCATGAGCTTATTTATAAAATACGTATTTAACTATAAAATTATGGATGGTGCAAAACTCATGAACAACATATAAATTTGGTTCTGCTATGATGTTATCACATCAATTGGCATGGTCTTCAATTAGGAAGTCGGCATATCTGCATTCTGGATTCAATTGAGCACAATGCTCCTTTACACTCCATTTGGAAACATCCTATAAATAAATCAAACTGTTCATCTTGATCTTAATGTTAAAATAACCGAAACATGTGAGATCAAGTCATTTGAAATCTATTGCACATAAACCACTACAAAATGGTATGGTCGAATTATCCTTTTTTTTCTTTTTTGTAATGACATGATTCAAGGGCACACAGAATTCAAAAGATTTGTTCTCACGTCCTTCACTATTTTAGGCATGTAGATCAAGATGAATTGTTCTAATCATTCATTGGATGTTTCCATCATGGGGTGATCACGGAAAGCTGAAGCATGGACTGTATATGGTCGGGATTTTCCCTAGCAATACTTCCATATGATGTTGGAATTTGATGTTTTGGTGTGAATCCAGGTGTTGTGTTTGGTGCTTGCTGGGATTTCCCTAACATTTGTCTTATACTGGCGATAAATTAATTGCACAGATTTTGACAGCTATGATATGTTACGAGTTGGGCATCAAACTTCCGTTATATTTTAGAAGTAGATTTTATCTCTTTTGTAGGCATTGGATATGCAGTGAACTTTGTGATACACTTCGCTCTGTGGTGCCTTAAATGCATCTGAAAAATGATTACACATTTATGAATCTCAAACCAATCCAATTATAAATCTTAAGGCTAAATTTGAAAAAAACCCCTTGAACTATGGCCTTTATGCAGAAAACCCCCCCGACCTCTGTTTATGCAGAAAACCCCTCTGAAGTATGGTTGTTGCAAAAAAACCCCTGAAGTATTTCAAAAAATCACATCTAACTTTTCTACTTGTATCTTATAACCACATCATATATTTTTGACAATAATTCGAAAGATATATGATGTTTTTTGAAACAACTTGCAAAGAGGGGTGGGTTTTTTGCAACAATAGTTCGCGGGGGGGGGGGGGGGGGGGGGGGGGTCTGCATAAAAAAAGGTAAGGGGAGTTTTCTGCATAAAGGCCATAGTTCAAGAGTTTTTTTTCCCCTCCAAATTTAGCCAAATCTTAAATTTACTATAAACACAGATACACATATCAGTTGGGATATAACCTTTACATTATTATTCGACAATGAAATGTAACCTTTTAACCTTTGAGTATGCTTTGAGATTTATATTCCCACTTCAGTTGCTGTGCATTAATGCACTCGGAATAGTCAGCTTGTGTATTAAGAATCTCTAAGCATTTCCATTGATGCAAATTTCTTTAGATCTGCTTGTGAAAATTCAATAAAAATCCTCTGGTCTGACCCATGTATATAACCTTTAAATTACTTGGCAATTAGGGTCAAGGGTATTAAGGTTCCTTGTCGGCAATCTCCTGTTTCTCTCTTCCTCTCTTTGCTGATCCTATATGATAATATGAAGCTGTTCAATGATGTATGTACTTGTTTTAGCCTTAAGGTCTTATATTAATGTCCATATGGTTCTTGTGTTGTGTTGATAAAGGTTTACGATCTGAGGCAGTTGACCGTAAGCAGGTTTATGGTTCAGTTATCTTTTAGCTAATGCTATTGCTCTAGAGTAAAATTATTAAGCTTTTCTCTTTAAATTGCATTTGTTATGGACTTTGTTGTTTCTGGTTATGTATTATTGCAGGATTTTGGCCCAGAGGAAGTTCAAAAGAGAATTTTAACATCCTTTAAAAGGATGTCAGCTTCCTTTGCTGATTCATCTAAAGCACTGGAGTGTTTTGAGAAACTTCACCAGATGAAAGATAATAATATATTTAAGGCACTGCATGAATTGGTTGATGAGCGTACAAGTATGGTGACTGCGAGGGCTGTTCGGGTGAGTTTACCATTGCCATTTTTTTCAATTGGATGATATTGTGGTTTAATCCATTTCTTTATGTTTTACTGTTAGCTCATAATTATATAGTTTTTGGCGGGTGTCATCTTATCATTAGATATATGCACACACATACACACATATCTAGATCATTCATCAGAGTTCCTATGTAGCTCAATAGAGAATGTAGATACATAGATACAGTTTTTTTTTCCCAATTGGATGATTGTGGTTTAATCCATTTCTTTATGTTTTACTGTTAGCTCATAATTATATAGCTTTTGGCGATTGGCATCTTATCATTAGATATATGCACACACAAACACACATATCTAGATCATTCATCAGAGTTCCTATGTAGCTCAATAGAGAATTGTAGATACATAGCTAAAGTTTTTTTTTGTTGCTCTTTTTCAATTTATAGTTTCACATGGTTGATTGCTTTTGTTTTGTTCTTTTTGAATCTTGTCAAAATTTCAGGACTCATTTCTGAAGAGGATTGGAAAGGACCATCAAAATTATGATTATTTCAAAATACTCTCCTCAAAATGTTCTTATTCAATTTTTAATGCGGAATTTGTTCGCCACATATTGGAAGATTGTCTATTGAGGGAAAATGGAGATAACCTTGTGATGGCCTCCATTGATTTGCTTCATGTAAGTGTCCTCTCTCTCCATAATTAGAAGAAGCTGTTACAAATTACTCATTTGAGGATATTAAAAATATTCACCATGAGCATGATAATGAGAAATCATGTTCAAATTGGTGATTGTTGATCAACCTGCTGTCAGACCACAGAGTTAATGACAAATTCTTTCTATAGACAAAAGCAGGTTCTTCCATAGAGGAAAATTGATGAGTACAAAACCCACTTCATTTGTTTATGCATTCCAGCTTGTGCAACAGGAGAAACCAGTATTCTTATAGAATATGAATTATATGATAGTGTCTAAATACATGTAAGAGATGACAAACTTGGTTGTGATTTTTAATCAGGGGTTTCTTTTATTCCCTTTCTTTGTATTAGTGAATCTCTGATGAAGCTCACTTTAGATCGAGGACAGAAATAGATGACCCAACAGATGCTAATTCATTCAGTTCCATTTATTATGCAATACTTCTTTATCACGAGTGCAAGTAATATTATAAGAAATTGAATAGACATTACAAAAAATGTTGGATTTCTACACATGTTACCAATAAGTACAATAACAACAATTACCCTTTCATAAGGTAGCTAATGAGAGAAAGAGGCAAAATCATATTTATGGTTTGTTTGTGGATGAGGTGTGGAGGGAAGAGGAAGAGGTAATTAGGCAAAACATAGGTGGGAACTTTAGGAGTCTTATCGGTAAGAATGAGTCTCAAAGATGCCACCTAAGCGAAGAAATGTGGGAGGATTCTAGAATCCTAGGGAGTGAAGGAATAGAGGATGTTTTTTCGGAAGATGAAATTCTATTGGCAATTAAAAGTTTTTGATAAGACTGTAATACCCCGTATGAGATGGGCTTTCACGGCGGGCTTAGTAATTAATTCATGGTTAGACGGGCTTATAGATTTGGTAGTGTGTGGATAGAGTCTATAGAAAGAATGAATTAATTCATGGTTAGACGGGCTTATAGATTTGGTAGTGTGTGGATAGAGTCTATAGAAAGAATGAATTAATTACTATGGGGCCATGGTGTTCATGGTAGGTGGTGGTGACTTAGTCCCACATGGAAGGTGAGTTAGGATTGTGCGTGTATATATTAGGAAGCCTATGATCAAGAGGCAGTCTGTGGTGGGCAGGTTGTTAGAATTTGTTTGAGCGCGGTCCGGGGCATTACAAAGACAAGGCGCCAGGACCAGACTGTATCTCAATTTTTTTCTACAGAAAGTATTGGAACATCATTAAAGGAGATTTGGTGAAGGTTTTCCAAGAAATATACGATGGAACGGCAGATCTGGGAAGACTTAATTACGCAAATTTTATTCTTATACCTAAAAAGGCGGAGGTATTAAGAGAATGATTTGAGATCTATTAGTCTTTTGAATGGATCGTTTAAGATCATCACAGAGGTCTTCGCAAATAGATTGGCACCACATCTTCATGATGTAGTGGGAGATTCGCAAAGTGGTTTTATAAAGGGGAGGGACATCATGGATAGTGTGGCGTCGGCTCATGAGATTGTTTATAGAGTCTGCAAGAATAAATTATATGGATTTCTGTTCAAAATAGACTTCGAAAAGGAGTATGATGCAGTGGAATGGGATAGTTTAGATGAAGCGTTACATTTAAAAGGTTTTAGCCAAAAATGGATTAGGTGGATGCATATGTGCACAAGAGGAGGGAAATCATTTATTCAGATCAATGGAAAACCAAGCCCAGAAATTAGGTGTAAAAGGGGTCTTAGACAAGGTGACCCGTTGTCTCCTCTTCTTTTCACTATTATTGCAGATGGACTATTCGAAATAACCAAGAGAGGTAAAGAGTCAGATTATTAGCGGACTGACTATCCAAGGAATTGTGGATACGGTTTGGATTATGCAATATGATGACGACACGTTAGTGTTTGGAAGTGCTAAAGAGGAAATTGTCGCATTAAACATTGCTTTAAAGTGCTTCAAGAGTTGGTCAGGTTTGCTGATCAATCGTAATAATTGCTCGGTCTCGTTGTTTCGTGAAGCTCTTTCTACTTCGGTGGTGGATATCAAAGATTATTTCGCGTGTGATATCTGGGAATTTCCTCTAAAGTATCTGGGAACGCCTATCAGACCAGGACTGTTGCGGAAGGAAGATTGGATGTCATTAGTTGAAAAAGTGGAAAAAAGACTGGCAGGGTGGAAGAGATGTTTCTTGTCGTTAGGTGGGAGAATCACGTTAATCTACGCGGTACTTAGTTGTTTACCTACTTACCTCATGTCAATTTATGAGTTGCCTAAATGGGTCATTAAAAGAATAGATAAATGCAGAATATAGTTTCTATGGAAAGGAGCGAATGAGGGGGATAAAGGTTTTTATCAGTGTGAAATATGGTGGAGTCTGCAAGAGTAAAGAAGCACGAGGGCTGGGGATAAAGGATCTGTGAGGGACATGAAGAAAGCGTTGATGAGCACATGGTGGTGGAAGATGCAAAGAGGCCGCATACACTAGTGGTGCAAATCTTTCAGATGTTACCGGAGTTGGATTAAATATAGATATGGGGTAGTAGCAGACATGGTAAGCAGTGTTCTAAAAAGCGGCCTAGGCGGCCGCCTAGGCGGCGCCTAGGCGCTAGGCGGCCCCCCAACGCCTCGACTAGGGCCTAGGCATTTATGAAAATCGGAAATGGGTTCTAGGCGGCTAAAATCGGACCTAGGCAGTGTTTAATTGGTCTAGGTGGGTCTAGGCGGACTAGACCCGCTTAGGCCTTAAGTAATTAAAAAAAAGTAAAAAAAATCCACCGATCTCGCCTTAAGTAATTAGAATATATATATATATATATAAACCCACCGCGCTCACTTTCTCCTCCTAATAAAATTTAAGCATATCTTTAGTCTTTTTTTTATCTTGCATAATTTGACATGTATTCGCACTCTCACAGCAATCATGTTAAAACTTACATGTATGGACTTTAATATCACTAACGCAGCCAAATAAGTGAAGTTATGCACCAAAGGGTGAAGTTTATAAGAAGTGTCATGTGCCAACAACTTCAAGGCTCAATCAGTCTACCAGATTATAAGTAGTATGCTTTTCCTCATTAGTGAAGCTATTTATTCATCTTCTATTTTTAGCTCCTAAAATGTCACCCAGATCTACATATCTTTCCAAAGAAATCTATGGATGGCCAATCCACTTAGTGTGGGACAGCATGTCATGAGATGGGAGGAAGTTATCTGATTTAAGTGTGGTTATTAGTTAAAGTTGTTCATCGTTATCAAGCATATCATGAGATCATCTATCAACTTTACATTTATTCTCTCTTTAGAACTTGTATTCTTTTATGAGTGGCCACAATGTGGTTTACATCGGATATGGAGAAGATAGAGTCCTCATGTTCACCGATACAATAATATACGATTCGACTATGTGAAGCCCATCCTACAATTGCAAAGAGAAAAAGTTCAATAGTAAAAATGAGTAGCAATAAAGAGTAAAAAGGGGTAACAACAAAATAAACCCAAAAGATCGATAAATAAATAAATAAATAAAATAAAAAAACCGCCTACCGCCTAGCCGCTTAATCCCCGATTACAAGGTCTAGGCGCTAGGCCCCCATCGGCCGCCCGACTACCGCCTAGCGCTTTTTAGAACATTGATGGTAAGGCATCATATTTATGGAAGAGAGTGGCAAAGGTCGGGGAGATGTTTCATGCAAATACAACATCGGAGGTGGGGAATGGAAATGTTACCAGATTTTGGAAAGATAAATGGTGTGGTAGCAATACCCTTTAGGCTCTTTTTCCATTGGTGGCTAGTGAAGCAGATAATGTAGACGTTCTAGTAGCCAATGTCTACAAACGTGGCAGTTGCAAGATTAAGCTTCAGAATAACCATTCGCTGGGAGGTTTATTGGAGCAGCTGAAACTAAAGGAGTTCATCAATACAGAGGGTAAACAATTGAATGACTTGGATGATGTGCGTAAATGGAACTTGGACAAGAGTGACAATTTTTTCCGTTAGCTCCCTATATAACTGGATTAACGACGGGGGGACGCGTAAGTGGAAGGCAAAAATAATATGGAAAATGTGTACACCGCCTAAAGTTAAGGCGTTCATGTGGTTGGTGATGAATGACGTTATTTTCTCTAAGACAAATTTAAAGAAGCGTAATATTCCGATTGATGTTATGTGCTCTGGATGTTTGGTGAACGAGGAGGACACCAATCATATTTTTATCTATTGCCCTAAGGCTAGGCTAGCTTGGGAGGTTGTATGTTTAGGTTTCGGATTATGGGACACTCCAAATAATACTAAAGATGCCTGAGGTGAGTGGTGTGAGAAAAGAGTTTGTAAAGAAAATAGAGTAGTTTGGGATATCTCTATTGCAGCTACCTTATGGGGTCTATGGCTAGACCGAAACGATGTGTGTTTTCGCCAGATTAAATGCAATTTTACCACTATGATGCATAAAATTTTTGCTTTCATTCTTTTCCGGGCAGGACAAGCAGATGCAAAGAAGTGGCTGCGAGTGGATTGTAACATTCCGTACTTAAGAGTATATATATAATATTATATTGGGAGAATATATATATATATATATATATATATATATATATATATATATATATATATATATATATATATATATATATAGAGTAGAGTGGTAGTTGGGCCTATAGGGTGTTATATAGGGTTGGTTGCATGGAGATTTGGCCAAGATGAGATGAGAAGGGTGGAGTAGTTGGATGCACTTGGAGTGGGGCCGTCTTTGCTGATGTGGAGGAGGGAAAGGAGTGGCTGGTTGTGTGTGCACATATGGTACACGTACATGTGCTGAGTTGTGAGACTGGGTGAGGTGTGGGATTCATTAGTCCCACATCAGTGGTAATGTGAGAAATATTGAGTATAAATATAGATTGCCAATGATCATAGGTTACCTACAAGTTATAGCACCTTTTGTGAGGCACGCCTGTGGTGGACAGTTGTTAGGATTTGTTTTGTTCCTGTGTGTGCGCGCACGTGTAGTTGTGTGTGCAACTGAGCTGGGCTCAGGGCGTTACAAATGGTAACAGAGCCGACTTTCGACACCGATTGTGGATAAGAGTGGGTGAGGTGTATGCCTGGCTGAGGACAGTATGCTGGTAGAGAGAAACCACGGGCAGTACGCTAGTGGGGTACTCCACTCCACATCGGCTAGAAAGCGATCCTGTATCAGCTTGCGGGTCTCGGGCTCAGTGAGGACGCTGAGTTCTTAAGGGGGGTGTGTAACATCCCGTACTTAAGAGTATATATATATAGTATGATATTGGGGGAATATATATATATATATATATATATATATATATATATATAGTAATAATAATAAGTGAGATGGGTAGTTGGGCCTATAGAAGTTTCTATGGGCTTGTGTGCTTGGGATTTATGGGCCTTGATGAAGAAGAGGTGGTTGCACTTGTTTCAAGTGGGCCCGATTGTGTGTGGCTTGGTTGTTGTGCATGCCCCGTGAGGTAGGAGAAGTGGGTTGCTGTATGGTGTTGTGTGTGCGATGCTGTGTGGTGTTGTGTGTGTGTGATGTATTTAGTCCCACATCGGTTGTTGAGTTGGAAATTTAAGTGGATATATTAGAAAATCCATGATCAAGAGGCACCAAATAGTCATGACACATTTTGTGAGGCACGCCTGTGGTGGGCAGTTGTTAGGATTTATTTTGTTTGCGTGTGCGCGTGCATGTGTAGTCACGTGCACAGCTGAGTCAGGCCCAGGGGTTACAAATGGTATCAGAACCGGCTTTCGACACCGATTGTGGGTAAGAGTGGGTGAGATGTACGCCTGGCTGAGGACAATGCGCTGGTAGAGAGACTAGAGGTAGTACGCTAGCAGGGTACTCCACTCCACGTCGGCTAGAAAGGCGATCCTGTATTAAATTGCAAGCTCCGTGCTCAGCGAGGATGCTGAGTTCTTAAAGGCGGGTGTGTAACATCTCGTACTTAAGAGTATATATATAATATTATATTGGGATTTTATATATATATATATATATATATATATATATATATATGTATATGTTGCTACTGATTTCGGTGTGGGAGCAAACTGATGAATTTGTGAATTCTTGAGAAAACGAATAAGGCAAACCGGTTGACCTTCACCAACACGTTTGACTTGTTTCTTGCCGCTGCCGTTGACCTGCAAAAAGTGCTGCTGCCGTTGACCTGCAAAAAGTGCGATACACCGGGATGGATCCCTCCGACGCACCCTCCGACACTCTTGTCAGTAATCAGGAAGTTATGAAAGAGCTTTATGTGGAAAAAGATTGATTACCTTGTCACGGTGGGGGAGAGGGTTTTTATAGTTGCCTTAGGGATCTGTTTTGAGATAAGAACAAATCTCAACTTCATGGTATGGATGGATAAAAGTGGTTAAAACCACCTCTTACGGATAATTATGAATCTGAATTCTTTTTTATCCTTTTGAACTTGTTTGTAACGGGTTGGGACTCGTACCCAGTAGGATAGATCCGTTCATGGGGTATTGAGCTTTGAAGAAAGACCCAGTTCCCATTTCAGACCCGTTTGTAGGTGAAATTACCGTTTTACCCCTGAGAGCTTTAAGATTCGTGTCCGATTTGAACGATTCCGATTTAATCCTATTTTTAGCCATATATATATATATATATATATATATATATATATATATAATACCATTGGTATAAATATCCGAAATCCGGATCCGACCATTGGACCGGATCCGATCCGGACCCGGCATTGGACCGGAACCGACTCGGCCTATCTGGGTCCGGGTCCGGGTCCTAAAATGGAACCTGTTGTACTTTCGGGTCCGGGTTCGGGTCCGCTCAAAAGAGACCCGACCCGAACCCGTTAAAAAAAATCCAAAAATCAACATAAAAATAAATATTCTTTCATTATCCCTTCCCTCCAATTCTAAATTCTCCTCTTCCAATCCCAAAACTCATGTTTTTTACTTCTCTTCTCTATTCTAAATCCTCCACTCGCCGCCTTCGCTCGCTGCTCACACCCCCGCTCCTACCCGAACGGGTAGGAATTTTTTAATAGGACCCGGAACTGGACCCGGTCCTCACGGGTTCGGGTTCGGGTCTGGATCCAATTTTTGGACCCGTAGGGGACCGAGTCCGGGTCCGGATAGTGAAGGACCCGACCCGACCCAATACCAATGCTATATATATATATATAGAGAGAGAGAGAGAGAGAGAGTAGAGTGGTAGTTGGTCCATTATGGTGTTATCTAGGGTTGGTTGCATGGAGATTTGGCCAAGATGAGATGAGAAGGGTGGAGTAGTTGGCTGCACTTGGAGTGGGGCCGGTTTCTTTGCTGACGCAGAGGATGGAAAGGAGTGGCTGGTTGTGTGTGCACATATGGTGCACGTGCTTTGAGTTGTGAGATTGGGTGGCGTGTGGGATTCATTAGTCCCACATCGGTGATAATGTGAAAAATATTGAGTATAAATATCAATTGCCAATGATCATAGGTTATCTACAAGCTATATCACCTTTTGTGAGGCACGTCTTTGGTGGGTAGTTGTTAGCATTTGTTTTGTTCGCGTGTGTGCATGCACGTGTAGTCGCGTGCGCAGATGAGCTGGGCCTGGGGCGTTACATGGATCACGAGTAGTAGTTCTCATGTGGAGGTTGTGGGTCTTGGGAAATAATTATATATTTTGAGTTAGTTCATTTTGTATTGATGTTGTAGAACTGAGTTATGTACTTTCTGTACGTCTTTCTGTACTTTCTGTGCTTTTGGCATGTGCTGCTGGGGTTGTAGGTATACTCCTACACCAGTACTGTATTTGTACTACTCTTTTTCATTAAATCTTCATTAATGAAACGGTGACGAGGTCACCTTTATCTTAAAAAAAAAACAATTACCCTTTCAGGATTGGATATAAAAAAGTGCATAATGAAAAAGCATGATAGTAGGAGGTAGATTTACTGACGTTAGCTTTCTATTATGCTGTGCTTTTGTTATCTAAAGTCTGCTACCTTACATCGGAAAAGAAGGTTTCATCCATTTGTCCACAAAGATTTGGGTTGAACATTGTTGGTATTGTGGTAGATGAACCATCATGGTATACTAAGTCTTATAAGTGCTCCATATTGCCTATGCACCTTCTTGTACATGTTTCATCCTGGCTCCTAGCTGCCAAACAATTTTTTTATTGTTTATTTAATTTTTTAGACATTACTTTTGTTGGTTCATTCTTACTTACGTGCTGTTCAATTTGTAAATATTGCAATTTAGTTCATTGTCCTCTCTTGGTTATTTAGTCATCCTTTTCGTTTCCTTTTTACATATGATGCTCTTCTCTTGGATATTTAATCATCTTCGGAACTGCTTGGCCTCAATGAAGGTGCTCAATTAATTCCTACATATGCCACAGTACAGAGTAGGTTTCTCATAAACATCTGGAAATACTTAAATTACATAGATAGCGCAAAAGAAAATTTTATATCCATTTTATGTTACTCACGTTTTGATTTTTTGGATATTGGGAGTAATTAGTAGGTAGAATGCGGCTTTCTGTAATGGTCAAACTATCTTGAATGATGTACATTAATCCTTGCTAAACTTTTTCCTACACTTCAGTCCTGCTTTTGTATGTGCATCCTGTAATTTATCATGCATGCTCTCTTTTTGTTTGATTACTCTTGTATACTGATTTTCCTCATGTTAAATTTTCTGAGATAGACTATCATAAACATGTCTCCATCCTTACTAAGGGGATCTGAAGAACGCTTGCTAAAATTGCTCTTAGAAGAGTCTTTCTTGTCATCTGAAAAGCTTCTTCAGGTTCTAGCGAGCGCAGGTCGTTATGTTTCTATTAAGCTCAGGTAAATGTTTGGTATCAGGTTTATCTTTGTGCATGAGCGTGCATAATGGTAGTTTAAGTATCCTATGTTTTTGAATATTTTGTATACTTCAATTCAAGTTTCACAGTAACTTGACCTTTTGACAGAATACCATCAACTTCAATGTCACCATCCAAACCATCTCCATCATAATGGATAATTGAGGAAGCTCACATGTAACTTGAGAAACATTACAATTGGCATCAACTTGATATCACACCTCCATTATTAGAATATCCTAAATAGATGACCAATTCGATCAACTAGGGAAACACAGCTCCTTGCGATGGAATTTAGAGAGAAGGGCACCTAGTTACTGTGTAAAGAAAATTAATAAAAACATGGTATGCTTTTTACCTCGACCTACCTTCTATGTGAATCCTTGAAGGTGTGGTGACCATTTCCCTTGTTGGTTGTCCTGGTGCTTGATTGGGCATTGGTATGTTCTAGGAAAATGAAAAAGTTTGGCCCTATCTTAACACAACCCTGATTGATCATGATTACTCCCTGCCTAACTGGGAATACAAATGCTTCTTATGATTTGAGAATTAAATGCTTGGTGGAATCGGCTTGAAGGCACACTCATTCCCAGTTTAACTAGTACTCTTACATATGACTAGATTATTAGCACTTGGCAAGTGCCACTAGGGTCTAGTGGTAAGCCTCCTTGCTAGTGAGGAGGAGGTTGGGTGTTCTAGTCCTGCTTGCATCAATTCCCTATTATGTGGAAAAGTGTGCACTTGTGTGACTTATAGGCCTTGTTCAAGAAAAAGAAAAAGAAAAGAAAAAGGAAAAGAAAAAGGAAAAGAAAAAGAAAGATATTAGCTTGTGCAATGCTTGTGTTTTCTTAATATATTTTTTAATTATTCATATTGCTATAAATTACCGGTCTCATTTATTCTCTCAGTAAGCGTAATCACCATAATTACCTTTAATTTCTGATGTTACTTCAAATTAGACAAATAGAGATGAAAAGGCACGTCACATTTATTCCCTCAAAGGGAAGCCCATTGCATCTAGAATCTATATGATGAAAATAAAGAAATTAAGTGATTCTCACCCTGCTGGAGGCCCAAACATGTGGGGGAACTGGTGTGCATTCGATCCTCCCCACCCATATTTTGCGTGAAAATTATATGTATAGAGTAGTCGGGCTTCTGGTGTTTTTTTAAACAACAGCTTTGGTATTAACTAGTTAAATACTTCTTTTCTTCTTACTAGCTTAGTCTTTCTATTGTTTTAGTATATGTCTGACGACTCTGATTTGCTATGTTGATTCTGTAGTGATATTTATCCATTCTTGGAGCGAACTTGCTTTGAAGGAACACGAGCGGAGTCCAAATATGCTGTTTCTGCAATTGCTTCACTAATTGATAGCTCTGATAAAGTAACATTTTCCAATTTATGCAAGGTATAAAATTTAAATAAGTTAAGAACGTTAAGATTGAAAATCTGGCTTGTATTGTTATTTTAATCACATTTTTTTTAATAGTTCTCATTACTTCTGATTATATGCTGTTGATTGGGTATTATAATTCTTAAATGATATTAAAATTAATCCTGCTAGATTGTTTTCCCATTCTAAATGCTTTCTAAGTAGAAGTTACATAGTGCATTATTTTCCTCATGATGCCCTCTTAATATTGAAGCTCACACTAAAATTTCTAAAGATCAAGACATGACCTTCAACTCTTATTTAATACTTGTCGTTTATATAATTATATGAACACATAGTTCCTGCTTCTTATGTAGCACATAAGAATAGTGCTATAATTTGCAAACACCATCACGAGGGTTGGAGCAAAGAAAAAAACTTGGAAGACTTAGTCATGGGAAGTTCTGGTTGGCAGGCTAGTTGGTGATTTTCTCTAGGCTTTTTGGTGCTCTACGGTAATGCTCTTTGAAGCTGGTTTATAGCAAAATTTGTGCTAAAAATTATAAAATTTCACTTCTTAGTTGTACTGTTGGTGAACCTTTGCATAATCACGAGCTTGCTTCTATTTACCTAGAGGTCACTGATTCAAGTAGTGGAAATAGCCTCTCCTCTAAGTGGTGAAAAGGTTGTATTGTTCCCTGCCCCCCTGGCTACATAATAGATATTTCTGCACCAGGCCACTTTTTTTTGTCAAAACGGAAGATTGGAACAAAAGCTTGTTCTTGTTGTATTTCAATTGTCAGCATTCTGTTCTGTTCTGCTCTGTTTTTTATTATTATTAATAACAAGGCTGTAACCACTCACGCTCATCACTCACTCCATTCTGTAACTTCTGTTCTTAGTTTTATGTCTCTTCCTGGGTGAACTGATTTCATTTTGTGATGACATGTCATTCGACTATGGAGTAATGGGTTTATTGCAAATTTAATTCTTTTTGACATTCTATTTTGCAGAAACTGGTGATCTCGCTGTACGAAGGCCACAATATCCCCTCTCTCTTGCAGGCAGTAGGCTGTATCTCAAAGTATTCTTTTTCAACATATGAGTTATATGATGAACAGATAATGCAATTTATTGTTGGAAGGATTTTCTGCTCTCTGGAGGTGAGGTTCATGCTAACATTTAAGCTATCTAAATTCTATTTGAATTTGATTTTGGTTTTGACATATAATTTCATGAGCAATGAAGGGCTCAAATCAGACAAAACTGTTTATTACCATTCTTTGGGAGTGAAGAAAACATTGCTTTCTCTGAAGGGCATGAACACTTCCATCACACACGCGCATATACAAATACACACACAAGCAAGTGATTTGTTGGAAATACCATATGTTACAATCTTCCACCTTTAGATTTCATCGAGGGTTTTTGTGATTGTAGCACTTGATGAGATCCAAATGGTGAAAGCAATGACACTTTTTTAACTTATTTCAATTTGACACTTACTTTTATATATATATATATAGAGAGAGAGAGAGAGAGAGAGAGAGAGAGAGAGAGAGAGAGAGAGAGAGAGAGAGAGAGAGAGTAATGTTCCGTTGTGCACTAGGCCTTCGTGTGCACTCGGCCTCCCCACCTTTTTATCGACGATCTAAACCGTTCACATTGATCTACTCATCTAAATTAGTCTAAATATGTAAAATCAAATTATTTGAAATTCATTTACCCATCCATTGAAGTGTTACAAAATTGTATGGCTGAAAATCGTTGTTTTTTAAAGTCACATGATGAATGGGCAAATGAATTTTAAATAATTTGATTTTACATATTTAGACTAATTTTGTAATGCCCCGAATTCCAAATAAGATTGAATTTGAGATTTCACAGGATCTTTACACTTCACTTCGTACAATTTTACAAGGAAATTAAAACTTTTTATCATACATCAGAGTTCTTTACATTTTGTTTACACAGCGGAAGAATAAAAGAACTACAACAATGAAAATAAAATACAACTTATACAACTTTATCAATGTAAGTCATCAACTGCATTATAACATCTTTACTTCTTCATGAAAAAAAGTCCATTACCTGCATATTGAGCTGTGGGCACGTCAGTCACTTACAACTGACGAAAATGTTATACTCGGCCATCCTCTCTATGCCGCACATATAACGATCTCAATACTTTATCATACCACAAATCGTTTGCAAAATAAAGTGTAAAATGTGATTACACTAAACATGTAAGTGTATGCGATGCCTTAATGCCTAATGCAGATATTTTATTCTAAGATGACACTAATGCATACTTGTTCAGATTCTATGCATCCCATACTACATAGGTCCGAGGACAAACACCTACGTACTCCATATTAAAGGGTTCGATCCTTCGCCATGACACTACCCAGTAGTAAGAACATGGTTCAGATATTCCACGAGTACGGATCCTAGCCCCGGAGTACACTGCCCGACTGTTATACAGATTCCTCGTCGTGTGAATACCCCGTAAGTGCCCCTCTAGCTCCGGTATACGTATATATACTGGAGTACGATAAAACTATCCGCCCTACTACGCATAGTCTCGGATTTCAAATAAAATTTCGTCTCCATCGAAGCAACCTCAGTCCCGGAGTACACCGCCCGACTGGGTCTATAGTCCCGGAGTATACCGCCCGACTATATAGAGTGCCTCACTTACGTTTGCCCAGGTTTACTACACTTCTCTTAAGTGCCTAATTCTTAAGTTCAAGACATGAATAATTCATCATACCTAGAATTAGTTTTACCTCCTACCGCACTTAATCACATAAATACGAGATAGCTCCATGGCAATATCTCAAAATTATATCTCAACTCTTTTATTTCAATAGTGCCGGTACTCGAGGTCTTACTAACTCTAAATCACAAATTTTCATGTACAAGAAATCATGGGTATTCATACCCTTCAATAATCATGTCTTAACTTAAAGTATGCTTATCTTCAACTTATTCACAATTTGACAAATGTCTTGTTTTAGCATCATTCATGATTCAATTATTCATTTACAATTCCAAGCTAAAACGATATTTCTTTCCATGAAGATAGATTCATCCACTTCGGTCTCATTAGCAATTTTAAGCTCACATAATAATTCACATCTCAACCCACATCAAGTATTTCATTCAAAAGAAGTATCAGAAAACTCAAAAAATATCAGTTAGAGCAGTAGTAGTTGACTTCATAGGGTGATCGGTAGACTGTCTCGCGTGAAATCCAAACTCAAGCAATCCATCAATTAGAGTAGTGACAGTTGATTGCGTACTGTAGCCAGTCGGCTGTCCCGCGTGAAATCCAAACTCAAGAAATCCATCAATTAGAGTAGTGTTAGTCGACTGCGACAAAGGGTCAGTCGACTGTCCCGCACGAAAAATCCAAAATTCTAGAAATCACTGCAGTCAGGTTCACGACGGTCGACTGTTGAAACTTACCGGTCGACTGTCACTCCTACAGACTGCAGTATTTGGGGTTTGTGCAAAATTATTTCCAAATGGAGTTTACTTGAAAACTGTGATTCCCGAATTTCCAAATTTATAATTTAGACATTGTATCTATATTTCGAATTATCTCATTCTCTTTTATGAACATGAATTTGGTTCTTTTTCGCAAAACTCGTTTATCCAATAATCCAATCCTTTTTGGATATTGAAACAAACTATTCTTTTGACTGAGATAAATTTTAAAACAACAACCAATTAATTTCAAATTCATTTTAAAAATATATTTCTATTTTTAAATAGTTCCTCTTTCCATTATACACAGATTTGTATTTTTCTCAAAACTTGAATTTAAGAATTGTTTCCATTAAAACTAGTTTATGTTCTCAATTAATTAAAATTTTATAATAAAACCAAACTTGCCTCTTAATCATCCATCAAATCTCAAAGAAAACTCTTTTATGCAAAATATATATTTTCAATATAACATGGCAATATACATAGGTCAACACATTTCATGGCAACAACAATTTTTTTTTCTTTCTTTCTTCTTTCTAATCATCATGACACTAAGGCATATATTGGATATCACATTCTCCAACCAATTTTTCATACAAATCATATGTTCGACATGTACACATTTACAAGCATACTAACATGATTCATGGTATTAATTCTTGTGTCAAAATTCTTCTTTCTAATTAACATGGTAGCAATTATTTACTTAATCTCAACAAGATTACTTTCATTCATGGCATACTACATTAGCATGGACTTTGTCTACATATTTCACATTCATATCCAATTTATACAACTCATTTATAACTTTTAGCATGCATTCTCTACATTTAGAAAGTAAGAAATCACCCACCTTTGTGAAGAATGAAAATCACAAATGAAGAGACCTCTTCTAGCTCCTAGCTCCAACTAGCACCTCCTTGTTCTTCTCCTCCTAGCAAGCCTCCGAAGCACAAATGTACTCTCTTTCTCTCTTTCTTTTTCTCTCTAAATTTTATTTAGTTTAGGTGTGACAAGAGAAGGAGAAATGAGGGTGTATTTATAGGACAATGTGAGGGTTCAATTTGCATAATTCTCCTTCTAATAAATTACTCTCTTAATTTTTCTAACTCTTCACAATTCTAACTCCTAAAACTCCCAACTCTTCATTTTTCCAACCTTTCAAAAACTCAACTCCCCTCCTCCACTATCAAATCCGGCCAAGCCCCTTGGCTTCTCACATTCCACGTGTACGTGTTGTGCACTAGTGCACACACATACACAATAATTAATACAATTCCTATAGTTTAAAAATGCGTATTAAAAGTTGTTACATGTCATGTATGAGTCCATGCACAACTTAAATTAGGATTTAATTAATGGGCTTTCATTTTAGTTAGTTATTCTAGTGAGCTCTTCTTTTAACTAATCTAATGAGCTAGAATTTAACTTTAGGTCCATGGGTTTAATAAGAAGGCTAAATAAAGATTATGCATGCTAAAATAGTAAATGAGAGTAAGAAAAAGAGATGGATAAATTAGCACGTGCATCATACGTGCAAAAATTGGAAAATGCATTTTTAAATAAAATAAAAATGTCGGGTGTTACAAATTTAGACATGTACATCAATGTGAACGGTTCGAATCGTTGATACAAAGCGGGAAGGCCTAGTGCACACGGAGGCCTAGTGCACAACAGAACATTTCTCTCTCACTTTCTCTCTTTCTCTCTCTCTCTCTCTCTATATATATATATATATATATATATATATATATATATATATATATATATATATATGAGCAATCTTCCATTGCAAACGCAAATATTGTACAAACGTGTGCAAACCACTTAACCCGTCATTGACAATGACGGGTAAGGCAAAACACATAATCCGTCATTGCCAATGACGGGTTATGTGTTTTGCCTTAACCCGCTATTGCCAATAGCGGGTTAAGTGGTTTGCACGTTTGCAAACGCTACAGTAGTGTTTGCAATAGAACAAATCTCTCTCTCTCTATATATAGGAAAATCTTCCATTGTGTACCACCCCTCAGTGTGCACTCGGCCTTCCCGCCTTCGTATCGACGATCCGAACCGTTCACATTGATCTACACATCTAAATTAGTCTAAATATGTAAAATCAAATCATTTGAAATTTATTTGCCCATCCATTATGTGACTATAAAAAACAATGATTTTCAACCATACAATTTTGTAACACTTCAATGGATGAGCAAATGAATTTCAAATGATTTGATTTTACATATTTAGACTAATTTTGTAGTGCCCCGATTTTCGTATACTGAAAACTCGTGACACCAACCAGAATCTTCTACTTCAACGAGTACACAACACAGAAAAATCACAGAAAATTAAAAACTTCTTTTCTTACCTTAATGCTTTTCTTCTTGAGTATGATTGCCCAACACAACTTAAGCCCAAAATCGGGTGGACCTGCGATCTAAAGATAAGTGGGCACGTCAGTTGAATGCAACTGATGCAAGCTGATAAAAACAGTGAGCTTCACTCCTCAACACTCAATCACAATCATCCAATATGAATGACAACATGAAATGTGAAAAGCAGGCAATCAAAAGTGTCAGGGTGTGTCATGACCTAAATCTAATGCACAAATATAAATGCACACGATGCTCCTATTCTAATGCAAACTTAATTTGGAAACATATGCATTCCATACTACATATTCCCCAAATCAAGTTTGTATTCTCCAGATAATAGGGTTCAATCCCTCGTCATGCATCCTACGCTTGTACTCTTTCCTGATTCTGACATTCATCTAGTGACTGGTAAGGTTGCAGTTGCTCGGTCTAGTTCCGCCGTTGCAGTCAGAAATTATTAGTTATGTCATTATGTATGCCAAGACCCTGTGGTCCTATGCCACTCTCCGGTCTTACTCCGTCCGGCCCCTGTGGTCCTACGCCACTCCCGGATCTTACCCAAAAGTTGTTACGAACATAAAGGTGACCCTGCAGGTCCTACTTGCCCCAACGAGAGTTCTAGAGCCCTGCTCTTGCTCCCTGTTCTCATTAAACAATATAGAACCTTAGGTGGATTTGGAAGGTCTATTCCCTAACTTCCACCATACAATCCTTATCACTAAATTCCAGAAATTAACAGACGAGACCATGCCGCTGGTGTCCCAGACGAGACCACGCTGCACTCGTTCCCTTGACAGGTGAGTACACGCCTTACTAGTGCCTGTCCTTACCAATTTATCTCAATCTTCTAGGAAGTTCCAGAACTAGTGGTTGAGTTACGCTAAAAGAATTTCTTAATTCACTATCTAAATTGCTTTACTTAGACATCTTCTAGTTCCTTTAAAACAAGTATAGCATTAGTTAATGGGTAACCTCGGACCATCTAGGTTCTTAAGGAACACCTGGAACTTGATTACTTAAGTCATTTACCATTTTATTCTAATAACTTATTTACTGTAACTTCTTAACTTATTTATTATCACGTCTAGTTTCTAGATTAATCTTCCTAGATCACTTATATTATCCATTTCAAATTCTAGGTAATTTAAAGTCTCTTTGGAATGGCAACCGCCATATGACAATCTTCCGAGATGTTCACCAATTATTTATCTGGGACAAAATACTAACTTGCACATCCCACATGCACAACACTACTATGTATAGTAACAACATACCCATATGTCTTTACAAAGTCTCTCTTTACATTGTTTGACCACTCTTTTGTGCATGTCAAAGAACATCTTTCATACATATTTCTTAACTATTCTATATTATGTTGTTTAAACAAGTACATGTGTGAACTTGTATTCATGAAACAACCAAATACTCATTTATTCAATTTCAAAATTGTGTAATTATCTACACCAACATATCTTTTCTATCCTTTCTGCTTTGTTTCTTTTTTGTTTCCTTTGTTTCCTAAAGTTGGCAATTGTAAACATACACCACAAGCATGTATATAAAACCATTGTAATTTATTAACACTTTAATCTACAATAGTTTTTAATCTACAAACAATTACCACAACAAATTTTCTACAACAAAAACCTTAACACTTTAATCTACAACAATTTTCAATCTACTACTACAACAAACCATTAACAATTACTACAACAATCAAGTCAATTTCAATTTTTATCCATCAAATTATTAATCAATCTACACAACCTAAGCAACCTATTATCAATAATTTATCCTACTACCAATACTAGTAGATTACTACATGGCTATTTAAATTAAAATAACAAACAATTGCTAACAATCTATTAGCAATCAAACAATTACAAAATTAAAGAAGTATAGAAGGAGGAAGAACACCCACCTTAAACCCCTAGCTTTATTCTCTTTTTGAAAATCTCTTTTTGATATCAAGCTCCAATAATTCTAGGAAATTTATAGCAAATTAATTAGAATTGGCACATCAAATGAAGATATGAAGCTAAGTGTGAACTAAGACTCACCTTCTACTTGCTTTGCTGGTCTTCTTTACTCCTAACAAGTAATATAATAGTAGTAGTAGGCAGCAGTGGTAGTAGTAGTATTAACTAGTAACAGCAGTAGTAGTACAAAGTAGTGGTAGTGTAGTAGTAGTAATAGAGTAGTGAACAACAGCAGTAGTAAACAGCAGTATTTGTAGAGTATAGCAGCAGTAAGAGTAGTAGTAGCATAGCAGCACTAAGAGTAGTAGTAGGTAGATAAAATAGCACTCATATATATAGAGAAAGGGGGGGGGGGGGAAGAGGGCTGCTGTTGCTGCCGGTTGCAAAGAGAGAAAGAGAGAGAGGTAGTGGAGTGTGGAGGTGTGTGGAATTTCCTATTGGGCTTAGTCACTACTCTAGGACTTAGACCCTATGCCTTAAGAGTGTACACCTAAGCCTTCTTTGGTCGAAATTGTGGGCTAGGAGTCTTTTTAGTCAAATATTGTAGGCTGAAGTAGTGGTAGTATATATATATGTAGTAGCTTAGTGTGTGTGTGTGTGTGTGTATATATATATATATATATATATATATACAAACACTTCCACGAGTATATCTATATATATCTGCATACACTCATGTATACTAGTATATTATTAGTTTAAATGCAAAATGGGTTGGGCTTAATAATAAAATATGCATAATTCATTGGCAAAACATAACAACTAAATTTTGGGGATATTACAAATTTAGATGTGTAGATCAATGTGAACAGTTCGGATCGTCGATACGAAGGCGGGAAGGCCGAGTGCACACGCTGTGTGCACCATAGGTGGTGCACAACGGAAGACTTCCTTTTTTTATATATGTATGAAAGATGTATCTGAGGAGAATAGCAACTTGCTCATTTAATAAATGAGCAAATGATGAGGTGACATGCATGTGATACATTGAGTATCTGACCACTTTTAGGATTTCCCAATTACATGCATGTGTGTGTGTGTGTGTATATATATATATAGAGAGAGAGAGAGAGAGAGAGAGAGAGAGAGAGAGAGAGAGAGAGAGAGAGAGAGAGTAAAAGGGATAGAGATAGAGAGAGAGAGTAAAAGGGATATGAGCAACTTGCTCATTTAATAAATGAGCAAATGATGAGGTGACATGCATGTGATACATTGAGTATCTGACCACTTTTAGGATTTCCCAATCACATGCATGCCACCTCATCACTTGCTCATACCCTTTTTTCCTATATATATATATATTTATATATATATTTATGTATGTATGTATGTATGTATGTATCAGGTTTCTTCCATTGCTAACGCGTGCGCACCACTTAACCCGTCATTGGCAATGACGGGTTAAGTGGTCCGCACGCGTTTGCACAACATTTGCGTTTGCAATGGAAGAAATCCCTATATATATATATATATATATATATATATATATATATATATATATATATATATATGAGAAATCTCCAATTGAGCACCGTCCTCCCTGACTTATGTGTGCACTGCACCGTAAGCCATTGGACAGCATCATTAGACCAAATGCTCACATATCCAATTGCTCACGCGTAGTGCTAATGTAAGTTGGTGACCAAATGCAACTGAAGATGTTTCTGTATGAGAATTATTTATACAAGGAATCTGCAATTCCCATTAATAGTCCTTGCAGATAGGATATGTATAGAATAAATAAAGAGGCTCCAGATATTTTTCCTTTTTTTCATTGGACGAGGTCTCGGTTCCAGCTACAATTTTATTAGCTCTACAACTAGAATACGTCTTCTGTCCAATCTTGTTCCTTATGCCACCACTAACCTCAGTTGGGTTCGGCATGCACACTTAATTTATTGGGAGAACGATAACTAAGATAGTCTCTTGGAGATCCATGAAACACTTTCAGAAGTCTAATTCCCTTTTGGAAGATACGAGGCAAAATAATCAACCTATTGATATTGGAAGACGACAAGGATTCTTCCCGTGTCTCATTTATAGGTCCACTGGAAATCATTGGTTGAGTTAGGAAGAAACCCATTAAATAGATATTTTTGTTTTCAACCATTTTTTGATTGTTAATACAAAATCTAAGGTTTGCTTCTACATGCAGGCTACACCTTGGATTTGTAATACCAATTGCTCATTGAACCTTGTAATCACTTGAAAGCAGGATACTCCAAACTCAGGGGTTATATAGTTTCATAAAGTGTTATTGGTGTCTTCCAGAATTAACTTCCATCCAGTAATCTAAGAAACAGTGAAAATTCTTGGTCTCTCTCAATTTGAAGATCCATGATTTGAATTGATAACATCCGATTTGTTCATCCTAAAGATTTCCTTTCAATTTGAATTTGATTATAAATTATGTACGATCCTTGTTAAATATCCAATCTGAATGATTAAACCACTCAACTCATAAATGGAAAATTGGTACGTTCAATTCCTAGACATATATGCAAATATATAGAATTTTAGCATGTAGTTGTTTTTTTAATATTGCTAGCCATTAAAAGCTATATTTATTTCCTTATTGTATAATACAACAACAACAACAACAACAACAACAACAACAAAGCCTTTTTCCCAACTAGTTGGGGTCGACTACATAAATCCTAGTTTTCCATTCTGCTCGGTTTAGCGTAATATCTTCTGTAAGGTCACAAGCTATTATATCTTTTTTCACCATTTCCATCCAAGTTAGTTTAGGTCTTCCTCTACCCCTAACTCTACCCTCAATACTTATCAAATCACTCTTTCTAACGGTGGCACTACTAGGTCTATGTGGACATGTCCAAACCACCAGAGGTGATTCTCTCTTAACTTATCTTGGATTGGAGCTACTTTAGCATGTCTCGTATATGCTCGTTTCTAATTCTATCTTTCCTCGTTTACCACACATTCATCTTAGCATCCTCATCTTCGCTACACTTATTTTTTGGACATGTTGTTTCTTTGTTGCTCAATACTCTGCTCCATACATCATTGCTGGTCTAATAACAGTCTTATAAAATTTTTCCTTCAACTTCAAAGGTATACGTTTGTCACACAAAACGCCACTGACACTTCTCCACTTAAGCCACCCTGTTTGGATCCTATGTATAACATCTTCACAAATCTCCTCATCTCTTTGTATAATCGAGCCTAAGTATCGGAAACGCTCTCTCTTAGGTATCTCTTGGCTATCAAGCTTCACCACTTCCTCTGTTGTGTTCTAAATATCACGAAAATTACACTCCATATACTTTGTTTTAGTTCTGTTTATCCTAAAGCCTCTAGCTTTCAAAGCTTCCCTCCACAATTTTAATTTTGCATTGACTCGTGCTCTAGTTTCGTCCACTAAGACGATGTCATTGGCAAAAAACATACACCAAGGCACCTCATCTTGTATTCCTCGCATCAGTTTATCCATAACTAAAGTAAAGAGGTAGGGGCTTGAAGCCGAACCTTGGTGTAAACCTACTGTAATAGAAAAATCGCTGGTCTCTCCTGTGGTTGTTCTAATTGTGGTCGTTGCCCCTTTAGACATATCCTTAATTACCTCAATATACCGAATAGTTACTCTTTTATTATTTAACACCCACCATACTATGTCTCTCGGACTTTATCATATGCTTTTTCTAGATCAATAAAAACCATATGTAAATCTTTCTTATTCTCCTTATATTTTTCCACAAGTCTTCTCAGTACATAAATTACTTCCATTGTTGTCCTCCCAGATATAAACCCAAACCGATTCTCAGACACTGTAGTTTGTAGTCTTAGTCTATGTTCGATCACTCTCTTCCAAAATTTCATCGTATGACTCGTTAATTTAATTCCTCGGTAGTTTGGGCTTAATACAATATGCCCATATAACGTTTGGAAAAGTATATTTAACCCATTCCACCGTTAATTTAACCCCATCCGTTAAGTTAGAATTATTGAATTACCTTTTTACCCTTACCCTTTCATAATTAAATCTCTTCTTCTTTTTCCTCTTTCTTCATTCTTTTTCTTCATTCCTTTTGAGTTCATGCGGGTTCCTTTTTTTATTTTAAGAAGTTTCTTTTAATAGAGATTCTTGTAAGTTTGGTGATTGATTCAATTGCCACTGTTTCTCATTGGTTTAAGTGTTCACTAAAAGTAAGAGTAATTCATTTTTAACAACGATTCTTGTAAGCACCAAGTGTTTAAATCAATATCATAACATGGCCTAATATCCTAGAAGGTGAATCTTGTATTGTTTTAATTACTAGTTTATGTTCCCTCTTATATGGTATGCTGATATAGACAAGTTTCTCCACTTCAAAAAATGGAGACCTTGAATTTCATAGTGATCTCAACTATGTTGAGAAACTTCGATGATATGTAAAGCAAAATCATTGGCAATCTATAGAGGTTGATTAAGAATATGCACTTCTACAAGCCATAATATGGCTTCCATTGGTGTATTGTTGACTAGTTTAGCAAGTTTGTGTCACATCCAATGCTTGTCATATTATTTAGCATGATATTATTTAACATGTTTTAACAATCCCAAGTAACTGGAAAGATGTATTCTTTCTTACTAACTAATGTGTCAAACAACCTAATAACATGTCAATTAATCTCTTATTATTATTGGTTTACTTATTAACAAGTTACAAATTCATTTGTTTTTTTTATACATTACAAATTCATATGTTTTTTTTATACATTACAAATTCATATGTTGTGTCGTAGGCTTTGTACTTGATACTTGGTTGTTGATTCTTTATTTATCATGATTTAACATATATTCAGATGGGTCTCCCCCCCCCTCTTCCCTTCTCTCTTAATTATTCGAGTGTTGCAAAAAAATAAGAAGGATGATTGATTCAAGATAAAATGGAATGCTGATGTAGTGGTTTTGCAAGATTCTCCTGAACACAAGTTGCAAATAAGAGTTAGAGTTATTTATTTTGTAACTACCTTTTCTTCTTACTTGCAACTTGTATTGCAAATAAAGAGAATTTGACCAGTTGACATCCAACCTTATTCATAGGAGTGGCAATGGGTAAGGGTTTACCCTTTTACCCAATGAAGAAAGAGGAAAAATAAAAAAAGAATTGATTATGAAAGGGTAAGGGTAAAAAGGTAATTCAATAATTCTAGCTTGACGGATGGGGTTAAGTTAACGGAGGAATGTGTTAAATGTATTTTTTCAAACGTTATACGGACATATTGTATTAAGTCCAGATGTTGGGGGGGGGGGGTACTTTGTTCTTTGCCCTTATTTTTATATATAGATACTAAAATACTCTTTCTCCATTCATCGACATCTTCTTAGTCCTCAAAATTTCATTAAATAATTTTGTTAGCCAATCCACTCCTACATCTCCAAGACACTTCCTAACTTCAATGGGTATATCATCCGGTCCTATTTTCATCCTTCCTAGAGCATTTCGAACCTCCGAGGTCCTAATTCTACGGAAAAACATATGCTCTCGACTCTCCCTCGAGTCCTCCATATTTAAGTTGTTCACAACCTTTTCATTTAATAACTTCTCAAAGTAATTTCGCCATCTTTCCTTAATTTCCTCATCTTTTACTAAGACTCTTGAATCCTCGCTCTTAATACAGCTAATGTATCATAATTTTCTCATTGTATAATAATTATGATAAATTTCCAACGATAAATAGAGTTATAAAAGGCATGTGCAATAAATGTGTCAGAGATACCAACCAAACACACCATTTTGCCATGATATTGCTACTGATGTAGATGTTCATGCAAGAGGGTTGGATTGAATAGATAATGGTATTATTATTAAAAATATTAAGGAATTAATATGATACATATTCATCAATTAGAAAGTGATTGGAAGCTCACTGATATTTTTCATTTTTGTTTAACTTTGTAATGATTGACCAAACTAGGTATGGTTTATCTACTTTTGATTTACAGGCTTATTCACCAATGGAGTACTCTTCTATTGATGGGGAGGCTTGCAGTTCATCTTGCAATCTTATGGTGAGTCATTTAGAAGTTTGATGTCCTTGATAAAATGTCACAGAAAGCTAGCAAAAATGCCTTCAGCAAATTATAATTTTCCACTGAAGATATTTCTTTTTTCTTTTATTTAAAAATGTTATTCATGAACCTTGTATCGTTGGAAAGAAGCCTCCTGCCGTAAGATTTTCTTCTGATTATTAGGACATCTGGAAAGCACACTATTACATTTTTGTTGATTTGCATTGTTGACCCAGAAACCATCAACTTCTGCATTGGACAAGGTGATATAGCCAGAAACTAGATTATAAAAGCTATTCAGGCGTCATCAATGATTTTTAAATATATTTATTTATCCTCATCATTTTATGCCTTTCCAATTGAGACATCTTTCCATTGTTGACCTTTCCTTGTTGCCCAAAGAGAGGCTGATTTCATTTTTATTTGTTTGGTTGTGTGTGTGCCTGCATGTCTTTAATGGGAGGGATAAGGTGACAATTTTCACATTATATGGTATATTCCATGTACGTACATACTTTCATATCCATTGTGAGTGAAAAGGTGAAACATTCTTGCTGCCACCAATTTTTTTCTCAGTCTCTAATTCTATAATACGAGAGTTGGGGTTGTGTAATTTGTAGATAATCTGTAATTTGTAGACAGACAACCATCTAATCTCAAACCACTCATTTTTAATTGGGATTTATATTAACCATCAATTTACTCAAATGTTGACAGTTACCATAATACCCTCAATGTTTAAATTTATTTACATCATAATTATTTACAAAAGTGGCACTCATATAAAATAAAAAAATTGGTGCCACTAAGGGTAATTTGTAAAGAGTGTGGTGAGGGTTGGAGATGGGTAAATGGAGGTCCCAGATTACGTCGTAGTCATTACTTACAAAAATAAAAATATTAGGACGTGCATCGCACGTGCAGATTACTAGTAATTTTACTTTGTTGCTTGGCAAAGGCCTTTCGTTTGTTAAACACAAATTTGATGATGGATAGATGGTTAGCGTTTCATTTTCAGGTGAAGACTAGGCAAAATTTGGACAATTATGGGAATCTGCTTGTAGTAACTAGTATTAGAACGAGTGGAGGGGAGCGGAGCCTTTCCTATTACCATAGGTTTGCATCGAGGGTCAATCTATAAGTCATGGATGAATTAACTAGGCATGTTCAAGATGAGGTCCCACGTCACGCCTCGCTTTCCAAAAGTACGGAATGCAAGCACGTGACACGGCGCAGCGAATGACTCGCGTCACTCATAGGTTGTCATTGATTTAACTCAACAATATAAAACATTAAGTAATACAACCACGCATGCAATGAAAGAATAATCACATAAATAACAACATTGGATATTAAGCATAAAAATAACCAACATCCAAATAACCCAACATCTGGAATATAAGAACTTACCAAATAGCTCAAGAGGCTCCTACTCCAATCCATGAAGAACTGCTCACCAATGCCTCATGGCAATTCTCCTTGTTTACCTGTAAGTTACTCATTTAAAGAGAGGAAAAAGAAAATCCTTAGAGCAAGTCGTGGACACGCAAGTAGAGAAACAGAGAAATAATGACAATGGTGGTATAGCAAGGAATTCAATAATCGATGAAATCGATAATAGTACAATATGTAATACTATGATCTATCTCGATAACGATAAACAATATCAATAATGGCAATAATGACGACAACACTATTCAATAAGGATAACAATATGCAATGATAATGTGATGAGAGCCTTAAGTCTATTATTCATTTTTAATCCTAGCTAATGCACGTACTACTGTGTCCCATGTGTGCTGTACCACAAGTTCGATGCATACAATCAATTTCGTTTAGACTAAGGTGGTAGATTCTATAGTTCATGTACTGGGTATGATGACGATAACGGTAATAACACTGGACATGTGTAATTTCTTACACGATGCCGATAACGATAAAACACTGGACATGTGTAATTTCTTACACGATGCCGATAACGATAATATTTACTGGCCATCATCCGAGTACACTTACTATATTGTCAACTACCCTAATCCACCCTTAACCCCGGCTTTGATTTATTTTCTTTATTCAATTAACACACAATAATGCAATTAATAAGGGACGTTAGAAAAGGTGACAAAGCAACCCTAGGATCATGCAATATACTCTATACAATTAAATGCACCAATTCAACATTATAGGTATAATTATATATTACAAAACATAGAATCCCAATTCTGGACAGCGGTAGGTTGCTGTACCAAAATCAGAATCCCGATTGCTACAGGACAACAAATGTGGATCCGTCAGGTGGTCTAGAAACTAGACTCCTGTCCGGTTCCAACGCATACTTAAGGTCTATATTCCGACAACGGTAGCTAGGTGAAATTCAGTGTTCTTTACAGATTTTAGTTTCTGGCTGGGTGTCGATGTTGACTAATTTCAGTTATAAAGGCAGTAAATAATCATCACAAAAAATCAGTAAAAATAATTGTTATCACCCTAAACATGTTATCTACAAATCTGGAATTTATCTTGGCCATATTTGATCATTAGTCCACTTAATTTATTAGCCTAACATGGTATGTACATGAATCTGAAATTACAGCGCAGCTGTAGCAAAAGGGTCATAACTCGGGCGATACAGGTCGGAATTCGAAAATTCTGGAGGCTATTGACATCTAGACACTTACGGCTACGTTTCATATTCAGGGAGTGACTGATTTTAATGAAGTTATCTAGGTTGAAACAGCACAGCAAGATTCAGGTTGGCGTAATTTTCAGAATGTCAACATGTTCATTTTAAATAAAATGGTTAAAAGTTAAGGATGATAAATTGGAATTTAACAATCATAAATCACCGCGAGTCATTCCTATGTGAACATGGTATTAAGGTAGATGATGTCCATAATTCTACTAATTACAATTCCACTAATTTATCAATAGCAATCACATGAACAATCAACCCTAATATACAATCTACAATAGTTGTCTTTAATGTCATGAGATGAAATGTGTTAATAATTTCCTATTCTTATATTCAATAACTAACTACATGAGTGCATGTAAGATTCCTATACATTAGAGGCAAAAAGATGGCACGAAGTCGAGATTACCACTTGGATTCACTCGTGTAAATCCGTGGCATCCCAACGATAGATACAATAACATTTTACGATATTCAACAAGGATCCACTTGCGGAATTCAATAAAAATATCGAATACGATACAATAAATATTCGATAAGAAATGACTTGCCTTTTTGTAGATGGTTCAATTTGAATAAGGAATAACGGGATCAGAATCCCGGGGAGCAATCCCAAGAATACGTGCGAAGACCGTGCGAAGAAAACTAGCAAACAGCAGCAATTCTCCACACCCGATCTGACCCAAAACAGCGAACAACAAAATCGGATTAGATGTGCCCAGAACACGAAATGGCAAATGCGGCCAATAGGATTCCTCCTACGCACCGGATCTGACCCTGAACAGCAAACAGCGGAATCAGATCCGCTGCGCACACAACACCAAACAGCCGACTCCCCCACTCGCCGTTCTTCTTCCTATCGACAGAGCGAGAGTGAGTGCGGGAGGGAACGGCAGTTGGCGTGGACGCTCGGGTGGTTGGCAACGACGACGTGCGGCGGCGCGACAGGTGGTCGCGACGGCGAAGATGTTCGGCGACTGGCGGCGTCACAACTCCGGCGAAAGCCCTATTTTCGTGGCTGAAACAGGGGACGACGACACGGCGATGATCGGGGCTTGGACGGCGACGGCGAGGCAATGGGGAGCTCGCCGCAATGTGGAGAATTAGATCGAGGTGCTTGGGAGAGAGCGACGGCGAAGTTTGAAGGTGTAATTGATGGGTTCGGTGGAGTCAAGTTGGGTTCTTCGGTTCTTGGCGGTTGAAGAAGGAACGGGGAGAAGGATGATGATGGAGATAGTGGCGACGGCAATGGAGAGGAGTGGGTTTGGTTCGATGATGGGGGTGGTGAGGCGAGATGGTGACGGAGGTAGGGGATGGAGCAATGGGTTGGTTTTGGTTTTGTTTGTGTTAAAACAGAGAAGGAGAGAGAGAGAGAGTACGGGGAGAGAGAGAGAGTGAGATATTATAATATAAATGCTGATATGGTATTAAAGAGAGGAGAGATTGTAGGGAGGGGGAAGTTACGGAAATCAATGACTATTAGTGGAGGGGAATTAAAGGAGATACATTTTGTTGTAACTGAGAGATTTTATGGCTAATAGATAGGGATTAAATTTTGGGGGTTACAGGAGAAATTATGGGGATTCATTAGGAGTAGATCTGGTCAACACACAATTAAGAGAAATTGGGTTAATGGGTTTAAAAATAGTTGGGCTTTATATTTGAGCTTCACAACTTAAATAAACAATGCAAATCAATGAATATAAATTGGGCTTAAAATGAACAATTGGGTTTAGGCTTCAAATTAAATAATTAAATAATGTAAAATAGGTTAAGATCAATTGGGCTTTAAATAATAATAATAATAATAATAATAATAATAATAATAATAATAAAGATCAAGAAAATAGAAGTAATAACAACATCACTAATTTTAATGATAACAATAATAATATTACTAATAATAAGAACAACCAATATTAATAAAAATGATAATAATGACAATACTAAAAAATAATAGAAGTAATAATGAAAATAATAAAATAATAATAGCAAGGTTATATAAAGGAATTGGGTTTAACAAATTATTAAAGAAGTTCCGAATATTTTTAGGTTTGGCTAAAATGAAAATAGTCGATCAATTACAAAATAAAAAGTAAGGTAAAATATACTCTCATTCAAAATAAACATAATTTCCGATAAGAAATATTTTAAATAGAAAAATTAAAATGAATTCAACACAACTAAATTCATAAATAATTCGAAATACAGAAAATAATTCAGAAATTATATATTTACGGGAACGAGGGTTACATCCCATTTGTGCATGTTGTTTGCAGGCGATATAGTTTTGGTTGATGAAACTAGAGACGGTAGAACTTCAAAATTTGAGGAGAGGAATTTATACTATAAGGATTTAGAATTAATAGTGTTAAAATATAAGTCCAATTTTTCTCAGCCCTTCTACGACTTTGAAGTTTTAGTATAGTGGTAGGGACTTTCACATGGTATGAGAGCAACCCAGGTTCGAATCTCACCGGCTACGCAATTTAAATGCGGATTTAAAAAAAATACCGTTGCGTATTGTTCAGGTCTTGGCACACAATTTGTTGGGCATTTATCTCGTTTCTTTTGGCCCATAAAAATGGGCTCTCGACCTGAGGGGGCTTGTTAAAATATAAGTACATTTTTTCCTCAACCTTTCTACAACTTCGAAGTTTTAGCATAGTGGTAGGGATTTTCACAAATAGCACTTAAACAGAGAATATGTATTATAAGCTTATGAAAACAAAGACATTATTAGAGTGCAGTTCGCATTGAGGACAAATAATTACCTAGGAATAGCCACTTCCGTTAGTTGGGATCAATCATTCATCAGGATGGAGAAGCGGATGTTTCCCGTATAATTAAACCAGACTGGTTAAAATGGCAAAATGGGTTGGGAGTATGGTGCGATCAGAGGATACTTTTGAAATTTAGGTGAAATTTTTTCAAGACAACTAGATGACAAACTATGATTTATGGATTAGAGTGTTGGACAATTAAGAAACATGTTAAAAAATGAGTGTAGCCAAAATGAGGATGTTAGGTGGTTGAGTGGAAAAACACTAAAAGACAAAATAAAAAAAAGATTGCATACATAAGACCATAAGGCAGTAAGGTTGCCCCAATTGAAGATAACATGGGGAGAAGTGATTGAGGTGATTTGGACTCGTACAACGAAGATCGATAATTGTCCTAGTTAGGAAAACTAGTCTTATGGAAGCTAGGAGAGCAAAAAGGAGTAGGGGTAGCCCAAACTGGGGTTGAAACTATTAATAAGGATTTGGAAACCGTTAATTTGACGAAGGAGGTGGCTCTCAATAGAGTTGAGTGGAGGAGAAGGTTTCATAACCGTACATTTTTGGAATAAGGACTTTCATGTTGTTGTCGTTGTTGTTGTATTATCAGCAATATCACAAAGTATTTGGTATGAAATTTTGAAATTTTTACCCTTTTGCGAAGAAGCAATGCTTCTATTTAAACATGTTCAAAAATGAGTGGCCGAAATGAGGATGCTAAGGTGATTGAGTGGAAACACTAGAAGATAAAAATAAGAAATGATTGCATACTTAAGGCAGTAAGGGAGTATGGTTGCTCCAATTGAAGAGAAAATGCCGAGAACCGATTGAGGTGATTTGGACTTATACAACGAAGATCGATAATTGTCCTAGTTAGGAAAACTAGTCTTATGGAAGCTAGGAGAGCAAAAAGGAGGGGTAGATCCAAACTAGGGTGAAACTATTAATAAGGATTTGAAAACTGTAAATTTGAGGACAAGGTTTCATGACCCCAAAATTTTGGGATAAAGGCTTTATTGTTGTATTATCAGCAATATCACAAGGTACTGGGCATGAAAATTTGAAATTGTTACCTTTGGTTTGTTTCGTACGCGAAGAAGCGATGCTTCTTTTTAGTTAGTTTATTTGCTAAACAATCTTTATTTGCTTTTCGAAAGATACATTCATGTGCATTCTACCTTGTGTGTACCTCCTGTCATAAGTTGAGCATGCGTTTTTCTGAATTACTTTTTTATTATAAATTTGTAGATTTATGGGATGAAAGCACTCGTTAAAAGTTTCTTGTCACATCAAGTAAAACATTTCGGACCACAGATGAGGAAGTTCTTGGACATTCTTTTGGGTACAATTCAAGGAAATGACACCATGCATGTTACCTTCCTGAGGTGTGTATTGATTCTTAAATAGCTTCTCCGTGTTCCTATTACTGATTTACTTTGTGTGCCATTCATATAAAACCTCTCATATTCTATTTCTTTCTGTGCAGCGATGATGATAAGGCTTATCTTAGATTAAATGCTGCGAAGTCTATTCTTCGTCTTGCTACACGATGGGATTTGTTTATCTCACCAAATATTTTTCATTCAACTATCATGACGTCACGGGTATAATGCTACCATAATATGCAATGCCTTCTGTCACAATTAACTTGAATAACTGTTTTAGATTGTCCATATTATATTTTCAGGTTTTAGTATTAACTCTTAACTTGCATCAACTTTACATCAGTTTGACATGAATTCTAGAGCGCCATTAATTAATGTTTCAACTAAAATAAGTGATGTGATGTTTTTGCCTGTAATTTTTTAATCTTTTTTGTTCTGTGTAGATTTCCTTAAAGCTTGTTGCTGAACTCCATGTCTAACTAAACTTTAAAACTTTTGAGCTTTTAAAATTCTGGCCTCTACTGTATTTGTTAGTCCTCGATCCCTGTCCATCATAATTTAGAAAACCTGAGGCTGGTAAGTCTTTTGATGTATTTATCATCACGGGTTTGAATATTTTATTAATGACTATGCTTATCCTGAACCCTGCTGCCAATTTTTACTGGAAATAGATATTTGCTGCTGCTGGTTATGAATATTGGTTATTTTCTGAATCATTGACTACATTACCTAAAGAAATGTTTGCATTTAGATTTGACTAGGGAACATTTACTTGTCTCCCTTAGGTTCCTTTTTTACTCTCTTATCCCTTGTCTTCCACATCACTATAACATGCTTATGGGTGACAAAAGATTGGTTGATGGCTCCATTATTCCTCTTGCATCCATGAAATTGGTAGAAGTTAAGTTGAGACACATACACACAAGGATCAACTTCAATACTTCTTGTGGTAATAAATTAAACTATGGCCACATAATGCATGGTAGCTTATCAAATTGGACAAGCCATTCTGCTCGTTTCATTCTGTCTTCTTAAAGGAACTACAAATAAGAAATTGTGTTTTTAGTACCAATTATACATGTACCACGCAATCTGAACACTGAAGTTTTTCAACAAAAAACTAGGGGAACGTGGCGCATGAGTTGCAAGTCTTCATTCATCACAGGTTTTTCTTTTTTAGGTGATGTACAGACGTTTTAACCTGAATGGGGTCTCTTTCACTTGTATCGTTGAAAAATCATTAATTTGAATGGGGTCTCTTTCACTTGTATAGTTGAAAAATCATTAATTTTGAACTATTTGATGAATGACATCCTAACAGACAGGTTTTTTCATTACTACAATTTGTAATTCATGCTGATCAAAATGAATGGAGTTAGATCATCTAGTTTGATGGCATATTATGCGCCTTTGTAGGTTAGCTTAAGTAAGCTAGTTATGTCCTGAGATTATTAAAGCCACACACTTACACACATGAGTGATGGCTTTAGCATGACCCTGAATGCTTGCATTTCATTTGCCTTATGTTGGTGAATCTCTGATTTTTCAATGATCTCTCGAAGCTACAATTGCTGTAGAGAAGGTGAAGCCAATTGATAACTGCACCCCTTATCCCACTGTTGTTTCAATCTGGTAAACTTATTAATTTTTAGAACTCATCTTTATGTTTTTCTGCCATCCTCCGCCCCTCCCACCTAGCTCTTTCTTTTTGTTTATTATGCTAATGCGCTGAAAGGAAGAAAGCAATTAGGCTATCAAAGGCACTTCGAGGACCATACAGTTGCCTGGATTGTTAATATAAGCTTCCCTTTCTTACTATGTGTGATTTTTTTCTCTTTACAAAAAGTGCGAAGGATTTAAATATAAAAGAGACCTTATCGTGTTGTAGATGAAAAATCATGTGAATACTGCACGTTTTTCTTTTAATGCATCTTAAGTACTTTAACAATTTTTACTTTTTGGCAGGATTCTTCATCTACTGTTCGTAAGTTGTTTTTGTGCAAAGTACATCAGCTTCTGATGAGTCATGCAGTTCCAAATAGGTATGCTTGCGCTTTTTCCTTGGCGGCTGCAGATTACCTTGCAGATATTCGAAGTGATGTAAGTTCCCTTAGCTATATCCAGTCGATTCATTTCTTCACAAGCATCAGAATCGTTGCTGACCTTCTGCTATTTGTTTGTAGTCAATGAGGTATCTCACTGACTTTATAAAAGAGCACAACCAGATTGCTTGTTTCGCCGCAAATGAGAATGAAAGTGCAATGATTGACTGTGCAGAATATATTATAGTGTTCTTGATCCATGTTTTAGCACATGATGGAAGCTTGCTTTTTGAGAATTGTCATGACGAAGATGCTTATGCTGATTTTTGTAGGTACATAAGTTCTTTCTTGTTTTCTTTTTTTAATGGAAAATTTACATATTACAATTAATGACGTTCCCACCGTCTGTACCTTTTCTATTTATCTTTGTTCATTTTTGTATTGCCTGGGCAGCCCATTAATCATCACCATAAGATCATTGCTTTCTTGGGACTGTACTGCTAGCGGAAAAAAAGATGCCAGTAGCACTCTCTCACTTTTCTTGGGAATATTTCATGCCATTAAGAAAGCTGAGGATGCTGTTAATCCTGAAATTACAACAGTATGTCTAATCCCTTTCTTGCAAGATATGATTTTTGTTGTTGTTAGTTCATTTCATGAAATGCCTTTTTATGCAGAGGTTGCACATTCTTTGTGATATTGGTTTGTTAATTGTGAGAGTGCTGAGTCATCAGTACAAGTCTTTGTCAACTACTCCTCGTGTTGTTTTGCTGCCCTCATCCCTCTATAGAGTGTGCCGAGATGCAAGAGATAAAGAGGCAAGCAATTTGTAAATTTATTTTCATATTTCTGTTTTTAAAGACATTTTCCTTAACTTGAAATATTTAGTAACTTTTCATTTTTGAATTTTCAATTTGCAGGCAAATACTCATAATCAAAGTTTTCTTGATGAGATGTTCGTCAAAAGGATTTTTGATTCTTTCGAGTCTTATATATCAAAGGTATCTTGTTGGTAGCTTCTTTTTTTACATACTTCTATTTTCTGCGTCATTCTTATACAGGGGTTTTGTTTTCTATATTACAGCCTGCTGGTCCTGATTCTAGGCAGTGCATGAAATCTCTAGAAAGTAATAAAAGTTCTAATATGACAAAGAACAGCTTGAAGAACCTGCCTCTAAAACAGCAAAACGATTCTTTAGTGGGTAAATCGAAAGGGCAGAAGGATATTTGTCAAATTCATGGAAAAGGATTTCATGAAGTAGAGCCAAAGAAAGTTAGCTCCAAAGGGAAACGCATGAAAATGAGGTCAGATGATTCTTCGAAATCAGGAAGACTGCTTCCTGAAGTTAATGAGAGTACCAAATTACACTCTAAAACTGATAACACAATTATTGGTAAAGATCAGTTATCTTCTTGTGGGTCAGCTAGTACAAATCCGTCACTTCCAGATTGTCGTTTGCATAATCAAGGTGAAAGGGGAGAGTCCATTCCACTTGCAGCACAGCAGAAAGGGAATACTTGCACTAAATGTTCAACTGAATGTGTGAAATTAACAAATGGAAATGCTGAAAGTTATTTGAGATCGAAGGTACCTTTCCAACTTTGTGATCTGTGTGGTAATTGGTTTTAGCATGTAAGTACTGATTATTTGGCAAGTAGGTGGTTGGTAATAGTGAAGAAGAGCTAGTTGGAAAGCGAATAAGACTTTGGTCTCCAACTGACAACTGGTAAGAATCAATAACCAGCGGATTTACTCTTTTCAGGATTACAATTAAATATATTAAAAACCCAGAAAGTTTACAGGTATTCTGTCTTCTAATAAATTATAAATTTATTCTTTTGCAGTTTTAATTCTGGAACTGTGGATTCATATGATTCTCAATTAAGTAATGACAAGGTATACACTGCCTGTCCTTCATTTTTTAAAGATTCACTAGCATTATTTTCACAAAGCTATTTCATTTCTTACAAAGGTTAGATGTGTTATATTTTTCTTTTCAGTATCAACATGTAAACATAACTAGTGGTATTATCCAATCATGTCCACTCTCTGAAGTGTTTTCATTAGTTTATGAATAGCATTTTTCCGTCATGTGTTTGTGTTAGATTTCACCTAGGTGAAGACGGACTGGAAGCCCCTCTGCTGCTTCTAATGCTACTGTGAATTGCAGTATATTGTATGCAGAGAAATTGCAGATCATGTTGTGTTCGGGATCATGGATGTACTATGAACACTCAATATCTTGTACTAATCCAAGAGCTTCAGATTTGGAAGAACGCAGAAGCTTTCCCCTTAGATGTAACTTGCATTATGATAGTTTTGCCTGGTTTAGTAAAGATGTGGAGAGAGCGAGTGGGAGGGGATTACTATTTATTTCCCTCTCTGTTTCTCCAGCTCCAATAACTACATTGTATTTTAATATAACACTCACAAAGCTAGTATTGAAACAATTATTGTTGGTCCTCCCCAACCAAAAAATAAAACTAGTCCTCACGATAGCCGATATGAAGTGTATGCCTGGCCTTTCATGCACAAATGGTCAAAATATCCAACCAAAAAGAAAAATAATGGTCGACATCGTAACTCAAATGAAGTGTATGCCGTGGCCTGTACTCTGCAGTACTACTAGATCCAACCCACACACTTGGTGTGTTACTTTTCCATGATCCCATATCCTATATTAATAGCCAAAATTAGAATGTCAGCGCAGGCAGTTGCTAATTAGAATCAGTGAGCTAGGAACATTAGTGAAATCTTCCAGCAAAGGTTTGATTCTAGCTAAGTGGCTATAAATGAGGCCATGACCTATGAATATGCCGGTCTCTGTAAGGGATTCCTAATAGGAATGGGGTTGCAAGTATTATTAGGGTCTAGCGGTCAGCCTTTCTGCTTGTGAGTGAGAGGTCGGTACTTCAAATCTCTCTTGCATCTTCCCTTCATAAGAGAAAAGTGTGTGAGTGTGTGGCCTATGGGTCTTGTCCCAATAAGGATGAACACACTGCTATCTAGGAATGCTCTCGTATTGGATAGGATATGGGTTATACCAATATCCGTATTTGCACTCCAAAGTCGAATACGGATGTGGATATGGAGATATGGTCGGTAAAAAGAAGTCATATTTGTATCCGCAAATTTCGGTACAGATATCAGATATGATGTCTCGAATAAGGATATAGATTCAGACATCAAACAATATTATATGAAATAAATGCGGGAAAAAAAAGAAAATGGAAGAAAATACGACAAAACTGTAACTTAAATTACTAATCACAGAAGAAATTAAGAAGGATAGTTTAGGTATTAAAAAAATGTAATGACTGATTGAAATTTAATGTACAATATGGGTATAAAAGAGGTTGCTGATTAATATTTTAATTTGAGAGGGATATAAAAGATTTTAAGGTTATATGAAAACTAGTATATATAAAATATTAGTAAGTTAAAAAAATTCGGAACTAAAAAAGTTTTAAGTCAACCTAGGGATCTAATTGAAATTTCACCTAGATGATGTAATGGGAAAATAAAATGTAAATTCCAGGTTTTAAACCTAGGATCAACCTATCAACATAGTGGCAATATACAGGGAGAATCAGTTTGCTACAAGCAGAATTATGTCACTAATAGACATATTGTATATTTAAATATTTCGGATATTCGTATCCGATCCAAAATTTTTGGATGTATCTGAACCCGTTCGAATTTTCTATCCATATCCGAAGCTGATTCCGAACGGATCTGGATATTTGATATCCAAATCCACACCCATTTCGAATTCCGATTTGGATCAAATAAGAATTCCTACTGCTATCTCCAATACTTAAACTTCAAAAGGTTGAATTTTCTGTTTATATGACCTCATAAATTCAGTTGTACAATCAAAATACCGAATAGGTTCAACCACATAACAATTGTTTTTTTAAAAGAAAAAATACATAAAATTAATGAATAACTACTGTAGAGTTGCCCATTATAGCATCTGTAGTCGTCTACTAAATATGCATGATATGCATATTTTGTCAAAAAAATCGCTGCAGTCGTCTGCTAAATATGCATATTTTGCATATTTTGCTACAGTAGATTGCTATAAATGAGAGCGGATATGAGAATCATGCATAATTTAAAGGACGAAACTTCGAGCTCCGTCGCTCGAAAAAATATTATTTTTATATCGTCGGACGCAACTTCGAGTTCCGTCGCTCCCAAAAAAATTAATTTTTACAAATAAAAAAGCGGAAAATCCAAAACCCCTTGCGTCCCTCCACGCACGCAATCCTCTTGGATTAAAAAAAAAAATTGAAACCAAACAAAATGCTAGAAATGCAAGTGCGTCCAAGGGTGGGACGCAAGTTCACCTTGCGTCCCGCGGGGGGGGGGGGGGGGGGGGGGCTTTAAATATTTTTTCAACTAAAAATTGATTTTTAATATTAAAAAATTCGTAAAAAAATTGAAAAAATTCAAAATACCGTGGGACACAACTTACTATGTCTGTCATAGGGCGCTTTAAATATTTTTTCAACTAAAAATTGATTTTTAATATTAAAAAATTCGTAAAAAAATTGAAAAAATTCAAAATACCGTGGGACACAACTTCACTGTGTCTGTCATTTTTTTATATTAATTTTCTATAATATAGCATTCAACGATTGCAGCAAATGCTTAAATGCTATATGTAAAATATGCATATTGCCATTTTTTTTACCTTTGACGATTGTGGATGCTCTTATTTGTATTAATGATCACCCTATAAACATACAGTGAATTTCAAGTGTAAACATTATATCGTGTGATTTTTTTTAAAAATAAATACTATCTGATTGTATGTTCGGTTAGTGTTCACCTAATTTGTATTTGATCATTGGTAAGTTTGGTCCAACTGATTTACATCACTAACCGAAAGTAACCCCTTGGTAATTTTATTTTCCCTTATCTAATCAATTTGCAATTAATCAAATCAAGTAAAATGTATGCTATAATACATTGTTATCAGTTAGGGGATAAATGCTTAATTGCCAATTGGAGAAGGAAAACACATCAGTTGTAACTCCAAATTGATGAAATTATGGAAGACAAATATAGGTCTATAGGGATACCCATGGTTTAGAGTTATGTTGGTAAAGTTTTTAAGCAATGAATCAATATTCCAATAAAGATGGATTTGGTAAACAGATCTGTAATTGGATTTTTACCCTGTTATTTTCATATATGTAGTTTAGATATCAGTTCATCATGCTTTACATTCTGGCCCATAAAAGTATAATGCTAATTTCTCTCCATTCTGGCCCATAATATAGGGTTCATTGAACCATTTTGTAACACCCCCCCCCCCCCCCCCCACCCCACCCACCCACCCACCCACACACACAAAAAAAATTCTGTATGGTTTTGTATTTTTGTGTGCTTGTTTTGTACTTTTGTGTGCTTGTTTATTTAATCCTGTTGCCTGCTTTATTTGTGGGATTAACTATTTGAAGTTGATTCTCGCTGTAGTTGTGATCTACTGATTGTCTACATATAATTTTTTTTTTAAAATTTTGTACTGTCACTGGAGATTACCTTCATTTTTTAGCAGAGCCAGTTGGTTATTGGTGATAATTTTTGGGAGAATGGAATTATCTGTTATTTATTGCTACTGCCGATGGCCAAGTTATACTTGTGTAGGATCCAAATAGATGGAAAGACTTGTATATGAAGAAAGTACAAAAGATAGGAAGACTTGCATAGAAAGAAAATACAAATGGAGTGGAAATAAGTTGAAGCTAAAATAGAACGTGTGACATTGTGTAGCATCCACATATTCCCTTGTGCTACACATGTTAACTCCCCACCTTAAACCTAACAGAGGATCAAGGAGTGGGAGTTTTTTCTGGGAGGAACTGAGTTGAAATTAGGTTGGAATCATTTGTCTAGAATAGGTTGCAGAGATAATATGAAGCCGGGTTGGAGTTGTCGTACCGAGGATCAGGTTTGCGTTGTATTCCTCGTGTTGAGCTAGTTAAAATTGTGCATGGAGAAGGGAAAAAGAGTGGTGGAGGGAGCGATTGTAGTGGGTTGGTTGGTAGAGTGATCCTGAAGATGGCGGGGATCACTCTTGAATGATGGGGAACAACATAGACTAATTTTTACGAAATTAGAGGTTCTGGTGGCATGGTGGATTTGTAAGGAGAATGGAATTATGTATCATTCATTACTTGGTTTCATGTTCATTTCGTGCTTGTGTAGGTTTTACCACATAGAAAGACCTGCATATGAAGAACTTGCAGAAAATGAAAAGACTTGCAAGGAAAGAACGTACAAAAGATGGAATGGCAAAGGTTAAATACACATGCAAATGTGTAGCATCCACATACTTACCTGTGCTGCACATGTTAACAATTGGGTTAATACTTCAGTATTGAGTTTTAGTATCGTTGATGCTACATGTGTCAACGATTAGTTCTTGCTCCGGTATTGAATTCTTCAGTGTGCATCCACCTTAATTGGCCACTGATTTTATTATCTTATGCTCTGACCATACATGATGATATTGGTCTCTCTGTGAAGTTTCTCTCTGTGAAGTTTCTATCCCAGGGGATGGGTGAATTAGAATTATATGCTTGTATACTTTATTCTTTTTATCGTTTAATTTGATCATATGTGCACTGTATCACTGAAATTCTATTTGTTTTACATAGTTCTTTTTAACAATCAAATTGAGAGGATACATTATTAGGTTTGATGCATAATTTCCCCTTGCCGTGTTTCTATGCAAATTGATCAAACATTTTATGGTTTGGGTTGTTGTATATCATTAATGTTTTGTAGCTAATAAATGCCTTATGCGTGTAGATTACCAATAATAATGGGGATGTACATCTGGACTTGGAAGATGAAAAGTGGGAGGCTATTGGTAGCAGGCCTTTGTGTGAAAAGGTTCGCACTAATTGTTTTTTAAATCTGTTTGCAGTATCTGAACAGCTGACTAAAGAATGAGATATATTTGTGCAGGAATGTGACTTTCAACCCAGGGAATGGTGAGCAACTATGTTACTGTTCTTGAATCAATTTTCACAAGTCTGCCATATACATTTTCTATTTATATGTTTGCATAAAATTAACTGAAAAGCTGCTTCCTAATTTATTGTAGTACGGGGTATTTAATTTGAGATGTTCATATTTGGTGTTCGTATTCAGTGACCATTGACACTTCAGTTGCTCTCTCTTGGTGCAAAATCGGATATTTTTTTCCTGTTTTTGTCCTAGTAATAATCTCTACTATTATTGTAGGAAAACACGTGCATTTCATGTTAAGATCAACAGTTGTCCATATTTTCTGTTCGAATTGTTTCATACTTCCATCATTCGTGCTCTTTTGCCACCACCTTTTCAATTATCCAAAAGACCTAGCTAGTTCCCACCAAATGTGAATGCATCCATTCAAATCATGCACTGCGCCAGCTGAATTTTTCCTCAATGAATGTCAATCTCTAGCTAACCACGTGTAATGCATGTGCTAATCATCTTCGGTGCATTATGCAAATATTATGGACAATATAGACTTACTTTGCTTATGTCACTATAATACTAGGAGTATGATGAGGACATATATTCTGTTTAGTTTAGTATTTTATTTCAGTACCATATTTGTTTTTGACAATTATAGCCATATGTAATCTTTCTTTTATGCATAAGAATATTTTTGAGATTTTAGAATATTTTGAGATTTGTATCAAGATTTGTTTTGAGCCTATTTATAGGTCTTGAGATTAATGAGAAATTATGCTATTTTTAAAAAAATTATTGTGTTGAGTTTTGCTCTTCATCTCTCTTTGTATGATACAAGTCAGAACTAATTTTATGGTTTGTGATAAACTCTAAAACTACCCCAAATCCAATACGAACTCCTAAACCCTAGCCCTAATCCCCTAAATCAAATTAACCCAAACCCATAATCCTTTTCAACCTTTCTTCTTCCTCCAAATCCCGACTTCAAACTCTATCCCGACCATTACCCCATCTCTCCCTCACCCTTCCTTTCATCACCCCGCTGTCGACTTACTACCATAGCCCGCCGACACCACCGCATGCAAAGCCCCACCGCTCCGCCTCCGAAATCCCCTCCAAACCGCAGCTGACTACTCCACCTTCGTCGACCACCACAACCAAAATCCCCAACACCCGGCTACCCTCCTCCTGTCTCTGTCGACGCCGCCGTTGACCATCCCCCCTCGCCGTGACGATCCCTGTCGCTGCCCTCAGCCAGCGACGCCGCCACCGTCGCCCTTGCTGTTGCCATTGTTGACTTGGTTGCTGCTGTCTATCTCTTTCTGTGTTGCTGATTGCTGTGCTCTTCGCTGCTGTTAACCCGAGATCTACGCAAAGTTTTTCGCACCCTCGGTATACTCTTTCCACTTTTCAATATTTGTGTTATACTGAAGTATCGTCTCTATTATATTATCTAATTTAACTGTCGACCACAAATATCGAGATTGAGTGTTCCACTTGCCTAATTAGAGTAAAAATCAGTATTGAATCTCTTACTTGCTAAGAACGCTTAGGAATTTAATTATTGATTGTTAGAACTGAATTATTAATTGGGCTTGCTAAACTTAATTTAATTCTTGAAAAGCCATCGAACCGATTAACTGTTTTAATTTCTAACTTGATCCGCATTACATGTTGGTAAAATTAATCCCTTAAGATTCTTGGAAATTTCTATTTAGGATTACGTTTTACATCAGAGTAACTCGTAGTAAGGAGAATTTCCTGCTTTACCACACTTGTGTTTCACTTTGATGTATATAAGATGATAGTTCAAAATGTTGTTCTATAGTTTTCTCAGGAATAACAGTGAAAAGCTGCTCAGTAATGTTTCTAAACCTGGAAAACAACTGCACAACCATTCGTCTCCAATATGGTGAGGGTTGTTTATTGCTTTATTATCTTAATATTTTCCTTTAACGTATTAAAAGTTCTATCATCAATAGGTTGAATTCATCCAGCAGTAACCATGAAGATGAAGTTATCGAGTTGATAGGAAGTGATTCACAAACTCAGTCTGTTATTATGGATGAAGGAAATGGACATATTGATAACAGTAGTGAAACTTTTACTGGTAAAAATTCTCACCACCTGCTCTAGAGCATCTATTTTTCCTTGCATTACCTCTAATTCGCAAGTCTCCACAAACCTACTAGTATACACATATAAGCAATAACCATTCTACTCACTGTCACACCCAAGGTTGCACCGATGGGATTGGGTAAACTATCGTTTGTTATATGGATATGCAAAACCTTCAAATTCACGAGCAGTCATTTCTAAGGTATGAAGTAATTAAATAATACTGTACAGACGAATGTACACTGGAAAAAACAAGAAATGAATGTGTAGAAATTTATTTTAGTACGTATATAAATGGAAGTTGAGTATTCATAATTTCATATAATTATTTTGTACGCTGCAAGAGTTCGTACCTTTTGGAAATAATGAAGAAGCTAAGCGGATAAAGGATCATGAAATTTTTACTGGGCTAGTTGCAATCTTATTACATTGTTATTTAATTTGGATTTGTACCAGGTTTGCAGGACGTTTTGGTTTGTGGTACGGGTACGGGAACACAGTACCCTACCGTAAATAGTACGCGGTAGGGAGGAAGTAGGATGAGTTTGGGCACTTATTTGAGTATTATATGTACACATATGTACGTGTGTAGAGATAAAGACATAAAAAATCTAGGACTGTAAATACTTTAGCTACTTGCATTGCTAGAATATGAGAGTACTATCAAACAAAACTTTGATAAATTGAGGAGAATTTGAAGAGAAGTTGGTGAAATAATGATAATGGTGCTCATTTGTATGCGGATCGCTAGTTTAAGAAATCCGGATCGGGTACCCACCATAAATCAGATCGCAAGATCCGAATCGTGGTTTGGAGGGGGGGTGGGAGGACCCGGTAACACTAATTTGGACATTAAACCTAAACTCCATGGCAAATTTTGCGAGCCATAAGACTCATGACTAACCCGACAATGATTCCGATCTATCTAAGCCAAGGTTTTAAATCTCGAATTTCGGACGCGTCTCGGCAAGGGGTGTTTCGTCTCGGATCGGAAATATTGGAAATCTCGGGGAAATGTAATCTTCTCTGATGTTCATCTCAAACACTCAATAAACATATTTTTTTTGTTACTAAACAAGATATTATATGTTCTACATGTCATTTATCATATAAAATATTGTATAACTAGGTTTGCCCGTTGACACGTGTCTACGGCACATCTTCGGAACGGTGCACCTTGTTTGATCTTATAAAATAGTTTTGTAATATAGTTTTGGAGATCTAACAAATTAATTGAAGCTGCAAACATATTATATGAAAAACTTTTGGGGGTCCAGCAAAAAACATATTATATGATTTTTTTTTGAATTATTTTTATAATTTTAAAATTTTAAAAATTTTTTTTTAAAGTTTTTTTTATTTTTTATAAAATTTTTAAAATTTTTATTTTCTTAATTTTTTGAATAGAAAAGGGAGGGAGGGAGAGAGGAAAAAAAATAAATAAATATGGGAATTGTTTTGGATGGGGATTTAAATTTGATTTTTTTTATCGGGGGGGGGGGGGGACTTTTGGCGGGGAAAAATATGTTTTGTGAGGTTAGATCTGAGCCTTTAATCTTTGGGGATTAAAGGAGAACCACTTGATAGCTTTCTTTGTGTTTTAATATATAGATGTAACAATGACAAATCAATCACGGTAAATATTCGTAGAATTTAACAACAATATAAAATAAAATGTAATGTAAGTTGATGCTGTTTATTTCTGGGAGACGTGTGGATGCACCAGGTGTGAGTTCGGACTCAATTTATATTGAAGGAGAAAGCTGCTTGTCAGACGACCCTCGGAATGACCTGGCGGCTCCTGCGACTAGCTTGGAGTGCGGTGGATGCTTCGGCTCGGAACAGAGGGTTTGGATCCGAGGTCTTGTGTACCTGCAGACGGTCCTGAAACACCGGGGTTTATCCCGGTGGCGGACCCTCCGACGATCTAGTCAGTCTCTGTGAGAGAATAGCGATAACTAGGTGAATTTAAGTGGCAAAAGATTGGTTACCTCTAAAGGTGGGTGAGGGTCTAGTATTTATAGAGAATTCTAACCGGGTTTGGATCCGCTTGGGGGCCGGGTCTGAACCCGAAAGCCCATGGGCCTGACGTGGCAGAAGGCCCAGGGGGTTTAGGGCTGACGTGGCAGTACCAGGAGTGGTACAGGGCTGACGCGGCAAAGCCCTTGGTGGTATTTGGAGCTGACATGGCAGATCATGGGGCTTCTGTGCTTCTGGGAGGATCTGGTGGTCCAGGCTGTGCCAGGTCATCCTCATTCTGTACCAGGAGGGGCGGACGGCCCGGAGGGCTATTGTGGATCGGAGGTCGAGGGCCATCGTCGCTCATCGGATACGAGGAGGCCAGTTCTGTGGGGGTGAGCTGGAGGTTCGGCACCGATCCTGCGGTGGCTCGAAGCCGAACTAGACTGCTGTTTCTCCCATTTTTGAGTGAGAGTTGTATTGGGTCCCTGGTTGGGCCCCAAGCCATTTTTACCCTACCACATAAGTATATAACTAAATTGAATTTGCATTTATTAGAAAAAATGTATTAGTAATAGACTTGGCTTTGCATATATACAAATAATAGAGAGACGAAATTCCCACATTATTTTATCTTAAGGTCCTATATTGAAAGACATGTAAAAAGTACAACAAAAAAAGTTATATATTCACAATAACAATAGTGTGTATTTCGGCCGATTTTTCGGCAATTTCGGTAATATTTCTGCCGATATTTCGGCAATTTCGGCTGAAATCTACACATTTCAGTCCAAAACGATATGAAGTATAAAATATGTGATTTCGTATCAACAAGTTAGCCGAAACGAAATTTCGGTCGTATCGGCCGAAAATTTAAGAGAGTGATCTAAAGCATGTAAAACCTAAAGCAATACCATTTTGATGTCAAGTTTATTCTAAATCCAACCCAAGCCCAATCCTACTTCCCAATTCTCAGAGGCAGCAACAGTCTGTCTATAAGTTACTGCGTCGTTTGGCTGAATAGATAGGATTGGTGTCTTCCCCTCTCTCGAAACAACCACTCCTGCAACTTATCTTCAGACATGTTTAAAACATGAATGCTGAACAGTAATAGTGTAGATCTTTATTGGGGACTGGCAGCACTTTTTGGAACTGGTACTGGAGTTTTTAAAGAAAACTGGGGGCACCATTTCTTTTCATTTCATTTGTGACAATTTTTCATTTTGTCATGTTTGTGTATGTGCTCAATTCTAAAAAATATATGAGCCACTCAGCAAGTGATCTGTGTTATTCCTCATTTGTTTCTGTATCGAGGTGTTAGTTTCTCAACCACTTCATACCAGATGAGAGTTTTTCCAGATGCACCGATTTATGTACTTGTATAGTTGTATTAGAATTTTTCCAATGTTGTTTAAACTATATTAAACACCTGAACAATAGCTATCTTTCCAAGCCATTGGACCTTTAACATTTTTTGGGAAACTTGATTCTTTAAAGTTTTTTGTTTGTTAATTCTTTTAGTTGAATAACACCTGAACAATAGATGTCTTTCCAAGCCAGTATTTGTTGATATGTTTCTTGAACTGGTGACCACCAAATCACCAACTATAGCAATCAAACACCTTTATCAGTTGTCAGCATTCTTTTTAGAATTGATTATATGCCTTTTGTTCTGGAAGGGAGTGGAATGTATATGATCTTTAGAGGTAACACTTAATTTGAAGCTCGTGGGTAAAATTTGTTTGATTAGATAATTGAGGAAAGGTATTTATATGTTACTATCTTCCTCAGTTCTTCTTTTGGCAACCTTTTGAGTTTTACATTGATGCTGATGTTTCAGGAGCTGTTAAGGTAAAGAACAAAAGGCTAAAGCCTAAATCTTCTATGAGGAAAAGGTCTGATATAAGCACAGTCAATGAAAGCACTGGTATTGTAAGTATTGCTCTTTCCTATATTTTTCTTATCCTGGCCCAAAAGAGGTTTTTTAGGGAAGTATTAAATGCACCCAAATTTAAGCAGTTATGATTCTATTCTTTCCCAAAAAACCTGCTCTACCCAAGATGACGGAACTAAATATGACAATGCAATATCTGTTTATATTTGTAGTCTTTAGTTAGGAAAATTAATTAATTTACTAACGTCTTTCATATTAACCATTATATTGACAGAAAATATCTGAAAACTATATATTAAATATTTATGTTGTTTCTAATGAGGAGATAAATTCAAAAAACTTGTAGAATTTAATGCAAGCCCATTCAACAAATAAGCTTGGTGTAAGATTAGCTCAGCCCGAACTCAAAATTTACTTGAAACACACTAGCCATGTTTTGATCCTCACTAAAACCTGCATCATAGTTTCGGATTGGGTAAAACTCCAATCAGCCTATCTTCCTGGAATGATGCATATTGTTCCATTTCAGGTTACTCGCAGCCGGAGTACTCGAGCATGAAGAACTTAGACTTGTTTATTGGATAAAGTTTCGATTAAGGTAATACTGTGATTCTCAGGTAATACTGTGATTCTCCGTACAACTGTACATAAAACTTTTCGCCAGTGGGATCTACTTTGTGGTAGACCTCAATGTTGAGGGATCTACGTGGATAGAGCAGGTTACACGACTATTTTTTTCCTGGTGGGAGAAGCTCATGAAATTTAAGATGCTAACTTTTTAGTTGCATGTCAAAGTGGCTGGTGAACTTTTGATGCGAAATGTATTATGTGAACAAACTAGTGCTGGTTGATTACATATATTGTCAGTTGCAGTAAATTTCTAAATCTTGGCATTTGGCTCAGAGTAAAAGCTCCTACTCTTGTTTATGAATTTGATACCTTTTAAGACTTGTTAATTGCAGCTTTGTAAAGTGAACATTTTGTTGTAAATACATATTTCCAACCAACGGTATATCTAATTTGATTGTAAGAGCTACTAACATCTACATGCGACCGAAAATACAAACATTTTCCTTCTAGTTCAAGTTTCTTTGTGAGTAAATGGACCCATTTTATTTTATTTTGTTTATTTATTTATTTTATAGGAAAAAGGTGGAGTATAGTTACCTTATTTTATTAAAGAGAATTTAACAAAATAATTCAGGATACTGGATGCAATTACAAGTCCTACAAATAGACAAATGTAGCCACTAAGCCTCCAACAAAGTTCTGGAGGGTGGGACCAAACAAAGTAACAAAGAAATAACAGCATAGAGAGTGCATCCAAGAAAACACACCACTACAAAAGGAGGAACCTCTCTTTTGATAGTAGCTCCGAGCACGACCTCATCGTCGTACTCAACCTAGAAGGTTTTGGCGATCTGCTTTCTTGGTCCTGTCGCTGCAGTTGTGGTTCAAAAGGATATGAGATACATAATATGAATTAAGTTACCAAAAATACTACTACATATTTTATGAAAGTTAAAGTTATTTATGTCTAGTCATAAAGTCTAGGTCGTCGTTGCAATTTGATAAACCACGCTTTTTTCATGTTTGTCCTTTTAGAGGCGAACGTGGTGTTAACCCACAACTCCTCATATGAGTGTGGGTACTTAGAGGTGCCAAGCACTCTAAGTACCTCTACGAGCACCGACTGACTCCTAGGGCACCTAATGAACATGTGATCTCTCGACTACAAGGCTGCACTGTAGAAACCACAATGCGCCCTAACATTCGGTAACCTCTTAACTAGGTTCTCCCTGGTCAGTATGACATCATTCAGGACTAACGACAGGAAGACTCTAATCTTTAATGGAGCTTTCGCCTTCCACACAATCGATGCCCAACTTGGTTTGCAACTCTGGAAGTGTATGCGATTGTAAAAGGAGCGGATCGAGAAGGACCCTCACCGTTCTAGATCCCACGATTTCCGATCCGGGCCATGAGAGCACCACTCCTGGATGTGAAATGAAATCCGGCAACGAGCTTAAGCGTGATATGCCATCCTGATTTAGCCGCATCCTGAAGGATGGTCTCCATGTGCCTCTTTTCCAAGACTTGGCCACCAAGATATAAGGGTGGACAACCATTCTGTAAAGGTCGGGGAAAAGCTCCCGCAGTGGAAGAGGTCAACACCATTTATTCCACCAAAACTTAGTTGACTCTACATTGCCATGAGGTCATCCCGCTGTTGAAAGAATCATGAGCTTTCGAAACACTCCTCCAAAACCAAGATACTTTAGGCCCACCCCTGAACCCCAGATCACTCGAGCCCTTACCAGAGAGGTATCACTGGGCGAACCCCTACCAGCCCTCCCCATTAGGGTGAAAGGCTTTCCACCACCATTTATCGAGGAGGGCCATATTCATATTCCTCAGATCGATTACGCCTAGTCCCTCGTGACACTTTTTCATGCAAACTTTTTCCCATCTGACTAGGTGATAACCTCATCGATCTGGGTCCGCTCCCTTTCAAAGAAACCTTTTTCGGACCCGATCAATCCGCTTGATAACCCATTTAGGCATTTCAAAAACAGACATGAAGTAAGTTATGAGATTCGACAAGACCGCGTTGATGAGGATAACCCTCCCGCCAAGGGACAAGGACTTGCCTTGCCAACAAGAAAGCCTGGCTTCCATTCTATCGATGATCGGCAGCCAATCTGCTTTCCTGAGCTTCCCTGGGTGAATGGGCAGCCCCAGGTATTTGAGAGGGAAATCACCGATCTTGCAGTTCAGGACGGAAGCATGTAAGAGTGCTTCCTCATCCAACAGCCCAATAGGGACAAGTTCACTCTTATGGAAATTAACTCGTAGTCCCGACCATGCTTTGAAGCAGTAAAGCACTCCTTTGAAAGAAATGGTTTCCTCCAACACGGCATTACCAAAAAGCAGCGTATCATCAGCATATTGAAGAATCGTGCATCCCGCACGGTTAACACCCCTTGCTACCGGGCAGATCAAACCCGCTAATTGGCATCTCTCGAACATGACTTTAAGGGCGTCGGCCACAATAGCAAACAACAGGGGTGAAAGCGGGTCACCCTGCCTCAGACCTCTTTTACACTGGAAAGGAACCCCGACCTTTCCATTAACCATAGTAGACGTCCTGCTCGTAGAAAGACAATTCTTTATCCAACTAATCCAACGGGTTCCGAAACCTCTACCCTTAAGCGCCTCCAGAAGGGACTCCCACTTTACGGAGTCGTAGACTTTTTTGAAATTCAATTTGAGGAGATAGCTATCACTTTTCGAGATGTGACATTGATGGATCACTTCCACAGCAGTGGCGACTCAATCCAAAATACATCTCCCTTTAATAAAGCCTGCCTGCTCAGGGCCGATCAAAGAATCCATGGGGCCAGCTAGCCTTATTGGCGAGCGTTTTGGTGATAATCTTGACCGAGCAGTTAAGAAGACTGATAGGGCGAAAGTCACCAACCCTATTAGGGTCACCACACTTTGGGATCAACACCACCTTCGCAAAGTTGAGCCTGCCAAGTTTAAGCTTATGATCAAAGAATTTGGTAAAAAAAGCCGTGACATCATCTTTGATCTCTTCCCAGAAAGTATGGTAGAATAAGATCGGTAATCCGTCAGGGCCGGGGGCTTTGTCTCTTCCCATATGTGAGATCACCTCCTTGATCTCTAACTCAGTAAACGGCTTCTCCACGGACCTAAGTCCTTGTTCCACACTGCCATGGCTGCCCTCCCAGAAATCATGCTGGAGGGGGGTCCTGAACTCTTGCTTGCCGTGGAACAACTTTTTGAAGTGCGAATGGAAGGCTAGATGGATACAGGCCTCCTCATGGATCTCTCCTGCCTCTGTTTGGATGGATGGAATAATGTTAGATCGTCGCCTAGCGTTAGACATTTTATGGAAGAAGGCCGTGTTCGTGTCCCCCTCTTTAAGCCACGAAATCCTGGAGCATTGTTTCCATTTAATTTCCTCCAGTCTGTACAATTGAGCGACCTCCTCTCTGAGGTTTAGTATGAGGTTACGCTCCTCTTGGGAGAGATCCCTAATCTCTTCCAGTCTCTCGAGTTCTTCAATGCCCTCCAGGATGAAGGATGAAAGCTTTCACCTGCCAGATGGAAGCAAATCTGGTGCAGTTCCATTTACAAAGTTTTGACCTCAATCATTTGATTTTCTCACACCAAATAGCTGCCGCCTCAGTCCCCCGGGTAGGGATGGACCAGTTCTCCATGACCATGTGGTGAAAATCCTGAATATCCAACCAAGCCTTTTCAAATTTGAACTTAGCCTTCAATCGAGCGATTGGATGACCCGTCGAGAGGATGATAGGGACATGATTAGAAGTTGGTTTGGGGTGGGGATCTGGCAAAGGCCAGGGGGAATTTCGTCTCCCAATCCGTTGAGACAAAGACCCTGTCAAGCTTGGCCAAAATAGGAGAGGCTTGCATATTGGACCAAGTGAACAATCTTTCCGAGACCAGGATATCGACGAGCTCAAGATCATTAATAACACAATTGAAATCTTCTGTATTAGCATCACTAGAGCCCCTGCCTCGATGCTCAAATGCAAATCTAGTAATGTTGAAATCTCCCCCCACCACTCACGGGTCATGCCACCGGGACCAGATAGAGCGCAGCTCGGCCCAGAACGCAGGCCTAAGGCTACGAATGTTTGGGCCAGAGACAACTGAGACCTGAAGAGTCCAGTTGTCCGAGCATCGACGTAACCTGATTGACAAAGAAAATTCCCCGTGGAATTCCTCCGAGCAGGAACCCAATAGCAATACCACCAGACGCCCCGGTGGATGGATAAAACCGCCAATCTGAAACCTGAGCCCCACCAAGTTTACAGAGTTTGGACGGATGAGCCAACTTGGTCTCCTGCAGACCCACAATGTCAGCATTAGAGGAATGGATAACATCTCTCACCATCTCCTGTTTACCAGGGTCTCCCAGACCCCTAACATTCGAGAATAGTGTATTCATTAAGGAACCGATCGTGTTGCACGTGCACTAGCGAGGACATGAACAAACGTCCCTCGCTCCAATTTCCATCCCCTAATCTTATTCAGGAGTAATGCATTACGTTCAACATCCCCAACTTCTAGACCACAGGTTTTGGCAAGACAGAATACTTCAGAATCAGACATGAAATTAAAAATGGACGATAAACAAGAACACATACCTCCGCAGTCTGCTCTGGATATTTTCGCTACGACAAACTCCAGGTAGTCATCAAGAGACTCAAATGGTTCCACTTATGACTAGACTGGCCTTTGACTCTCGTCGACAGTCGCTGACTCCTACCCCCAGGGTGTGATGCAGCGAGTGAGGCAGGCGCCCCCACCATGGAAGCCTCAGCAACAGTCTCACACACCATCTTCTCTTCGGACTCGAAATTGTTCTCAACATATGGATCATCATCCTCCAAATTAAGACATTCATCGTCCTCATAAGTGCAGGATACCAAACTGGACCCCAACGTGGGCCCATTATCTGTGTTGCTGGAGATGCCCCCCACAGTAGAGCTAGTTAGGCTCCAAATAGGCTGAGTTCCGACGCTGAACGTCTGAGTTGGAATCGAAGCGAGAACTATGGAATTATCAGCTTCAAAAGAGCCCGTGGACCTCATTGCAAGCCCATTACCAAGCCCGTTGACAATACCCATAGTAGTACGTGCAGAGCCCGTAGGTATAGGAGACTGAAGTTGAAAAGACCCAGTATTATCGAAAACTACGTGCATCGCACGTAAAACCACCATTTAAAGCAGCCTCTTCGAAATCCCTTGCCTGTGGCGCGCAGCCCAATGCGTGCCCACGTGTGTCAGTAGAGTGCGCTGGAGGCAAGCCGCCACGTGCTCTGCCGTGGGAAACGAAATGCAGGGGGGGCAGAAAAGTAAATTTCCCCCTTCGTTGTTTTCTTCCCCACCTACAAACACCAAAGCTGAGCTCCCATCAGCTTCTTTTCACATGCTCTCCTTTTTCTTAAAGCGAAATTCAGATCTGAGCTCCTCTCCCCTTCTACCTACTCCTCGACTCCCTTCCTTTTCCCTAATTGCTCCTTCTTTTTCACTTTCTAGCTCATAGGACTTTCCTCTTTCTAGTTCCACCCTGGTAGCTACCAAACCCACGAACTCTGTGTCTAAATCGTGACCACTGTTCACTGTCGTCGTAGTTTCTTTGGCAGCGGCGACCGCACTTTCCCTCCGTCATTGGCAGGCGTTGAGCCAATTTCAACATCTTTGCCAAAGCGCCTTTCCACTTTACTCAGATCTGGTTCCCGAACAGAACCAGCTAGCTTTTGACCTGCTACAACCCCCCTTTCCTCTCTCCTCTCCTCGCCGTTGGATCTGGCACTGGTGATGGATTTGAGGTTAGAACTTGGTTGGCCTCTGGATCTGACCCTTGGATCTGCCGTTGAGGTGATCTCAGTCCCTCGCCGTTGCAACCTAGGATCCTTGGATGCTAGGATCACCTCACGGTGGGCACGCTCGAACTCGTGCGCCCATCGATAGTGGAGACGAGAGACGAAAAGGAGTTCAGATCTGCGGTGGATGTTGGGGTTGAGAAGTTTGGGGGTTTGCTATCGATGGTGGTGTTGGGCCAACCTTAGACTCAAGCACAAACCTGATGAAGCAGGCTTCATCGAAGGTGAAAAATTTTGTGAACCTCGACATCTTACCAATGTCGGGGCATTGGATTAGCACCCTGACGGAGATGAGCTCTGATTTCCTTAGGGTCTTATTGTCGACTTCTGCAATGGTGCCGAAATCGGAGACTAATTCCTTGAGGACCTCCCTCCCCGAACAGTGGAGCGAGATGTTGTAGATCCATATCCAGAATGCGTCCCCCTGAGGCTGCTCCGCTCCGAAATGGGGGGTTCAACGATTAAAGGCCACCGTGAAGTGGCCGAAGTCCACTTTCTTCTCCTCCACCACCTCTGACAATTTGTCAGTAGAGGGGAAGGACATTAGGAACTGAAGATGACACATTTTCTTGACGACCCAGTCCCAGTGACTCTTTATTGGCAACCGTTTATTGAGCTCGGCCAGAAATTGATTCTTTGATGGGCGACCTTGCTGAACTTTGGCAATAGAGCACCATTCCTTAAGCCACTTTTCCTCATTCTTGGTGAGCGCCAGGCTAATGGCCAACCGAATCTTGGAAGGATTCTCAGGTGAGTGACCACGCTTGACATCCCTCTTGGCTTCTTTCCCATTAACCACTACATTTGAGCAGTCATAGGACATGTGGCCCCACTTCAAACAACTATGGCACCGCACCTCTTTCGTGCAGTCTGTCCGAACATGCTCTAGGTCGCCGCAGTTCAAACATGGTACCGGTTTCTTCTTCCCCTTCCGGTAAGGCTTGGATCTGGACCTTCTTGGTTAATCAAATTCGACTTTCTAGCTCCTTTGCTAACCACAACCGTCGATGGCACTTCACTTGCAGTCATTGAACCCTCACTTGCTGCGGCCACCCCCGTCTGTACAATTGCAGCGCAAGGTACATTTAGTATGTCTAAGATTTTGCAGGTACTATTCTGTAATGATAGTAGTTCCGTCTTTTCTGAATTTGGCAATGACTGCGTGTACACATTGAACTACGAACAGCGGGAGATTAATGTCAATCAACAAGTTTATCATTCACTGTGTTTTAGCTCACTGGGGTTGTTTCTCGTGACCCACTACTTTAAGTGACAAAAACATCCTAATATTAGATAAAATGAAAATAAATTCTTAAAATTTTGAGAAAATCTGTTGCCACATTTTTATTTTTATTTTTTGAATTTTTTTTGTTGCAAAGGTTTATCAAATCCGTTGTCAAATTTAAGAAAGAAAGATATTGCCAAATTTATTGTAAAGGAATGAATTTATGGCCAAATTTATTATTTTAAAAATAAATATCTGGGAAAAACTTGGGAATAAGGAAAGAGTAATGTAACACCCATTACCAATTGAATAATGCTATATCCACTACCAATCTCTTCACTATTCTATTATATAGTAAGTGGGGTAGGTGGTAGAACTCTCTAATAGGAGTACCGCCTAAGTTAGTGAGGAAAAAAGTAGTGAAATTAGTAGTAGGTGTAGCAAGGCATGTGCATTATTGCATGATGGAGTATTCTAATATTTATATATCTTTTTTTTTGTGTATTTAATTTTTTTTTATAAAAATAACTTGTGTGTGCTGCCATTTTGGAATTTTGTGCAAATATCCATTTTTCATAGAAACACAATTTTCTAAAGGGTAATGCTACACCTACGACCTTTACAACTTTACAATCTTAGAAGGTACAATCTCATTGGAGATGTGCACAACCCACTACAACCTACTCTACAATACATTCCAATAAGATTGTACCATTTAAGCTTGTAAAAGAAATGGTTGTAAGAAAAAGGTTGTAGCCTTGTAGGTGTAGCATTACCCTTTTCTAAAACTCCTACCACTATCATTACCATTATACGCAAGGATTTTTGCATATGACACTATCATAATATGCATATTTGCATAAATATCCTTCAACTGTTTTAAATTATAGCAGCTAAATCCCTCTATTTATGAAAAAGAGTATATGCATTGCAAGTGAAAATTACGCTATCATACAGGTTAATGACTTTACAAGTGTGGTATGTGATATATCAACAACGTACCCAAGTACCTTTTTTCTCTTCTCTTTTTTTTTTTTTTTTTTTTTTTTTTTGCGAGAATGATGACGTCATGAGATTCTCTCTACAAGTTGGTGGGTGGTTGTCTGGATTGGCTACAGGGAGTGGGGACTGAAAGGAAATGAAGCCTTGTGGTTTTAGTGGTTTTTTGTTACTTGAATGGGACTACCATACAAGTTGGGGAATTGGAAAATAATTAAAGAGTTCAGGTACAATTAGTATGTAAAACAACATAGAAATTATATAATAGAAACAGGTGTTACGGTGCAATAAAAAACAGGTTATGTACTAAATAGTCAAAAATAACAAGATGAACATACTAATTGTTGCTGCTGATTTCGGGTGTGGAAGCAAACAGACAAATTTGTAAGTTCTTTTGATAAGTTCTTTTGAGGAAAACAGTAAAGCGAACCTATTAACTCCGTCTATGTGTTGACTCGTTCCTTGCCGCTGCCACGAACCTGCACAAAGTTCGATACACCGGGATAGATCCCGGCGACGAACCCTTCGATGCTCTTGTCAATAACCAGGAAGATTGAGAAAGAGCTTTAGGTAGGAAAAGATTCATTACCTTGTAACTGGTGGGGGAGAGGGATATTTATAGTCGCCTTAGGGATCTGTTTCGAGATAAGAACAAATCTCTAATTTCCGGTATGGATGGATAGAAGTGGTTAAAACCACTTCTTATGGATAATTACGGATCTGAATCCTTCCTTATCCTCTTGAACTGGTTTGTAACGGGTTGGTACCCGTATCCACTATGACAGATCTGTTCATAGATAGTTGGGCTTTGGAGAAGAGACCCAGTTTCCATTTCGGACCTGTTTGTAGATGAAATTACCATTTTACCCCTGAGAGCTTTAAGATTCGTGCCTGATTTGAATGGTTCCGATTTAGTCTTATTTTTAGCCATATCATGAGCACCCACTTCTAAAGACTACGTTTTGCAGCCTTTAGGGAGTAGTTTTACTGTTTTAATGGCGTACGAGACTTTATTGGAGTTCTAAAAAGGGGTTGCGGATCTTACTCAGGGGTGTAACGATGCCAATCTGAGTTAGAGGAGTGCCCATAATGATTCTTGGAATTTCCGGTATTTTTCCCAACTTTTTACTTATTTTTCGATTTTTTTATTCAATTTTGCGAAGTGGTGATCTATTTTCAAAGAGTACTAATTACCCGTTCTAATTAATAATTATTTATCCAGGGGCTCAAAAATATTTCCTGAATTTATAATTATTTTTTAGAATTTTAAATTAATTTTCTTGAATTTTTAATCATTTTTTGTAATTTTTAAATAATTAATTCGAATTAATAAATTAGAAAAAGGGATTAATCAGCGAAATATCAATGTGGCCAAATCTATGGTGTTCATCGAGCTCCGGCGCGAATTTCTGAGCAATTGGACGGCTGATTCGGAGCGCAGGCATTTTTTCCTTCACGCTGCGCCCGGTGCCACGTTTGCTCGGTGGCTGACACCGAGGGACGTGGTCAAATCTGGGGCGTTCATCGAGCTTCGGCACAAATTTCTGAGCAATTGGACGGCTGATCCGGAGCGCAGGTGTTTTTTCCTGCACGCCGCGCTCGGTGCCACGTTTGCTCGGTGGCTGACACCGAGGGAAGTGGCCAAATCTAGGGCGTTCATCGAGCTTCGGCACGAATTTCTGAGCAATCGGACGGCTGATCCAGAGCGCAGGCTGTTTTTTCCTTCACCCCGCGCTCGGTGCCACGTTTGCTCGGCCGAGGAACGTGGCCAAATCTGGGGCGTTCATGGAGCTTCGGCGTGAATTTCTGAGCAATCGGACGGCTGATTCGGAGCGCAGGTGTTTTTTTTTCCTTCACACCGCACTTGGTGCCACGTTTGCTCGGTGGCTGACACCGAGGGACGTGGCCAAATCTGGGGCGTTCATCGAGCTTTGGCACGAATTTTTGAGCAATTGGATGGCTGATTCGGAGCGCATGTGTTTTTTCCTTCACGCCGCGCTCGGTGCCATGTTTGCTCGGTGGCTGACACCGAGGGACGTGGCCAAATTTGGGCCGCTTGATCTTGAGCGCGAATGTTGAGGCAGCATGTTGGCCAATTTCACGTTCGGAGCAACATTTGTTCGGATCTGACTCCGAGGGACGTGGCTCGCTTTGAGTCACTTGATCTGGGTCGAGCGCGAATGTTGATGTAGCGTATTGGCCAATTTCACGCTCGGAGCCACGTTTGTTCGGATCTGACTCCGAAGGACATGGCTCGCTCTGGTTGCTTGATCTGGGTCGAGCGCGAATTTTGAGGCAGCATTTTGGCCAATTTCACGCTCAGAGCCACGTTTGTTCGGATCTGACTCCGAGGGACGTGGCTCACTGTGAGTCGCTTGATCTGGGTCAAGCACGAATGTTGAGGTAGCATTTTGGCCAATTTCATGCTCGGACCACGTTTGTTCGGATCTGACTCCGAGGGATGTGGCTCGCTCTGAGTCGCTTGATCTGGGTCGAGCGCGAATGTTGAGGTAGTGTTTTGGCCAATTTCACGCTCGGAGCCACGTTTGTTCGGATCTGACTCCGAGGGACGTGGCTCGCTGTGAGTCGCTTGATCTGGGTCGAGCGCGAATGTTGAGGCAACATTTTGGCCAATTTCACGCTCGGAGTCACGTTTGTTCGGATCTGACTCTGAGGGACGTGGCTCGCTCTGAGTCGGTTGATCTGGGTCGAGCACGAATGTTGAGGTAGCGTGTTGGCCAATTTCATGCTCGGAACCACGTTTGTTCGGATCTGACTCCGAGGGACGTGGCTCGTTCTGAGTCGCTTGATCTGCATTGAGCACGAATGTTGAGGCAGCGTTTTGGCCAATTTCATGCTCGGAGCCACGTTTGTTCGGATCTGACTCTGAGGGACGTGGCTCGCTGTGAGTCGCTGGACCTGGGTCGAGCGCAAATGTTAAGGCGATCAATCTGTCAGCAATTTCATGGTGTAACCTGAAATTCTGCCTTTACGCCTTCCGTCGTTTAGCATTCTTGGGCTTTTCTTGTGTTTTTGGGGGCCCAATTGTCCCAGAAGCCCAAGCGGCAACCTTCACACACTATAAGTCTGTCCCCCTCAACTCCTTTTTTCACTCTTCACTTTTTACTCGTGGAGAATTTTTTCACTCTCGAGCGGTTCTACTAGCGGTCGCGGCAAGGCGTTAGGCTCTCCGGCGAGGTATTCGGACCGCAGTTGTCACGTCAAGGTAAATATATATTCTCTTTCATATATAGTGCGAGATGTCTAGGGTTTCTTCGGGGAGTGAGACCACCCCGGACCACGAAGAGGACCAGCCTTTGGTCGTGGCTCCGAGTTCGGACAAGGGGAAGGCAGCGGTAGGGACAGTAAGGTCTGTAATGATAGTGGAGACGGAGAGAAGGGCCGGGGCATTGGGTCGGCTTCCAGGTCCCTTATCGAACCTCAGCGGAGTTCGAGAATACTCCGCTGATCTCCTAGCAAAGGCCGTGTATGGGAGGTCGGCCACATACAAAGAGAGCAGGGCGAGGGAGTACACCGAAGTCGAGGACATCCCCTCCATGCTGACGGAGAAGGACCTGGTTCGGATTCGACGTAGCTTCCAGATTCCAAGGGAACTTACGCTCCTTTTTCTGGGTGCGGGTGTCAGAGCTTGCACACCGACCTCCCCTGACATGTGTATATTCCCGTTCGATGCCTTCTTCGCTGGACTATGCTTACCTATGCCCCCGTTCATAGTCGAAGTGCTACAATGGTACGGCTTGAGTCCGGTCCAGTATATGCCGAACATGTGGCAACACATCAACGATTTTATCCTTCAGTGCCAAGCAATAAGGGTCGCGCCCCAACTCATTATTCTCCGGAGTATGTATCGTATTTATCGGAAGAGCAAGACGGAGTATCGATACTACTTATCGCCGAGGCGAGGCATGAAACTAATCGAGAGGTGGGGCATGAAACTAATCAAGAACCCGGACTCCATCAAAATTTGGAAGGAGAAGTACTTCTTGATCCGAGGTGATGCCCCGTGGAACATTCCGACTAAGTGGATGGAGGAGGTACCGAAGTGGGCGAAGACTGAGCCAGTGTTGACTTCGGAAGAAGATGACATAGTGGCCAAACTTGTGGCTCGTGAACCATTGGGCTGGAAGGAGTTGACCGAGGAGGTCCTCTTCGGTGGGGGTCTCAGCCCGATCGACCCTTGTATGCTTCGCATTTTATTTTTTGTATTTTTAGTTAAGTTTAATTTCTTCATGTGCCGATCTCTGTTTTCTTTTTTTGCAGAGGCTCCAGGTATGGATTTCAGGGCGATGCTGTCTGATCAAACCGGGGTGGCTTACAAGGTCCCCGATGGTGAGAAGAGGAAGAGGACGACCACAGGTCCTACGGCTACCAAGGTGGTAAAGGCCCCGGTGGTTGCGGTGCCGATTGTCAATTTGGAGTTGGAGTCGCCTGCCCCCACTGCTTCCCCTGCCTTGACTGCCGAAGGGACTTCTCTTGACCAAGTGTAGGCACTCGAAGCTCCCCCTTTAATAGCGGCAGCATAGGCGATCCTCACCGAGGATCATAAGAAGCTGTTTGTCCCAGATTGACGAGTGATGAGGCACGATGGCTTCCTCGGGGATGCCTTCAGTTGTATGCAGGTGGTTCGGCACTTGCTGACCCCTAAGGATCGGGCGGCGCTGAAGGCAGGGACAGTCGGCGATGTTGCGTTTGAGATCGCCAAGGCGACCATGTCGGTGAGTTTAGTCTTGATCCCCTTGTCTCTTCTCCGGTTATCACTTTTGCTCAAAGGGTCCCGTATTTGTTCATGCAGATGACCTGCCACTTCAGTCACATGATGGAGCAGATCGCCGAGCAGGAAAAATAGCTCAAGGCAGCGAGCGACCGAGACAGGGCCTAGCGTGCCAAGACTGTTAAGATGCTCGAGGCGGAGAAGCAGTTGTTCGAATCTCAGGCGGCCCAGATCCAGCTCCTCGAAGCCGCATTGGCCAAGGCACAAGAGCAGTTGTCTCTCGAGAAGGAGAGGGCGGACAGAAAGGTGGAGCGAGCTGCCAAGGAGAAGGAGATAGCGGCGAGGGCAGCCGAAGACGCTGCGAGGGAGAGGGAGGCTACCGTGGAAGTAGCTGCGGAGGCGGTCAGGGCCGAAGCGAAGGCACACATGCGCTCCAACATGGAGCAATCTTACGCCCGGGCCCTGAGGCATGTGGAGACGCGTATCCACGGTTTCGACGGATCGGGGTACAACTTATACGACCTCCTCGAGGGCGAGGTTGCTCCGACGGCTGAGGTGACGGTCGAAGTAGAGGAAGAGGAAGAAGAAGAAGAAGAAGAGGGGGAGGGCACCCCCACAATCATGGAGACAACCTAGGAGGACGTCCGTGGAGTTACCGCACCGTCGGTGGTGCCCACCAAGGTGGTCCCCTGATCCCCTTCGTACCTTCATCGCACTTTTCTGTCGCTCTTTCTTTTGTTTGTACGGAAGCCCTATAGCGGACTGGCCACCGCTCTTTGTACTTGTGAAATTTTTAATGAAATATCTTTTTTGCACAAGTGTTGGTGATATTTTGAAACGAATGAGAGTTCGTCTCACTTTTGAGTTGCCTCGTAGTATCCTCGTTTAGACTTGGGAATTTATATTCTTCTCGGCTTTTTCAGATTTCTGAGGTATCATGCCTTCGATCTGGTCTAGGCATCGTGAAGTTGGGTCTCGCACGATCCCGAGAGAGGCTTTATAAAGCCGAGTCGGAGTTGAATCATCTAAAGCTGACGTTGGCCTGTCGATACTCCGAGTTGAAATGCCTAGAGGATAAGGCTCGTGAAGTGCCACCGGAAGGTGAGGAGGTTTGCACCTCGATGGCTGCCAGTCAGGGTTTGAGACTCAAGTTCCTTTGTCGTTCTTTATTCAAGGCAAGATCCGAGAGAGACGAATTGAAGAATGTGGTGCTCGAGAAGAGCATAGAGGCGGCACATCTCCGACAGAACATCTCCAATGCTTCACGTGGGGGCGGCTCGAGTCGACTGCCTCGCTTGAAGATCAGAGTGACTGATGACTCTCTCAAAGAGCGAGTTGTCGAACTAGAGGCGGAGAATCTACGCCTGTGACAGCTGTCTCGGGGGAGCAATGTCAGAAGCACCTCCTGTCCTTGGGGTGAGTATGCCCAAGGAAGATAATTTCATGAGTTAGCTCTTCGATTTTCGTTTATCTTACGAAACCCCGAGGATGCGCAAATCGGAGTGGCCGGCTCGTCAAGCAGAGCGTCTGTCAGGGCGACTGTTAGGCTCCTAGGTGTTGGTGATGCTACTCGGCTCGCCGGCTTGGAGACTTCAATGGAAATGAGACAGCAACACAGCACTTGTCGGCCCCGAGTATCGCTTAATAGCAGCATCCCGCTCCCCAGGAGGGGTTAGGGTGAAGTTTTGTAATCTTGTAGTCTCCGTTTCATGAGTCTTGCATCTTGATGTAATAATGTGAGTTTTTGGTCGAGCTTTAGACTTGTACCTCAAATTTTGATCAAGTAATATACCCATTTCTCGAACTTCTTGTGAGAATTTGTGTTTCGTTAATGCTCGCAAGAGTATCAACAGTTGTGGGAGCAATTCTGAAGGGTGAGCTACTTAGTACTCGCTCGATCGTGAGTAGCAAAAGTTGCATCGAACCAAGTGTTGGACTCCAGAATTGTTGTTAAGAGAGTATCAACAGTTGTAGGAGAAATTCCGAATGGTGAGCTACTTAGTACTCGCTCGTTCGCAAGTAGCAAAAGTTGCATCGAACCAAGTGTTGGACTCCGAACTTGTTGTTAAGAGAGTATCAACAGTTGTAGGAGCAATTCCGAATGGTGAGTTACTTAGTACTCGCTCGTTCGCAAGTAGCAAAAGTCGCATCGAACTAAGTATTGGACTCCGAACTTGTTGTTAAGAAAATATCAACAGTTGTAGGAGCAATTCTGAATGGTGAGCTACTTAGTACTCGCTCGTTCGAAAGTAGCAAAATTTGCATCGAACCAAGTGTTGGACTTCGAACTTGTTGTTTTAATGATTTTCTTTTGTAAGCCAAAAAGTAGTACAACCGGAATGCTTAGAATAGAGAATCTCCAAGGGGCAGAATATTTTTATTGAAAACAACCAAGCGGCTGCTTATAAGTTGCGAGGCATTTATTACACTTAATAAAGAAAAAGAGACAAACTTCAACATGCTTTAAAGAGAACACTATTGGAGAAGTTGCTTGGAGCGGTGTTTAAACACCCTCTTGGTACTTCAACAAGTGCTCTGCGTTCCATGTCCTCGGCACCCTCTGGCCCCCCGGATCTTCAAGTTGATAAGCACCCGGGCGGACAACTTTGGAGATCTTATATGGCCTTTCCCAATTAGGTGCCAATTTGCCTTTCTTGTTGGGAAAAGAAATAGAAAACTTCCTGAGCACCAGATCTCCTTCTCTGAGATTGGTAGGGCGGACTCTCCTGTTGTAGGATTGCTCGTTCCTATGCCGGTAGGTTTCTTGCCAAATGGAGGATCTCTCATGGAGCTCATCAATGAGGTCCAAGTTGCCGCGAAGCTCGTTCGCATTTTGCTCTTCGTTGAAAGCAATCAAGCGGGGGGATGGTAGACCAACCACCAAGGGGATAACGGATTCGGAGCGGTAAGTGAGGTTGAAGGGCAATTCTCCCGTGACGGTCCTCTTCTTAGTGCGATAGCTCTAGAGCACATTGGGGAGCTGCTCTACCTATAACCCTTTAGCCGACCTACTCAGTCTCTTTTTCAAGAGGAAAAGAATTTGCCGATTGGCGTTCTCTGCCTGACCATTGGACTGGGGGTAGGAGACTAAGGAGAATCGTTGTTGAATGCCAAGATCCGTGCAGAAAGCGCGGAATGCTGCCCCCGTGAATTGAGTTCCGTTGTCCGTTATCAAGATTCGGGGCACGCCGAATCTGCAGACAGCGTTTTTCCAAAAGAATATTCTTCGTGATCATTGCTAGGGGATCGGCTTCGATCCACTTAGAGAAATAGTCGAACGCCATGACAAGGAACTTTAGCTGGCCTGGTACAGGAGGGAACGGCCCGAGAAAGTCCATTCCCCACATTGCAAAGGGGTTTGGACTGGATAGAGAGGAGAGCTGAGCTTGCGGTAGGTGGCGGATTTTTGAGAATTTATGGCAAGAGCCGCATTGACGAACATTTTGTTCGGCGTCGCGAAGGAGAGTAGGCCAGAAATATCCATAGTTTAAGATTTTACGAGCGAGGGCCCTTGCTCCAGAGTGAGCGCTACATATCCCTTTGTGCACTTCCTTCAAAGCATACTAGGCTTCGTCCGGGGAGAGACACCTTAAGTAGGGTCTGCCGTCTACTTTGGTGTAGGAGCGTTTGTACAAGACTCCCTCGATGAGGTTGTACCGCTCAGCCCTGGTTCGGATCTTTCGGGCCTTTTTAGGATCTAAGGCAAGGATCCCATCTCTAAGGAACTCGAGCAGATGCCTTATCCAATTCTTCCCAAATTGTAAGGGCAGCGTCTCCATCGGATCGGGGCCTTCTTCCTCGATGTTGGGCTTCAGTAGAACTTCTATTAGGACAGTTTGTTCGATTCCTTGGAGGGAGGAGGAAGCTAGCTTTGAAAGGGCATCCGCCTGTGCATTCTCTTCTCGGGGAAACCACTGGAGTTGTGCCTCCTCAAAAGAGGCCATCAGCTCTTTGACCTTGGCCAAGTACTTGGCCATGCGATCATCTCAAGCTTCATACTATCCTGATACCTGGTTCACCACTAGCTGCGAGTTGCTAAATATCTTGACATGCTTTGCCCCTGCCTTGTGAGCCATGCATAGGTCTGCTATAAAGGCTTCATACTCGGCCTCATTGTTGGACGCTCTGAAGTTGATGCAGAGTGAGTACTGGAGGATGAAGTCATCTGGGCCTGCCAGGATGACTCATGCTCCACTCCCATCGGCGCACAAGGACCCATCTACATATACCGTCCAGAAGGGGGTTCCTCCATTGCTTTGCTGGCCTCGGGAATCGCACTCCACTATAAACTCAGCTAGGGCTTGAGTCTTGATAGCGGTTCGTGGCTGATAGCAGATATCATGGTGGCTTAGCTCGATGGACCACTTCATAAGGCGCCCGGAGGTTTCGGGCTTGTGGAGGACTTGTTTAAGCGCCTGGTCGGTAAGAATGTCCACCGAGTGAGACTGGAAGTACGGGCGGAGCTTTCGGGCCGCCATGACCATGACATAGGCCATTTTCTCTAGCTTCGGGTAACGGAGTTCGGCATCCCTAAGGACTTTACTCACGTAGTAGATGAGCCTCTGCGTCTTGTCTTCTTCTCTTACCAAAACAGCGCTGAGGGTCTGCTCTGAAGCGTTGAGGTATAGGTAGAGGACTTCCCCGGGCCTTTGCCGGGTTGACTAAGTACGCCTTGAGCTGGTCAAAGGACTCTTGTCACGTCCCGCTTCCCAAAATACAGGAATACGAGTCCATGACTGAGGCCCAGCGAATGATGCGAATACACCATTCATAAGCTATACAGGTAACTCAACAAAAAAATAACAACACCACCATGCAGGCAAGTAAAATCACAATAGGATAACAAAAGTACATAACAAAGTCCATAACACAACCAGCAGCTGGAAAATACAAAGTAGTTATGGGTCAAACACGCCCGGAATACAATAAAGAGTAGCATGAATAAAACATGAACTAAAGATAATATGATAATTAACAAGACTAAAACACTTGATCAGCAACACCTTCGGGTAACTCTCCATCCGGGACCTGCAAGTACATTATTACAAAAAGAAGAAACAAGAAGATACCCATTAATGCAAGTCACGGTCCGCAAGTAGTACAAGATAGGGGACAAGTACAAAAACAAAACAAGAAGCAAGAAAAAGAGAAAGGAATCAAGAATCATGTAATAGGAGAAATACAACATGTAAACAGGATCATGAATAAGACATCATGAAACAAGTGGCATGTAAACAAATAATCAAGTAAACAAGTCAACAAGAACATGTAATATGTAATTGGATTATGCAAGTACACATGTTAATCTCATGTCTTTTATTAACCTAACTAGTGCAGCAATCATGCGTCCCATTCCACATGTTTGATACACGCAATCAAGTGAACGTTTAGACTTAGTGGTGGATTCTATAGGTCACGTACTCGGGAAAAATATGTACATTCAATCTTGTATCGAGATACGTACAATGTGAAACATATAGAGTGTAAACTTGTAGCGTGAAACATGTAAACTTGTAATTTGCAACTTGCAACTTGTAACTTGCAACTTGCATCGGAAAACCACAAGCTCCTGTCCAAGTACGCTCTTCTATATTGCCCACTACTAGATCTTTACCCTTATACCCTGGCTTGTTACTTTTATTAAATTTAATCAACAATAACAAGATATCATATTTAAACTACTATCATGGGTAAAACAATCATGCACATAATTATGTATAATCCTAAGAGTACATATGCGTGTATCAATCTTGTTCATGTAATGCATGTGGCAACAAAGTATTCATGATCACATGTGAATACGGGATCGACAGATTATGTATAGCAACATATTTCAATTCAACCGAAGTATAAGAATTAGAGTCAAAGAATATACTTGCGGTATTTTTCAAAAAAAGCTTGTACGAGAACAAGCGAGTTGTACAAGAGGATACCTGCCTGATTAGACGATTCTGATGTGAACGAGAGAATATGTCACGCCCCGCTTCCCACTATACGAAAATACAGGCACGCAACTGAGGTCCAGCGAATGATATACATCATCCATAAGCTGTGCAATTATAAGCTCAACAAGATATTTATAACACATTAACGCAGACAAATATAATGATCACATGAGCTGAAAATAAAATAACCATCATCCAGATAATACATCAACATCGGGTCAAAATGTCCGGGAATACAAGGTGCCATAATTAAAATAATAGGATAAGCAGTTCGCTATAACAACTAGATAAAATAGCGACTGAAAGAAAAACAACATGAAGTAGTAACAAAGCAGCAACGATCATCTAGAGAGTCTGCTCATTGGGTCCATCTGTACCTGTATAATCATTAACTCAAAGAAAAATAGAAAAGTTCCCGTTAGAGCAAGTTTCGGGCAGCAAGTAGCAACAAACAGAAAAAGGGGAAATATAACAAGATATAATATGGAAGAAACAAGAAGTAGAAGTACAAATACAATATGGAAGTAAGCAAGGAACTAGGACAATATGATCATGTAAGTAATAACTGTAACTAGTGTATTCAAGACTTCAAGGTATAAGCAATTGATAACCTAGGCTCAGTTAATCGATAATCATGTAACCAAGGATCGAGAGTCATGTAATCAAGAGTCATGTAACGAGGGTCTTGTAATCAAGAGTCATGTAATTAAGAATCATGTAATCAAGAATCATGCTTAGTGAAAATCTCGAGTTTATCTGTTTTATTAACTTATCTAATGCACGCAATCCTGTGTCCCATACCACAAGTTCGGTGCATATCAATCATGTGACGTTTAGACTTAAGTAGTGAATTCTATAGGATTATGTACTCGGGTCTTCCAGTGATAGTATCAAGACATGTAATCATGAATCATGTAATCGAGAATTATGTAATCAAGAATTGTGTAATCAAGAATCAAGAATCAAGAATTACTATTTCGGAAAACACGGGCCCCCTTCCGAGTATACTCCCCTATATTGTCCATTACTAAGCCGTACCCTTATAACCCCGGCTTGTTATTCTTCTATAATTAATTATGAACATGCAGTTGGTACGACTAGTGGAACGGTGTAATCAAATAGTTTAATCAAGAAAAATATCAGGGGCAGTAATCATGGACATGAGACATAAAACGAGTACATGTATCGAGAGTAGTTATTATAAATTATCAAGTGGTATAAAATGCATTCTATCAACCTATTATATCTATGCAAGTTATTATTACAAGAACAATAATACACTCAGTTCATTAATTATGAAAAGTAACGGGTTTATATGCAAAAATGTATAGATGGATTTTTAGACAACTTGACATATCTGCATTCAAATTCACTTTCCCGTTGTTACAGAAAAGCAAATCCGATTCCGTCAGAGATTCTAGAAATTAGACTCTCTTCCGGTTCCAACGCATATTCACACGATACATTCTAAGGACAGTAGCGATGCGTACAAATTCATTCTTTGCTGGTTTCGATGTCTCGCGCGCATTCTGAAAATTTGGAGTCACAATACTAAAACTGCGATATCTCACAATCTATACATCCGATTGAGAAACTGTAGGATGTTTCGGATATCTAGACTCGAAGGGATAAGATTTTCATGTAGAAAGTTTTTCGATCCAGTGTCGGGAACATGGTCGAATTCTCAGTACGAGATGACGGTTAGTAATCCCGTGCAGGTTCAGAAATTCACAATATGACAGTACTAAAATCGCGATATCTCACAATCTATACATCCGATTGAGAAACCGTAAGATGTTCTGGATTCGGGACTCGATGGGCTACGATTTTCACATAGTAAATCTTCAATCCAGCATTGGGAACATGGTCAACTTCTTAGTGCAAGGTCAAGAAATTTTAGAGATAGTAAGGTTGAATATTCGATATTCGATAACACGATTCGAAATGTGTTAACGGTTCACTCTTGAGTTGATATAGTATGGAACAAGTGACTAGAACAGAGTTTGACAATAAAATATGATGATAACTAGACTACTTGCTACGAGTCAAAGGAAAATGCTTGTACGAGAACAAAAATAGTGTACAAGGTATTTGCCTTATAATGTAACGATTACAGTGGTAGTGTTAACCACGGAAGGAAGCGACGTCGGCAACGGACGGCGGCACAACGGCGGTAAGAATGGCGGTAAGACGGTAGCTGACAGTAGCAACGGTGAGCGACGACAACAACAAGGTGGCGCGGCGTCGGGTTATTTTTCGGGGTTCACGGGATCGTAGAAGCGGAGTCGTTGGCTCGAAGGTGGAATGTGAAGTGGAGCTTGGGCGTTGCTTGCTCTCGGGTGTGAAGGAGGCAGAGGAAGAGAAGAAGGGAATGAAGTGGGAGGTATGTGTGTGTGTGTATATATAGAAAGGAAAGGCAAGGTGTATGCATGTATGTGTAGGGGTGTAGAAAAATCATGTGCAGGGGTGTAGAAAATCAAGGGATAGGAGTGCTGCATGTGGGGGTGTAGAAAAATGGGAGTGTAGGGTGGAAAATGAGAACAAGGTGTGGAAAAATTAGGGGAGAAAGAGATGGGGTGTTGAAAAATGTGGTGGAGGTGTAGAAAAATCAAAGGGGGGTGTAGAAAAATGTGATGGAGGTGTAGAAAAATGTGAAGAGGGGGTTGACGGATTGGAGAGGATTAGGAGTAGTAGGGTGGTCGAAAATAAGGTTTAGGTTTAGGCAGGATTAGGATTAGGATTAGGATTAGTATTAGGATTAGGATTAATCGGGGTTTAAAATTTGTATTTAAACTCCGATCGAAAAATCACAAAATTATAGAATTGATCAGAAAAATATTCTGGCTTTAGATAAAGAGTCCAAAGAGAAAAATAAAACTGATCTGAAAATTGAAGTACAAAAATTCACGTAATAAAATACGTACAACTGGAACAGGGAGTTACAATCCTACCCACCTTACAAAAAAAATTTCGTCCTCGAAATTTACATAAGCGAGTATAGGATAGCTCAAGAAGTAAATACAATACACTTCAATGGAGAGTACAACAGAAGATAAAAGAAACAAAGAGTACAAAGGCACAAAAATAACTAAAGACAAATTGTGCATCCTCAACTGGAGGAATCAATAATTTAATGTCTAGGCTTAGAATCTGAACCACCTACATCGCTAACATCCCAGTTCAGCTGATTCACAAGCTCATCTTGCTCCGGCACATACTCCTCCAATTTTCTTAGTAACTCCTTAGGAGATGGAGCTGAAATCAAGATGCGTCTGGCCTTACTGGATATAAACTCCTCAGTCATAGCTGAATCTACGAAGGATAGCAGTGAGTCGTAATATCCATCAACATTTAAAAGACCCACCGGTTTGCTGTGGATCCCCAGTTGAGCCCAAGTGATCACCTCGAACAATTCCTCAAGTGTTCCATAACCTCCGGGTAAGGCTATGAAAGCATCAGCAGCACGAGCCATTTCAGTCTTTCTCTCGTGCATGTTAGAGACAACTCTAACAACTCCCACAGTTCCCCCAGTAATCTCTTTCGGCATCAGTGACTTGGGAATCACTTCCAAAACGTGTCGGCCACCAGCACGAACGGCGTCAGAAACTAGGCCCATCAATCCTATGCTCCCACCACCGTAGACAAGATCAATATTCCTCTCTACAAGCTCCTTGCCGAGCTCGATCGCGGCTTCTTGGTAGCTAGCTCTTTTGCCCGAGCTACTGCCACAAAATACACAGATCCTGCTGAATCTCAATGAAGATGATGATGATAATGAAGATGAAGAAAACTTCTTTATACCCACTTCTCCTTCTTCTTGCACCGATTTTCTCTTCATCCCTACCACCGATTCTTGATCTTTTCTTTCCATTTGCCAAGAAAATCCGAGCTCATATTCTCTCTCTTTCTTTCTTGCTCCCGCCTCTGCTATCGGCTTCTCACTTTCTCTCTTCTCCGAAGCTTGCTCCCGAATTGTCTTCTTCTTTCTCTTCTTCCCTTTCTTCCCCGGCTTCTCTCTCTCTTTCTTTCTTCCCCGGCTTCTCTCTCTTTCTTCTTCCTCTCCGACTTCTCTCTCTTTCTTCTTCCTCTTTCTTTCTCTTTTCCTTTCTTTCTCTTTTGTTTCTTTCTTCTTTCTTTGACTTCTCTCTCTCTCTCTCTCTCTCTCTCTCTTCTTTTTATTTCTTCTTCTTCTTGTCTTTTCCTCATTAATGCACCGCCCCCTATAACCGGCCTATGATTAGTATCTGCACTTCGGCCCCTATCCATTCCAAATATAACATCGAACCTTGAGTTGTTGATGACGATGAAGTTTGCTTTGAAATTCATTCCATCAATCAATATGAGACTCTGCTATGTTTTTGCTGCGCCACTCTGATGGTGATGCTTCTCGCTACTGATACCAAGTGATAGCGATCGACGAATTGAGAAGAATTAAGAGATTTGTAACACGAAGATATTGGTTGTCAAACTTATTTGGTAAAGTGGGCCCCACCCACCAAACAATGTTGAAAAATTGTGGCAAGATTGGTGCCGCAAAGAAAAATGGGAGAAACGGGAATGAATAATTTGTCAGTTACTCATTTCTCATTTCTATAAAATGAGAGGTTTAGGAAGAGAGAAAAATTAAGCAAGATAAGAACAAGAAACAAGCAGAAAAGAAGAAAAGGAATAGAGTGCTGTAGCTCCATCATTCGTTGCATCTCCTGGAGGATGGCGACGATCTCCGATAGTTCATCCCTGGGTGTAGAAGTCGAAGAGCCTCCGTGAACCATAGTCTGAAATGCATATTCGAATGGGGTAAGTCTCCAGATAGCAAGTTGGTTATTAACATTCATGTGATCCACGTGATGTGTATATTGTTGAGCTTAGCATGGTTCGAGCCTAGGCTCTGATACCACTAAAAACCTGTCACGCCCCGCTTCCCACTATACGGAAATACAGGCACGCAACTGAGGTCCAGCGAATGATATACATCATCCATAAGCTATGCAATTATAAGCTCAACAAGATATTTATAACACATTTACGCAGACAAATATAATGATCACATGAGCTGAAAATAAAATAACCATCATCCAGATAATACATCAACATCGGGTCAAAATGCCCGGGAATACAAGGTGCCATAATTAAAATAATAGGATAAGCAGTTCGCTATAACAACTAGATAAAATAGCGACTGAAAGAAAAATAACATGAAGTAGTAACAAAGCAGCAACGATCATCTAGAGAGTCTGCTCATTGGGTCCATCAGTACCTGTATAATCATTAACTCAAAGAAAAATAGAAAAGTTCCCGTTAGAGCAAGTTTCGGGCAGCAAGTAGCAACAAGCAGAAAAAGGAGAAATATAACAAGATATAACAGGGAAGAAACAAGAAGTAGAAGTACAAATACAATATGGAAGTAAGCAAGGAACTAGAACAATATGATCATGTAAGTAATAACTGTAACTAGTGTATTCAAGACTTCAAGGTATAAGCAATTGATAACCTAGGCTCGGTTAATCGATAATCATGGAACCAAGGATCGAGAGTCATGTAATCAAGAGTCATGTAACGAGGGTCTTGTAATCAAGAGTCATGTAATCAAGAGTCATGTAATCAAGAATCATGTAATCAAGAATCATGCTTAGTGAAAATCTCGAGTTTATCTGTTTTATTAACTTATCTAATACACGCAATCCTGTGTCCCATACCACAAGTTCGGTGCATATCAATCATGTGACGTTTAGACTTAAATAGTGAATTCTATAGGATTATGTACTCGGGTCGTCCAGTGATAGTATCAAGACATGTAATCATGAATCATGTAATCGAGAATTATGTAATCAAGAATTGTGTAATCAAGAATCAAGAATCAAGAATCACTATTTCGGAAAACACGGGCCCCCTTCCGAGTATACTCCCCTATATTGTCCATTACTAAGCCGTACCCTTATAACCCCGGCTTGTTATTCTTTTATAATTAATTATGAACATGTAGTTGGTACGACTAGTGGAACGGTGTAATCAAATAGTTTAATCAAGAAAAATATCAGGGGCAGTAATCATGGACATGAGACATAAAACGAGTACATGTATCGAGAGTAGTTATTATAAATTATCAAGTGGTATAAAATGCATTCTATCAACCTATTATATCTATGCAAGTTATTATTACAAGAACAATAATACACTCAGTTCATTAATTATGAAAAGTAACGGGTTTATATGCAAAAATGTATAGATGGATTTTTAGACAACTTGACATATCTGCATTCAAATTCACTTTCCTGTTGTTACAGAAAAGCAAATCTGATTCCATCAGAGATTCTAGAAATTAGACTCTCTCCCGGTTCCAACGCATATTCACACGATACATTCTAAGGACAGTAGCGATGCGTATAAATTCATTCTTTGCTAGTTTCGATGTCTCGCGCGCATTCTGAAAATTTGGAGTCACAATACTAAAACTGCGATATCTCACAATCTATACATCCGATTGAGAAACTGTAGGATGTTTCGGATATCTAGACTCGAAGGGATACGATTTTCATGTAGAAAGTTTTTCGATCCAGTGTCGGGAACATGGTCGAATTCTCAGTACGAGATGCCGGTTAGTAATCCCGTGCAGGTTCAGAAATTCACAATATGACAGTACTAAAATCGCGATATCTCACAATCTATACATCCGATTGAGAAACCGTAAGATGTTCTGGATTCGGGACTCGATGGGCTACGATTTTCATATAGAAAATCTTTAATAAAGCATTGGGAACATGGTCGACTTCTTAGTGCAAGGTCAAGAAATTTTAGAGATAGTAAGGTTGAATATTCGATATTCGATAACACGATTCGAAATGTGTTAACGGTTCACTCTTGAGTTGATATAGTATGGAACAAGTGACTAGAACAGAGTTTGACAATAAAATATGATGATAACTAGACTACTTGCTACGAGTCAAAGGAAAATGCTTGTACGAGAACAAAAATAGTGTACAAGGTACTTGCCTTATAATGTGACGATTACGGTGGTAGTGTTAACCACGGAAGGAAGCGACGTCGGCAACGGACGGCGGCACAACGGCGGTAAGAATGGCGGTAAGATGGTAGTTAACGGTAGCAACGGTGAGCGACGACAACAACAAGGTGGCGCGGCGTCGGGTTATTTTTCGGGGTTCACGGGATTGTAGAAGCGGAGTCGTTGGCTCGAAGGTGGAATGTGAAGTGGAGCTTGGGCGTTGCTTGCTTTCAGGTGTGAAGGAGGCAGAGGAAGAGAAGAAGGGAATGAAGTGGGAGGTATGTGTGTGTGTGTATATATAGAAAGGAAAGGCCAGATGTATGCATGCATGTGTAGGGGTGTAGAAAAATCATGTGCAGGGGTGTAGAAAATCAAGGGATAGGAGTGCTGCATGTGGGGGTGTAGAAAAATGGGAGTGTAGGGTGGAAAATGAGAACAAGGTGTGAAAAAATTAGGGGAGAAAGAGATGGGGTGTTGAAAAATGTGGTGGAGGTGTAGAAAAATCAAAGGGGGGTGTAGAAAAATGTGATGGAGGTGTAGAAAAATGTGAAGAGGGGGTTGACGGATTGGAGAGGATTAGGAGTAGTAGGGTGGTGGAAAATAAGGTGTAGGGTTAGGCAGGATTAGGATTAGGATTAGGATTAGTATTAGGATTAGGATTAATCGGGGTTTAAAATTTGTATTTAAACTCCGATCGAAAAATCACAAAATTATAGAATTGATCAGAAAAATATTATGGCTTTAGATAAAGAGTCCAAAGAGAAAAATAAAACTGATCTAAAAATTGAAGTACAAAAATTCACGTAATAAAATACGTACAACTGGAACCGGGAGTTACAGAATAACGGGATCAGAATTCTGGATAATGAAGCACGAATACGGAAAATGCAAGCACATGTGCACTACGTGCGGAACAGCAACAGCAACACAAGCACACACACAGTGTGTCCTACAACACAGCAACACATCGAAACCCAAGCGCACACACACAGAACACCAATACACCGGATCGGGATCCCACCACACAAAACACCAAACATCACCAACAACCACTCACACTCCTTCTTCCTTTTGGGTGAGTGAGAGAGAGAGAGAGAGAGAGAGAGAGAGAGAGAAGGCGGGAAAAATGCGATGCTGGTGACAGTGTGGCACTACGGCGGGGCAACGACGACTACGGCGAGGCGGGACAGTGGCACTGTGGTTGGGAAGCGACGCAACAGCGAGAGCGTCGGTGAGCGAGCTCTATTTTTCGCTCGAAACAGAGGAAGACGACGATGGGGTGTGTTCGGGGCTTCGACGGCAACAACGAGGGGCTAGGAGGGTTCTCCGGTGGTTGCGGGAGTGCACAGAGAGAGAGCGAGAGGTCGATGATGGACGGAGGGCAAAGGCGAGGAGGGTATCGGTGCTCCGAATTCGTCAATGGCAGCTTGACGAAGATGGAGATGACGAGGGTGCTCGGGCTGCAATGGAGCTTGACGGCGAGCGGGAGGCAAGGTGATTGGTTGGCTCGAGGGCTCAACGACTGTGGGAGCAAGCGAGGGCGGAGTCGAAGCGGGATGTAAGGAGTTAGGGGTCGCTCGACGGTGGCAGGGATGAAGTCGAGGAGGGGGTTCGTCGATGATGAGCTCGGGGGAAGAGCAATGGCGATGGAGTGGTGAGTGGCGGAGGTCGGAGATGAGGGGAATGGGGTCTCTGTTTTTGGGTTCGAAACAGAGAATGGTGAGAGAGAGGGAGAAAGGAGACGGGAGAGAGAGAAAGATGGTGAGAGAGTGAGGGAGAGAGAGATGGTTTATATAAAATAAAGAATAAAGTAATGGGGTAAGAAAGTGGGGGGTAGTTATGAGGGGGTTATGGGGTTACAGAAGGTAAAGAGTTGAGACCGTGAGACAAAGTGAGCGGGTGAAAAGTAAATATGGGGGTCGAATACAATCATATAGGATTGAGCCTATATAAATATATATGAGTACTGGGTTTGGATTTATGGGCTCAAAACAAATTAGTTGTAGGATTGGGCTTATGATAAATAATTAAACAATTGGACTTGGGATTCAAATTAAATAGTTGAATAATAATAATATTAGACTCGGCCTAAGCTTCAAGTAATAATTAAGAATAAATAAAATTGTAGAATGTAACAAGTAATCGAATAAATAAATTGGTTTAAATAATTAATCAAAATAAAAGATTCAACATTTGGGTATCATATCCAAAAATCATAGAATGAAATACAATTCAGGTTGAAAATCGATAATCATTTGAGAATAATAGTTACAAGATACTAAGAATTTGAAATTCGGAAAAATACATGAAAAAAATATGTATTAACGGGAACAGGGGTTACAAATCTTATTGCTGTTGCCCCCATTCAAAGCCTTTAGCCCCCCAGAGGGCCTTGAAGAACGGGAGGCATTTTCCCTTGGATTTGGAAAGGAAACGCCCTATCGCCGCAAGGCGCCCGGTGAGTCTCTGCACCTCTTTAACATTAGAGGGGGAGATCCATATTGAGTATGGCCTGGATCTTCTCGAGGTTGGCCTCTATGCCCCTTTGGCTGACCATGAATTCCAAGAACTTGCCGGATGAGACTCCGAATGCACACTTGTTCGGGTTCAGCCTCATATTGTGTCTCCTCAATACATCAAAAGCTTCTTGGAGATCGGAGACATGATCTGATCTGCTGACGCTCTTCACCAACATGTCATCCACATAGACTTCCATGTTCTGCCCAATCTGCTCCTTGAAGATCTGGTTAACAAGGCATTGGTAGGTGGCGCCAGTATTTTTAAGCCTGAAGGGCATGACCCGGTAGCAATACAAGCCCTGATCGGTGACGAAAGAGGTCTTCGGGATGTCGGGAGGGAACATTCTTATTTGATAGTACCCAGAGAAAGCATACATGAATCTTAAGAGTTCATGGCCCGAGGTTGCATCGATCAGGGCGTCGATGCTCAGGAGCGGGAATGAATCTTCGGGGCAGGATTTGTTATTTGTGAAGTCGATGCAGATCCTCCAGCTTCCGTTGGCCTTCTTGACCATTACGACATTGGAGAGCCACTCCGCATAGTTGACCTCCTGTATGAACCAAGCCCTAAGGAGTTTCTCAACCTCCTCCTTGATAGCTTGCTGGCGCTCGGGGGCAAATTTGCGTCACTTCTGCTGAACGGGTCTGGCCCCCGAGGCAACACTAAGGTGATGCATGAGAAGCTCCTCGGAGATCCTCGGCATGTCAGCTACAGTCCAGGCGAAGAGGTCTCGATTTCCCCTTAGGCACTGGATAATGTCGGAGCGAACGGGAGGGGGAAGGACTTTGCTAATCAGAAATTTGTGGGTTGGATCTCCTTCTGAAAAGACCACATCTTCCAGCTCATCGACCGACTCCGATATAGGTAGGCTATTCCCGTAAGGGAGTTCAAGAGCTTCGAGGGAAAGGACAGGTCCTCCCACCGAGGTCATGTAGCACTTGCGGGGTGCCTCCTAGCTTCCTCTGATTTCTCTCGCTCGTTGTGGTGGGAAATTTCATCTTCATGTGGTAAGCCAAGGGTATGGCCTGCAGAGCCGCTAGGCCTGGTCGGCCTAGGATGACGTTGTAGGCGGCATTCACATCTACCACCATGAAGTCCATCGGCTCGGTTTGGGTGGTGGGAGTTTTGCCAGCGGTTACGTCGAGAGTTATGACACCCTCGATCGTCACTGGCACTCCCGTGAACCCGTGCAGAGTGTAGCCGGCGGGCTTGAGCTGATACCTAGATAGATTGATCCCCTGGAAGGCCTCTAGAAAGAAAATGTTGACCGAATGCCATTGTCTACTAGGACCCGGTGCACGTCAAAGTTGGCCATGTGGAGGTTTATGACCAACGCGTCGCAATAGGTGGTTCGGACGCCCTCTAGGTCTCTATCTGAAAAAGTGACCGAGACCCCTAGGCCCCTGGGAGGAGGACAGTTCTGCACAGAATTTACTTTCCGGACGAAGGCTTTTCGGGAGGAGTTGGAATCTCTCCCTATTGGGCCTCCATCAATGAGATGCATGATGGCCTCTGGCTCAGAGTCTGGGGTCTCCGCGTGCCATTCGGGTCGCTTATTAGCCCCCTTGGGGGGCAGAGGAGGATCGGCTCTGTCCTTCCTCACGAACCTAGAGAGCTGCCTTCTCTGAATGAGGGCCCCGATCTCGTCCTTCAGGGTCCGACAGTCATCCGTGTCGTGGCCGTGGTCCTTGTGGATGTAGCACCACTTCTCCCGGTTCCTCTTCTTCCTCGGGGGGTTCATCTTTGGAGGGGGCAGAAGAAGACCCTCTTTCCTAACCTCCATCAGGATGGATGAGACACTCGCGTTGAGTGGAGTAAACTTCTCGAAGCAGAAAGGAGGGCGACGCTGGCCTCTGTTGTCCTTCGGAGCTTCTCCTTCTTCTTCAGCGCCCTTCCGTTTGTTTCCGGAGGACGGTCCTTCAAAAGCAGGGCGGGAGAGGGCTTCTTCTGCTCGGATATATTTGTCACTCCTAAGCAGGAGTTCTGAGAAATCCTGAGGGGGCTTCTTGGCGAGGGATGCTCGAAGGTTGTCGTTAGGGACATTGGATTGGAAGGCGGCGAAGGCAACGGACTGGTCCAGGGAGGCGATGGATCTGGCCTCTGCAGTGAAACATTTGACATAGTCTCGCAGCCGCTCGCCTTTCCTTTGGTGAAGAAATAGCAGGGAGGTGCTTGTTTTTTCGACTTGGCGACTGCTCACGAAGTGAGTTAGGAAGAGGCCTTCGAGCTGGTCGAAGGAGAAGATGGAGGCCAGGGCTAGACGGGAGTACCATTCCCTTGCAGGCCCCTTCAGAGTGGTTGGAAAAGTCTTGCAGAGGAGGGCGCCCGATGCCTGATGTATCATCATGAGAGTTTTAAAACTCTTAATGTGGTCAGCGGGGTCGGACTCCCCGTTGTATGATTCGAAATGAGGAGGCTTGAAGTTATCCGGGACCGGTGCCTCCATTATAGTCCTAGAGAATGGGGGTCTGTTGGGGCAGAAATTCCTCGCCCGTTGCTCCTCCTCTCTGTCCAGTCGGCCAAGGTGCCTCTCCATCTTGTGGAGATGGCGGTAGAACGAATCTTCCCTCCGATCATACCTTGCTGAGGCCCAGGATTCGTCCTCACGCGGAAAGGAACTAGGAGTGTGATGACGATAGCTCGGGTCAGGTTGAGGACTGGGCGTACGATGCCTATGGTCCCGGGCAGGTTGAGGACTGGGCGTACGACGCCTATGGTCCCGGGTAGGTTGAGGACTGGGTGCTCGCTGACTGTGGTCGGGGGCAACATTGAGGGCCCTCAGGACTGCCTCCTGGAATTGCTGGAACTCTGCCCTCGTGATTGGGGCCTCCTGCTCTCGGTGATCGCGAGGGGCAGGTCGGCCGACTGGAGAGCGACTTCTCCTTTGATGATGCTGGGGCGACTCCCTCCGCCTCCTAGGAGAGTTGGACCTTCTGCGATCAGTCCTGCGGGGTGACCGGGCTTTAGGGGACCAGATCGTTGGACCCCTTTGATGTTCTCGGCAGGGTATCCAGTCATGGGTCCACCTCTCATCTAAGCAGGTCCGGAGGTCTTCCCCATACTGCCTATTGATGATGATGTTCCGGAGATCGGTGTAGGGGGACTGTGCGAGGCCATGGAGTCCGACGAGGGGTTGTGTATTGATACATGGTCGCGGTGAGGAGGTTGCACTTGCTGACTTTGGCGGGAGGGACCTGCGGGGGCCTCTTGTGGCCCTTGAGGAGCATGCTGGGGCTGTTGTTGTTAAGGAAAAGGCCGTCCAGGCTGCTGGACTTGGTGTGTGGGTTGAGGGGGAACCTCAAGTACTGGAGGAGGAGAAGGTGCGAGAGTTTCTTTGCGGTTAAAGACCGTGATCTTCCCCTTCTTGGGAGGCATGGCTTGAAACTAGTGTGGCGGATGAGATAGGACTAGATCACTGCTCCTGTTTCCCATAGACGGTGCCAATCTGTTGCTACTGATTTCGGGTGTGGGAGCGAACAGACGAATTTGTAAGTTCTTTTGAGGAAAATAGTAAAGAGAACCTGTTCACTTCGCCTATGTGCTGACTCATTCCTTGCCGCTGCCACGAACCTGCACAAAGTTCGATACACCGGGATGGATCCCGGCGATGAACCCTCTGACGCTCTTGTCAATAACCAGGAAGATTAAGAAAGAGTTTTAGGTAGACAAAGATTCAATACCTTGTAACGGTGGGGGGAGAGGGGTATTTATAGTCGCCTTAGGGATCTGTTTCGAGATAAGAACAAATCTCTACTTCCTGGTGTGGATGGATAGAAGTGGTTAAAACCACCTCTTATGGATAATTACGGATCTGAATCCCTCCTTATCCTCTTGAACTGGTTTGTAACGGATTGGTACCCGTATCCACTATGACAGATCCGTTCATGGGTAGTTGGGCTTTGGAGAAGAGACCCAGTTCCAATTTCGGACCCATTTGTAGATGAAATTACTGTTTTATCCCAGAGAGCTTTAAGATTCGTGCCTGATTTGAACGGTTCTGATTTAGTCCTATTTTTAGCCATATCACTAATTATTGAACTTGTACACCTCATCAAACACAGGAATATGATATATCAGGAAATAATTGAGGAGTAGGATATGCATAATGCTAACACACAAACAGATGTGGGAAAATAATCTAGCGCGATCAGAATCGTCTAATCCCCTCAAACTGTGTTCATCGCTGATCATTAGGCCAGAGGATCCAGTGGGCCTTCTGCTTGTTCAGGCACATAGCGAAACGATTCATCCCAGCCCATTAGGGTTAGGACTCCCACTCTCTGCCTATAAATACCAGACCCCTTCCCCCTTCTTGCAGGTGATCCATTTTTCTATACATGAACCCTAGTTTTTCTTTCTTACAGTGACTGACTAGATCGTCGGAGGGTCTATTGCCGGGATATTTCCCGGTGTTTCTAGGCCTCTTGCATGTGTTCTGGTCGGCCAGCCTCCACCAGCTCCTCCTCTCCAGCTCCCCAGGGGACCCCCTGTCTCAGAATTGGATTTGTGGCTAAGATCTGTCTCTTTCTCTACAAATTACACGAACTCACACCTATTTCTCCCACCACTAAAGCAAGCAGAATCAGTTTGACATCGTCTGTGGGAATTAGACAGATCCAACACCAGCTTCCGGTCTTCTTCTGCTGAACCTTCATTCCAAGGCACCCAAACTGAGGAGGGAGGCCACGGTAGGACGGTTTGCCGACCCTCATTACCCGACTTACAGTCATTAGAGCACTCAGGGTTCCCCAAGGCAGCAACCCGCAGATCCATTGGGTCCGGGCCCGAGCGCTTCATGCTCGGCCGCAAGACAACCTGGGCGCCCAGAAGCCGATGACCTTTGGAACGTCATCAATCATCGAAAACCTGAAGATGACCTCTGAAAACAGTTCGACCGCTCTAGGAGTGGAGCTGCCCCCTCCAACCAATCTCTGACCCATAGCATACACCTGACCCAGGGTTGGGAGCAACAACGTAGCCGCTCCCCGAGAGATCGACAACCTCTGAATACCCAATTCGAAGAGGTCCATGTCACGAGAACCGAGTTTTAGGAGTTCAGGAACAAAGTTCTCAGGCAATCCGAGGAGGCCCCAAGGCCGAAGGTCAAAAAGATGACCCACTCTATGAGGGGCAAAACCAGGGTAGCGAATTGCACGGCTCGACCCGACCGGCGAGACGGGATGACGCTGTCCTTAGGCACCTTCAGGAGATGGAGAATCGCCTCACCTAGATTGGCGAGGGTGGAAGCCAATCCAGTCGGGGGCACCAACCTACCGGCCCCCCATTCTCTACTCGAATCCTCCATGCCCCGATATCAAGGAATTTCAGACCACCTCAGCTCGAGACATACGATGGAGAGAGTGAATCACATGAAGAGATTCAAAACCCTCATGATGATTCACAATGCCTCGGATCATCTCCTCTGTCAAGCGTTCCCCGCCACTCTGTGTGGCCCGACACGAGAATGATTCTCAAAGCTCGCCCCCAACTCAATTTTCTCATTCGAGTAGCTTGAGGCGAGTTTCCTCGCTCACGGCCAGCTAAAGGCCTCCTTGGCGAAGAAACCTCTGACTGATTTTCCTGACCTCCTCAATATGGTCGTGAAGCATATCCACGCCGAAGTGGTGCTACACCCTCAAGGTCTGGCAGAAGCCCCCGCTAAGGGGAAGAGGAAGGTAGATGGTCCTGAACCTACGAAGAAGGCTAAAAAAGATCCACTCGGTCAGAAATGACCGCCTCCGGTCCCCTGCTTTGAAAAATTCACTCCGCTGACTTATAGTGTGTAGGACATCCTTATGAAGATTGAGGATAGGGGATCGTCCACCATCCTCCTCGCCTCAACAACAACAGAAAAAAGGACCGGAGGTTTTATTGTCAGTTCCATCGGGACCACGGTCACGAGACTGATACTTGTCGGGCCCTTAAAGGCAAAATCGAGGCCCTCATCTAGAGGGGGTACCTGAGGGAGTTCACTCGAACTAGCCTACGGGACCAGCAGGCATCGCCCCCTCCTCGAACGGCCAACAGGCGTCCGGAGGCGGAACTCAAGCCTGATGAAGCTGGGGGGCCGGTTATCCTTCACTGTTTTCACGTTGGCCCCATGGGGGGGAGAGTCGAACACTTCTCGCAAGGCCTTCGTGTGGGAGATTAACTCGGTCCATGATCATCCTCCCCCCAAGGACCAAGGTCTAGCAGTCTCATTCTCCAACAACGACCTAGAAGGTGTCCAACTGCCTTATTATGATGCCCTGGTAATCGGCCTCGGCATGGTGAATCACGGGGTTCGCCATATCCTTGTTGACAATGGAGGCACGGTGAACATCATGTTCCTTGTAGCATTTGAAGAAATCAAACTCTCTCGAGAAAGACTGAAGCCGGCGGGCTACACGCTGCACGAGTTTTCAGGCACTCATGTACAGATCAAGAGAATCCTTATGCTCGATGTCACAGCAGGAACAACCCCGAACATCTGAACAGAAGCCATGGATTTTATGGTGCTTAATGTCAAAGCCGCCTATAATGTGATCCTCGACAGGCCCGACCTCTGTACCCTTCAAGCAGTGTCCCCCGCCTACCACTTAAAGATGAAATTCCCTACAAGGCATGGAGTCGGCGTGGTACGAGGCAATCAAGAATTAGCTCGATTCTGATACATGGCCGCAGTGGGAGGCAGAGTTTTCCCCCTCGATGCGGTCGAACTTTCGTCCGACGGAAATTCATTGGGCTCGGAGCCCGTCGACAAGTTGGAAGAAATCCCCTTCTTTGAGGAGGATAGATCTAAATGTTTCCGAGTGAGCCAGTGTCTCGCTCCCGACCTAAAACTGCCCGTTGTTGATTGCATCAGGCAGAATGCTGACTGTACGCCTGGACGCCCTCTGATATACCAGAAATTTTAGAGGACATCATCATGCACAGGCTGAGTGGTTGCCCGGATTCAAATCCTGTCCAGCAGAAGCACCGCAAGTTCACCCCCGAACAGCAACAGGCGACCAGAGAAGAAGTAAATCCAGGAGGTCAGTTATCCCGAATGGCTGGCCAACATAGTGATGGTGAAGAAACCGAGCAGAAAATGGAGGATCTACACCGACTTCACGGACCTCAACAAGGCCTGCCCCAAAGATCCATTCCCACTCCCGAGCATCAACACCCTGATAAATGCGACCTCTGGTCACGAACTATTCAGCTTCATGGATGCCTTCTCAGGTTATAACCAAATCAGAATGTTCCCCTCTGACATCCCCAAAACTGCCTTTGTGATCGACCAAGGCCTGTACTGTTACCGGGTCATGCCTTCAGGCTGAAGAACGCCGATGCTACATACCAAAGGCTCGTCAATTGGGTTTTTAAGGAGCAAATAGGTTGGAACATGGAAGTATATGTCGACGACATGCTCGTCAAAAGTTTTCGAGGGCAAGACCACGTCACAGATCTTAAGGAAGCCTTCGGGATCCTAAGGTCTCACAACATGAGACTCAACCCCTCCAAATGCGCCTTCGGCATCACCTCGGGGAAATTTCTCTGATTCTTGGTCAAATAGCAGGGCAATGAGGTGAACCCTGAGAAGATTCAGGCCATACTGGACATGGCCCCTCCAAAAAATGTCAAAGAAGTCCAGAGGCTCACGGGTCAGTTGGCGGCCATCAGTCGTTTTCTCTCCAAGTTCGGGGAAAAGTCGCTCCCATTCTTCAAATCCCTCACGATGGTGAAAAGCTTTGAATGGGTCGAACCGCAACAACAGGCCTTCGACCAGCTGAAGTGTTACTTGGCTAACCCTTCGCTCCTCAGCAAACCAGAATTGGGCGAGCCCCTCCACCTCCATCTGGCTGCATCTAAACATGCGCTCAACGCTGTACTCATCAAGGAGGAAGGAGAGGTCCAGAAGCCTATCTATTACATCAGCCAAGTCCTACACGATGCAGAACTTCGATATGCTCGAATGGAAAAGGTCGCCTATGCATTGGTAATGGCCGCTCGGAAAATCCGACCATACTTTTGAGCTCACTCCATTCAGATTGGCTACTCAAGCTCATCCTCAACAAATCGGAATATTTTGGGCGACTAATCAAGTGGTCGATTGAGCAGAGCCAACACGACAGCCATCAAGGGGCAAGCCCTCACAGAATTCAACACAGAGTGTACCATTTATGAGGCACTCGAGATCATACAGGAGGAACCCACTTGGGAAACCTATGTGGAAGGATCGTCTTGCGAGGCCAGAAGCGGAGATGGCATCATACTTCGTGGCCCCGACAATTTTGTCTTATAGTATTTCCTATGCCTCAACTCTCAGGTCTCCAATAACGAGGTCGAATACAAAGCAATGATCGCCGGCCTCACGCTAGCCCGCAATTGGGGGGCAAGACGAGTAAGAGACTTCAATGACTCTCAGCTCGTGGTTAACCAAATTCCTGGGGATTACGAAGCCCGTGAATGACTCCAATACTTGGCACGCGTCAAACTTCTCCTAGAAGCCTTTGAGCACGAAGCTATCGATCGGATACTCAGACAAAAAAATAGCCAGACGGACACCTTGTCCAAGCTCGCATCGTCTTCCTTCGAGGGTCTCAAACACATTGTCCTCATCGAGGTCCTCCATGAGCCTAGCATCGAGGAGCCCGAGGTCTTCTACCTCAATATGGGCACGCATTCGCACAATTGGATGGATCATATCCGCAAATTTTTGGCAGAAGGCAAACTACCACAAGACCCCATCGAGGCTAGAAAGATAAGGGTTTGATCGCAAAGGTTCACCTTGATTGAAAATATCATCTTCATGTGTTCATACACCGAAGTAGACGGGAGATCATACCTCTGATGTCTGGGTCCCGATGAGGCAAGATATGCGCTGAGAGAGTTACATGAGAGAATTAGGGGTGCTATATGGGCAGCAGGTTGCTCGCAAGGAAAGTGCTCAGCCACGTGTACTATTGGCCGACAATACTGCATAATGCCCATGATCTTGTGAAACAATGCGACCCCTGCCAGAGATTCTCTCCGATCAGGCACACGCCACAAGTCAAACTCAGAACCTTTTCCAGTCCGGCCCCCTTTGCCATGTGGGGGATGGATCTTGACGGACCCTTTCCCAAAGCTACAACTCAAAGGCATTTCCTCATTGTTGCCATCGACTATTTCTCCAAGTGGGTCGAGGCAGAATCCTTGGCCACCATAACTGAGCATCAAACTCAACAATTCTTTGGAAGCACATTATCTATCGATTCGGGATCCTGCGCATACTTATCACTGATCAAGAGACTCAATTCGCCGGCAGAAATTTCAAAAAATTCTGTGAAGACCTCGGGGTCCAGCAACGATTCTCTGCCATTTCACATCCCCAGTCGAATGTCCAGGCCGAAAACGCCAACTGCCAAATTCTTGATGGTCTCAAAAAATGGTTGGACAAATCTCTCAAGGGACTATGGGTCGATGAATTGCTGAGCATCCTTTGGTCATATAGAACGACCAGGAGAATCCCCACAGGCGAGTCCCCATTCAATCTGACATACGGGATGGAGGCTGTCATCCCGGTGGAAATCAGGCTCCCTTCACCTAGGATTATGAGCTACAATGAAGAATCCAACTCGACCGACCTCAGGGACAACTTGGACCTGGTCGACGAAATTCGTAAAAGATCCACTATCAGAAGATCTATCTATCAGCAGGGGATTAAAATGTTCTATAACAAGAAGGTCCGTTGGGACGGATATCAAGGAGGATGACCTCGTACTCTGGAATCTTGCTATTTCCCACCCCACTACAAAAGGCAAACTAGCCCCAAACTGGGAGGGCCCATACAAGGTCGCCCAAGTAGTACGCCCAGGCACATACTGAATCGAAGTCCTCGGGGGCAGGATAGTCAAGAAACTGGGGAACACTGAGCACCTTATTGAGTTCCATGAGGGAACATAGGGACGTCCACGGTTGTAATTGGCGATGCACACTACTCCTTTTGTGTAATCAAGCAAGCAAATGAAATAAAGTTTCATTTATTTTCCGAGTCAGGATATCTCATGTTTACTTTGACCCCCAAATGATCCAAACGAGGGATTCCTCAATCTCTCACGTCATCGCTGCTCGGCTTGGACTTCGAGCCATAACAGGAGATTTCTCAATCTCTCACATGGGCTTTGACCACATACGAGAGATTCTTCAATCTTTCGCGTTCTCGCCGCTCGGCTTGGACTTCAAGCCTTAACGGGAGATTTTTCAATCTCTCACATGGACTTCGACCCCAAACGAGGGATTCCTTAATCTCTCACGTCCTCGCCGCTCGGCTTGGACTTTGTAACACCCCAATTTTTTTTAGCTATTCCATTTTAAAATGCTTTCTTAATTTATTTTTTATCTACACCATTTCTTACTTGAGAAAATATTCATAGTTTTCAGTTAAAATTTCGGCAGAGTTTTCCCTGAAATATTAGCCATTTTACAAATATTCCTTACGAAATTCTGCAAACAATTACATAAATCAAAGTACCTGTAATATATATCAATCCTCCCCAGGCCAATTCATTCAACAACACACAGACAATAATATATGGGGCTCTGGGGGCATAATTTATCATAAAAAGCAAGATACAATTTAAAAACCAAAAATTCTTTTGAAAACATATAAGTTTTTTAGAAAAACTTTAGAAAAACCTTTCAAAAACTAACCACAGAACCCAGTACTCCACGACAAGACGGGTACGGGCATTCATACTTCATCATCACTTTATATATTATCATTCCTTACAGTTATACACATATTCCTCCATAATACAAACTATCACCCAAACACTATCTCCATCTCTACATAGATTAGGATAATAAAATATATAGTAGATACATATACAACCCATTCGGCTACGAAAAAAGAATAACTATCAAAACCATAACAACTATCTCACCTCGCTGCTAATCATGACCTGAAAGAGGGTTAAAGATGTCCACTCTCAGGGAGGGACTCCCCTAACACGCAGAAAACAACAGGGGTTAGCCATGTCTGGTGTGAGTATAATTTACTAGGTTAGTAAATAAAATAAATGATAAGACAGAAAGTGAAAGAACTTACGAACATAAGGGTAATTATATGCAACCTAAAATTTAAACATATAAACATTGTAAAAGTGATTTGCACAAAAGTAATCATTTGCATCTTCAACCAATCTACAAATCCATGTTCATTCACCCTACCTTGAAGTTGTGCCTCGGCAGGTAGTTCCTCGACAAAATTCCAAGGTATTCAATATTCACATTAATTCTCGTCTCTAACATCACCATCATTCAATCTTATGACATTTAATTCATTCAATCTCATACTATATTTATATTCATTCTCATTGCATAACATCACACTCATTCAATCTTATAACATCTTTATATATATACTCATCATATAACTTCACATTTATTCAGTCATATATTATCATATTTATTTTCATCGTATATCATCACATTCATTCATTTTTATCGCATTTTATTCATATGCATTCATTCTCATAATATCACATTCATTCATATCTTATAACACATATCATAACATCTCGTAATACATTAACTTTCATTCTTATTATATATTACAATTTATTTTCTTTTCACTCTAATTTCATCATATAGCTTATTGGAATGCTCATTCTCATTTTATCATATATTTTGCTTTATAATTTATTTTTATCTCATCATAAAACTTAAGTTACTTCTCATTCTTATTAATAATATATCTTTCTTCATTTTCGTTTACCTCTCATAGTACAATTTACTTTACTTTCATTTATTATCAGATAATATACCGCACCCCAAACATAGTTTGGGTAATATAACACCGCACTCCAAAGCCGATAGCCTAGGTACTAATCACCGCACCCCAGATAAACTGGGTAATAATCACCACACTCCAAGTAGAAATTGGGTAATATAACATCACATCTCAAGCCGATAGCTCGGTTATTACTTTTCTTTATTTTCATTTTCATCTTACAATTTACTTTACTTACATTTACTATTTTACAATACAACTATCATATCAACAACCCACCAATTCACCCTGGGAGTATGCCAAGGCAGGTAGTTCCCACCATTTCTGTAACGCCCCGATTTTCGGTAACTGGAAAACCGTGACATAAGCCAGAATATTTTTTTCAATTAGACACAATACACAGAAATGCAGGAAAATTTAAAACTTTTTATTCAACACAAATGTATTACAAATCCAAATGTTACAAAATTGCAATACATTACAATAGTGTTACAATAATACCTTTACAATCCCAAGTGTTACAACTTTCAACATATTATATCAGAGTACAATGAATAAACCTCAACACTTGGTAACCCACTTGGATGTTTTCCCAACAATAAATTTACAACAATTTTACAGCGGGAACTTTAATGAAATCGACTCCTTGCTCTCTCGCCTTGAGTCCTCCTGAAACCTGTACCTGTACTTCTGCAATCCAGTACCTATTGAAGTGGGGAGTTAGTATTCACTGATGCTTTAAGGCTGATAACTAGCAGCGGATCTCAACTAAAGCAAACAGATTGACGAAAAGAGAAACGTGTATATATATAGTTGATGTGTCAATGTATGTTATGACAGACTCTAATGCAAGATTAACCAAAGCAATGATGCACATATTCTAATGCAAGCAAGTCTCCGGAATAGTATGCAACCCTTACTATATATGCCCTATCTCAAGCCGTTTCTTCATATATAGGGATTTGAACCCACGCCATGAATTCTACTTTGTACCCACCTGTTCCTGTCATAATACCACATGACTGGTGACTATTGCCCGGCGTACCGGACCTCACTCAAAAGCCAACACGAGCTACAAGATACTTGTCAACCTTCTTCTGTGCCCTCAACTGGTCATGAGAAGGCATAGAACCTGCCGGGATCGTAGGGTCTATTTCCCTAGGAAACCCTCTCGTTCTTATCATGGCTCATTCAGGAATTAATAATCAAGATACAAAACCCGTGCTCCCAACCTGTCATGAAAAAGCACCGTCCGTATCCCTTTGATAGGGGAATACATCCCGATAACACCACCTAGTGTTAGCCTATAGGAGAGGTTGGATTATAGGATATTACCCCTAACACCAACTCTCACCTTTTGGCAATATATAGATAAAAGATGGTTAAGTAACTGTTACTATCCTAACGATGTCACTAACCCTAACCAACAAGCGAGACATGCCACTGTGCTTCCAACTTGACATGAAAAAGCACCGTACGTGTTCCTCTTCTAACCAAACAAGCGAGACATGCACTATGCTTCCAACTTGTCATGAAAAAGCACCGTACGTGTCCCTCTTCTAACTAAACAAGCGAGACATGCACTGTGCTTTCAACTTGACATGAAAAAGTGCCGCCCGTATCCCTTTGACAGGGGAATACATCCCGATAACACCACCTGGTGTCAGCCTATAGAGGTTGGATTATAAGGTATTACCACTAACACCAACTCTCACCCTTTGGTAATATATAGATAAAAGATGGTTAAGTAACTGTTACTATCCTAACGATGTCACTAACCATAACCAACAAGCAAGACATGCCACTGTGCTTCCAACTTGACATGAAAAAGCACCGTACGTGTCCTTCTAACCAAACAAGCGAGACATGCATTGTGCTTCCAACTTGTCATGAAAAAGCACCGTACGTGTCCCTCTTCTAACTAAACAAGCGAGACATGCACTGTGTTTCCAACTTGACATGAAAAAGCGTCGCCCGTATCCCTTTGACAGGGGAATACATCCCGATAACACCACCTAGTGTCAGCCTATAGGAGAGGTTGGATTATAGGGTATTACCCCTAACACCAGCTCTCACCCTTTGGCAATATAGAGATAAAAGATGGTTAAGTAACTGTTACTGCCCTAACGATGTCACTAACCCTAACCAACAAGCGAGACATGCCACTGTGCTTCCAACTTGACATGAAAAAGCATCGTACGTGTCCCTCTTCTAACCAAACAAGCGAGACATGCACTGTGCTTCCAACTTGTCATGAAAAAGTACCGTACGTGTCCCTCTTCTAACTAAACAAGCGAAACATGCACTGTGCTTCCAACTTGACATGAAAAGCACCGTACGTGTCCCTCTTCTAACCTAACAAGTGAGGCATGCGCTGTGCTTCCAACTTGATATGAAAAAGCACCGTACGTGTCCCTCTTCTAACCAAACGAGCGAGGCATGCACTGTGCTTCCAACTTGACATGAAAAAGTACCGTACGTGTCCCTCTTCTATCCTAACAAGTGAGGCATGCACTGTGCTTCCAACTTGTCATGAAAAAGCACCATACGTGTCTATCTTCTAACTAAACAAGCGAGACATGCACTGTGCTTCCAACTTGACATGAAAAAGCACCATACGTGTCCCTCTTCTAACCTAACAAGTGAGGCATGCACTGTGCTTCTAATTTGTCATGAAAAAGCACTGTATGTGTCCCTCTTCTAGAGAGTGTAACAATTTGTCGATACCATTAACCAAGTCTTAATCTAGACTTCACAAGATCTCCTCGGATCCACTCACAACCTACCTATTCAAGACAATACCTATATACGAGCCCAATGAGCTTCGTACGAGACAATAACATACATATATGCCAAATAAGCTACGTATGAGACCAACAGCTACATACGAGCTAGTCGAACCGCGTATGAGACAACAACCTACATATGAGCCAAATAAGCTATGTATGAGACCAACAGCTACATACGGACCAGGCGAGCCATGTATGAGACAACAACATACGTACGAGCCAAATATGCTACGTATGAGACCACAGCTATATACGGGTCAGGCGAGCCATGTATGAGACAGAAAACATACATACGGGCCAAATAAGCTACGTATGAGACCACAGCTACATACGGGCCAGTCGAGCCGCGTATGAGACAACAACCAACATATGAGCCAAATAAGTTACGTATGAGACCAACCGCTACATACGGGTCAGGCGAGCCACGTATGAGACAACAACATACATATGAGCCAAATAAGCTACGTATGAGACCACAGCTACATACGGGCCAGTCGAGCCGCGAATGAGCAAAACCATACCTAAAAACAACCATACAGGTAATCGACCTAGAAGTAACCAAACGTGCTTCTAGCAAACCTTATCTTCTATAATTAGAAGCAACAGAAGAATCTACAAACAATCTAAAATAGGCATTCTACCAATGAGAAGCCCAAAAACAACATAAAAGCTTTCTGACAGCCTAGAAGCAACCAGTGCTACGCTTATCGGATTTTAACAGAAATATACTTTTTAGAAAGGTAAGATTATCTACCACCACTCTCTAGTGGAACACTATCTCAGATTCTGTAAGGAATCCAAAATCCGGTCCATCGAACACACGCAAACAGTTCACCCAACTGCAGATTTTTAATAAAAAGTTGAAACTTTGCAAGCTGGTAACTTTCGATCTACTCGTTGGAATCTAACGAAACTGGGAAATTTGAAAAGGTGGGAACATCTACTAAAATTTCCTAGTTGACTAGTTGCTCAGATTCCGTAAGGAAATCCAAATTCCTACCTGTCGAACATACGCAAACAGTTACCAAACTACCGATTTTTAACAAAAAGTCGAAACTTCCATAGCTTGTAACTTTTGCTCCACTTATCGGAATCTAACAAAACTGGACAATTTGAAAAGGTGGGAACATCTACTAAAACTTCCCAGTTGACCAGTTGCTCAGATTCCGTAAGGAAATCCGAGTTCCTACTTATCGAACACACAACTGGTAACAAGACAGCCAACTTGACCCAAGGAAAACTAAAACTTTGAAAGTCCATAACTTCTACTCCACTTATCGAAATCTAGCCCGAGAGGCCAATTCGGAAAGGGGAGAATGTCTACTACAACTTCTCTAATGGGTCGGCTCCTCAGATTCATAAAGAAAGACCCTAAAAAATGACCAAGTTAAACAGCAAGAACCTAGTTTAAACCGCTAATTTCTGTATTTTGCAAAGGGCATAACTTCCACTATACTTATCGGAATTTAGCTCGAGAGGCCAATTCTTAAAGGGAAGGATGTTTACTACAATTTCTCTGATGGGTCTCTACCTCATATTCAACCATTAAGACCCTCAAAAACCTCAATGAGTCATAATAGTGCCTACTCAGTCAGACAGCTTTTTGCTGTATTTTCCAAAGGTCATAACTCCTACTCCGCTTATCGGAATTTTGCCCGAGAGGCCAATTTGGAAAGGGGAGAATGTTTAATACAACTTCTCCAATGGGTCTCTATCTCAGATTCGGCCACTAAGAGGCTCAAAAACAGCAATCAACAAAAATAGTGAGCAACTCAGTCAAGTTGCTGCCCTGTTTTTGCAACGACCATAACTTTTGCGTCTCTTAACAGAATTTAACGCAAAAGGTCAATTCAGAAAGGGGAGAATGTCTACTACAACTTCTCTACAGAGTCTCTACCTCTAATTCTGCAAGGAAGATCACTTTCCAGCCCCCCGAACATACTGCGACACATTCCCCAAAACAGTGAGTCCACTGTTTTGGCTCAATACTCACTGTTTTGGGGGAAACGACATGTTTCACCCATCAAAACTACTCCGAAAAGTTCCCAAAAATTCCCAAAAATTCTAGCATATTAATAACACCTAGGAGAACCTCGCACATAAATTTAAATTCAAGATTCCTCCGTTTACATAGTTACTTAAAATCAACTCCACAACCACAAAAATCGAATCTTTTTTGTTCTATTTTGTGTTCTATCACTTCAAACTTTGCATACACTTTATTCTACTATATATGTACATGAAATGATTTCCATACAACAACCTACAACAACAATAATAACCCTAATAGCAAAAAAAACACATGAGATGAGAAACCCCCACCGTTGAAGCGTATAGGAAGGATTTGCTAGCTTTCCTTCTCCTTGTTCTTGCTCCTTGTTCTTGCCTCCCTTCAAGAACTCCAAGAAATCCATGAAACCCATGAAGAAATCTGTTTTTCTTTTTTGATTTTGGTTCCCTCTTTCTTTCCTTTCTCTTTTTTTTTTCTAAAGTTTAAACTAGTAAAAGAGTGAAAGAATGAGATGAGATGAGATGAGAACTCACAAAAATGGTGGGTTTTCTTGCCCTTTGAGGGTATGTCCGGCCAAAGAGGAAGGGGATGGGGCTTGGGGTGTTTTTATAGAAGGAGAGGTGAAGTTTGTGGTGGAAAATGAAGCCACTTGTCCAATTTCCCATGGTTGATCAATTGATAAATCAATTTGCAAATATATATTGCAATCACCCCCCAACTCATCCTAACCCTCCATCTCATCATGATGGATAAAAATAACATACAATTTCCCTAAATCACATACTACATAATTTGTTCAAACGCCCGAAATCGATACAGTTTGATTTCGTACGTATATATGATTATACAGATAATTTTCGTTCGTAAAAATGAACAAATCTGTAAAAAAATAATTTAATACCGAGAAATAAAATAAAATAATTTTATTACTGGCTCAGAAGATTCCAGTATCAATTTGATACAAAACAGTCGTATATGGACTAGTATATGTACATAGATAATGTTTATTATCAAAACCAGGTGATATCCACCAAAAATATTTTAATTCTGAAAATAAAAGTAAAATAATAATAAAATAATTATTTTAATACCAGCCCGAAATTTTCCAGACGTTTTTCTAAAAAAATGCGTTTTTCAAGATTTTGCACAAGTGCACAAAACTGATACAAACCTGTATATACTTACTAGTATATATGTCCAGGTAACTTTTTATTTGAAAAACCAAATATTTTCCATTAAAAATATTTTAATTTCAAAAATAATAATTATACAAATATAATATCCGTCCGGGATATTACAATACTCCCTCCTTAGAATAGTTATGTCCTTAAAACTACGTTAAGTCAGGAAAACAAACAAACATCCATACACTAAATAACTCGAGGAAAGAAAGATTATACGACTTTTCGGCTCCCCAGTGATGCATCCCCGAACTGGTTCTCTAAACAACCCGACCTTGATCCCAAACTGCCTGAAGAATCTGCCAAAGTCGAGACGTAACTCTCGAATCTTGGTCAAAACTACTGACGCTGGCACTCCATGTCGCTTCCTTACACCTTCAATGCAGACTTCCACTAATTTCTCTAGCGTCTCAGTCATCTTTATCGGAAAATGTGCAGACTTTCGTCAACCGGGTCCCTAATAACCCAAATTGAGTCATACATTTTCGAACTCATATCATATCATGTTTTATTTTAATAACTATTCTCATATTCATCACATAAACACTTCACTTCCATATTCATCACATAATATACATCACATATTCATCACATATTACACATTACTTTACTTCTCATATTCATTTCCATACCGCAATTTCTTCAATTTATTCATATTAATTCACATACATAATTCCTTCACTTTTCATACTCATTTACATAACACCACATCTTCACTTTTCACATTTAATATTATTCATATTAATTCTCATATTCATCACATAAACATTTCTTCGTTTTTCATATATTAACACATAACACAATTTCTTATCTTTTCATAGATATTCTCAATGCACAATTTCTTCGTTTTTCATATATTATCACATAACACAATTTCTTTACTTTTCGTACTCATTTACATAATATAATTTCTTCTCTTTTCATACACATTTACATAATACAATTTCTTCTCTTTTCATTCACATTCAATGACATACTTCATTTACTATTCATTTTTATTTATATACTGTCACGCCCCACTTCCCAAAAAGGAAAAATACGAACACATGACTAAGGCCCAGCGAATGATGCGAACGCACCATTCTTGAGCTGTACAAGTAAACTCAACAACAAGATAATAAAAAAATCCACGCAGACATGTAAATCACAATGTAATAATGAAAGTTCATGACATAGTCCATAAAAAACCAACAACTGGGAAATACAAATTGTCACGGGTCAAACAAGCCCGGATTACAATAAAGAGTTTAATGAAGTAAAACACAAACTAAATATAACATGATAATATTAAACTAGAACACTTGGTCAGTGACACCTTCTGGTAATTCTCCGTTTGGGCCTGCAAGTATATTATAACAAAAAGAAAAAAAAAGGGAACAAGGAGACCCGTTAATACAAGTTATGGGCCGCAAGGGGGTACAAGCTAAGGGAAACAGGAACAACAATAAAACAAAAGAAAAACAGGAAAAGAGCAGGGAATCAAGAGTAAGGGAAATGTAATAAGTAAACATGGTATGAACAAGTCAATATGAAACAAGTGGCATGTAAAACAAGTAAACAAGTAAACGAGTATCAAGTCAACATGAATATGTAACATATAATTGGATCATGCAAGTGCACGTGTTAATCTTATGTCTAATGTTTGATCCTATCTAGGTAGCACTTCATGCATCCATCTTTTTACTACATGGTTTCTACTTACAATCAGTTTCATTTAGATTTAGTGGTGGGTTTTATAGGTCACATACTCGGGAAAACATGTACATTCAATATTGTATCGAGATACGTGCAAACTTGTAACGTGGAACATGTAGAGTGTAAACTTGTAACGTGAACATATAAACTTGTAATTCGCAATCTTGCAACTTGTAAGTTGCAACTTGCATCGGGAAACCACGAGCTCCCGTCCGAGTACGCTCTTCTATATTGCCCACTACTTAAATATTTCCCTTATACCCCGGCTTGTTACTTTTATTAATTTTGTTAATATGATCATAATGCAATGAGGACGATGTCAGGATATGGACATGGAACATTAGGGAAGTATGCATGAAATATGTTCTTAAGTCATGAGATGTGAAACGTATAGTTTTAATGTCATATTTGGGTCTAATTTATTATTACATATATGGGTTCATAATATTTTTGGGTCATATAAAATAATATTGCAACTATAAAGTAACTAATTACATGTATAAAACTAAATCAAAATTTAAGGGATAATATACAACACTTAAATTGTTATCAAGGGCAAAATAGTCATTCACACCAATACGTAAAATCCCTAAAAGTACATATGTTTGTATTTATTTGTGTTCGTGTCATGCATAGGATAACAAAGTATTCACGATCTCGTGTGAATACAGGATCGACGGATTAGGAATGGAAACGGGTATCAATTCGACTTATGAATGCGAATTGGAGTCAAAAATAATATACTTGCGGTATTTTTACAAGGGCTTGTACTAGAAGAACAAAATTGTACAAGAGATACTTGCCTTTTTGACGACGAATAGGTCCGATTGTTGAAGAAAATCGAGATCGAAAGTTCCCGGGCGAAGCCTCCCAAAAGCACGTGTGAAGCACGTGCGAAAATCCAACAGTAGATCGAATTTTCCCACACAAGATCGGTCCAGAACAGCAAAACAGCGATCTGGATTTGCTGCACCAAAATAGCAGAACACCGAAACCCACCAATCGGATCGCTCCAATGCAGCGGATCTGGCCAGAACACGGAACAGCGGTTCTGGATTCGCTGTGGGTGAAACAGGGAACGGCGATCAGATCTGGCTCAGTTGCGCGAATCTTAGCGTGATCCTACGGTCGAGATTTGATCCCGCCAATCCACTGTTTCTTCTTCTTCGTTCTCTTCTTCGACGAAACAGAGCTCGAGAGAGAGGATCTCGGCGGCGGCTAGCGGCGATCGGCGAGGCGGCTGCGGAAGCTTCGACTGACGACGCGACGACTGGGAAGGTCGATGGCGGAGATTGGCAGCGACGTGCTCTGAGCGTGGTTCGAACAGGGGAGAAGCGGAGGAGAAGCCTGTGGTGGTGTTGTGGGGTTGACGAGGCGACGGGGAGTCGAATGTGATGGTGAGGGAGACGAAGGCGATGGAGGTTGGGCAATGGCGAATGGGTTCAAGGATGGGGATGATGGTGAAATGGGTTTCGGAGTTTGGGGTTCGATGAGGACGATGGTGGTGCTGGTTGACGAGGGCGAGAGGCGAAGAAGGTCGTGGTCGGAGTGGTGAAGACGAGAGGTGGTAATGTGAATGGAGATGGGGTCGCGAGTTCGATGGAGGAAGAAGGAGGGGAAGAGTCGGAAGTGAAGATGAAGAATGGGTTGGGGTCTGTTTGGGTTTTGTTTTGTTTGGTTAAAACAGAGAAGAGAAGGAGAGAAAGAGTACGGGAGAGAGAGATATATATATTATAATATATGATAAAAGGTATATAATTATAAGGATGGGAGATATTTTAGGGAGAGGGTTACGGGGTCAAATAACTGATTGTGTGGAGAAGAGTTAGAGGCAATTAAGATTGTTATAACAGCTAGGTTAATGGGGAGAGATTAAATTTGGGGGTTACTTGATTTAGAAGAGAGATTTAGGGGTTAATTGTTGGATCTGGTCAACAATAGAGTTTGGGTTTGGGTTAGCGGATCAAGACCCAATAGGAGGTGGGCTTGGTCCATGGGCTCAAAACAAAATAATTATTTAAATAGAATTTGGGCTCGAAATAAATAATTAGACCATTGGATTTAATTTAAATCACTGGGCTTATAATTAAAATAGTTGAATAATCAAATATTGGGTTTCACAAAATAGTTTGAATAACATATTAAATTAATGAGAATAGTTTAATTTAAATACGGAAAAATACTTGAAAATATAAATTAACGGAAACAGGGGTTACGCATACTCATAACTCATTTTCTTTAATGTTCATCTTTATTCATGTACACAGTTTCTTTTACTTTTCATATTCATTCCGATTCATACACTTGCTTTACTTTCTCATTTCCACTTCACATTAAATACTTTATTTTCATTCTTATTCTCATTTCACATCATATGCTTTCTTTGCTTTCTCATTTTTATTTCACATCAAATACTTTCTTTTCTTTCTCGTTCACATTTCACATCTTATGCTTTCTTTGCTTTCTCATTTTCATTTCACATTTATTCATTTTATTAATTTATCGACTAGTGAGCCATAGTATCACAAATACTGAAAGCCGACGGCCAAGTAAACACGCGGACCTCCCCACCTCGCGGGCTTACGCGTCCGAGGCTACGTCTTCCTCCCAGCCTATGCCAGCGAGGGAAACACCGCACCCCAAGTAGAACATGGGTAATAATCACCGCACCCCAAACATAGTTTGGGTAATAAACATCACATCCCAAGTAGAAATTGAGTAATATAACACTGCACCGCAAACAGAGTTTGGGTAATAATCACCGCACCCCAAGGCCGATAGCCTGGGTAAAAATCACAGCACCCCAGGCAAGCTGGGTAATAACCAGGCCTCAAGTCGATAGCTTAGGTGATAAAAACACCACACCCCAAAAATAATTTAGGTAATAAACACCGCACCCCAAGCCGGTCCTTGGGTGTTAGGAGGTCTAGCCCAAACCCCCATGAATTCTGTAGGTACTGGTCAACAAAATTTATCTGTTATTATCATTTTCATTTCATCTTTTTATCTCATTTTATCACCACATAGCATCTCATCTTTTATTTCAATATATTGTCACATCTTTGGCATTTACCATGCGATTTATTATCTCATTATATCACATATTTGCATATACCCGGTTATTTAATTTATAAGATTATTACATCATATTATTTCATATCATGAATGCACCAAAATATCTATTTTGTCACGTTATAATATATTATGAATATGCCAAGTTATATAGTTGATTATATCATATTATCACCCATTAATTTCACCTCGAACATCTCTATATCTTACATATACGCACTCATTAATTTCATTGTTTATCATATCACACTCATTATCACCCATATATCATAAACATGCACCATATTGGTCAACACATTATAACACCATATATATATGTCATTTTTATTTATCATCCATATATTATACGCACATCAACTCCAATTACTTCATATTATCATATATATACCCAATATATCACCCATAATACCAAATATTCAAAATCATGCAAATTCACCATATAACACAATTTCAACTTAAAAAAATTCCGTATTTTCTATTAAATCTTCATTTGGCTATAACTCACACAAATCACATCGAATCCGTATAAAATTTTGTCACAACATAATGTATACCTAGTACAATCATACTCACCTGACGAACCGGCAAGAAGATACTCCTCGCTCGCCCGGTCGCTAATAAAACTTCACATTTTTAATACCTATTAAGAAAAATATCAAACGCGTAAGTCATTAACTCATAACACACATTATCCATCCCCCGAATTCACATTCAACATACTTATACATCACTTACAACATACCTGAGCATATCAAATCAACACTTCTCTAGTCTAATGGCCAAATCCCAATTTTACCCCTCGATTGGAGGAGTTCTAATCAATATTTTATATTTTAAGGTTAAAATACCCCAAATTACTTCTATATCCCAAAATTAACTCATATATGCATCTCAGGAATAAAATCTATTATTTATACATATTTTCCCATACTTATCATATTTTCATATCAATAAACCCTATTTTTACGAATTCCTGATACCGGAAAAATTCCTTATAATTGTTAAACAGTTGTTAACATTTATCGTAAATGCTTCTAAATTATCCCATATTATTGCACATCATCCAAAATATTTATTAGCATACAATAGCTATGATTTTTCTTACCCTTCCTAAACTCAAACCCTAGGTTAAGGAAATTTTTCAGATTATTATCATTAAAATTGAAATCTTTCACCTTAAGCATGTTCTACAAACTCTAAGCATTCTTCTACTATGATTTTTATGAAAAGAAATGAAAAGCCAAAATCTCGTAACTAAAGATACAAATTGATATACCTTCTCGAAGCTCTCTCGACAAACCGACCCTACCATGCTGAAGAGCACGCAGAAATCTCCTGAAAACCCCCCAAACAATTCAAAGTTTAAGGTGAAAGAGGGTTGGGATTCAAAACCCTAGTTTTTGGGGAAAAGTGGGTTTTGGTCTGGGGGGAAGGGGGGGAGGGGGTTCGGCCAGGAAATAACAGGGAGGGGAGAGAGAATATGAGAGTGGCAAAGTTGAAATCTTTAGGAGTTTTAATAATGAGAATGGTTAGGGTTTTGGGCCTAAGCCCATATTCAAATAAAAATAATATTTCAAAGGTTATTTCAATCTAGAACTCCAAAATTTCTAACTTCTTGCTAGGACCATGCAATTCCTTCAAATTAACAATTATCCAACCCTCTACTATACACAGGTACACAAGAAAAATTTCGGGTTGATTCAAATTCATCTGCTCCGAGAAAACTCACCTCAAAACTCCTATATTTCCAATTTTTCCCATTTAATCCCAAATTCCAATTTAATCATTCTTAATTAAAATAAAATCGATTAATATGAGAAAATATTCTCAAAATCACAAATAACAAAAATATAAATCAAATATTTAAGAATTTTTAAAATTACAGGTGTTACAGACTTCAAGCATAACGAGAGATTTCTCAATCTCTTACATGGACTTTGACCTCAAACGAGGGATTCCTCAATCTCTCATGTCCTCGCCACTCGGCTTGGAGTTCGAGCCATAATGAGAGATTTCTCAATTCTGACATGAGCTTCGACCACAAACGGGGGATTTCTCAATCTCCCACGTCCTCGCCGCTTGGCCTGAACTTTGAACTAGCTACTGGCTTTCTCACAAAGCATATCATCCTTGACGCTTGGCCTGAACTTCGAGCTAGCTACTGGGTTTCTCACAAAGCCTGTCACCCTTGAAGCTCGGCCTAAACTTTGAGCTAGCTACTGACTTTCTAGCAAAGTCTTTCATGTCCTCGCCGCTCGACTTTAGCCTTCGGCACATAACGAGAGATTTCTCAAAAAGCGGATGCAACTTTTTTATTACAACACATAAAAATTTTGTTGATACAATCGGTAAGGCCGTATTACAACTAACACAATCTTGAACAAATGATTACAACTGATACAATCTCGGACTAACCCTTATCTGGGGGGGCCTTAGGACTGACACAAACCAGATCAAGCATTATCGAACATGTCAGCTAGCCGATGAGCCCACTAGGATCCCTCGGGATTGCCAAAGTGGACACCCCCACAACGGAACTCTGGGCATCTCCCGGCCTCGCCGACTCCAGCCTCTAGGTTGGAGAATGGCTTCCAACGGAGTGCCAACCGCCCCCGAAAGAACGGGATGGGGTCCGCTCATTCCAAGCATAACCTTGAACCTTTGTATCTCCAATTCTTTCTCCACTATGACCTCACGGAGAAAAGATTCAGAGGTCGATTGCCGTGTGGAAGTTTCCGACATCGACCATCTAGTCCCTGCGCTCCCCAAGTCGCAGTCGGCAATCGCCTTCTTTAGACAAGATGACTCCAAGCTAAGCCCCTTCGACTTATTTATAAATAAGATACGGTAGCTTCCTTGCCTCGAGCCTAGTTATGGTACAACAACAAGACAGACTCCATGAATTTCAACTTGCCCTAAGCAGTCCCACCTCGACATCACGTGGGTCGACCACGAATGGCTCGTCCATCTGACAAAGAGGGAAATGACATATCATTCCGAGTCTCAAGGACGTGGACAAACCATAAGTATATACTACAAATCACAAGTCAAAGAGTTCGGCCAACGATTCTTTTCATTCACAAAAACTCTTACAAAACGGCAGTGACCAGTCTGCGCTCGGCAAATACAAAAGAAAAATAGAAAGGCTAAAAACTACTGTTGGGGAGAGAGGGGAACCTCTTCGTCGGCCTCCACATCGACATGAGGGTCGGCCGTCATTGCTACGTCCTTCGCGGAGTGCATCACCTCACCCCCCCTCTTCACGGTCGCCTCCGGGCGTCTTTGGTTGCTCGGGAAGTTCCATGCCGTATTGAAGCTCCTCGAGCTGGCACTCGGGGTACTAGAACTAAACGTGCTCGAGGGGCCAGTCGTATGCCTGATCCTGAGAGGCGATGACCTTGTCCATGGCGGCAGTCTTCAGCTTCTTAATCTCCCGGGTAGCTGCCTTCTTCATTTCCCCTCTACCCGGGCTCGATCGTCGGTGAGGGAAGCCAGCTCGGCCTTAAGAGCCTGTTCTCGAGACTCGGACGTGCCAAGCTTTAGCTTCGGGTCCTTTATCTCATGCTCGTACCGTTGAAAGTTCCTCACCTCGTGCTGGAGTTTGCGAGAGTGCAACCTCATCATATGGGCTCCATCCATAGATGCCTGCAAACTGAGGGGCTAAGACTCCAACAAAATAAAAAGGAGAAAGATCGAAGTATAGAGTAACAAGTGTTGAATGATGCCTTACCAGCACGCTGGCCTGAGCCCATCTCATATAGCAGAATTCTAGGGTCTCGATCGCCAGGGCCTCCCCATCACGAGGTGTGGCAAGTTTTTCCACCACCTCAACAACCACTGGCCCCTCGGTCAGCATGTCATCCACCCTCACAGCCCAGTCGGGAGACCACGGTCTGAGCCCCTCGTCACCCACTATCTCCTGGGCTGCAGGGTGAACAGGAGGGACCCCACCCCTTAGCACCTCCGTAACCCTAAGGTTACTCGAGGTAGGTGCTACCTTCGATGAGCCCTGTGTCCCCGGGACCAACAAGGTCTTCTGCCTCTTGGGCTTCAAATCCGAGGGGCCTTCGGATCCCCCCGATAGGCCCCCTTCCTCTTCTCCGACTGCTTGGCCGCCCTCTTCTTGGCCAACTGGGCTCTCCTCGCATCAATGGCGTCGTCGTCCATGTTTGCGGAAGAAAAACAAGGCTATAAGAACGAATGAAAAAGGTGATAAAAAGAAAATGAAAGACATACATGAAGGAATGGGACTCAGTCTGATCCTGGCCAGGTGCCTCTCTGTCACGTTCGGTCAGCCGATGCTATTACCAGAAATAATCCGATCTACATTGTCCCACTCCTCGTCTGTCAGGTCCCTCCTCCTCGGTGGCCTATGATTCGGCTTATAAAAAATCAAACTCGTGGGAATTTCATAAGACAACTGACTTCAGACAATAAAATATTTCTTTTTCCACCCCTTTTATGGAGTCCCAATGTCCATGGACTACCTTCTACTTGGGACGAGGTAAGATATAGTAAATACCCTCATAATCACCCGACGAACTGACACCCAGCATGGCTCGGAAGTACTTCAGTTTCAGAGGTACTCCCCTCTCATCGCAAAGTAGCATGAAGCACATGAGCTACTTCCAGGAGTTCGGGCCATACTGCATCGGACACAATCCTCCCCAGTTCAACACCTCTTTGATAAACAGATGTAGCGGCAGCCGTAACCCCAAACTGCATGCATCCACTGAAAACATGCAATACCAAGGGGCTAAGTTATCTGTGGGACGGAGACCGGGGTTCGAAATTGGCAACTCATCTCTAGTCCTTTGAAGTAGTTAGCTCGAATCAGTGGCAGGTCATCAACCATCAAGATGCACTGCGTCTTGTCCATTCAGATCTTTTATCGACACGGCAAAGAAGGTTGCACCCTGTATTGAACCAAGTATGCGACATCGTTCGGGTACATCCTAATGGATCTCGGTTGCTAAAGGGATGGGACGCCGAGCCCATGCTCAGGAAGGAACTCATCCTACTGTACTAGACTGTCTGGGAGGGTCCACCTCATCCTTTTCCCACGGATGCGGGGGGCCTTCGGGGCGACGGTGTTGCCAACAGCTTCAGATTGGGGACCACCACCAATGGATCGACCTTTACCACTTCATCATCCTCTCCCTCACCAACCACTCTACCAAAGTCCTCCACTACTTCTTCATTTTCCGTGTCAACTACTTCGGCCACTTCCACCTCCCCTTTTGAGTCACTCGATTCTACTACGAAAGGCTTTCGACTACGGAGTGGATTGACGTCGTAGACCTGACGATGACTCAGAGAGATGATCACCATTGCCCTAACTAGATGTAGAGGCCGAAGAACCAGACTGAACCTGATAATCTGTGCAGGAGAGTTCACCGAAAAGATGGTCGCCGGGTAGTAGGCAGCACTTAGAGTGATAAACTCTGAAATTAGAGAGAGAATGCAAGGTGGAAAATGAGAGGGGGAGTGGGGGATATATAGGCAGCTCTGCGATGCCTCGATATCCACAATCAAATCTGAATTGCTCATCTAGATCCAACGATTGACAAAATTTTGATGCCTCGATTTCCACAACCGTGACATCAGCATTGCACGTGTCACTGCAACCAAAACAAGTCCACCACACTCGCAGCTCGGCATGAATTTCGAGCCAACCACTGCCTTCCCATAAGCCTACGACGCTCGACGCTCAGCATGAACTTCGAGCCAGCTATTGGCTTCTCACAAGCCTACGACGCTTGACGTTCGGCAGGAACTTCGAGCTAGCCACTGGTTTCTCACAAGCCTACGAAGTTCGATGCTCGGCATGAACTTCAAGCTAGCCACTGGTTTCTCACAAGCCTACGACGCTCGATGTTTCGCAGGAACTTCAAGCCAGCCACTCGTTTCTCACACGCCTACGATGCTCGATGCTCGGAATAAACTTTGAGCTAGCTTCTCACAAGCCTACGACGCCCGATGTTCGACAGGAATTTCGAGCTAGTCGCTGGCTTCTTACAAGCCTACGACGCTCGACGCTCGGCATGAACTTCGAGCCAGCCACCGGCTTCTCACAAGCCTACGATGCTCGACGCTCGGCATGAACTTCGAGCACGCCACAGGCTTCTCACACGTGCACGACTAGCACTGTCACATTTACCCGATACCTTGACCCGACCCGGACCCTGGCATTGGACCGGAACCGACCCGATCTATACGGATCCGGGTCCGGGTCCTAAAATAAGACCCGATGCACTTTCGGGTCTGGATCCGAGTCCGCTCAAAATAGAACCGACCCGGACCCATTAAAAAATATCCCTAAACATATAGAATTTGAATAATAGGGTATAGGAATATACATATAAAAGTAATTATTGAAGATAGATATGTAAATATAATATTAATTCATGTACTTAAGTGCAAAAATTGTTAGAATCGTAGGGTATCGGGTGCAAAAATACTTAAGTGCAAATATTTATTCTCTACTACCGGACCCGATGGGTAATTTTTTTTAACTAGGACCCGGACACGGACCCGGACCCGGACCCGGACACAGTTCTTTTAAGTTCGGGTCCGGGTCCAATTTTTGGACCCGTGAGGTACCGGGTCCAGGTTCAGGTAATGGAGGACCCAACCCGATACAACCCGATACCAGCTCTACGCACGACGCTTGATGCTCGGCAGGAACTTCTAGCCAGCCATTGGCTTCTCATAAGCCTACAATGCTTGACGCTCGTCATGAACTTCGAGCCAGCCACTGGCTTCTCACAAGCCTACGACGCTCGACGCTCGGCACGAACTATAAACTTACGACTAACTTTCTCACAAAGACCATCACGCTCGATGCTCGGCAGGAACTCTGAGCTGACCACTGGCTTCTCACAAACCTACTATAACGCCCCGCCCCAATATTCAGACGATTTTTTAATATTTTTTAAATACAAATTAGATACTATGTAGTACAACTGCCCACCACAGGCTGCCTCTCAAAAGGTGGTTAACCAATTAGGTGACTCTTGATCATAGGCAATTATATTTATACTCTAATTATTTTTGTATATTTCCCATGTGGGACTATATTTCTCAAATCCTTCTCAAATCCTTCTCAACCAATCCGGCCCAACTATACAGTAGCAGTCGACTGCTAAATGGACCAGTCGACTGTTCGCTGCAAATACGGGGTATTACACCTACGATGCCCGATGCTCAACGCTCGATGCTCGGGGCTTGGGGCTTAGGGCTTGGCTTCACACTGCTCGACCCCATGAAGGGATCTTTCGCTTTATTCTGGAGCACATTGACAATAGACCATCTCACAAGATTATGCTACTCCTCGACGATTGGTACACACCACCCTCCAGGAGTGGAGGTCCTATGATGTGGGTAAATAATTTAGCGCGATCATAATCGTCTGATCCCCTCAAAATTCGCTCATCGCTGATCATCAGGCTAGAGGATCCGGTGGGCCTTCTGCTTGTTCAGGCCAACAGAGAAACGGATCAACTCGATGTATTAGGGTTAGGGCTCATACTCTCTATGCCTGTAAATACCAAACCCCCTCCCCCTTCTTGCAAGTGATCCCCTTTTCTCTACCTGAATCCTACTTTTCCTTTCTTACAATGACTAGATCGTCGAAGGGCCTGTCGCCGGGATCTTTCCCGGTGTTTCTAGACCTCTTGCAGGTGTTCCGGTCGGCCAGCCTCCAGCAACTCCTCCTCTCCAGCTCCCCAAGATACCTCCCTGACTCAGATCCAGATCTGCGACTGAGATCTATCTCTTCATCTACAAATTACAAGAACTCACACTTGTTGCTCCTACCACTAAAACAAGCAGCATAATACACCTTACTTACACCTTACTTCACTCCAGTCAACCCCACACACACACCTTCCTTCACTATGAATTCAACACTTCTTGATGTGACACCAAGGCCTAGTTGGTGATGCTGTCACTTCAGTAGCACAACTTAAATCTGAAGTCTTAACCATTTAAAATTTAAATAAGTTAAATCTTTCTTTAGGATTTTGGTTTATCCTCATGATGGATTAAATTAGGGTTTGAAATTTAAGAAACAAAGTTAGTCGGGCTACTAATCTGGACCATAGTATTCTCGTTTAAATCATACACTTCACTAATTATTCGTGAATAATTTACGAATTAAACGAATTAATAGCTAAGTTTGTTACTAATTTTCATACATACATACATACATACATACATATATATATATATATATATATATATATATATATATATATATATATAATAAAACACAAAGAAAGCTATCAAGTGGCTCTCCTTCACTCTCTTCAAAAATCAAAGGCCCAGATCTATCCTTACAAAACATATTTTCCCCCCAAAAGTTCCCCCCCAAAACTCAAATTCAAATCTCCCACCCAAAACAACTCCTATATTTATTTAATTTTTTTTCTCTCTCTCCCTTCCTCTTCTATTAAAAAATTAAGAAAATAAAATTTTTTAAAATTTTAAAATATTAAAAAATTTAAAAATTTAAAAATTTAAAAACTTTAAAAATGATTCAAAAAAATCAAAAAAATCATATAATATGGTTTTTGCTCTATGTTTAGATCTATCCTTACAAAACATATTTCCCCCCCAAAAGTTTTTCCCAAAACTCAAATTCAAATCTACCACCCAAAACAACTCCTATATTTATTTATTTATTTATTTCCCTCTCTCCCTCCCTCTTCTATTAAAAAATTAAGAAAATAAAAATTTTAAAAATTTTAAAATATTAAAAAATTAAAAAAAATAAAAATTTAAGAACTTTAAAAATAATTCAAAAAAATCAAAAAAATCATATAATATTTTTTTGCTCTATGTTTACTACTTCAATTAATTTGCTGGACCTCCAAAACTATTTTATATGATCAAACAAGGTGCACCGTTCCGAAGACGTGCCGTAGGCACGTGTCAACGGGCAAACCTAGTATATATATATATATATATATATATATATATATATATATATATATATATATATATATATATATATATATATATATATATATATATATATATATAGTCTCATTCCGTTGTGCACTAGGCCGCCGTGTGCACTCGGCCTTCCTGCCTTCGTATTGATGATCCAAATCGTTCATATATATATATATATATATATATATATATATAGTCTCATTCCGTTGTGCACTAGGCCGCCGTGTGCACTCAGCCTTCCTGCCTTCGTATTGATGATCCAAATCGTTCACATTGATCTACACATCTTAATTAGTCTAAATATGTAAAATCAAATTATTTGAAATTTATTTGTCCATCCTTTGAAGTGTTACAAAATTGTATGGCTAAAAATCGTTATATATATAGTCTCATTCCGTTGTGCACTAGGCCGCCGTGTGCACTCGGCCTTCCTGCCTTCGTATTGATGATCCAAATCGTTCATATATATATATATATATATATATATATATAGTCTCATTCCGTTGTGCACTAGGCCGCCGTGTGCACTCAGCCTTCCTGCCTTCGTATTGATGATCCAAATCGTTCACATTGATCTACACATCTTAATTAGTCTAAATATGTAAAATCAAATTATTTGAAATTTATTTGTCCATCCTTTGAAGTGTTACAAAATTGTATGGCTAAAAATCGTTATTTTTTCTAGTCACGTAATGGGTGGGAAATGAATTTAAAGTGATTTGATTTTACATATTTAGACTAATTAAGATGTGTAGATCAATGTGAACAGTTTGAATCGTCAACACGAAGGCGGGAAGGCCAAGTGCACACGGCAGCCTAGTGCACAACGGAAAGGGACTCTCTCTCTCTCTCTCTCTCTCTCTCTCTCTCTCTCTCTCTCTCTCTCTCTCTATATATATATATATATATATATATATATATATATATATATATATATAGGCGTGCTCAGTTGCAAACGGGTCTGTTTGCATAGACCCGTTGCGAACTGAGCATTGAGCCGTTGGATCGTTTCGATCGTGATCCAACTGTTCAGATCTCTCCCGGCCATCACCCCCTCTCTCACTTTACTTTCGGAGGGGTAAAATTCGTATTTTACCCCCAAATAACTCTTCGATTTAGCATGTCGCTCACACAATCTCGCTCGTCGCTGATGACTTGTATTTTTTTTGGCCAAATTTGAACCTAGGACATTGTTGGAAACAATGGCCAAGGTTTTCCAACGGCCAAGGTAGAAAAGTTCATATTCGAACCTTGGCTGTTGTTCCAAACAACGGCCAATGTATAACTTAGGCCATTGTTTGGAGCAACGGCTTAGGTTGTACAAGTATTTTAAAACACATGTACAAATCTCCCTCTCCTCCTACCTTCGATCTCTTACACTCAGTACTCTCTCTCTCTCTCTCTCTCTCTCTCTCTCTCTCTCTATGTGTGTGTGTGTGTGCGCTTCCGAACCCAAACTCAAAACCCTGCCTCCTCATCCTTCTAATCCACCCATCCTCCGTCACTAGTCTCTCTCACTCACTCTCTCCCTCTTCTAGAACTCTTGCCATCCTCCTTTGAATCTCCCAAATCCCAAATGCCTAAACCCTATCGAGCTCTTCGAAACTCTACTCCTCTTCATCCATCCACAGCAACGCCACCACCTCCTCTCTCTCTTCTTCTCAAAGACCCACATTGTGCAAGGTTTCACACTATTCTTAGCTTTTAGTAGAGGTAGCTATGTTTGTTGATTGAAATTATATTTAATTTTTGGAGTCTACAATTTAACAAGTATGCATAGTTAGTTATGTTTGTTCTAAAAAATTACATGTGAATCTGCTCTCAAGTCAGAGAGCAAGCCAATAGAGAGCTAAAAATTTCTTAAGAACCTAGACCGTTGTTCGAAACAACGGCCTAAGTTATTGAATTTTTTTCCAAAAAAACATGTCAATCTGCTCTCAAGTCAGAGAGCAAGCCAACAGAAAGCCAAAATTTTCATCAGAACCTAGGCTGTTGTTCAAAGTTATTGATTTAAAAAAAAATACATGTGAATATGCTCTCAAGTCAGAGAGCAAGCCAACGGAAAGCAAAAAAAATCATAAAAACATAGGCCGTTGTTGGATGTTATTGAATTTGTTTTCCAAAAAAACATGTCAATCTGCTCTAAAGTTAGAGAGCAAGTCCACAGAAACCAAGAGAATTCATAAGAACCTAGGCCGGTATTTGAAAGAACGGCCTAAGTTATTGATTTTTTTTAAAAAAATACATGTGAATCTGCTCTCAAGTCAGAGAGCAAGCCAACGGAAAGCAAAAAAATTCATAACAATCTAGGCCGTTGTTTCAACAACGGCCTAAGTAAATAAGAAACCATGTGAATCTAACGTCAAAGAGCAAGTGATCAGTAACAAATAAATTTTTTAAACGTATGCCATTGTCTCCAACGAAGGACAAGGTTAACAAAAAAAAAATATCAAAAGCATCAATAGCAGCAGAAGCTACTACACTTGCATACGCATACAAGCAACAATATCCACACAAGTAACTTTGCTTCACTAACACCAATTTGTAGCAAGTATCAAATCAGTAAGATCAACAATTTGTGAACTTAACTATAATAAAAAAAACAATCACATTCTCATTTTATACATTATTAGAAAAAAAAAGGAAATGCCTTCAAAAGTAGTTGAAGCTTCGGGGGAAAAAATAGTTTCAGAAAAACACTAATAACAAAATTTTATACAATAACACCATGTATCACGTACAACGCGAATCGAAATCCACTCAAGCTACCGCGGTGTGTAGTGTTGTGGCGCTCATCTCTTTCGAGTAGGTTTTTGCTACGTACGCCTATCTTGGGTTACTTGTGAAGGGCCGGCATCTTCTTCTTGCAATTCTTGGCCTTCTTCTTCATGTTCTTGTTGCTGCTGTTCTTGTTGGTCTTCTTCTTGTTGCGGAGATTGTTCTAACATTTCTTACCCCGAGCGAGATTGCCTATGAATCACGCTCTTACGGTGCTGGGAATGTACGTATGAATTTAAGTAACGGGTCAATCGTTCACCATCTCCTACCTCTTTTAGTGAGCCACGACATGAAGTAAGGATCTTCCGAGCAAAAGCTTTCATGTTCGCAGCGGCATTGCTTCTAAGTACATCTGCACATTCCTTTGCCATATCACATGTATTTTTCGATCTACAACAATGATGAAAATATAGGTAGCACAATTCAACCGATCAAAATTATCATTTTAAAAACAATTAATGGCGATACACAAAAAATACTTTCTAACAAATTTGACTTACCAACAACCGATATGATGATGCTTTCGGTTGGTACATGGGTTGTGACGTAGAATACGCTGGTGATGGTTCTCTCTCTCTCTCTCTCTCTCTCTCTCTCCGGAATTTGTACTTGAATGCCAACTGGCACTTCGGTCCTCGGAGATATGTATAAACGTGTTATTGACCGGTACCAAGTCATGTACTTGTCAATGCACGAAACATCGTATGGCTTCACATTAGGAATATCATTTGAACCTTTCCTCATTCCAATTTGCCACATAGCCATAGTGGAAATCCGCCCAGTCATCATTGGGCATACGACCCGTACCTCTAATGGCGTGTAGCTTAGTGTTGTACCTGCGTGAAATGGGAATATTTTGCTCCATCCCAAATTGGCGAAGGACTCTATCTGGAAAATGATGCTCCATCGTACCGAAGTTGACGATTGTTGCCAGCTTCAACCACAACTGCGAACTAGCTGTACACGCTGGTGGTAGTCATTCCATGCGCTCGGGGGTATACAACTCCCAAATTATCAATTCATCTCACAGTTGACCGAGGTCGTCTCTGTAGTATGTTAGAACTCCTTTTGGGTCATCTTTGTAGCTTCTACTACCGGCCCAATACACACCTAAAGGTGGCCGCATCTTAACGATGGGTGCAGGGGCCAACCAACCCTCTGTGGGTCTTGTAATATGGGGATGACCCACGTGTATACGTTCCCATGCCCAAATATGAAGCAACACCATCGGCCCAGTCATCTCAACTCCATCGAGAGCAACTCCACACAATGTCCTATACAAGATGGCTAATGTGCACCTCCCCAAACTATACGTGCCAGCTAATCTTAGCTCGACAAGCAATCGTAGAAACACTAGCGAGACGGTATCTCCGCTGGAGTTAGGAAACAAGACACCTCCAAGCACGGTTAGAATATAACCCTTAGTGTAGCACTGGACGTCATCTAGATTCATCAGTCAATTTTCCTTCAAAATTTTCCTTCAACCATGTCAGTCGGATTGATTTTCCGACAAAAATATCATTATCATCCTCCACATCATCATCAAACCCTGTACCGAGAAGCTCATTACACAACTGTATTTTATCGAAACTCATATTACCCGTCACAGCCATCCCATCTATTGGAAGACTGAAAATCATGGCAATATTTTGCAATGTCAATGTCATCTCCCCTATCGGTAGATGAAAAGTATGTGTCTCTGGCCTCCATCACTCGATGAGGGCTACAAGAAGTGCTCGATCTAGTTTCACCTTACCCATTAAACCAACTCTGTAAAATCCATCTTGGACAAGGTACTCATGGGTATGCGGGTGCATCGTCAATGTCTTGTGCATACAGAAGTTACACTTCCGCATCGTCCTTCCCCACACTTCCTCAGATCGGCGGCAGTTTTGCAAAGTAAGTACATTTCGACTTAAAGGTCCTGAACCGCGGTAAGTAGAGCTGTTACTTTGACCCGATACCCAGATTCGATCTGGACCCGACCCGGACCTAGCATTGGAACGGAACTGACCCGGTCTATATGGGTCCAGGTCCGGGTCCTAAAATGAGACCCGATGCACTATTGGGTCCGGGTCCTAAAATGAGACCCGATGCACTATTGGGTCCGGGTCCAGGTCCGCTCAAAATAGACCCTGACCCAGACCCGGACCCGGACCCATTAAAAAATACCGCCAAATATTTGAAATTTGAATAATAGGGTTATATGACATACATGTAAATAGTAATTGTTGAAGATAGATGTGTAAATATAATATTTATTCATGTACTTAAGTGCAAAAATTGTTGGAACCGTAGGGTATCGGGTGGAAAAACACTTACTATCAGATCCAACAGGTATATTTTTTTAAGGAGGACCCTGGACTCGGACCCGGTTCTCACAAGTCCGGGTCTGGGTCTGAGTAGTAGAGGATCCGAACCAATAGGACCCTGATACCAGCGCTAGCAGTAAGCACCCGAAGACGACGCACCAACATACACCAACGTACCAACAAATTAGTGTACATAAAATATTTTCTATACAAAATTCACAATGAAAACTAATAATACACTTACTTCTATGGTAGGTTTGCCCCTACCACTACTAGGACGCCTTCCGGTTCCCCTCGTTTGAACCATTTCTCTATATGAAAATATATAACAATTGGTCATTACATTATATATATATATATATATATATATATATATATATATATATATATATATATATATACGATCCAAAAATACGTGAGAAAACAGCACAAAGCACAAATAACATCCAAAAATTACAACGGTTTTGTGAGTATGTCTGAATCACCACACATAAGCCAACACAACATGGAGAAGCGAGTTCTGACTCACGGTTTGTAAGATATGGCAATATATCACTTTCACCCATGCAAATCTATGAGTGAAAGTGATGCAATGCCTTATCTTGCAAACCGTGAGTCGAAACACGTTTCTCAAAGTTGGGTTGAATTGTGTGTGGTGATTCGGACATACTCATAAAATTTGTAATTTTTGAATGTTGCGTGTGCAGTTTTCTAATGAAAACTCACTAAAAAATATCTAAGTATATTTGTTGTTGTTTGATATACGAGAGAAAACAGCACAAACAACATCCAAAAATTCTGAAACTTTGCGAGTAGGTCGGCCTCGCCACACACAAGTCAACGCAACCTGCAGAAACAAGTTTCCACTCATGGTTTACAAGATATGGCAATATATCACTTTTCACTCATTTTCTCTAACTGAAAAGCGATACACGGCCGTATCATGCAAATCGTAAGTTGAAACTCACTTTCGCAAGTTGCATTGGCTTCTATTTGGTGAGTCTGACCAACTCCCCAAATTTCGTATTTTTTGGATGTCGTTTGTACAGTTTTCTAGTGAAAAGTCATTATATAAATAGAAAAGTATAATTATTGTTGTTGTTTGATATAGACAAATCGGCACAAATTGCATAATAAAATTTTGAAACTTTGCTAGTAGGTCAGACTCACCCCACATGAGCTAACGCATCATCTACAAGTGAGTTTCGACTCACGATTTGCAATATACGGCAATGTATCTCTTTCACTCACGTAAAAGAGTCGAAACTGATACACTGCCATATCTTGCAAATTGTGATTCACAACTCGCCTCTTCAAGTTGCATTGCCTTGTGTGGGGTGAGTCCGACCTACCCGTAAAATTTCGAAATTTTTGGAATTCATTTTTCCCTTTTACAAAAATAAAATTATTTTTCCCTTTTACAACTACAACTATAATTTGAGTGAGAAACAACAACTAATTCAACAACTCTACCGTCTACAATTATCGAAAAACTACATACAATACGCATCCTCAAACTAACCGATAACTAATTACACATAAAAAAATACGACTAAAAAAAATAAAATAAAAATTACTCTAAATGAACATAGCAAGATTAGAGAGAATATCTTGCACAATGTGGGATTTTTTGTGAAGGAGAGTAAAGAGGTGTAGACGCTGCTGTGGATGGAGGAGGACTAGGGTTTGGGCATTTTCACTAGGGCTAGGGTTTTTTTGGGTTTGGGACAATCTACAGGGAAGAGAGAGAGAGTGCGAGAAATTAGGGGAGAGTGAAAGAGGATGGTTGCTTAAGCGAAGGAGGAGCTAGGGTTTCATTTGGGTTCGGGATCGACCAGTAGAGAGAGAGAGAGAGAGAGCAAATGAAGAGTGAGAAATCGAAGGTAGAAGGAGAGAAATTTGTACAAGTTTTTTTAATAGCTTGTATAACCTTGGTCATTGTTGGGAACAACGGCCTAGTTTCAAAAACAAATTTTGAACTACTTAGGCCGTTGGTTAAAATTTTGCCCCAAATATTGCATTGCGTCAGCTTTGACAGAGCGAACAAAGAGTTATTTGGGGGTAAAATACCCAATTTACCCCTCTGAAAGTAAAGTGAGAGGAGGTGATAGGCTGGAGAGATCTGAGCCATTGGATCACGATCGAAACAATCCAACGGCTTAGCGCTCAGTTCTCAACGGGTCTGTGCAAACATACCCGTTTGCAACTGAGCACGCCTCATATATATATATATATATATATATATATATATATATATATATATATATATATATATATATATATATATATATGGGAAGTCTTCCGTTGTGCACCACCTATGGTGCACACGGCGTGTGCACTCGGTCTTCCCGCTTTCGTATCGATGATCTGAACCGTTCACATTGATCTACACATCTAAATTAGTCTAAATATGTAAAATCAAATCATTTGAAATTCATTTGCCCATCCATTGAAGTGTTACAAAATTGTATGTCTAAAAATCATTGTTTTTTATAGTCACATGATGGATGGGCAAATGAATTTCAAATGATTTGATTTTACATATTTAGACAAATTTAGATGTGTAGATCAATGTGAACGGTTCGGATTGTCGATACGAAGGTCGGAAGACCGAGTGCACACGAAGGGGTGGTGCACATTGGAAGATTTTCATATATATATATATATATATATATATATATATATATATATATATATATATATACGTCTTCAGTTGCGCACCCCTCTCGTGCACATGATCCCATAGCCGTCTGATCTTCATCGTGATCTTGATGAAGATCTTATGGCTCTTCTTCTCCCGCTCTCTCCCTTAATGTGATGGGGGTGAAATACCCCTCAAACATACAGCCTCCCATCTCCTTCTCTCCTTCACTTTCTTTCTCCTCTTATCCCGTGAAATACCCCTCAAACATACAGCCTCTCATCTCCTTCTCTCCTTCATTTTCTGTCTCCTCTTATCCTGTTCCAATCCCCAAATCGAAAAAGAGAAAAAAAAAACCTTAACTACTTCTCCGGCGTGATCTTCCCCAAATTGAAATCAAAATATCTTTCCTAAATCGAAATCGACCAAACCCTCTTCCCCTAATACGGACCCTATACCTCCTCGAAATCGATTTCCCCAATTCTCATCACCCCAAATGGGAACCCTAATCCCCAAATCAAAATCCTATACCTCCTCGAAACCCTCTACCTCTCTTCCCCTTCGTCGATGCTCTGCTCCTGAAATTGAAATTGTACAACTTTGGAATCCGATGAAACCCTAGCTCCGAATCCTCTCGCTCCCCCTTCGACACTGCTCGCTCACTTCCACTTTTTCCTGCGAAAATCTAGCTCCATATGTAGCACCATCTCCCGACGAACTAAGGTATATTTGTTTTTTTTTCTTAATCTTCCTTTTTTATTAGATTCCTAATTTCTTGAAGTAATGTAGTGGAATGTAGCTGATCATAATTTAATGGAATTCTTGAAATAATGTATGCGCTGGTATTTATAATTGTAGTCATTCAAAAAAAAATAATTCTTGAAATAATGTAGCTGCTTATAATTGTTGTAATTTTTTTAACTGATCTTCATCAATGAATTATAATGGAGGGTTTTTAGTAATTTAGTTCTTCAAATTAAGTGTATTGTGTGGCTCCTAATAGAATTTTGTTGTATGCTACGAAAATTTATACATGTATTTATGATTCATTTCTTGAAATTTGATTATATATTTCTATTTTTCAATAGGTATGGAGAGTGGGGAAGGCTGCTCACACTTCTGCTACATTTATGTAGCTTCAGATGTACCTCCTGCTTCAAGGGAAGCTTCTTTTGTGGCTGTTGCTCCTCTTATTCTCGGTATACTACGGCTTCTTGTAATTCTTTATGTACTTTCTCTTCTGCTGCTGAAATTTAGAAAAAATACAACACAAGACAAGGATTAGCTACTCATTGTAGTCATTGTTGTTGCATGAATTGCAACCTCTTAATTCATGTTACAATTTCTGAAATGGTAGTAGGCTCAGAAAACAATTTTTTAAATGATAGTAGGCTCAGAAAACATCAGTTCAGCAAAAGATTCAAAATCTTCAGTTCATCAAATGCAGCAGAGAAGTGGACAAGCATCCGTATTTCCAAATCAAAAAATGCTGCAAATTGCTCAACGATTCAAGCATCACTCACTTGGGATGCATATTAATGCCATGCCGTCTAGTTTGTTTAAATGAGTATTTTAACTCAAGCAGAACATAAACCCTCTCCTTCTCTTCTTTGTGTTCCCTCATTCATTTGCAAAATTAATCGAGAGCAACGTATAGCAAATGCAAGAACAGCAGTAAATTAACATAGTGCAAATATATAGCAAATGCAGCAATAGCAGCAAATTAACAGAGAGCAAAGTATAGCAAATGCAGCAAATTAACAGAGAGCAAAGAATAATTACTCAATTTTATCAAATTATAGAAACTTAGTATCATATAATAACCCAACAATACTATCTTTTGAAACTCATCATTGCCTACTGATGCAACCAAAGTAAAAAATGCAACAAATTGAACAAAATAAGAATCAAACACTTCCATCCAGTATCATACTATCAAATGGCAGAACTCAAATCCGAGCTTCATACGATTTGGGAAAATTTGGGTAGTTGGCGGAATAGTGGGTTTCGGAGGTAAGGTTTGGGGGAAGGTGGAGATGGGATCATGTTTCGGAGCGACGCGAAGTGAGAGTGGGATGTCAGTGGTTGTGGTCGGAGATGAGCGGCTAGGGTTTTTATTTGGGGGGAAATCCAAAAGCAGGAGAAAGGAGAGTTTAGGGGGAGGAGCATCGGGGGGTGTCGGGGAAGAGGGTTTGGTCAATTTCGATTTGGGGAAGAGATTTCGATTTCGGTTTAGGGAAGATCACGTCAGAGAAGTAGCTAGGGTTTTTTTCTCTTTTTTCGATTTGGGGATTAGAGTTAGGATAAGTGGATACAGAAAATGAAGGAGAGAAGGAGATGAGAGGGTGTATGTCTGATGGGGGTGAAATGACTATTTTACCCCCATCACATCAAGGGAGAGAGCGGGAGAAGGAGAGCCATCAGATCTTCATCAAGATCACGATGAAGATCAGACGGCTACGGGATCGTGCGCACGAGAGGGGTGCGCAACTGACGACGTCTCTCTCTCTCTCTCTCTCTCTCTCTCTCTCTCTCTCTCTCTCTCTCTCTCTCTCTCTATATATATATATATATATATATATACACTTGGGTGATGGATACTGAGACTCATTAAATTTTGTATTTATTTCTTCCCGAATTTTTACCAAATTTTTTCGAATTTACCGGATTTTTGGCCGAATTCCGAATATTAAAATTTGCCGAATTATTTCCGAATCTCGAATTTGTAACTATGATCTGGACTAGGCGCGCCACATGAGGGAGTGTAAAATTGCTAGTGAAGTAAGGTGCGTATCAAGCATTGTTGGCATATTCAGGAATAAGTCAATATCAATGAGTTCTTGAAATCAAGTTGTTGATTAGTTTGGTAGTAGAGTCAAATTATCATTATTGAGAAAATCATCAGTAGAAATCTGTGAAACGCTGCTCACACCATATCCAAAAAATTGGCATATCAACCAAACCAGGCCTGTTTGTTACACTACTGGATTCTTTAGCTGCTGGCAGATGCAGTAACAATCGAAAAAGAAAAAAGAATTGGAAACAGCTGAACCAAGAAAAAACTTCGTAGATCATAATAAAGAAGTGAACCTTGAACGAGTATTGTGTTCAGTAACAGCTACAATTCTTTTTTTTTATATATTATTAAGATAAATCAGAGAGATGAAAACAATACTGAATGTTGAATTGAGAAATAACTGAGTACAATATCTCCTATATATAGGAGTGAACCAAATACAAAATTAGCCCAATATCCAATATGAGACTATAATATCTAACACCCCCTCTCAAACTCATGGTGGGTCAAACAGAGTGAGTTTGCCTACTAAATATCGAAATCTCTGAATAGTATGAGATTTGGTGAAGAAGTCTGTCGTCTGCTGTAATGAGGTAATAGAATGAAGAGAAATGGTCCCTGCTTCGAAGCGCTCACGAACATAATGACAATCAATCTCTATATGCTTCGTTCTCTCATGAAAGACCTGGGTTGCTTGCAATGTATAGTGCACACCGGTTATCACAATGAAGAGGAGTAAGGTCCTGAAAGAGTGACGTCCATATCTGATAAAAGCCAACAAACATAAACAATCTCTCTAGTAGTAGCTGTCATTGCTCTGTACTTAGCTTCAGTCGAAGAACATGCAACAACTACCTATTTCTTACTTCGCCATGAGATCAGCGAATCACCAAGAAATAGACAGAAACCGGTGGTAGACTGTTTGGTTGTAGGATCACCTGCCCAATCTGAATCAGAATATGCACTCGGTTCTAGTTTGGATGTAGCAGACATGAATAATGAGCGAGTAATGGTGCCCCAAAGATATCTGAGAATCCGATGAAGAGCACCGTAGTGAACTGATATAGGAACGGAAACAAACTGACTGACAACACTGACTGCGTGAGCAATATCAGGTCTGGTCATGCATAAGTAGACAAGCTGTCTGACAATCTGTCTGTATCTAGTGGGCAGGATGGAGCTCACCATCAGTGGGACGAAGCCTCACATGAAGCTCTAAGGGTGTATCGGCTGATCGACCGTCAGAAAGGCATGCAGCGGAGAGAGATGAGTATCCTCAGAGATCCATGAGCAATCTCTAGGCCCAGAAAATAATGTAGTCTACCAAGGCCTTTCATATGGAACTGCTGATGAAGGTATTTCTGGGTGGATGTAATGCCAGGAGAGTCATCCCCAGTAATAATCATATCGTCAACATAGAGTAGTAGAAGTACCCTCCCCAGCGATGATGACCGCATAAACATAGAATGGTCCTGAGAACTCTGACTAAAACCAGCCTTGGTAATGACAAGGCGAAAACACTCAAACCAGGCTCGAGGGGCCTGCTTCAAACCATATATAGCTCGACGCAACCGGCAAACATGACAAGGAGTAAGGAGGCCAAGAGGAGGATCCATATAAACTACCTCAGATAAGATACCATGAAGAAAAGCGTTCTTCACGTCCATCTGGTATAACTGGCCATTAGCGAATGGCTGCAACATCAAGAAGAGTGCGAACAGTAGTCATCTGTGCAATAGGAAGCAAAGGTCTCATCATAATCAATGCTATGCTCCTGAGTAAATCTCAATAGATCCATCAAGTTAATATTTGACCTTGAAGATCCACTTGCAGCTAATAGGCTGAACGCTCTCTTGCAGAGGAACAACATCCCAAGTGCCAGTCTGATCAAATGCACGAAATTCCTCTGCAATAGCTTTCCTCCATTCAGGATATTGAATTGCACCTTGATAGGTTCTGGGCTCACGTGTAGAGTGTATAGTAGTGAGATATGCATGAAACTGTGGTGAGTAGGAAGCTAGGGTGGCAAAACTAAACTGGTTAGAAGGACCAGTGGCATCAGGTATATAATGTACCGGAGGAATACCAGAAGTGAAACGGGTAGACTGATGAAGAGGTGGTGGACTGACAGGGTGTGGGGGTGAGAGCGGTGGAGTAGGTGCATGTGTCGGTGAGTAAGTAGGTAGGGGTGGGTGCTGGCTACTGAGGGGATGCAACAGGTGTTGGTGGTGTTTTGGTAGGGGGAATAACAGTTGTAAGGACGACAGGAGATGTGAATGGTGCCAGAGGAGTGGGATCAAAAGGAATGCGGGAAGATAAAGTCGGGGGGCTAGCAACAACTGGGGAACCGAGAAATCTAGTATCCTCGGGGGGAGTCAGGTAGTAAGGGGAGTCTTCCACAAAGGTTACATGTCGAGAAATGCGGACACGACCCGCTGATGGATCAAAATAACGATAACCTTTGTGTTCGGGACTGAGACCTAGGTGAACGCACTTAGCAGCACGAGTGAAGAGCTTTGTGCGCTCAGCAAGAGGGAGAAGGACGTAACAGGTGCACCCAAAGGTACGGAGCATACTGTAGTCAGGAGTTAGTGATAAAGAGCCTCATAAGGCATCGTACCAGCTAGGGCAGACGAGGGAGTAATGTTGATGAGACTAATAGAGGTCATGATAGCTTCAGCCCAGAAAGAACGAGGAGCGGAAGAGGAGAGTAAAAGAGTGTGAGCCGTCTCAAGGATGTGACGATGCTTGCGTTCAACTACACTATTCTGCTCATGTGTGTGAGGGCATGATTGCTGAAAAAGGGTGCTGTGAGACTGAAGGATCGATCTCATAGTGGTGGAAGTGTACTCACGTGCATCGTCCGATCGAAAATTCTTAATGCGCACACCGAACTGAGTGTGAACATAGTTTTAAAGAATCGGTAAATATCAGGTATCTCAGATCGCTGATGCATATAAAAAATCCATGTATGTCTAGTGAAGTCATCGATGAAGGCAACATAATAGAGATAGCCTTTCCACGAAGGTACGGGAGAGGGTCCCCATATGTCAGAATGAACAAGTTGAAAATGATAAGTAGGTTTTAGAAGTTCTTTTGTGACTAAAGGGTAGGGCAATGTGTTTGGCCAAATGACAACCCTGACAATCAGATAAATGTTTAAAAGTGAGAGAACTAAGGGCACCACTGCGAGCTATAGTCTGGAGTCGTGATGCGCTAATATAACCTAAACATATGTGCCACAGATTAGCATCAGAGGAAACAATACCAGTAAAACTAGAAGGTGAGTGATGTGCACGAAGAAAATCTAGATAATATAGACGACCCTGACACTAGCACGCCCAAACTCCTCACCGATGGAGGAATCAGTAATAGAACAACCTAAAGAGTCAAAAGTAACGACAAGACCACTATCGCACAACGCACTAATAGAAATAAGGTTTATTGATAAGTGAGGAGCATAAAGAACATATGGTAATGTGAGAGTGGGAGAGCTAATTGTCACTGAGTGTGTAATAAGAAGTGGTGAGCCATCAGCTATGTGTAGAGATGGAGAGTGAGAGGGAAGTGTTGTACAGGTGGTGATTAGTGTCTGATTACTAGTGAGATGATGTGATGCACCAGAATCTAAAATCCAGAACGAATTCATACCGGAAGTGGCAGAAAGTGCAGGAGCAGAGGAGCCAGCATTGATAGACTGACCCATGAGCTGTAGTTCCAGCTGAGTGAGGCATTGCTGAAGATTAGCCCAACCAGCAGGAGACGGTAAGGCTGGAGTGACGGGCATGGCCGAGGATGTGAGGGAAGAAGCACTGCGAGGATAAATAAGACTAGTGCTGCTATGACTGAGAGCACAATGTGGAGGGAGATGTTGCTGGTGTCTGGATCGGGGTAGGGAGCAGGACGGTGCTATAGGGTGAGGAATGATGTTGATGTTAGGAGAAGGTAGGAGGCCGGAGGCAGACTGAAAGTGGCACTGCTACTGTTTGAATCTGGAGGAGGAACGAGAGGCGGTTGCATCGGGAAAGTCAGTGGAGGCAGAAATATGTGGGAGAGACTGAGATTCCATCAAGTAGTAGTACATGTATATATAATAATAATAATAATAATAATAATAATAATAATAATAATAATAATAATAATAATAATAATAATAATAATAATAATAATAATATATTTATTATTATTATTATTATTATTATTGATTTTTTTGATTTTTTGATTTCTTTTTTTTTTTTGATTTTTTTTGATTTTTGAAAAACAGAATAACGGTTTCGGTTTTAGAGAAAATGGGTTTCAGGTTTAGAGTAGGAGAAGTTGGATTTAGAGTTAGGGTTTGAAGAAAGAGGGAAGAAGAGGGTGGCTAGGGTTGTTGAAGGGATTTGGAGAACGATGGTGATGTTGTCGTCGAGGATTCGAGGAAGAAGGGGTGAGAGGTTGTGCTGGGTTTTTTAGGGTAGATTGAAGACGAGTTGCTGTTGAAGTAGATTGAAGAGGTTATTGAAGTGTTGAAGATGGTTCAATCAGTGGTTATGTTGAGGTTGAAGACAGTACAAGTGATGGGTTTTTGGGAGTATATTGGGGATTTGGACGAAGAAGACTGCAGTGGGTTATCGGATTTCGACGAGGACGATGATGCTGATGTTTAGGAGATTTGGACGAAGACTGCAGTGGGTTATCGGATTTCGACGAGGACGATGATGTTGGCTGTTGCTGTCTCACTTTTTTTTTGGCTATTGGAATTCTAGGGTTTTGGGAAGGATGGAAAATTTGTATAACTTGCTCTGATACCATGTTAAGATAAATCAGAGAGATGAAAACAATACTGAATATTGAATTGAGAAATAACTGAGTACAATATCTCCTATATATAGGAGTGAGCCAAATATAAAATTAGCCCAATACCCAATATGGGACTATAATATCTAACATAAATAAAAATTCTACTAACACCCAAAATTCCTCGACAAAAAGGACAATAGATATGAGTTACACTGTAACAAAATTTTCAAACTGTGCAAGTTCAAACTTAAGGGAAGGCATCGCGAAGGAATTCCTTGGTTGAGGCTTCCACCATCTTTTACTGCTCGAGAGAAGAATCTGCAGGGCCAGCACCAAATTCACCACCACCGCATCAAATGCCAATGTATATTTATGTGATACCCCCAATGTTCCAAAATAATAATAATAAATCGACTTTTTAATTTAAATCATTTTGGATCATAGTAACAAGCAACCACACATGTTAGGGACCACAATAAGCAAATTATCGTTGAAATCATGAACAGCAGGCAATAGATGGTATTGGAATCTCGAAGTAAATAACATTAACTCAAAACACCATCAAAACAAGTCCACTCGGAAACTTCAAACAAACTATGCCTGTAATCTTCAGGGATTCATCCAGTACCGAAAGGGTTTCATCCTACTACTGAGATTCCAGCACCATTTGCGAATGCTGGAGATGACATCAAATAATTAGATAGGTTTATAACAACTGCTCGTCATAACTCATAACTTCTGGTCGAAGTATTTCTATCTATGGACAACAAACATCTGAAATTTGGGCAACAACAAGTTGAGGCGAAGTACTATCTCCATCAGCCTTGGAGAGTCCTAGTCATGGAAAGCAATTTAACAAGCCATTACAGCGACAATGCTCATAGGCAGTCCAACAATCCCAGCACACAAATCTGGTCTCATGGACGGTTACGAGAGAGACCACTTATTTACTAACATTTATGTGGCTGATTGATTTACAGGTCTTCCTATCAGCAACATAATATAGCCATTGTTAGATGGAGGAACGCAAGAAACTGAACTTGTATACACCTTTCCCTCTGTACTATCACTCACAACAGACATCGGACTGGACACATGCAAGTGGATAATTCAAGCAAGACATGACAAGGTATTTCAAGCTTACACAAACCTTCTTAATCTACACAGGTCATACAATACAGTTACAACTGCTAGATTTTCAGTGAGTGAAGGGTCGAGTGTTTCCCATAGTGTGCAAGATGTATTGTAGTACTGTGGTCTTAATCGAGACTATATTTTATGGAGAACCTCATATAACTCCGAAATGCAGCAAGAGAATTTGGTCTGGCGGACATATCTTGGAACAAATGGCTGTCCATTTTGATTTGGCAACGATAAATGAAATTATACCAACCTTTTTCAGCTATCAATCAGCCTGTATACTATGTGAATGTTTGGCAACTAAAATGGCAGAGTTGCATATCGATGAAAATTTAGAAAATTCAGTGAGAGAACATTATTTCATATATCGGTCAAAGCCAAATTCATCACCTCATACAGTACAACTACAAAGTCTATTAGAAAAAGAAAATGCCACCAAATAAAACTGTCACACCCTGCTTCCCAATATATGGAAACACAGGCATCTAACTAAGGCCCAGCAAATGATACATATATTCCAACTCGCATCATTTATAAGCTGTACAATTATAAGCTCAACCGGATAGGAAAACACATTCACATTGGTAACAATGATGATCACATGAACAAAAATAAAATAACCAATATCTGAAATACAAGAATTTCGGGTCAAAATGCCCAAGAATATAATGTACAGAAAGAAATACAATGCAATAAACAGTTCACTACAACTAGATAGATAAAATAACGACTGGAAAGTAGAGAAATAACACTAGCTAGCAACTCCATCACGGCGATCTAGAAAGTGTGTTCGCCAAGTTCCTCTGATATCTTGTTATCGGTACCTGTATAAACATTATCTGAAGTAGTGGGGGGGTGTCCGTTAGAGCAAGCTTCAGAGATAAAAAGTCCAGAGAACAATTTGAAATGTAAATCATCTTGTTTCGGGGTTCTCCCTCTCAGGCTCGAGAGTCTGCCGCCCTTCCACAAGGTGTTGCTCGAGTCGCCCCTGCCTATTGGCAGTCCACGAGGCTCTTCTTAGTCAGACAAGTACTAACAAACAGTGAAGAAATTAAAGTATGATATAGCAAGAAACAAGGAACTAGAATGATATGATCATGTACAATACAAGAAATGACGGTAAGATAAAGTAATTATGGCATTGAGGTATAATCAATCGATATGCAGTGGTCAATAAACAATAGTCGGTAATAGGACCAATAGTCGATAATCAATGATGCAATAACAATAGTCGATAATCAATAATACAAGTGTCACTGCTCATTGTCAATCTTAGGTTTATCAATCTTCTATTAAGTTATCTAACGCATGCAATCGTGTGTCACATATCATAGGTTCGGGTGCATATCAAACAAGTGAACGTTTGGACTTAAGATGTGAAGACTACATGATTATGTACTCGGTTCTTCCAGTGGCAGTATCAATAAACAAGACATGTAATCAAGAACCGGAATCAAGAATCAAGAATCAAGAATCGCTATTCCGGGAAACACAGGCCCCATTTCGAGTATACTCTCCTATATTGTTCATTACTAAGTCGTATCCCTTTGTAATCCGGCTTGTTATTTTTACTATGATTAATCATGAACATGCAGTCGGTACAACCAATAGGAACGGTTGTATCAAAACAATAATCAAGAATCAAGAAAGTATAAAGGGCAGTAATCATGGCATGTCAAAAGGTAAAAGTAAGTACATGTATTAAGGGTAGTAATCATGAAAGTATCGAGTGGTTTATGCAAATGCATGATATAAAGAAGATCTATCAACCTACTTATATCGGTACAAGTTATTAACACAAGAATAACAATATTTATAGTTAATGCATACTAACTACAATTTGGACAGCAATACGTGTATGCACTAAAATTTACTTTTCCATTGCTACGGGAATGCAAATCTAGTTTCTTTGGAGATTCTAGAAAGTAGACTCTCTTTCAAATCCAACACCTACTCACTCGATAAATTATAAGTCCAGTAGCTTTGACTATCAATCTATTTTTTGTGGGTTTCGTGCACATGCAATATTATGAAAATTTAGATGCTACAGTGCTAAAACATCGATAACTCACAATCTATAAATCAGTTTGAGAAACCGTAAGATATTTTGGATTCTACACTCGAAGGGATACAAAATGCATGTAAAATTATGAAAATACAGTCAAGCTATCTGAATAAACATGGCACAAAAAGAAAACTATGAATCAGATTTGTCGATGAATCAAGAATAGAATTTGGTAATGAAACAAAAATAAAACTCTATGATGAATCAAGAATAGAATTCGACGATACGATGATTCGAATAACAATAAGAACTACTTGCTAGGATTTCAAAAAAAAAAGATCGCTTGCCTTGTTTGACGATTACGAGTGTGGCGAGAACAACGGGAAGAAGTGACAACGACTACGGCGGCAGCACACAGCAGCGAGGCGACGGTAGCAAGGCAACAACTGATGACAGCGAGATGCAGCCATGGCAGCAAGGAGGCAGCAGCGGTGAGCGAGACAACATATGATGGTAATAGCAAGGACAATAGCAACTCCATGCAATGGCAGCAGCGGTGAGCGAGACAACAACACCGACCAACAGCAGCACCTATGGCAACGTCGTATGGAGTTGAATTTGGGTAATAGCAGTAGATAGAGGAGTTTTATGGGCTGTTGTAAATGGTGGGGCAGTAAGGAGTCGAAGTGATGAGGGTGAGAAGGTAGTGGAGTTAAAGTGGAGGTGGAAAAAGGTGGTGGCTCAGGGTGATGGAGGAGTTGGATATGGTGTGCTGGATGATAGTGGTGCTGGCTGCGGTGTGTGGAGGTGGTGCTCGATGTTTGATGGCAGGGAAGAGGCAGCAAAGTGTTCGGGGTGAAGGTGATGGATGAGTCGGTTGATCGGGTTGTTTGGATAATGAAGGTGGCAGTTGGTGGTGGTTCTGGTGTATGCTGGAGGTGATGGAGTTTTGGTGTTTCGATGGAGAAGCTGGAGTCTCGGATGTTTCGATGGAGAAGCTGGAGTCTCGGGTGTTTGAGTTTGTAAGTGGAGATCGAGGTTGTGGTGTAGGAGAGATTCGGGGCAAAGGAAGGAGATGGAGGCTGTGAGGGGGGATTGGAGGAGTTGAAGGACTGGTTTCGGGAGTAGGCAGAGAAGAGGAGATGAGGAGATGAGGAGATGAAGAAGATGGCAGCAAGTGGCTGTTCGGGGGTCCGAGGTGAAGTGGAGTTGTTGTTGGTGTTCGAAGGTGGTGGAGGCAATGTAAGGAGGAGGAGATGGTGGTTGCGGGTGTAGGAGAAGGTGGAGTTCAAAGGAGCAGCGAGGTGGCGATGGGCAGGGCCGGCCCCAATCTTGAGGCCGGTGAGGCGGCCGCCTTAGGCCCTCAGATTTTTTGCAATTTTAGGCCCTCAAATTTGTATTTTTCTTGTAAATATAGGTACAGTATTTTGAGCGTAAAAAAATTGTATTGTTATTAGGGATCCCAAAAATAATTATTTGAGCCTTTCGCCTTGGGCCTCCGGGAACTTGGGGCCGACCCTGACAATGGGTGTAGGGTGGTGAGAGGCTGCGAGGTGAGCAGCAAGGCAGCAAGGTGGAGTTTGAGGTTGGTGCTTAGGATTGGAGTAGGGGGTATCAAAGAGGTGGAGAGGGGATGCAGTGGTGGCTTGGAGATTGCTGTCGGGTGGAGTAGGGTGTGAGGTGTTAGAGGTGGTGTTGGGTTTGATTGTGCTTGGTTGGGTGTAGGAGAAGAAAGACAAGAAGATGATGAAGGCAGTAGTGGCAGTGTGGTGATTTTTTTTCGTACTGACCCATTTTTCAAAATATTGACCAAACTGATCCACTTTCAAAAATATTTACCCGACTGACTCAGTTTTGGACACGTCGGCATTAACCTGCTATTAAAAATAACGACATATGTTATTTTTATGCCGTTATTTTCAATAGTGGCATCTGTAAAAAAAAATCATGTGCCGCTTTTTGGAGAAACGTCATCAGTTCACTTCTTCCCAATCGTGAACTCTTTGACTTGGAAAAAAATTGCAAGTGTGAAAACATTCTATTACTTATGTCGTTGTTTCCAAGAACGACATTCTCATTACTGTGCCATTTTTTGGTGAAAAGTGGCATCAATTATATTTGTGATTGCATATAAATAGTGGCCCCCCTCTTCTCCTTCCCTTTTCATTTTAGATATATTTCCCGCCACTCCCGAACCCAAAATCCTAAAACCCTAAAACTCAAAATTCCACACTTGTTTCCTTTCAAACTTCATATCTCCTGCCTCTCTCTCCTTCTCCACCGAAATTCAACTCTCCTGTTCTGAAAATCTCCACCACTGTCTATAGTCATCTCATTTTTCATCCACTACGCATTTTCAAGCTATCAAAGTTACAGTCTAATTTGAAGGTATTTTTATAACCATATGTTTTATATCTATGCATAGGTACGTTATGTTTTGTCCATTTATGTTTAGGTATGGATTATGATATACATATTTGGTTATATTTTGGGGGTGAAATAATTCGAGATCCTAAGATAGGTTATTGTTATAGCGATGTTGAACCAGTCATTATTTGGGCTCCTGTAACTTGATATACTCACAACTAGTAGATAAGATATTTGAAGTTACGAATTGGGATAGAGGTGAATGAAGTGTCAAAATCAAAGCTCGTTATGCTGTCGGTAAAGGAGAAGGACAATATTTCACGGTGGTGCCCGCAGATAATGATAATGCAATAAGGTCTATGATTGCTAGGACACTTGATCCAAATTGTAGTTGGACTGCATTGGAGTTATATATTAAGCAAATTAAGCTTCCAAATACTAGGCCAAATGTTATTCCAGGTCCAAGAAATGTTAGGAGTTTGAAACCATCTACCGAGTCACATGCAAGAATACCAATTACACAAGAAGACATTAGGACAACTCCAACATAACCTATTACCACAGAATCTGAGCCGGTATATCCTTTCACCTCGACACAAAATATTCTCCACATTGACATGGTCATGCAAGACTTTGACAATGCCCTTGTTAATAACGAATTGGTAGAAGAGGAATAAGATGAGGATCACAGGCTTGAAGTTGAGGAGGAGGAGGAGGATGTCGGAGAAGGTCCGGTTAATGATATTAACGTTAATGTACATGTTAACAATATGGTGTCGCAAAGCAATCTATTAGTGCATTTGTACATAAGGTTCAATGGAGTGAATGGATGACCTGTGCGACCGTACATGAACATCCACAGTCTCCCGCCGACTCTTCGAACACGGATGAACTCTACATCGGTCAAAGATTTTCAGCAAAAGATAGTATACAACATCAAGTTAAGATGTACTCCGTGAAGAACCATCGAGAATTCGTGACGGTGAAATCGGCCCTGTGTTTTTATTATGTCAAATGTAAATATGCACCGATCAAACATACACCCTGAGGAGGTTGTAGAAAATATGGAGCTCGTAAATGAAGTGGGTTGTCCATGGCAATTGCATGCAATTATTCCAAAAGGGCAACTTTTTTTGTGGTGAAGAACATTCAAGGTCCACATACATGTGTGAATCCGACATTGAATCAAGATCATAGTAAAATTGATTCTAAGATTGTATCAACAATGATATTGAATGTTGTGAAGGCACAACTAGGAGTAGCACAAAGAGCCATAAATGAGATAGTCAAGCTTCAGTTCAATTATAAAATTTCATACAAGAAAGCTTGGAAGGCAAAACATAAAGTGATTGAGCGGTTGTATGGTTCCTTTCAAGAAGCTTATACTAATTGCCTTCTCCTCTCACAACAATTCAAGCTTCAAATCTAGGAACGGCCGTCCATTGGGCCAAAGTTGTGTCCGGTCTCGCCAAGGAAAACATTCAAGAGGGTTTTTTGGGCATTCGGACCCTCGACCGAGGGGTTTAAATCATGCTGACCAGTTATAAGTATTGACGGAACACATTTGTATGGAAAATACACAAAAATTTTGGTTATTAGCTGTTTCGCCCGATGCCAATGGCAAGTTATTTCCATTTGCATTTGCAATAGTTGATGGAGAGAACATAGAAACCTGGACATGGTTCATGAGCTGTATTCGATGCTTTGTGACAAACCATGCAGGTCTGTGCATCATTTCTGATCGTCATGCAGGCATTTTTTCGACAAAGGACAATGAGTATGAAACATGGAAGGAGGCACTTGCATATCATCATTATTGTATGCGTCATTTTGCTACTAATTTTCAAAAAAAAAATTAGTAGATAGTTTTTTATGAATAAGTTCAAGGTGTTCACGTGTCAAAATCAACCTAAGAAGTTTGAGGAAAAGATTGCACAGCTTGAAGCGGCTAATGTTAATGGGGCTAATTAATTGAAGGAAAAACCAAGTGAGAAGTGGGCACTTTCTGCCGATGGAGATCGTCGATATGGTATAATGACTACAAATCTATTGGAAGTGTTCAATTCAATTTTAAAAGGTGTCTGCAGCTTGCCCATCACGACAATTGTGGAGATGATATTCTTTCATCTCAACTTGTACTTTACTGACCGTCGTGAAGCGGCACAGACCCTTATTAGCGAAGGAAACTTGTGGGCACCATGTGTTCAAGAAATTTGCATAAGGCTATAATATTTCATAATCGTGCTGGTGTGTTTAGGAGTAATAACTGGCATTAGAATTGATAATGGACATCAAAAGGGTGGACATTGGCATACTGTTGACCTGGGTGGTCGTACGTGTACTTGTGGAAAATCCAGCTCTACCACATTTCATGTTCTCATGTATTGATGGCTTATGTCTCCCGTGCAATTGATTATCAACCTTACATTGATTCATTTTATTCTGCAAGTTCATTAGCACTAACATGGGCACCAATATTTTATTCTATCCAAGACAAATCTTATTGGCCGACACCGAATGGACGAAACTCATAGCCGACGCGAGTCTGCGTAGGACGAAACGTCGCCCTGGGAGTACTCGTATTCGCAACAATATGGATGCCCGAGAAGGTGGGAGCACGGGTAAAATTTGTTCTAAATGCATCTTAAGTGGACATAATAGGAACGGCTGTAAGAATATTGCCAATGTTGAAATGACAGATACTTGAAGTTGTATCTGTTATTTATTTTTATGTTATTGTAATACTTGGGTGCCCTCAATTGTAATCCGTTGATGGATCACTTCTAATATTTGGAAAGACCAGTTATTAATATTTTAAATATGTATCCGTTACTTATTATCATTTGTATTAAGTCTTGAATGTTGAACATTTTTGGAATATATGATTATGTCAGTTTGAGTCTGATACAAAGCTTTGAACATGGCGTATGTGTTTCTTTTTCAATAGATGTAAAATAACTGATGTCGTTGTTTGGAATAACTGCATCAGATACCTGTAACGTTATTCCCAACAACGACATCAGTTCAAAACGTGCACAAAGTTTTTGGTTCAAAACATGCACAAAGTTTTCATGTGAAGTCGTTTCTGGGAACAACGACATCAGTTATCCTGAATTTTTTCAACCAAATAGCTTCTATGCCAAACTCTCTGTCTACACATTTGTCATTGTCAATAACGACATGAAAATAGCGGATGTCGTTGTTTCCTAGAGCGGCAACAGTTCATATTTTTACTTCTAAAAATTTATCCATTTCTTCCAACTGTTGCCGCCCTATTCAAGAATGACAGCAGTTATCTCATACCGTTATTCCCAACAACGGCATTAAGGTTAGAAATTTTTTTAATTCAAACATCTTCTCTTCCAAACGCTCTATCTGAACAGTAGTTGTTCCAAACAACAGCATTAGAAAGAGCGGCAACAGTAGCGAAGAATACACAGTTATTTGAAGTAAAAAATTGAACTGTTGTCACTCATGTAAATAACTGACATCCGTTATCTCATCCCGTTATTGAGAATAACGACTGTTCAGATAGAGAGTTTGACAGAGAAGTTGTTTGGAATAAAATTTTCTAACCTTACTGTCTTTGTTGGGCATAACAGTATGAGATAATTGTTGTCGTTCTTGAATAGAGCATCAACAATTGAAAAAAATAGATAAACTTTTAGAAGTAAAAGTTTGAACTGTTGCCGCTCTAGGAAACAATGACATTCGTTATTTTCATGCCGTTATTGAAAATAACGACTGTGCGTAAAGAGAGTTTGGCAGAGAAGTTGTTTGGTTGAAAAAAATTAGTATAATTGATGTCGTTGTTCTGAGAAACGGCTTCACATGAACTGTTGTTGTTATTTTAAAGAGCGACAACAGGGTTTTATATAATACCAAAACTTTGTGCATGTTTTGAACTGATGTCGTTGTTGAAAATAATGTTATAGGTATCTGATGTCATTATTCCCAATGGCATCAGCTATTTTAAGTTTATTGAAAAAAAACACAGACATCAGAGCTTTTCTTCATATATCAGACTTCAACTTCTCAATGAATCAAGGTTATACGTTCGCATCGACATCAATTTTGCCAAACAATCAATATCAATAAGTTTACATGCATACTCATGAAGTAGATAATTGTTGACAACAATATATCACAACACAATAAGCCACAATGAAGAAGATCACATTTATCCCAAAATGATCCAAAGTTAACAACATGAAGTTCACAATTATCCACACTCTCACAAAATTCATGAAGAACACAGTTATAAACTCTTACAAAACATATGAAGTACACCCCCTAACTAGGCGTGTAGTGTTGCGGCTTGCTCCACTTCTGAGATGGGACTCTCCTCATATAATCTACAATATCTTGTGTCATGGGTATACGGGGGCCAACCTCCTCTTCATGCTCAGCTTCCTCTTTTACAATCTCTTCTGCTTGTAGTTGAGAACCTCTCTTGGCCGACTTACACTCTTCCGCGGCTGCCATGTGAAGATGATGATTCCGTTTGTCATGATTGAGTTTGTCTTGGTGGTGGTGGTGGGGGAGATTGAGCTTGTCTTGGTGGTGGTGGGGGAGGTTCAGCTATATCTTGTGTTGGTTCTAAAAGAGTAGCTAACGTCGGGCCGTCTCCAACCTTTTCAAGTGACAACCGACACGGTTGGAGGATTTCTCACATTATCTCCTTGCAAGCTTTCGAGACATTGCTTTTCAACACACGAGCACATTTCCTCACAATATCTCATGTGTTGTCAATCTACAACAACAATAAAATATAGTACGGGAAGTAAACCAAATTATGTGAAACAAGTATAAGCAAAACATGTACGAAGATTCTGAGTTCATAATTATTAACAAATGCATGACTAACCATGAGTTGATACGACGAGGCCTTTGGTTGATACATAGGTTGAGAAGTAGAATGTGTTGGTTGTGGTTCAACTTGGTGCTTCAGGATAGGTATTTGGATACCCACCGGGATAGCTGATAGTGGAGCAATTAATAGATGTGTAATATGACAGTACCACGCCATGTAAGCTTCTTGCAAAGACCCGTCATATAGCACGATCCCTTCAAGCACCAAATCATACTTTCTCTTATTCCACCTTGCCACATGAGAGTGATGATGATCGGCCCAATCCATAGTCGGCAATCGACCTTTACTGGTGATATTGTGTAGTCTTCGGTCGTACATCCGGTATTCCGGGATTCTTTGTTGTGCATTGAATTTTTGGAGGACTCGAACGTGATAGTATAACTCTACGATGTTGAAATTTATAAGTGGAGCTCGTGTCATCCAAAGTTCCATGTTTGTCGTGCACATGGGGGTAGCTTTTGTAGCCTTTCGGGCGTGTACGGTGTCCAATTGACATACTCTTCTCGAAGCTGATCGAGCTCATCCCTATAATATGTCAACACTCCACGTGGGTTATCTCTCCATGTGTGGCGGCCGGTACAATAAACCCCTAAAGGAACCCTCATCACTACGTTCTCCTAAACCTCTTTCCATGCATTTGAAAGAACCGTTATTCAGGGACGGCCGAGGTGTATTCGTTCCCAACACAAATCTGTAATATCTCCATCGACCCGGTCATTTGTATCGACCTCATTGCACAGTGGCACAAGGCACAGTAAAGACAAGCCAATGCCGCACTTTCCCAACTATAACGGTCGGCCCTATGTATATCAGGCAATCAAGAGAAGGTACATTAGATGGAAGACATCACCAGAAGAATTCGGCATGAGAACAACACCAATCATACTAATTAAATACACCTGAGTGTAACATTGCACTTAGAAGACAGGTCAATTCATCTCCCAAACTATTGTTGAACTCTTGATAGAGCCACGAATGACGGATTGATTTGTCGAAGAAAATACCTTTTTCGTCCTCTTCAACCTCTCTCCCCAGATAATCTCTTACTAACATTACTTTGTTGAACAAGATGTTACCGGTCACGGCCACCCCTTCGATTGGAAGTCCCGATATAATCGCTATATCTTGTAGCATCACCGTCATCTTACCAACGGGTAGGTAGAACGTGTGTGTCTCTGGCCTCCATCGCTCGAAAAGAGTAGTAAGTAATGCATGGTCGCATTTCACTTTGGTCAACATCGACATTCCATGGAAACTGACATTTACCAAGTATTTGCGTATACGTGGGTCGGTCGGCAAAGTTGCGTGCATTCGGAAACTCATATTCTTTTTCTCTCCCTTCCACACCACTTGAGACCTATGTTCTTCTTGCAAATAGAGTAGGTTTGGGTCTACTAGACCTGGACCTCCATGTGCAGCGGAAGACGATGCACCTACTGCACGCGAAGAAGATGGTTGGTCGGCATCCACTTCTCTGTCAACATTAATAAACCATGTGTCATGAACAAAATTAATAAACGATGTGTCAAGATAACTAGTTTAATAAATCATGTGGCATGAATTTCATATTAATAAACCATGTGTCAACAAAAATAAAGTTTGAGTCAAGATAACAAAAATGTCTCAATACTCGTATCAAATTATTTGCACATATAACAATCTCCACCACAACATCTCTATACGCTACATATTTATATATAAGCACATCTCATATCAACATCCATTCATACATAAATATAAATCTGCTTAGCTTTTGCAAACATAGCAATTCTAGTTTATACAAATTTCTCCAACATCTAATATACTACATTGTCAATTCTAGTATACCCAAAATCTATTCTCATCTATTCATACTACTACTCATATCAATCTCCACAACATCTCATTACTACACCCTAAATATAAATAGAAATCAACAAAGTGAATATTTTCAAAGGAATTAAGGGTTTCCAAATACCTACCACAATTTCGAATATGAGGTGAGCTGTAGAAAAATCAATGCCAAAATCCAAGTGGACGAGGGAGAGGAGGGATTGACAATTAGGGTTTAAGGATGAGTATTTTGTGAATTTGTTCAGGATATGAAAGTTGAGAGCTTGAAGGTTTTAAATTGGGATCTAGGTTTTAGGGTTTCGGGAGTGAAAGGGAAAGAGAGGGAAAGTGAAAGTGAAAGAGGAAGGAGAAGAGGGGACCACTATTTATATGCAAACACAATTATAATTGATGCAGCTTTTCACAAAAAATGGCATTAGTAATGAGAATGTCTTTCTTGGAAAGAGCAGCATAAGTAATATAATGTTTTCACAAGAAAAGTTCACGATTGGGAAGAAGTGAAGTGATGTTGTTACTCCAAAAAGCAGCACACGAAATTTTATTTTATAGATGTTGTTATTGGAAACAACGGCATATAAATAACCTGTGCTGTTATTTCCAATAGCAGTTAATGCGGATGTGTCCAAAATTCGGTCAGTTGGGTAAATATTTTTGAAAGTGGGTCAGTTTGGTCAATATTTTGAAAAAGTGGGTCAGTACGGAAAAAAATTCCGGTGTGGTGAGGGTATGATGAGATGATGTATGTATATTTATATAGGTAGTAGTAGCAGTAGGAGTAGGAGGAGTGAATTTTTTCCATACTGACCCACTTTTTGAAAATTTTACCAAACTGACCAACTTTCAAAAATATTTACCCAACTGACCCACTTTTTGATACGCCAGCATAAAATGCTTTTGGCAACAACGACATTTTTTGATTTTGTTGTCGTTGTTGCCAAGAGTGACATCTGTAAAAAAAATAGACCTTGCCGCTTTCTAGAGTAACGACATCAGTTCATTTCCTCTCAATCGTGAACTCTCTGACTTGGAAAAAAATTGTAAATGTAGAAACATCTTATAATTGATGTCACTATCCCCAACAATGATATTTGCATGCGAGATGCCGTTTTTGGGGATAGCAGCATCAATTATAATAGTTATTATTTATAAATAGTGGCCCTCTTTCCTCCTTCCCCTTTCACTTTATCTCTCTCTCTTCACTCCCGAACCCAAAAAAGCAAAAACCCTAAAACCCTAGATCCCACTTCTTCTCCTCAATCTATCCTTTTTCATATCCCCAAATAATTCACAAAATGCTCATCCATGAACCCTAATTCTCATCACCTCCGATTCCCTCTTCTCTTCCCTCCGTTCACTTGGATCTTGGAGGCGATTCATCAAACTTCTCACATTGAATCCGAAATTGTGCTAGGTATTCCAAAACCCTTAATTTCTTCAAAAATGTTCACCTTCTGTATTGAGATTTATACTGATAATGTAGTATATGAGATGTTGTGGAGATTGATATAAGTAGTAGTATGAATGGATGTGGAAATTTATTATATACTATAATTGACACTGTAGAATATGAGATGTTGTGAAAATTTTGTATAAACTAGAATTGCTACATCTTTTAAAGTTAAGAAGATTTATGTGTGTATATGTTTCATTGTTGATATGAGATTTATATGTATGTATGGATATAAATATGTAGTGTATTGAGATGTTATGGAGATTGTTATGAGTAGTAGTATGATACGAGTATTGAGACATGTTTTCGATATTGATATGAGTAGGATATTCATATGAGTAGTGTATTGGTTCGAGTACCCAATCGTCGAATTTTTAATATATGAGAATTGGTCTATTTTTCAAAATGTTGAAGATTTGTGTATGTATGAATGGATATACAAAGTGTGTTTAGATATTGTCAATATTGATATGAGTAGTGTATTGAAACGAGTAGTGTAATCCCAATACTCGAATTTTGTTCCCCAGAGATTCTTTATTAATGTTGACACAGAAATGTTGCGACCGAGTATATCGTCACAGCAGTTGGGGAGTGGTAGAGGCCAACCACCATCACAAGTAAGAAGCGATTATTGTTTTTAGCTAATAATCTTCATGTCTATTATGTTTTCTATAATAAAAAGAATTTATATTTTTGTGTAGGATGCCGGCCAATTATTTTCTTCTCATGCAGTAGGTGCGTCGTCTTCCGCCGGACAAGGAGGTCCCGGTCCACAGGATCCAACCCTACTCTACCTGCAAGAAGAGCATAGGTCTCAAGTAGTGTGTAAGGGAGAGACGAAGAATATGAGTTTCCGTCTACACATGACATTTTCGATGCACCCATGTATACGGAATTATTTAGTAAATTTTGGATTCCATTGACTGTCAATGTTGGCCAAAGTAAAATGTGACCATGACTTACTTACAGCTCTTGTGGAGCGATGGAGGTCGGAGACACACACGTTCCACCTCCCAATTGGTGAGATGACGATAACGCTACAAGATGTAGCAATTATATCTGGACTTCCAATCGATGGGGTTGCCGTAACCGATAACCTTATATTCAACAAAGTTACATTGGTCAGAGATTATCTTGGGAGAGAGGTTGAAAAGGACGACAAAGATGTGTTCATCGGCGAATCAATCCGACGTTTGTGGCTCTATACAGAGTTCAACAATAGTTTGGGATAGGAACCTACTGACTTCGAACTTCAATGTTACACTCAAGCTTACCTAGTGAGTTTGATCGGAGGTGTTATGTTCCCAAACTCGTCTGGTGATGTCATCCACCTAATGTACCTACCCTTGATAGCGGATCTACACATAGCCGACCGTTATACATGGGGAAGTGCGATGTTGGCTTCATTATATCGTGCATTGTGTAACTGTACGATGAGTTCGATACAAATGACAGGGCCAATAGGGATATTACAGATTTTGTGCTGGAAATGTATACACCTCAGCCGTCCCCAGATAATGGTTTTTTCGAAGCATTGGAATGTAGTTGATGAGAACCCAGTGTTGGGGGCTCCTCTAGGGGTTTATTGGACGGGTGGCCACACATGGAGAGATAACCCAAGGGGAGTGTTGACGTATTATAGAGATGAGCTCGATTAATTATTAGAAGAGTTTGTCAACTAGACACCGTACACCCCTGAAAGGCATGAAAGGCTACCTCCATTGTACATGGTAAATTCTCAGTTGTGGTTGACACGAGCTCCACTTGTGAACTTCAATATTGTGGTACTACCCCGATCAAGTCCTCCGACAGTTCGGTGCGCAACAAAATCTCAGAAAACCAGATGTACGACTGACGACTACACAACATCACCGGTCAGGGTCGATTGCCCAATATTGATTGGGCCAATCATCATCGCTCTCATGTGGCAATGTGGAATGAGAGAAAATATGATTTAGTGCTTGAAGGTCTCCTACCATATGATGGGTCGGGGCAAGAAGCATACATGGCGTGGTACCGTCAGATTACGCGTTTGTATATATCTCTGCAAACCACTATACCTGCAGGGATCCAAAAACTGATCCCAAAGCACCAAGTCGAACCACAACCAACACATTATACTTCTCAACTGATGTATGAACCCAAGGTCTCGTCGCATTTACTCTTGGTTAGTAACTCATTTGTTAATAATTCTGAATTAGTAACTTCCGTACATATTACTTATTTTCGTATCACATAACTTTGAGTCTACATGATTATATTTAGATGTAATAGATTGACAATTTATGGGATATTGCACGGAAATGCACTCGCGTTGTTGTGCAGGTTTTTTAGAAGTTCAAATAACTGATGTCGTTGTTGAGAATAACGACATCAGATACCTGTAACGTTTTTTCCAACAGCGGTAGCCATTAAAAACATGCACACAACTTTCTGTCTAAATTGTTGTTTTACTTTGAACTGATACCGCTTTCGCAGAAAGCGACAACAGTTAGTACGATGTCGTAATGGGGAATAGCGGTATCAGGTTTAGACAAATTTGGAACAAAACTCATCCTCTGTGGAACTTTCTGTCCCCACAGTCGTTATCGCCAATAACGAGTAAACTACTATTGCTGTTGTCGAAAATAGTGGCATCAATACAAAGATATTAATAATTTTTTAATATAAATTTGTTGTTTTACTTTGAACTGATGTTGCTTTCGCCTAGAGCGACAAGAGTTAGTACGATGCCGTTATGGGGAATAACGATATCAAGTTTAAAGAAATTTGGGACCAAACACATCCTCTGTGGAACATTCTGTCTCCACAGTCGTTATCGCTGAAAACGGCTTGGAAATTATTGTTTCCGTTGTTGGTAACAATGACATCAATTCAAAGAAAACCAAAAAATTTTGTATTAAAATTTGATTAATATCTTTGTACTGATGTCGCTATTCAAGACAACGACAACAGTAGTTTACTTACCTTTATTGGCGATAATAACTGTAGAGACAGAAAGTTCCACAGAGGATGAGTTTGGTTCCAAATTTGTCTAAACCTGATACCGTTAATCCCCATAATGGCATCGTACTAACTGTTGCCGCTCTTTACGAAAGCGGCATCAATTCAAAGTAAAACAACAAATTTAGGCAGAAAGTTGTGTGCATATTTTTAACAAATGCCGTTGTTGGAAATAACGTTACAAGTAAATGATGTCGCTATTCCCAACAATGGCATCAGTTATTTGAACTTCTCAAAAACTTGCACAACATGCACAAATTCTGTTCAACTCCAAATTTCCAAAACTAAAGATATCAAATGTTGGAAATGACTCAACAAGTATCCCAAAAAAAAATTAATCCAAACAATTTTAGATTGATCAAAGTTCCCGAATAAATCTAGTACATTTATTATATTGAACCATCAAAATATTACAAGTGATCCCTCAAAATATTTCAAGAACATGGTAAAAATGAACATATACATTTTTCAACTTTTACGACTTTGAGATGGGCCCACATTGTCATTATTCTTATAGCTGCCCCTATTGTGTCTACTTAATCCACATTTAGAACAAATTTTACCCGTGCTCGAACCTTCTCGGGCATCCATATCATTGTGAATACGTTAGCATCATTAGTTTGATCTTCCCCGACCTCCTCCTCCTCCTCATGTTCAAGCTCGTGACACTCATCCTATTCCTCTTCTAATAATTTCTTATTAACAACAACATTATCGAAGTCTTGCTTAATGTTTTTTTGTGTCGATAATATCTCGTGTCAACATGAGAGGATGTACCGACTCATTTTCTGTGGTAACTGGTTCTTTTAGAGTTGTGCTGATATCTTCTTATGGATGGGATATTCTTGCATGCAACTCGGCAGTTGGTTTGAAACTCCTAACGGGGTTTGGACTAGGAATAACAAGTGGCCGAGCACTGGGAAGCTTAACTTGCTCAATATAACTCCAATGCAGTCCAACTACAATTTGGATCAAGTGTCCCAACAATCATGGACCTTAGTGCATTATCATTATCTGCGAGCACCACCATAAAATATTGTCCTTCTCCTTTTCCGGCCGCATAACGGGTTTTGATTTTGAGACTCCATTCACCTATATCCCAATTAGTAACTTCAAATATCTTATCTACTAGTTGTGAGTATATAAAGGTATGAGACGCCCAAATAATGATCGGTTCAACATCGCTATAACAATATCCTATCTTGGGATTTCGAATTATTTTACCCCCAAAATATAACCAAATAGGTATATTATAATCCATACCTATACATAAATGGACGAATATTCGATTCATTAACTACTCACAAGCATAACCTATGCAAACTATACAACATATGGTTATAAGAATATCTTCAAATGAAACCGTTAGTTGGGAGCACGGAGAATACGTCGTGGATGATGTATGAGAATACCAAAGACAATGTTGGAGATTTATCAGATTGGGGGAGTTGGATTTCGGAATGAGAGGAGAGGGAGGTAGGAGATATGAAGTTTGAGAGTAAAGAGTAGTCATATTTGTGCTCTAGGATTTTAGGATTTTGGGTTCGGGAGTGAAGGGAGAGAGAGAAAGTGAAAGGAGAAGGAGAAGAGGGATATTTACATCAGTTATAACATGTTTCCACACTTACAAATCTTTTTTAAATCAGAGAGTTCATGATTGAGAGAAATGAACTAATGTTGTTATTCCAAAAAACAAAAAATTATTACAGATGCCGCTCTTGGCAACAACAACATCAAAATCAAATATGTCGTTGTTGCCAAGAGCGTCTTATGCTGACATGTCCAAAAGTGGGTCACCTGGTAAATATTTTTGAAAGTGGGTCAATGTGGTAAATATCTTCAGAAAGTGGGTCAGTACGGAAAAAAATTCGACTAGAGTTAGCTGTGAATGAGGAGTTAGGGTGTATGTACAGTGAGTAGAATTGGCTGGGAATGAGATGAGGAGTTTGGGTATGAGAATATGAAACTATATATAGGTAGGGTGGTATAGGTGGAGGTGAGCGATAAATGTTGTTAAAATGTGTTAGGAATATGTCTTGCATACTCCTGGTTCAGATTAGGAGAAGATACGATGAAGCAAGAAGGTCAAAGAAGTGGAAGAGAGTCGAAGATGAAAACGATAAAAGAAGGTGCAGGCAGAGTTGCGATCGACCGTCCAGGGTTGCGGTCGACTGCACACCCCACCGCACGCCAAACCGCACACCGGACGGACCCCTATACAGGGTTTTTCCGAGAGAAGGACGGTCGACCGCACTTGTTGGTGCAGTCGACCAACCGCGGCACTATGTTCCTTTTGGGCCTCAATTTGTTAGGTCGTTTCAGCCCAATATTCAACTCCAAGTCAGATCGTACGACTCCTATTCGGTTACTTCTTCTTAAGGTTATTTCTGACGACTGAGAAAGAAGATTAACTTCGGGTTCTCTCTATTCTTCTTCTATATATTGTAATCTCCAATATGAGAATGAGAAGTACTTCATTGATATAATCTCCATTGCAAAGAGAGGATTAAGAAAGATAGTTTTTGGTGAGTGAGTTTCATTCCTTGTATTGAGAGATTATTAACTCCTTGTAATGTCTACTAGTTGAATATTATATCTCCCTATATTTTCCTTCCAGATTAAACGAAAGCTAACCGAGATAAATTCTCGTTGTGTTTGTGTTGGATTGGTAGATCTATTTGCTTGGGAGTTCATGGACTTGTCTCATCTACTTCGACATCCTTATTGATCTACTTAGTTCTGCTGCACCACTGGGGTGTTTGTAGACATCCCCCCAACAAAAATGTGATTGGGGAGGTGGTTGTGATTAGGGGATTAAATTAGGATTATGGATATAGTTAGGATTAATCAGAGTTAGAGTTTGAATTTAAACTCAAATTGATTAATCTTTAATCTCTAATATTATACTGGGAGAGTTGGTGTTGTCATTTGTAGACAACCATTCAATCATCTAATCTCAAACATTCATTTTTAAGTGGAAGTTATATTAACCATTCATTTACTCAACTGTTATTAGTTACCATAATACCCTCAAAGTTCAAATTTATTTACGACATAATTATTTACAAAAATGTTACTCATATAAAATAAAAGTTTGTAACACTAGAATTAATTTATAAAAAGTACCTAATGAGCAAAGGAAGGTCTTATTATTTACTACATAAAAATTATTAATTAAAGCGTGCATATCGCACGTGCAGTTACTAGTCACAATGATAATAGTCCAAAAAGTGAGAAAAATATCTGATAAATAAAATACAAGATTTATGTAATAAAATACACAAATAAAATAGGGAGTTATAAAAATAGAAATAACTGAACAGAAACCCGACAGAGGTTGGATTTTTTGTATAGTAGAGATCCTGTCCGTCATATTACCATCAAGAAATATAGCAAATTATCCTCATTGTTTGGCTCGGGACCATTGGGAAACTTGCAACAGTAAACGAGCATTTCATCTCATCTTGGGAGTACGCCACATGAATCTGTTTCCTCCAAACTATTCTAAGGGATCTCCTATATCAAATTAACACCATCTGTATCCGTCCTGTTGACTTCAACTTCTTCTTACTGTCGATCTTTGATTGGCTTGTTGCTGTGGGCAACTGTATAGGCAGTCCTCATGATTGCTTATTTGACTGCTGCAGGTGACCACTTTTCATTCCTTCTCTTCAACAATGCTGCAACACCCGCTATGATCAGGAGCGGGACTCCAGGCTGAACAAGTATCTGCTTTGGGCCCTCAATTTTATAGGGCTACATATTTTTAAAGTATTTACAACATTTAAAAAAATGTAACTGCTTTCAGATAAAGTTATATTACATTATCTAAAATTTGATAGAATAGTTGACCTATTAGTTCATTTGGTTAGAGCATTGTGCTGATAATGTGAAGATTGCATATTCAAAACCTACATTGGCTAATTAAATTTTCACTCATTTTTTATTCTTTAAACTAATAATTTTTTACATAGTCATACATGCTAATTTACCATTTTATGAATTTAATATTATTTTTCACTTACTCCATGCACGTCACTCTATGACATTTTTTTAATGTTCTATGATATATCATATTTACATGTTTATGATAAATTTCTAACCAAATCTTCAAGTGCATATGGTTATAATATATTTTAGGGATAATTTAGCAAATGTCCTCATTCAAAATATAGAAACTAGCATATACCCTTACTATTTTAAAAAACTAAGAAATATTCCCAGTTTGGACGGAACTGTTAAAATCTCCGTTAAGTGAACTCACGTGCATCACACGTGATATGTAAAAAAACTTAAATACCCACGATAAAATATATATTAGCAAATACCCTCATTCAAAATGTGGAAACTAGCATATACCACCAATATTTTAAAAAACAAACTAAGAAATACCATCAGTTTGGACGGAACAGTTTTAGGATTTTAAATACTATAATACGTGTTTGTTGTTTTGACAAAAAAAACATCAATGTCAGCATCAATGCTTTGTTTCCACATCGCAACTTAGGTGTTATTGAAAATGATGCACAACCTAGTGTGACGGTATGTAACACCATATTAACAAAGTTCGTGAATAATTCGTTAAATTTGTAAATTATTCACTAAGAAATTATTTGCCGAACAAATTCGCGAATTATTTGCAGGTTTGGATTTAATTCCCGCAGTTCGCGAATTATTCACGAAAATCATGAATTAAACAAATGTTTTGCGAATTTAACGAATTAGACATGATATATTTATGCATTTATATATATTTTACTTAGGTGATGAGTACTATACTTAGATGCATTAAATTTTGTATTTCTTTCTTCTCGAATTTTTGCCAAATTGTTTTCCCAAATTTTGTAGATTTTTGTTGATTTCCGAATATTAAATCTTGTCGAATTATTTATAAACGACGAATTTGTGACTATGGGTAATAAACAACCTACTGTTGAACCTATTGTGAATGAAGATGATGGAAATGATGATGCACATTCTAGAGTGGAACATGAGACCACACAATTTGTTGTAATAGATGATGGTACACAAGCTAGTGATGATGCACAACAATCCGTTGTAATAGATAATGTTTTTATATTTCTTGGAATCAAAATCTAACATAGAACATCTTTCCATTACATTGTTATCATCAGTGCAGGAAGAAAGTTGTTCAGACTGACTAACAACACATAACACTCATCACAACACCTAATACTGAAATAGTGGGGGTATATGCTAGTTTCCGCATTTTGAATGGGGGCATTTGCTAAAATATCTCAAATATCCTTTTTTTAAATAATGAAGGTATATGTTAGTTTCCACATTCTGATTGGGGGCATTTGCTCAAATACATTTTATCGTGGATATTTAGGTCATTTTACATATCACGTGTGCCGCACGTGAGTTCACTTAACGGAGATTTTAACGGTTCCGTCCAAATTGGGGGTATTTCTTAGTTTTTTAAAATAGTGGAGACATATGCTAGTTTTCATATTTGAATGGGGGCATTTGCTAAACTATCCCTACATTTTAAGCTTCCAACTAGTATTCTCATATACATATCTTCATCATCACTTCGTTGTAACCGTGTTCTCTGAGAGCATCTCCAATCGTTTTTTCTATTTTTCCAATTTGGAAAAATAGAAAATGACAAAAGAAGTATTTTGCTCCAATCGTCGTTTACTATAATTTGACAAAAAGCAAAAATAATAATTATCCGACAGAACATGTTGTTCCGTCTGATCTTTTTTTTTAATCGATAAGATGATTTAATTACAGATTAAATGGTGATTAGTTATTAAAAAAATATTAAATTAGTGATTATTTAATTAAGTTATTACTTATACCATGATTAAGTGTGATTAAGTTTGGTTTAATGGTCCTTTGGTGGGCCAGGACATGTTGTCCCGTCCAAGAACTTTTCGGTTTCGGACGTGACTACATTTTCCGTCCGATGCCTCTTTCTCTCTTTTTTTTGGAAGGAACATGTTGTTCCGTCCGATCGCTAAAACGGTATTAAAAAAAAATATCAAGAAGAAACATGTTGTCTCGTCCGATTCCCTTAAAAAATTAAAAAAAATTATGAGACGAAACATTAGCTGCCGTCTGATATATTTGGCAATTGCCAAATTCATTTCTCAAATTTAGCGAGGTATTGTTCCTCGTTTGCTAAAATTTTGGAAAATAGCAAACAACAGCTGCCAATTGCTAAATTTTTTGCCATTTTGCCAAAATAGCAAACAATTGGAGATGCTCTAATATATCATATTTACTTCTTTGCGATAATGTAATTTTGAAGTGCATATATTTGTTTGCTTTGTTTGCTTTTTTCCTCTTTCTTCTAAATTTTGTATCTGTTGATGAAAGGAATATTAGGGTTGCCTTCAAAAAGAAAAAAATATAAGGGACGTTTGATAAAAACAAAATGTTCTATGAAGCATTCAAAATAGCATTATACATACTAGTAATTTACACGTGCAATGCACATCTTAATAAATATAATTTTTTTAAAGTAAAAATTCAGGCGTAGTCTGTGTTTAAACCTAAGACCTCCTTTATAATAGTTATGCACGTGCATTGCATGCGTTGATAGATTTATAAATGACACTATAATATTAGAGATTTACACGTGCGATGCACGTCTTAATAAATATAGTTTTTTCTAAATTAAAAATCGCAAGTAGTCTGGGTATGAACCTAAGACCTCCTTTATAATAGTCATGCATGTGCATTGCACGCGCTGATAGATTGACAAATGACACTAAGGCCTTCTCCCATTATAATATTAGAGATACTTCAATCATGTCAGCTCAATATTTCTTTTTAATGTACACAAACTCAACATGTGTTTGCTTGTATGTTTTGAACATAATTTTTTTTGTTCAATTCCTCGTTAATTCTCTCATTCATCATTTTCACCCTCTTAGATAACATACAATTCAAAATAAAATCACTGGCGCTTCTTCCATAGAGTTTGTCCGAGTTTCTTTTTGCCACGAGGCATTATCAATTAAATATTTTTTGGAAGCATATATTAAATTTGTTTTCATTTAAATAGTTTGTCCTTCAAGGCTCCAAGTTTGTTTGTATTTAAACAATTTTCATTTTTATTTTGTCAACTTGCAAAATATCCCATTTGAGAACTTGCTTAGAGCCAATTACCATTTTATGAATTTAATATTATTTTTCACTTAGTCCATGCATGTCACTCTATGATATTTTTTCAATATTCTATGGTATATCATATTTACCTATTTATGATAAATTTCTAACCAAATCTTCAAGTGGAAATGGTTATAATTAAGCTTCCAACTAGTATTCTCATATGCATATATTCATCATCACTTCATTCTGACCGTGTTCTCTAATATATCACATTTACTTCTTTGCGATAATGTAATTTTCAAGTGCAAATACTTGTTTGCTTTGTTGCTTTTTTTCCATTTCTTCAATATTTTGTATTTGTTGATGAAATGAATACTAGGTTGTCTTCAACAAGAAAAAAAAATATAAGGGGTGTTTAATAAAACCAAAATGTATCCATAAAAGCATTCAAAATAGCATTATACATATACTTCAATCATGTGAGCTCAATATTTCCTCGTAATGTACACAAACTCATCGTGTGTTTGCTTGTATGTTTTGAACATAATTTTTTATTTTTTTTGTTTTATTCCTCTTTAATTCTCTCATTCATCATTTTCATCCTCTTAGATAACATACAATTTAAAATAAAATCACTGCCGTTTCTTCCATAAATTTTGTCCAAGTTTCTTTATGCCATGAGGCATTTCATATAAAATGCGTGCGTTATCAATTAATTTTTTTTGGAAGCATATATATAAATTTGTTTTCATTTAAATAGTTTGTCCTTCAAGCCTCGAAGTTTGTTTGCATTTAAATAATTGTCATTTTATTTTGTCAACTTTTAAAATGTCTCATTTAAAAAACTTGTTTACAACCCCCTGAAACTCAGGTATGCCCCTGATTAGGAGCCGCCAGGGATGATTTCAACTTAAAGGTGAATTTGGCTGAGTTGTCTGGTTCACACCAGGTCATGTGATGTCCGGTTTCATAATTTTGTTAACCGTCTTGTTGGGCCCTCCAGATGAGAAACAATCCACTACAGGAGCTAGAACATTACCACCAATCACCGTGCCTTCATATTTGGTAGCTGGACATGGATTGGTACGAGTCGTTAATGACTCTTTGATGTAAGATGCAAATGGCCTTTCCATCATCGTAGATAAAATGAGATGCAGCAAGAGAATAAATAATCTTTGGGTAGATGGTCCTGTTAAGACATTTTTTTTATCATGGTTCACAATGATCGTACCAGTACCTCCAGCTTCCGCTGCCATTACAATCTTTCCATCGAATTTTTTCCGCTACCATTACAATCTTTCCTTCACATTTTTTTTCTTCAAATTATGCCACTTTTTCAAACTATTTGCAGATTTAGGACGTTTGTCAAACTATTTGCAGTCACGTCAGCAAGGCTCGTAGTTCCCAATTGCGCTCATGATTCTTACGAGCCCGCAGTTGGGAATTGCAGGCCTAGTTAGAACTTTTTCTATGCACTCGCAATTGGGAACTGTGAGTTGTAATTCAAAATTCTCAAACTAGACTTGCAGTTCCCAAATGTGGGGTTCTTTACACTAGGCTTACAACTGGGAACGGTGACTCTACATTTTTTTCATATTCACAAAGAGTGAACTCTTTGGTTGGGACTTAAAGAAATTTTGAAAAAGTTCCCTAAGAAGAGCCCGTAGTTCTAGTAGAATTTTTTTTTCAGCACAATTCTGACATTGTCCCTGTTTACAATCCAACACAATCCAATTCCAAAATCCAACACAATACACAAACCAACATCATACTCAATCCAACACAAGCCAATTCCAGAATCCAACACGATTCCGATTCTGAAATCCAACATAGTACAGAATCCACAATCCAACACAATCCAACATCTCAACATCAATTACATAGTCCAACATTTCAATGAAATCATAATGATTTCAAAATCTCTAAAGTTAACTAAAACAATTGAAATGCAAATAAATATATATATATATATATAGGCAAATGCTCCATTGAAAACGGGTGCATTTTCAACGGATTGGAAAACGCACCCGTGAGCCGTTGGATCGCTCAAGATCTTGATCAACGACTCAGATCGAAACCCAATAGGTGCTCCCACTAACGGTTCCAAAAGCGGAGGGGTAATTTTGTAACTTCACTCCAAAAAATATTTTAGACTTAGCATTTTTTTGGCGTGAATTTTTTTTTAGCAGAAATTCATACTTAGGCCATTGTTGGGAACAACGGCCTAGGATGATTGAAGTTTTTTTTGAAGAACGGCCTAAGTGTAATTTTCTTCAAAAAAAAACTTCAAACAACCTAGGCCATTGTTCCCAACAACAGCCTAAGTATGTACATACTCAAATCTGTACATACTCAGATCTGAGTCATCTCCTTCACAACTCTTCGACAACTCTCTCTCTCTCTATCTGGAGCTCCCAAAACCCAATCCCCAAACCCTAGCTCTACTCCAACCTCCTCTCTCTCGATCTAAAACTCTACTCGATCTATCTCTATCTATCTCTCCCTCTCCCTCTCCCGAATACCCCAAACCCTAATCAAATTCAAAATCTCTCCAACTCACCCGAACCCTAGCACAAATTCTACGATACCGTAGACTCTACAACTTGTTCTTCTACAGCAGCAGCTCCTCACTTCTCCGACAACTCTCTCTCTCTCTCTCTCTCTCTCTCTCTCTCTCTCTCTTTGGACTAGGTAGTCACTTTTTCACAATTTAGTATAATGAACTATGTTAATTTATTGAATATTTTTTCAGTTTTTTAGTTTGATTTTTTGTACTATGCGTAGTAGTCTTCAATTTAGAGAGTGTACAATTTTTGTATTATGTGTGTTGTATATACTTTGTGGAAATTTTTGTAGATGTAGTGTTAGTTGTAGTTGTAGAATATAGGAAAAGCAAACAAACGAGATCCAAAAATTCCAAAATTTGACGACTTGGTCGGGCTCACCACGCAGAAGGAAACGCAATTTATAGTGGCAGTTTCCGTCTCACGGTTTGCAAGATACGTCCGTTTATTACTTTTATTCAATAAAATGGATATAAAGCGATACACAGTCGTATATTACAAACCGAGAGTCGGAACTCACCTCTGCAAGTTGCGTTGGCTTGTGTTTGGTGTGCCAGATGTAATGGCCAAATTTTTAAATTTTTGCATCTCGTTTGTGTTGTATTGTCGCGTATATGAAAGAACTTCTATATACCATGGAATTTTGATGTACGGGCTCACTAGAAAACCGCTCAAAGGAATTCCAAAAAATATGAAACTGTGGGAGTAGGTCCTCATGGGGAGTTAGCCGCCCCCACGAATGATATAAATACTACTGTTGGGGCTAACCACTCACAACCCAACGCAACTTGTAGTTGCGAGTTCCGACCCACGGTTTACAAAATACGTCAATGTATCACTTTCCGCTCTTTTTCAAGATTGAAAGCGATACACGGCCGTATCTTTCAAACCGTCGGTCGGAACTCGCTTGTACAAGTTGTGTTACCTTGTGTGCGGGGAGCCCAACCTAATCTTAAAGTTTAATTTTATTTTTACCTCCGTTTTTGTAGTTTTTTCATTAATTTTGTTATATATTTAACGAGTTTACAATAGAGAAATGGCTCAAAAATTACGAAATTTTGCAGGTAGGCCGTTTTCACCAATCACAAGCCAAAGCAACTTGTGGTTGGGAGTTCTCACCCACGGTTAGATATACGCGTCCGTGGATCGCATTTCGCTCTTTTTTCAAGAGTGAATGCGATACACGGCCGTATCTTGAAGACCGTTAGTCCAAACTCGTTTCTACAAGTTGCGGTAGCTTGTGTGCGGCATTTTAGACCTATTTGCAAAGTTTGGTATTTTTTTAAAGTTGTTTTTACGGTTTTCTCATGTATTTTGTTTCGTATCTATATATATGCTTTTTTTGTGAACAATTTGTTTTATATATGCGAACTTTCTTACGGAGAAATGGTTAGAACGAGGGGAATCGGAATGTCATCTGTTAGTGGTCGAGACGAACATTCCAAAGAAGTAAGAGAACTTTTAATTTGTATTATGCATTTTGTATATAGTGGTATTGTTAGTACACTAATAATAATTGTGTTTTGTGTTTGTGTAGGTTGATGCATCCTCTTCGAGTTTACCACGTCGAGGTCCAGGACCAATATATGATAGTGAACTCACCTTGCAAGATCGCCACAGATCCATGGCAGTGTGGGGTGGGACGACGCGGAGGTGTAATTTTCGCACCCACAAGACCATGACGGTGCACCCACGTATCGTCGAGTACCTAGTTCCGGCCGGTTTCTACGGAATCAGCATGGTGGTCAGGTGAAACTTGACCGAGCACTTCTTGCAGCACTCGTGGAGTGATGGAGGCCAGAGTCGCACACCTTCCATCTACCGATCGAAGAGATGACGGTCACGCTACAGGATATAGCGATGATCTTCGGTCTTCCAATAGATAGGATGGTCGTAACCGGTAATATGAACTTTGATAAGTTAGAGTTGTGTGATCAACTCCTCGGTACAGAGTTTGATGAGGAGGCTGCGGAAGATAGGAATATTTTTGTCGGACAATCAATCTGACTATCTTGGTTGAAAGAACATTTTGAAGGGAGGTTGAATGATGAATCGACCAACCACGATGTATGGTGCTACACAAGAGCTTACATTCTAACGGTGCACAGAGGGGTTCTCTTGCCTAACTCATTCGGAGATACCGTACAGCTCATGTATCTACGATTGCTCGCCGACCTAGCTTAGCTGGCCAGTACAGCTAGGAAAGTTGCACGTTAGCAATGCTGTACAAGACGTTGTGTTCTGTAGCGTTAGATGAGATCGAGATAACCGGTCCAATGGTCTTGTTACAGATTTGGTCATGGGAGCGTCTACACTTGGGTCTTCCTCGAATTACGAGGCCGGCAGACGGTTGGATGGCCGAAGCACCAAATGCTCATATGTTAGCACCCTTAGGGGTATATTGGGCAGGTAGATGGAGTTACAAAGACAACTTAAAAGGTGTACTAACGTACTACAGAGATGAGCTCGACCAACTACGAGAAGAATTCGTGATTTGGGTGTCGTATACACCTGAGCGGGTTGGAAGACTACCCCTGATCATAGTGACCAGGTCGCAGTTGTGGATGACGAAGGCTCCACTCATCAACTTCGGTATAGTGGAGCATCCGCGGCCGGAAAGAGTCCTTCGGCAGTTCGGTCTTCAACAAAATAAACCCCCAAGCTGTGCGAATCTTTACAACCATGAGTTACACGCCGTAAGGAGTACCGGTCGTATGCCTACCCATGATTGGGCAGATTTCCACCGTGTTCACATTGCAGAATGGAACGAGCGACGGTTTGAACTTGTAATTATTAATGTTTCAGGGTACGATGGCACGCAGTAAGCGAAATACATGCAATGGTACAGATCATATACACGTTTGTACATCTCTCTTGATACAGAACTACCTGGTGGTATTCAAGTACCAATTGAGGAGAGGGAGATTTGTAATACCCCGCTAGTATATGGCTATTTTTGCATAGTAATCTGTGCACGTCTGAGTATTGCACACGATTACATATTTTTCTAATAGTTATCAGTTTTAATTGAGAGATTTCAGACATATGAGCTGTTCTAAACCCGATAAGGTAAACTCGGAATATCTTCTCGATTGAACTGTGAATTTATCCCGATTGTTTTGACCAGAGAATTTTCGGGAGAAAAATTTTATTTCTATAAAACATATACTTTTATTGATTTTAAATTATATATATTGGTCATTTTTAATTTAAACTAGTGCTTGAATTGAATGTGGATTGTATTTGTGCACAAGGGTTAGACACGGAGTATGGTGACCTAGGGTTCCTTGACTTAACCTAGGGTTAGGAACCCTAGCATCATGATGATCATGGCTTGACTTGATGAAGATCCAATGGTGGAAATATTTCACCATGTGAATGTTGACCTTGAGAATGGGAAGCTTCCATGAAGTTTCCAAAGAAGCTTCCAAGAAGTTTCCACTTGTGGTGTTGGCTTCATCTCATCCACACACTCCCCCAAACCCTAGCTCCTCCCATCCTAGCCCTCCACCTCACCAAATCAGGCCAACAAGAAACCCTAGCTCTCCTTCTCTTTATAAAAACCCCATCCCACTCCATTCACCTCTCATTTTCATCTTATGTTCTTTAAAAAAAAGTAGAGAAGGAGAAGGAGAGAAAGGAGGAGTGTCACGCCCCGCTTCCCACTATCCGAGAATACAGGTACGCAACTGAGGTCCGGCGAATGATATACATCATCCATAAGTTGTACGATTATAAGCTCAACAAGATATTTATAACACATTCACGCAGGCAAATATAATGATCACATGAGCTGGAAATAGAATAACCATCATCTGGATAATACATCAAAATCGGGTCAAGATACCCAAGAATACAAGGTGCCAGAATTAAAACAGTACAGTAAGCAGTTCGCTATAACAACTAGATAAAATAGCGACTGAAAGAAAAAACAACATGAAGTAGTAATAATGCAGTAACGATCGTCTAGAGAGTCTGTTTGTCAGGTCCATCGGTACCTGTATAATCATTAACTCAAAGAAAAATAAAAAAGTACCCGTTAGAGCAAGCTTCGGGTAGAAAGTAGCAACAAGCAGTAAAAAGGATAATGTAGCAAGATATAACATGGAAGAAACAAGAAGTACCAGTACAAATACAATATGGAAGGAAGCAAGAACTGGAACAATATGATCATGTAATTAATAACCGTAAACTAGTGTAATCAAGGCTTCAAAGTATAATCAAGTGATAACCAAGTCTCAATTAATCAATAATCATGTAATCAAGAATCGAGAGTCATGTAATGAAGAGTCATGTAATCAAGAAAATTAAGAGTCATGTAATGAAGAGTCATATAATCAAGAATCATGTAATCAAGATTCATATAATCAAAAATCATGCTTAGTGAAAATCTCAAGTTTATCTATTTTATTAACTTATCTAATGCATGCAATCCTGTGTCTCATACCACAAGTTTGGTGCATATCAATCATGTGACGTTTAGACTTAAGTAGTGAATTATATAGGATTATGTACTCGGGTCTTCTAGTGATAGTATCAAGACATGTAATCAATAATCACGTATTCAAGAATTTTGTAATCAAGAACTGTGTAATCAAGAATCAAGAATCACTATTTCGGGAAATACGAGCCCCTTTCCGAGTATACTCCCCTATATTGTCTACTATTAAGTCGTACTCTTATAACCTCGACTTGTTATTTTTTTATAATTAATTATGAATATGCAGTTGGTACGACTAGTGGAACGGTGAAATCAAGACTGTTAATCTAGAAAAATATCAAAGGCAATAATCATGGTATGAGATGTGAAACAAGTACATGTATCGAGGATAATCATCATAGAATTATCAAGTGGTATAAAATGCATTATATGATAAAATCTATCAACCTATTATATCCATGCAAGTTATTATTACAAGAACAACAATACATACAGTTCAGATATAGTTCAGTTCATTAAATATAAAAAATAACAGGTTTATATGCAAAAACGTAGAGATGAATTTTTAGACAACTTGACATATCTGCATTCAAATTCACTTTTCCGTTGTTACAGAAAATCAAATCTAATTCCGTCAGCGATTCTAGAAAGTACACTCTCTTCCGGTTCCAACACATATTCACACGATACATTCTAGAGACAGTAGCTATGCGTACAAATTCATTCTTCGCTGGTTTCGATGTTTCGCGCGCATTTTGGAAATTCAGAGTCACAATACTAAAATCACGATATCTCACAATCTATACATCGGATTGAGAAACTGTAAGATGTTATGAATATCTAGACTCGAAGGGCTACGATTTTCATGCAGAAAGTTCTTCGATCCAGTTCGGAAACATGGTTGAATTCTCAGTACAAGAGACCAATTAGTGATCTCGTGCAGATTTAGAAATTCACGATATGACAGTACTAAAATCGCGATATCTCATAATCTATACATCGGATTGAGAAACTGTAAGATGTTCTAGATTCGGGACTCGATAGGCTATGATTTTCATGTAGAAAATCTTCAATCCAGTATCGGGAACATGGTCGAATTCTTAGTGCAAGGTCAAGAAATTTAGAAATAGTAAGGTTAAATATTCGATATTCGATAACACGATTCGAAATGTGTTAACAGTTCACTCTTGAGTTGATATAGCATGGAACAAGTGACTAGAACAGAATTTGACAATAAAACATGATAATAACTAGACTATTTTCCACGAGTCCAAGGAAAAGGCTTGTACGAAAACAAAAAGAGTGTACAAGATACTTACCTTATAACGTGACGATTACGGTGGTGGTGTTAACCACGAAAAGAAGAAGCGACATCGACAACGGATGGCGGCACAATGGCGGCAAGAATGGCAGCAAGACGACAGCGAGCGAGCAACGGTAACAACGGTGAGCGACGGCGATGAGCAACAACAACAACGAGGAGGAAATGGCGCGACGTCGGGTTGTTTTTCGGGGTTCATGGGGTCGTGGAAGCGGAGTTGTTGGGTCAAAGGTGGAGGATAAAGTGGAGCTCGGGTTGGAGAAGACAGTAGTGAAAGTGTGTAGGAGTTGGAGGGGATATGCATGCATATATATAAGAGAGAGAGAAAGAGATGGGAGGTGTGTGTGTATATATAAAATGAAAGGGAAAGAGACAGAATGTGCATGGTGTGTGTGTGTGTGTGTGTGTGTGTGTGTATTATTATATATATAATATATATATAAGGGGAGAAAGTGAATGCATGGAAGTGTGCTGATGTACATGTGTGTGTGTATAAAATAGGAGGGAGAATGCATGCATGGTGTGCATGTGTATTATTATATATTTAGAGAGAAAGAGAGGTTGGCTGCATATGTGTATGTATATATATAATATATATAGAAATAAGGATGGAGGCATAGAAAAATGAAAAAGAAGACAGAAGGGGAGGTTGACGGCAGAGAGGATTAGGAGTAGGGTATGGAAAAATGAGAGGAGGGGTGTGGAAAAATGAGAACAAGGAGGAGAAGTCATGAGGGAGTTAGGCGTAGAATGAGAAAATGAGAAGAAGAGATTGGTCGTATGTGAGTGATTAGCGGGAGTGGGTTAGGCAGATGTGAGAAATATTGATTAGGGATAATTGGGGTTAGAATTTTTATTTAAACTCCGATCGAAAAATCACAAAATTATGAAATTGATCAGAAAAATATTCTGGCTCTAGATAAAGAGTCCAAAGAGAAGAAAAATAAAATTGATCTGAAAATTGAAGTACAAAAATTTACGTAATAAAATATGTACAACTGGAACAGGGGGTTACAAGGAGTCTTTGAGTATGGGAGAGGAGAGGAGTAGTAGGGGATTTGAGCAGGCTAAGTTCTTCAAGAGCAAGGAGCAAGGATAAAGGAGCCAAGCAACAATGAGAAGTTCTCTTGCAAAAACTACATGTGAGTGAATTCTCTCAACTCTAAAATTTTAGTTTTGATGTGTATGTAAATTTTTAGCATATGGAAATAGTTAGAGAAATTTTGATTAACATATGTGATAGCGGCATGCTAAGAAAAGATAGTTGTATAATTAGAACAACTCATTTTATGAGTTTTTGTTAAGAAGCTTGTTTGTGAGGGTAAGTTTAGGAATTTCTTGCTCTCAAATGGCTCAGAATTTTGAGTTCAAACTTTGGGAAATTTTTCTTCTATGTATTTAGAACATCCATGATTTTTTTTATAATATTTGGAAGCAATTTAATACCCCAACCATTGGACCCAATTCAGGACAGTGAGCAGCCAGAAGTGCTGCTGCTGTGTGAAATTTTGCTGTGCCTTTCCGACCTTATAACTCAGTGTAGGATGGTATTTTTGAGCTGAACATTTTTTTGGACACTCTTATATGTGTCTACAACTATATTCTTAAATTTCGTAATTTTCCGAGGTCGTTTGATGCCTCGAAAAATTGGAAGAATGTGACGGATCTGGAAGTGGCAGCTGAATCTGTCTGTGGTTTGGACTGAAATTCAAAATGCCATAACTCCATGTGTGTTTATGATATTGCTATGAAACTTTGGTAGTAGCTTATGGTATTAGTCTATTTGATGATTCTCAAATTTTAGAATTTTTAGAGGTCATTTGATGGGGTTTCTAAAATAATTAGTGAAGGGTAGTAAATACCCTGTTGAAGAGCAGCTAAAATTTGTGCTTTGTTTGAGGTGTCATAACTCATTGTGTGATATGAATCTCAATACAAATTTTGGGCACAATGAAATGGTATATGTTTGGATTAAGAATCTCAAATTTTATGAGTATTGGACTTAAGGTGGATTTTTTATTGAATTTCAAAGTGGACTAGGTTCAGCTGAGTACAAATCGACTAGTCTGCAAAGATGGGAATTTCTGGAATCATTTGTTAAGAATTTGGAAAATTGACCAACTAGAGAGTCGTAGTAGGGAGTCATAGCTTTCTAACCCAACTGGAATTTTGTGATTCCAGTTTGTAGGTTGAGAGTTATGATTTTTCAAAGATAAGGGCAGATCCAGTCCAGTCGATGCCCCGTTTATTGAAGAATCAACTTTTCCCCTGTTTGTACACCTGAAGGAATTTGGTGTTTTTGAGAACTTTAATGATTGATTCTGTGGAAATGTTCAACTAGGAAGTTTTAGTAGACACTCCCACCTTTCCATAGAACTCGGAATCAAGTAATTCCGATGAGTGAGCAAGTTTTTTATGATATCGGAAAGGTGTAGCGAGTGCGTAAAGGAATATACTATTAAGAGTATATGAGGTTTTATAGTATCAAGATGATTGAATTTGAGAAAATGGTTAAATGAAAAGTTGTAGACTAGGGTCTTAGCTTTCCAGAATGGGTAGTATAAAGCAATTTCCGGCTTGTGTGCTGGAAGTTATGGATGTTGCAAGTTAGCAACCTGTTGTTTAGACTAAACTTCAAGCTTAAGTTGACTTGAGGACTTGAGTTCCTTAAGGAATTTGAGGAAATCGTCCACTAGGGGATTACAGTGGATCTCCCTACCCTTCTAGAAAGTCTGGTTGTGTCGGATTTCTGATGAGCATAGCTTGGGTCACAGCTACTGCTATTTCTTGAACTATTCTATCAGACAGTTGATGAGGAATCATCTGCATACCGCAGTGTGGTGATCATGAGCTATTGTATTTTTTAAAGATATTTTAGCATTTATCTGGAACTTAGCCAAGTTCTTGTGCTTGGTACTCAAGGTGGACATGAGCAAGTTGGGTTATAGCTCTGGTCGGGTTGCGATTGGTGTCTCGATGCCTGAGTCTGTCAATGGTCAGGAATTTGTGATTATGTGTGTGCTTACCTTCATTTGAATTATATTGCATCCTTGGGGCATCGTTGGACTATTCCCTGAGGGTCACGGGCCAGAATTATTTGGTCGCTGACCTGTGAAGGTATTGGGAATCAGTGGATGTGATTCCCGTGACGATTATTATTTTGACAAACTAGTCAGGCTCGGCATTGATTGTTCGACACCATGTATAATTTGAGTGACAACATATTTTCAGTAAACTGTATTAATTAGATTTCCTTTGTTGTTTCGCTCGAAGACCAAATTGGTGTTAGGGGCAATTCCCTATAATCCAACTCATTCTGAGAGTTGGCACTAGGTGGTGATAACCGTATGATTGTCTCTTCCTATCATTAGGGATACGTGCTGCGGTGCGTATCTTGCACTGTTGATTCCTAAAGTACCGTGGTAAGAACGGGATGTCGATCTCCTGGCAGATAAGGGGTTTTAGATCTTCGAGGCCATCATGTTCTATGAGGTGGACACGAATGGATCATATTGGATCTTCTGCACAATGGGTGTGCTGCAGTGTATTGTAGGTTTGTCACAGCTTTTGAGTGAGGTCCGGGTGCCGGGCACTAGTGGCAAACTGAGACACCACTAAGTGACTGCAGAATGGATGAGACCGATTAATCTGCAACCTCCTCAGCCACGCTCTACTATTAGGAACAGGAAGTGTACAATAATAGAATGCATTGCATGGAAGGGTTCGAATCCCTGAAACTGGAGAAATGGCTTGATCCGGGGACATGTAGTATGGGATGCATGTGTGTCCAGAGTCTTGCTGACATTAGATTAAGTGCATCTGTTCTATACTCTGCATTTTTGCATTAGACTCAGGTCATGGCATACACGAACACTAGGAAATCAGAATATACATTTATTTTTCATTCAAGATGAATTGTGAGTATGATAGTTGGAGATCGCTATTTTTTTATCAGCATTGCGTCAATAGAATTACTGACGTGCCCACTTAAGTAGGTACTAGATACCAGGTCGAAAGGGTAGGAGAGCCATACCAGACCAGCAGGGCATCAAAGTAGGGGCAGTGTGCATGCCTACCATTCGAACGGGTGCAGAAATATCAGAGTCGTGCCGCAGAAGGCTCAAGCCGAGGGACAAGTCCCAGAGAGGCAGATAGACCACTTAGCAGAATTTCAGTAGTGACCAATTGATTGTCGATCTGGAAGACAGCTGATTGCTTCGCAAGAGGTGCCTGAATATTTTTGTAATCAGTTGTAATAAGTTTATGTAATTTGTATTCTTGTTCAAGGAGGAATTAATATTGTAACTGATGATGTAATTACTCTGATGACAATAAAGGTTTTTAAATTTCCGTGTTATTTACTGTATTGAGATGCATTTAAAGGCAAAGATTCTGCTTGTGTCACGGATGTCCGATGATGGGGATCCGGGGTGTTATAAGATTGAACCACCACCCGCCTATTCTAGTTCACAACCCATGTTCCAACCAAAGGCTTCAGCTATACGTACATTGGTGAGTATAATGTTCAAATTTTGTTGAATGTTCGTTATATTTAAAGTGATTAACTTGTTTACATATCCGAATGTGTTTAATATTATTTTTTTTTTGTTTTAGATCGATAAACGTTGGACATGGCAAAAGAATGCACGAAGGTAATCAAAAGTAATGCTGGCACGCCTATGAAGAAGTTCGCTCAGAAGATGCTCTCTTCATGTCGTACCAATTTAGATATTTTGGGAGAGGGTAAAGCTTTGCAATGATATTTGGATAGAACCGTACATTCATAGCGACGTAAGAGCGTGAGGGATAGGCCATCTGCCCCGGGGCAACAACGGCAACAACAAGCTAGATCTCCACCTCCACCTCAAGAAGAAGAGCAACAAGAAGAGAATCAAGAAAGGGTTGTTGGAGACGTACAAGAGGAGGCAGAAGAAGAAGAAGAAATTGTTGAGGCGTCATCCCCATACCAGCAACGAAATCCTGATCGGAACAGGCGAGCACCACAACCTTACACGCCCGGTGCTTAGCTTAATTCCCGATAGAGTATTATTTTTGTAGTGTTTTATTGAATTTTTATTTTTTCCTGTGGTAAATTATTATGTGATAATTACTGCTGGCCAGTTTAAGTGTTGTTGATGTTGTTGTTATTACCTGATAATTGTGAATTATGTTGTTGTTTTTAGAGGATGTATGTAGAAATTTATTTGGAGAGTGTAGCTGATGGGAATGTATATAGTTTTTGGGGGTGATTGAAGTGTAGCAGCTGTAGCTGCTGTTGGAATTGTAGTTATTTTTATTTTATTTTTTAACCTAGGTTGTATGTTGAAAAAAAAATGGATCAGTACCTCTCTGTATTGGAGCAACAAGTCAGAGAGCAACACCCTATTTTTTGTTTAAGCGTAGGCCATTGTCTCTAACAACGGCCTAGGTTATAGCCAAAAATTTGAAATTTTTAGGGTGCTCTCTGACTTGGCCAAGTTTAAAAGGGCAACAAGTCAGAGAGCAACACCCATTTTTTATAGCTTAGGCCGTTGTCGGAATTAGGCCGTTGTCTCCAACAACGGCCTAGGTTATAGCCAAAATTTTGAGGTTTTTGAGGTGCTCTCTGACTTGGCCAAGTTAAAAAGAGCAACAACTCAGAGAGCAACACCCCTTTTTTTATAGTTTAGGCCGTTGTTCCGTTGTCTCCAACAACGGCCTAGGTTATAGTCAAAAATTTGAAGTTTTTGGGGTGCTCTCTGACTTGGCCAAGTTAAAAAGAGCAACAAGTCAGAGAGCAATACCCCTTTTTTTATAGCTTAGACCATTGTCTGCAACAACGGCCTAGCTTATAGCGAAAAATTTGAAGTTTTTGCGTTGCTCTCTGACTTGACCAAGTTAAAAAGAGGAAGAAGTCAGAGAGCAACCATTTTTTTTTCAAAGCTTAGGTCGTTGTCTCCAACAACTGCCTAAGTTATAAAAAAAATGGATATTTTTATTTGCTCTTTGACTTGCCCTAGCTAAAAGGCGCAACAAGACAGAGACCAACCATTTTTCTTTACAAAGCTTAGGCTGTTGTCTCCAACAGCGGCCTAGGTTATATGAAATTTTTTTATGTTTTTTACAACTTTCTCTCCGCTTTCTACGAACAGTGTCTCTGGAACTCTACACGAAAGACATTCATATGCTTGTATATCGTTTATATATTTTATTAATTTCCATTTTTACCCACCTAACTAACCAATATAAAATCATAAAGGTTAAATGTTTAAAAAAAATACCTCTAAATAAAATATGATCTTTTCATTTGTAAAAATCAATTTTTTAAATATATTCTTACCCCTAATATGTAAATTCTTTTGCAATGCGTACACCTATCCGATTACTGGTGAGTGTAGGGTTTCAACCCAAGTAGTAACTTCTAGGTTGTTTAAGGATAGGGTTAGGGTTATGTTTTTTATGTTTTTTACAACTGTCTCTCCACTCTTTACGAACAGTATCTCCTGAACTCTACAAAGTAGACATTCATATGATTGTACATTGTTTATATTTTTTTATTAATTTTCTTTTCTAGCCACCTAACTAACCAATATAAAAATGTTAAGGTTAAATGTTAAAATAAAATACCAGAAAATAAAAGATGATCTTTTCATTCGTAAAACGATAATTTTTTAATATATTTTTACTCCTAATATGTAATTTCTTCTATAGTGTGTATACCTATCCAGTTTACCACCTAACCCCTAAACATATCCCCCAAAGTGGTAATAATATTTCAGCTAGGGTTAGTGTAAGGTTATGGTTAGTGTTAACAGGGGTTAAGGTAGGGTTATGGTAAGCTAGGGTGATGGTAGGGTTAAGGGTTAGTGTAGGGTTTTGAGTTAGGGTTAGGGTTAGTGTTGGGGACCTTGGGGCTAGGGTTAGGGCTAGGGTTAGGGTTAGGGTTAGGTTTGGGGTTAGTGATTATATCTTAAAACTCTTTCCCCCACTTCCTCCCCCCCCCCCCCTGCCTTGCCATCTCTATTCTTTGATTCTGAAAGCACATTCTTCTTTCCTAATAAATGTATTTCCATAATTTGCCTATTATTACATGTAATTCTAAAAAGTTGGCACTACATATAGATCCCCTACTGAATAACCTCTCGCATTTTCCCATTGGCATGAATACTCATCTCCAAAAATAAAACCCTTCCAATTTTCAAACCCATCTGAATATTCAAAAAACGGCCTATTAACCCTAACCCTACTCATAAGTAGAGTTATGGTAGGGTTAGGGGTGAGTGTTTGGTTATGAATAGGGTTATGGTAGGTTCACAAGAATTTTGCTCCCTCAGTATACTCTATGTAGGAAAATTTTAATGTATATAAATCATCTGTGTACTAATGAAATTCAAACATTCTAAATTATGTAAGAATCAAATTTGTAGTAAGAGGTTGTTTTGGGTCATCATTAATTACATTAATATTTACAGTAACCCTACCATAACCCTACTCATAACCCTACACTGTTAAAAAAATGTCCTTTTTATGATAAAACCATAAATACTTGTCCTTTTTTCCAAGTTGGGCCTGATGACTCTTTGCTGTAAAGCACACTGAATCATTTTCCTTGTTGGGTTCTACATGTGGGGATCTACATGTGGTGCCCACTTTGTAGAGTGAAATGTAATAGTAGGCAAGTTATGGACTTGTCATTTTCAGTAGTTGGATTTGATGACTCTCCGCTCTAAACCGCACTAAATCTTTTTCCTTATTGGGTTCTACATGCGAGGATCTACATGTGGTGCCCACTTTGTAGAGTGAAAAGTAATAGTGTAAAGGCTGTTATGGAAAGCAAATAAGAGTAAGGCAAATAAAAGGAAGAGTGAATAAACTTTTAAAATTACTAAAAAATAGAAGAAAAACGCACTATGGCAAACAACCTAGAAATTACTACTTGGGTTGAAACCCTACACTCACAAGTAACCCAACCATAACCCTACTCATAACCCTACAATCACTCGTAACCCAACCATAACCCTACTCATAACCCTACCTTAACCTTACCATACTCATAACCCTACCTTAACCTTACCATACTCATAACCCTACTCATAACCCTACTCATAACCCTACCTTAACCTTACCATAACCCTATCCTAACCCCTATTAAAACTAACCTTAACCTTACCCTTACCATATCCTAACAATAAACTTAACCTTACCCTAACCCTAACTGAAATATTACGGGTTTGGGAGGTACGGTTAGGGGTTAGGTGTTGAACCAGATAGGTGTACGCATTGCAGAAGAATTTACCTATTAGGGGTAAGAATATATTAAAAAAATTGATTTTTACAAATGAAAAGATCATCTTTTATTTTCTGGTATTTTTTTTGAATATTTAACCTTCATGATTTTATATTGGTTAGTTAGGTGGATAAAAATAGAAATTAATAAAAAATATAAATGATATACATGCATAGATCATCTGTCTTTGGTATACAGTTCCAGAGAAACTGTTCGTAAAGAGTGGAGAGAAAGTTGTAAAAAGTATAAAAAAAGTTTCATACAACTTAGGCCACTGTTGGAGACAACGACCTAAGCTTCATATAAAAAAAATGGTTGGTCTCTAACTTGTTGCTTCTTTTAGCTAGGGCAAGTCAAAGAGAAACCCAAAAATTTCAAATTTTTGGCTATAACTTAAGCCGTTGTTGGAAACAAAAGCCTAAGCTATTAAAAATAGGGGTGTTGCTCTTTGACTTGTTGCTCTTTTTAACTTGGCAAAGTCAGAGAGCACCCCAAAAACTTTAAATTTTTGGCTATAACCTAGACCGTTGTTGGAGACAACGGCCTAAGCTTTAAAAAAAATGGTGTTGCTCTCTGACTTGCTGCTCCTTTTACCTTGGGCAAGTCAGAGAGCAACCCAAAAACTTCAAATTTTTTGCTATAACCTAAGCCGTTGAAGCTTTAATAAAAATAGGGTGTTGCTCTCTGACTTGTTGTTGCTCCTTTTATCTTGGGCAAGTCAGAGAGCAACCCAAAAACTTCAAATTTTTTGCTATAACTTTGGCCGTTGTTGGAGACAACGGTCTAAGCTTTAAAAAAAAGGGTGGTCGTTTCTGACTTGTTGCTCATTTTAACTTGGCCAAGTCAAAGAGCACCCCTAAAAATTCAAATTTTCTGCTATAACCTTGGCCGTTGTTGGAGACAACGGCCTAGGTTTAGAAAATATTTCCTCCTTTCCAATACGCCTATACAGAGAGCTACTGATCCACAGAAGAATTTTCCACATAGAACCTAGGTCGTTGCCTTCAACAACGGCCTAAGTAAAAGAAAAAAAAATATTTACAATTTCACACAGCAGCTAAAGCTGCTATACTAAATTCTCCCCCAAAAACTATATACAATCCCATCAGCTACAATCTCCCAATAACAACAACAACAAAATTAACAATCAACACAAACCAACAACACTTGAGTCTCAGCAAAATTTAAAGTTAACAACAAAAACCAATTAACAACACTTGCATCAATATCTAATATACTGAAACTTTACATAAAAAAATTCCAATTCACAATGGATCATCATATCTCTCGTCGAAACTCTCTTCATCGGATGGAATCACTTCTTGCGGATTGATTAGCCTTCATTCAACGATAAGTTTTAGTTATTGAGAAACTCATTAACCACAAATGAAGTATAATAAATTTAAAAGAGGGAGAAACAAAGAAAGTATGAGTCTTACCCCTCAAATAATGTTGGACAATTTCTTGAATCATGATTCATTTGCATAATGCCGCATGTTCGGCACCGTCTCAGTTTTTAAATGCAAAGTTGCTCTCTTATCGGCCTCAATCTTTTGGCGCAAGGCTTTCCCTTTGTCATGCATTGTTGTGGGTCACTTATGCGTGTAGGTATGTGTCCACTACCTTCATCATGAGGTTGTGCACTACAATCCGGTTGTGTACTACCTCCCGGTTCTGCACTATCATGTGGTTGTGAGGCCTGTTCGGGTTGTTCACCCAATCCGAGTTGTAGCCGAGAGACGCCGTCAATGATCTTCTGCAAATTCTCTAACGTGTATTTGTAACTTTCATTGGAAGAATAACTGAGATCAACAATCTATTTTGCATGGTAGCTCAACTCACAATATTGAGAACCAAAATTCTCGGTATTGGGTTCGGTGGGAACAGATGTATAACTTCTTCTCATCATATCCCGGGTCCATCTTTTTTTAATGTATACATTCAAAAGGAAAGTGTGATGGTTGTACCGAAGAACAGCTAAAATATGCCTGTAAGGAATGCCAACGAAGTCGAAGAAGTGACATGACATGTAATAATTCTGTTGATTTCACATAACTGAATGAGGTGAGCCGGTTCTGATTCTCCACAGAGTATCACATCGAAGGTTGAACTATCCGGTGTCTCAAGATCGACAACGAAACTCACATTGTACATGAGGCTTTTTGGTAACTTCATCTTGTAATTTGTAAAAGATTTTCAAAGTGTGTGTTTTCACCATTTGTGCCTCCAAAGCCCATTCACTCTTCAACTTCGGTCTCTTCTCATGGTTACGATAATTTTCTTTCAGTTCATCGTGTCTTTGTCTTCCCAAAAAGGTCGAAAATGATGGCAAATTCATGCAAGGAATATTTCTTTTTGGTATGATGCTTCAAGGCAGAATGCGATGACTCAACCCGTTGGCTATTCAACATGCCGGCCCAAAAAGAATCTTTAGCGTAGACGGGTGCCCAATTTTCACGGATATCAAATAAATCGTTCAACCGTTTGTTATTCTTTAATCCGTATTGCGAAATCAATAAATTCCATTTTTCTACAAAGTCATGTACATATTCGGAATTGTATATGACATTCTTCAAAGATTCCCTAAACTTGTCGACATCGTTCGACATACGCACCTCCTGCGGTAACTTATCCAATATGTGCCAAATACAAAAAACGATGCCGAGTCTGGGGGAAAACTTTCTTAACTGCGGTAGCGATCCCACGGTCTTGATCGATGACGATACCGGATGGAGCACGGTTCATAACCCCTAACCACTTTTCAAAGAACCATTCAAACGAAGAGGTCGTCTCATTTGGAATGAACCCACCTCCTAAGAAAGTTGATTGCCAATGTTGATTCACTTTAACAAAGGGAACAAATAACATTCCATACCGGTTCGTATTGTACGTGGCATCAAAGCAAAGTACATCGCCAAATTCTTGATAATTCATCCTAGAAATACCATCAACCCATATACAATGTGACAACCGCCCTTCGGAATTTACATGAATGCAATAAAAAATAAAGGATCCGTTTGTTTCTTAGATTTAAACAAATCAATTAGCATTGTAGAATCATGTCCTTTCAATGCTTCTTGCGAATCTCTAAGTAAATTTCTAACATCATTTTCGGTGAATCCTACTTGATCGTGACCACCACTAGCACTTTCGAAGAAGAGCATTTGTTTACATGTCTGGATATTAGCTTGGTTGAATTGATTTATTATCCTTTTATCTGTATTTGACACAGAACGGTTTCGGGCCAAAAGATGCCTTCTACCAGGTGAGGTGAATTCGTGATTGTGTGCTTCATGAAATGAATACAACACCCACGTATTACTTGTTTCGTTCAATTTTACACGAACGCAAGCCTTGCAACCCATTCTACAGGTTGCTCCCCGTCTACCATCACTATGTTGACTCCGCGACGATCCGGTTTTATTACAAAGATATGACTTACCTACTTTCACTCCTCCCTTTAATTTATTCCCACCTTTACGCATTGCAAAACTTCCATAACGAGCATATGACGAATAAAAATTTTCGGCCTCAACTAAAGTTGGAAATGTCATACCTAACTTTGGTTTTAGATGTTCTTCGACTAACGGCATGGAATCAATGATTGGTTCTACCCGCACAAAATTATAGCCGGCAGTAAAACTCTCCGTATCGTTGTTCATCTAGGGAAAAAATATATTATTGGTAAATTAATACACGCATCATATATAAAACAGCTTGTTAACAAACGATTGTGATATATATACACATACGAAACAAAATAGGTGATAAAACCTCAAAAACGACGTCAAAAAAATACGAAACTCCGCGATTGGGTCTGGCTTGCTGCACACAAGGTAATGGAACTTGTAGAAACAAGTTCCGATCTACGGTTTGCAAGATACGGCCGTGTCTCGCTCGCTTTCACTCTTGAAAATGAGGGGAATGCAATACACGGACACATATAGAAAACCATAGGTGACAACTCGCAACTACAAGTTGCTGCAATTTGTGAGTGGCGAGACCTGACCTACTCGCAAAATTACGGATTTTCAAGTGGGTTCTCTATTGAAAACTCCCTCAAAACATAACAAAATTCATGAGAAAACCGCACAATTGACGGTAAAAAAAACTAAACTTTGTTATTGGGTCGGGCTCCCCGCACATAAGGCAACACAACTTGTACAAGCGAGTTCCGACCAACGGTTTGCAAGATACGGCCGTGTATCGCATTCATTCATGAAAAATGCCAACAATGCGATACATTGATGTATGCCCCAAACCGTGGGTCCGAACTCGCAACTACAAGTACCATTTGGTAATGAGCGGTAAGCCCAATATGCTCGCAAAATTTCTTATTTTTTGGATGTCGTTTCCTAGTGAAAAGTCCCTCGATAGAAATCAAACATCAATTGTTGTTGTTGTTTGATATACGGTAGAAATCCGCACAAACGAGATCGAAAAAATCCGAAACTTTGGGAGTAGGACGGATGCAAAACACATGAGCCAACAAAATTTGTAGATATGAGTTTTGACTCACGGTTTGCAATATACGCCGATGTATCGCTTTAAGTCACGAAAAATACTCAAAAGCGATACACGGTCGTACACTTCAAACCGTGAATCCAAACACACTTCTACAAGTTGCGTTGGCTTTGTGCGTGGCGAGCCCGACGTACTCGCAAAATTGCATAATTTTTGGATCTCTTTGTGCTCTATTACTAACAACGAACAACAACAACTAATACTACATCTACATTGACAATAAAACTATAATTACCTAATCTATAAATACCTACGCATAATATACAAATTGTACACTCAAATATTGAATAAAAAATTTCAATCAATTAACTTAGTTAGATCTACTAAAATAGGAAAAAATTAATACCTTTCACAATGAGGGTATTCGGAAAGGAGATAGAGGAGACCCTTGCGCCCTGCTGTAAAGAAAGGAAGGGGAGTAAGGTTTGGCTAATTTCTTTAGGATTAGGATTTTAGGGTTAGGAAGATTTCGTATGGGTTAGGGTTTTTTGGTAATCAGGATCTTCAAAGGAAGAGGGCAAGAGTGTGAGAAGAGGGAGAGATTGAGTGAGAATCAACGAGCAAGAGAGAGCTAGGGTATTCAGATCGAGAGAGAGAGAGAGAGAGCTAGAAATGGGTTTCTCGACCTGCAATAGCACGAAAAATTTTGTTGTGAGGAAGATGGTGATCTGAGTATGTAAGTGTTTTTCCCAAACACTTGTACATACTTAGGTCGTTGTTCCCAACAACGGTCTAAGTATAAATTTCTGCACAAAAAAAAAACTTCACGCCAAAAAAATGCTAAGTCTGAAACATTTTTTGTGTGGAGTTACAAAATTACCCCTTCGCTTTTGGAACCGTTAGTGGGAGCGCCTATTAAGTTTCGATCTGAGCCGTTGATCAAGATCTTGAGTGATCTAAGCAATCCTACGGCTCATGGGTGCGTTTTCCAACCCGTTGAAAACGCACCCGTTTTCAATGGAGCATTTGCCATATATATATATATATATATATATATATATATATATATATATATATATATATATATATGATGATATGGATTTTTTATTAAAAATAATACCTCGATTTGTAATTATCAGTCTTCGTTTTCTTGCGTGGAGTTGCAGCTTTTTGTGTGAGCTGGGAGATGGGGACATGCTCGTCGTCATCATGATGGGTTTCCTGTTGTGACCCTCCTTCATCTTTTGCTTGCTCATCTTCTTCGGGTTGCTCCAATTCTTCTTAGGGTTGCTCTCGTGCCCTTGGCCTGCTAACCACCGTCTGACACCTAGTCCTTCGATGCCCTGTCTGACTCAACGGCTTTGACAACAGTGCATCTAATGCGGGGCCTTCACCCACGACATGAAGATTTCGCCAACACGAGGCGAGAACCTTGTGTGCAATCTCCTTTATAGCATCAGACACATCAGAAGTTACACTCAACAACCGTCAAGCGCAACTTCTTGCAATCTCCCAGAAGTCCTCAACCTATAAGAAGTTTGAATTTATCATATAAACATATGCAACAACAAAAAATACAAAGGAATGACAGTGGAAAATATAAAGATAAATATATAATAATAAATGTATGAAATTAACTTCAACTACTGGAAAATATAATTACTTACCATGGATGCCATCGTCGGCGACTTTGGTTGAAACATGGGCTGCCTCGCGGAATGGACGGGAGATGGTTCCTTCTCTCTCCCTCGGAATTGGAAGTGTCACATGCGCCAGTCGGCATAGATGTAGGAGGCGTGATAATCAACCGTTTAATTCGTTGATACCATGCCATGTACTCATCATGCATTTGTCCATCATATGGAGGAATTCTTCCAATGATCACATGGAATAGACACTCATTCCAAGAATAAACATGATCACGGTGATGTGCGGCCCAGTCATGATCGGGCAATCGACCAATCCCGATGATACCATGCAAGGTGTTGTCATAGGTTCATGCGACCAGTATATCCTGTTGAAGACCGAACTATCACAGTACTCGGTCCAGAAATGGTAACTCTACGATGCCAAAGTAGACTAGCGGTGCACTCGTCAACCATAGATCAGTGTGATCTGTGGGGCCGTTACGCAGAGTCAACCAAGGTGTAATCGCTCCCAGCTCCACACCTATGATATAATCATCAGCCATGTCGCCTGTATCGCTCCTAATGAGCCTAGACACAAACTCCTATATAGGTAGGCCAAGGCCACACTGCCCCAACCGTACCGGTTGGCACATCTAATATAGGCGGTCAATGGCAGGTACATTACCGGTACTTGGTCGCCTGAGGAGTTCAGAAATCCAACACCACCAAGGAGTGACATTAGGTAGGCCCGAGTGTAACACTCTACCTGATACTTACCTGAATCTGGCTTCAAGTAATTGGTGAATGTCTTCGATAGCCAAGCTAGTTTTATTGACGAGCAACAAAAGTAGTCGCATCGAGCTCATTACTAAGATATTCTCGAACAAGATGCTTCTTATCGAACCCCATGTTTCCAGTTAAGGCCACCCGGTCAATTGAAAGTCCAGTGATTATGACAACATCCTGTAATGTCACTGTCATCTCCCTTACGAGTAGGTGGAAGGTATGCGTCTCTAGTCACCATCTCTCAACTAAAGCTGTGATTAGACTCCGATCTAGCTTCATTTTAACTATTTGTGCAACTCCATAGAACCCCACTTCGACAAAAAAGGGGACAATCCTCTCGTCTAAGGGCAAAGTCTTGTTGTCACGCCCCGCTTCCCAAAATACGGGAATACGAGTCCGTGACTGAGGCCCAGCGAATGATGCGATTACACCATTCATAAGTTGTACAGATAACTCAACAACAAGAGCAAAACAAACCACGCAGGCATGTAAAATCACAATAGGATAACAAAAGTACATAACATAGTCCATGACATAACCAACAGCTGGGAATAAAAATATAATTACGGGTCAAACCTGCCCGGATTACAGTAAGGAGTAGCATGAAATAAAACATGAACTAAAGCAACATGAAAATAAACAAGAAAAAAGGAAGAAACAAGAAGATGCCCGTTAATGCAAGTCACGGGCCGCAAGTGGTACAAGCTACGGGGACAAGTATAAAAAGAAAACAAGAAACAGGAAAAGATCCTAGAGTCAAGAATCATGTAATGGAAGAAATGCGATATGTAAACAGGATCATGAACAAGACATCATGAAATAAGTGGCATGTAAACAAGTAATCAAGTAAACAAGTCAACATGAACATGTAACATGTAATTGAATCTAGCAAGTGCATGTGTTAATTTTATGTCTTTTATTAATTCTATCTAGGTAGCACTTCATGCATCCATCCTTTTACTACATGGTTGCTACATACAATCAGTTACGTTTAGGCCTAGTGGTGGATTCTATAGGTCATGTACTCGGAAAAAATATGTCAATTGCATCTTGTTCGAGATACGTGCAATGTGGAACATGTAAAGTGTAAACTTGTAGCGTGAAACATGTAAACTTGTAATCATGTAATGGATTCTAGAGGTGGCCCCCATCAACCCCTGACGTGACACTTAGTTCTACGTGGCACTTAGTTCCATATAACATGTAATCATAGAAAATACCGGCCCCCTTTCGAGTACATTTACCTATATTGTCCACTACTATGGTCATTCTCTTTAACCCCGGCTTGTTACTTTTATTAATTTTAATCAACAATAACATATATCATATTTAACTACTATCACGGGCAAAACAATCATGCACATAATCATGTATAATCCTAAGAGTACATATGTGTGTATCAATCGTGTTCATGTAATGCATGTGGCAACAAAATATTCACGATCATATGCGAATACGAGATCGACGGATTATGTTATTACAAGCCCAAATCGATGAGTACGAATTAGAATTTGTAACGGATAGTCAAAGAATATACTTGCGGTATTTTCAAAGGAAACTTGTACGAGAACAAACGATTTGTACAAGGAGATACTTTCCTGATAACCGACGATGATGATACCGAATACAAGAATAACGGGATTAGAATCTCGGACAGCAAATCAAAACACGGGCGAGACACCAAACAGCAAAACTCAGATCGGATCCCCACATAAAACACTAAATAGCAACAAGATGATCCAATCCCTACTCCAAAATAGCCAACACCCCAAATCAGCAAAACAACATATCTAATTCTCACAAAACAGCAACTCAGATCCCCCTAAACACCAAACACCAAACACCAAGTCTGGATCCCTTATCAACCAAACACTAAACACCGACCTCGATCTCCTACTTCACAAAACACCACACAGCAACCCAAAACCCACTCTTCCGTTCTTCTTCTACTTCGACAGAGAGGGAGAGAGAGCGTGGGAGAATGGCGACTGCGTGTGGGCGGCGCAACTCAGTGGCAATGGTGGAGCGACGATGGGGCTGTGGTCGGGAAGCAACGCAACAGCGAGAGCGGCAGAGAGCTCTGTTCTCAAGGAAAATAGAGGAGGCGCGGTGCACAGGCTGGTGTGGCGAGGAGGTCAGGCAGCCGAGGTTGCGAGGGGGGTGGAGTACAGGGTGTGCTGCGGTGCGTCTGTGCGGCGCAAGGTGAAGGAAGACGATGCTAGCGAATGGGTTCAGTGAAGTCGAAGAGGGTGGAGCGACGTTGACTCTGTTTTTGGTCGAAACAGGGGGACGAAGGCGAGGAGGGGATCGGTGGTTAGCGACTGGCGATGAGGAGGCAGGATGAAGATGGGTTCAGACAATGCGTCGACAGAGATCGATGAGGTGAGGGGAAGGAGACAGGGACGGAGGATGGCGGAGGCGAGCGACGCTCGGGGCTTGAGCGGAGGAGGAAGACGAGGCCGGGCGATGTGGGCTTTGGGTGTCGACGGTGTGCACAAGGAGCGGGGTGAGGAGGAAGACGAAGGGGATGGGGGGGACCGAGTGCAGTTAAAAGCAACTCGGTTTTTCGAAAACCGAGTGTGGGAAAAACTTTCAAAAAGTGGGCAGTTTGGGAAAAATTCCCCCCGAATTTTTTCCCAAATTACCCACTTTTTGAAAGTTTTTCCCAAACCGCCCTACTTTTTGTTTTAATTCCCAAACCGTCCCAAGACCGAGTGTAGTTAAAAGCAACTCAGTTTTTCGAAAACCGAGTGTGAGCCTTTGATTTTCGGAAGACCACACTCGGTCTTTGAAAAACCGATTGGGTTTTAACTGAACTCATGTCGGTCCGGCATTCGTGTCCGCAGGTCGTGCGGTCGCACACAAGTCGCATGTAATCTAATCCGGTCCGAGATTTACACCCCCCACCCTGCGCGCGCAAAAGAGAGCCTCTCTCTCGCTATCTTACAATGCTTAGAAGGAGGTTACCATATATCCTCTTCTAATTCCTTTGATTTTTCCGATGTGGGACTATGTTCCCTCAACCCTTTTTCAAACATAAAAACTTCTCACTTTGAGAGACAATTTCTCATTCACCCCTTAACCGTTTTTAGCAAATTAATATATGATTTTGATCTACTCACGAAGGAGAACACAAATCAATCAAGATCTCTCAATAATTCATTGAGGATCTTATTCAAAAAATTGCTCAAAAATTGGTTCGTAAATAGTGTATAAATTATTGAGCAAATTAACCGTTTTTAACAAATTCAAGCATCTCATTTCATTTTGTGATAAATAAAAAGATCATGACAGAAAAAAATGTACACATCAAGGAAAGACCTCAACAAGAAATAGAGAGAAAGAGCAGCAATTAGATGTTCAGCTTCTCACCGATATTCCCATTTATAGCTAGAGAAGACTAATCAAAAAGCATATATAGACAAGCAGAGAGAAAAGAACTGCAGTTTTGAGCCGATCGAAGGGCCCTAAACTATAAGTACGCCAACTGTATGTTATCAAACGACGTACATGACCAACCACAGAAAGTCATATAAAAACTCCATAACATCCTTCAAATTTGTGGTAGAAATTAACAGTCGCCTTTTAAAAGAAAAATTGCCACAAAACTATGATCCAAGCAAACAGGTTTATAACATCACCTTGAAAATGTCTCATATATGTAAATATGTAATACAATATCTTTAAAAACAAACGAAAACACCAGATAATCACACTCTAGAAGTACACACTATACAGATACCCTCAAAAATAAAATATGAATTATTAATACACTATTTACGAACCAGTTTTTGAGCAATTTTTGAGTAAGATCCTCAATAAATTATTGAGAGATCTTGATTGATTTGTGTTCTCCTTCGTGAGTAGATCAAAATCATATATTAATTTGCTAAAAACGGTTAAGGGGTGAATGAGAAATTGTTACTCAAAGTGAGAAGTTTTTATTTTTGAAAAAGCGTTAAGGGAACAGTCCCACATCGGAAAAATCAAAGGAATTAAAAGAGGATATATTGTAACCTCCTTCTAAGCATTGTAAGACAGCTAGAAGAGACTCTCTCTCGCTCGCGCAAGGGGTGCAAATTTCGGACCGGATTACATGCGACTGGTGTGCGCCCGCACGACCTGCGGAGACGAATGCCGGACCGACATGACCCCATCCGGTGCAAAGCGACTTTTTGCTATGCATCGAAGCGAGCCTGTATGTTTTTTAAAATTTTTAACATTCAAACTCAAGACTCAGTCTTTCAAAGACCGAGTTCAGTTAAAACCTAATCGGTTTTACGAAGACCGAGTGTGGTCTTCCGAAAATCAAAGGCTCACACTCGGTTTTCGAAAAACCGAGTTGCTTTTAACTACACTCGGTCTTTCGAAGACCGAGTGGGACGGTTTGGGAATTAAAACAAAAGGTAGGGCGGTTTGGGAAAAACTTTCAAAAAGTGGGGCAGTTTGGGAAAAAATTTGGGGGGGGTGGGGGGGTTCTGTTTTTGGGTTTCGAACAGAGAAAAGAGAGAAAGCGGGAGAAGAAAGAGATGGGAGAGGGAGAAAGAACAGTGGGAAGGGGTTTTTTTATAAATATATAATAATAAATATAATGAATATAATATAATAAAGGGTAGAGTAAAGGGGGTGAGAAGGTGGGGGCAATTACGAGGTGGGGGATTATGGGGTTACGGGGAGGTGAAGAGTGGGGGAATGAGAGGGGTTGTGGGTAGTTGAGAACATGAAAGAAATGTGGGGGTTAGAATACAAATTACATAGGATTGAGCCTATAGAAATATATATGAGTACTGGGTTTGAATTTGGGCTTAAAACAATTGGGTTTGGGCTTCAAATCATTTAAATATTAAAACAGTCGAATAATTAAATTATTGGGCTTATAACAAATAATTGGGCTCAGATAAATAAATAATAAAATAAAATAAAAAATTGGGCTTACAATAAAGAATTGGGTTTTATAAAATAGTTTGAATAATATAACCAATTAAGAAAGAATAGTTATAAAATACTAAGGATTTAAAAATACGGGAAAATACTTGAAAAATACATATTAACGGAAACAGGGGTTACACTTGTGCCTTCGGAATGTCATGTCTTTTGACTCACCGTTCCATACGGATTCGGATTGATGAGTGGCTTGCATCCTAAGGAGTGATGGGTCAACTGGACCTGGACCTCCAGGTACAAGGTGTAACCAATGGTTAGCGGTCATCGGTAGGGGGATCAGTAACATCCTGCATCGGGAGCATGGAAGATATGATAGTTTATTAACAATATAAACATCATGGAGTTCGAAACTAAAATGTGCATTAAGAAACTCTTACCATTGCAGCAACTTTCCCCCGCAGAGCTCTAGTAGGAGAACCACGTCAAGAACCGTGAGCTCTTACCGGTATCGACTTTGAATAATACACTTAACAATCAATTGTTAAGAGTACTAACATGTTAGTTTTATGCATGATTTCAGTGAAAGAAAATATGGTAATATTGACACATTTTCAACCTAAGACAACATTAACATGCTTTACATTTAGCTACAACTCCACAATTTTGACCGCAATCAACTTATTTCAATAACCGTAATCTTAACCCTAATTCACACAATTCATAATTCACAACATAATCCTAACCCTAACCATATCCAAATCAAAATAGAAAACAATTAAAACATACCTTTATAGAGATGATAGTTCTAAATCCGAGAATGAGAGAAGAATGAGAGGGCTTCGGATTCTACAATTTGATTGCTTGAGACAAGAAGAAGAAAGGTAGGGTTTTGAATTTTTTGGCCAAAGAGAGGAACAGAGAAAGAGAGAGAGAGAGAGAGAGAGAGAGAGAGAGAGAGAGGAATGATTTCGGATAGGAATGATTTCTGATAAGTTGAGTTGAGGCACGCTAGGCCCGTAATTCCCAACTGTGCGTATAGTTCATTGGTGCTCGCTGTTGGGAACAGCGGGTCTAGTTGTAGAGAATTTTTTCAAAAATTCTCTAAGTCCCAACCAAAGAGTTCACTCTCTGTGAATTTGGAAAAAAAAAATTACAGTTGTCGTTCTCAACTACGAGCCTAGTGTAAAGAACTCCGCAGTTGGGAACGGCGAATCTTGTTCGAGAATTTTGAACTACAGTTGATGTTCCTAACTGAGAGTCTAAAAAATCATTATAACTAGGCTCGCAGTTCCCAACAACAAGCGTGAAATAGCCTAGCACGCAGTTGGGAACGGCGAGCCTTGTTGACGTGGCCAATTTTTGTCGACACGTGTAATTAGTTTGACAATTGTCATATATCAGCCAATAGTTTCGAAAAGGCATATTTTGAAAGAAAAGAATACTTTTCTTCAACCGCAATCTTTCCTTCAACCCTGATGTCGAAAAGCACCGAGTAATTGGAGCGAGAGTACACCAAAAGAACATTGCAACTCTCGACCAGAGGTGGGCTTAAAACAATTGGGTTTGGGCTTCAAATCATTTAAATATTAAAACAGTCGAATAATTAAATTATTGGGCTTATAACAAATAATTGGGCTCAGATAAATAAATAATAAAATAAAATAAAAAATTGGGCTTACAATAAAGAATTGGGTTTTATAAAATAGTTTGAATAATATAACCAATTAAGAAAGAATAGTTATAAAATACTAAGGATTTAAAAATACGGGAAAATACTTGAAAAATACATATTAACGGAAACAGGGGTTACACTTGTGCCTTCGGAATGTCATGTCTTTTGACTCACCGTTCCATACGGATTCGGATTGATGAGTGGCTTGCATCCTAAGGAGTGATGGGTCAACTGGACCTGGACCTCCAGGTACAAGGTGTAACCAATGGTTGGCGGTCATCGGTAGGGGGATCAGTAACATCCTGCATCGGGAGCATGGAAGATATGATAGTTTATAAACAATATAAACATCATGGAGTTCGAAACTAAAATGTGCATTAAGAAACTCTTACCATTGCAGCAACTTTCCCCCGCAGAGCTCTAGTAGGAGAACCACGTCAAGAACCGTGAGCTCTTACCGGTATCGACTTTGAATAATACACTTAACAATCAATTGTTACGAGTACTAACATGTTAGTTTTATGCATGATTTCAGTGAAAGAAAATATGGTAATATTGACACATTTTCAACCTAAGACAACATTAACATGCTTTACATTTAGCTACAACTCCACAATTTTGACCGCAATCAACTTATTTCAATAACCGTAATCTTAACCCTAATTCACACAATTCATAATTCACAACATAATCCTAACCCTAACCATATCCAAATCAAAATAGAAAACAATTAAATCATACCTTTATAGAGATGATAGTTCTAAATCCGAGAATGAGAGAAGAATGAGAGGGCTTCGGATTCTATAATTTGATTGCTTGAGACAAGAAGAAGAAAGCTATGGTTTTGAATTTTTTGGCCAAAGAGAGGAACAGAGAAAAAGAGAGGGAGAGAGAGAGAGAGAGAGAGAGAGAGGAATGATTTCGGATAGGAATGATTTCGGATAAGTTGAGTTGGGGCACGCTAGGCCCGTAATTCCCAACTGTGCGTATAGTTCCTTGGTGCTCGCAGTTGGGAACAGCGAGTCTAGTTGTAGAGAACTTTTTCAAAAATTCTCTAAGTCCCAACCAAAGAGTTCACTCTCTGTGATTTGGAAAAAAAAAATTACAGTTGTCGTTCTCAACTACGAGCCTAGTGTAAAGAACTCCGCAGTTGGGAACGGCGAATCTTGTTCGAGAATTTTGAACTACACTTGATGTTCCTAACTGAGAGTCTAAAAAATCATTATAACTAGGCTCGCAGTTCCCAACAACAAGCATGAAATAGCCTAGCGCGCAGTTGGGAACGGCGAGCCTTGTTGACGTGGCCAATTTTTGTCGACGCGTGTAATTAGTTTGACAATTGTCATATATCAGTCAATAGTTTCAAAAAGGCATATTTTGAAAGAAAAAAAATACTTTTCTTCAACCGCATTCTTTCCTTCAACCCTGATGTGGAAAAGCACCGAGTAATTGGAGCGAGAGTACACCAAAAGAACATTGCAACTCTCGACCAGAGGTGGGCTTAAAACAATTGGGTTTGGGCTTCAAATCATTTAAATATTAAAACAGTTGAATAATTAAATTATTGGGCTTATAACAAATAATTGGGCTCAGATAAATAAATAATAAAATAAAATAAAAAATTGGGCTTACAATAAAGAATTGGGTTTTATAAAATAGTTTGAATAATATAACCAATTAAGAAAGAAGAGTTATAAAATACTAAGGATTTAAAAATACGGAAAAATACTTGAAAAATACATATTAACGGAAACAGGGGTTACACTTGTGCCTTCGGAATGTCATGTCTTTTGACTCACCATTCCATACGGATTCGGATTGATGAGTGGCTTGCATCCTAAGGAGTGATGGGTCAACTGGACCTGGACCTCCAGGTACAAGGTGTAACCAATGGTTGGCGGTCATCGGTAGGGGGATCGATAACATCCTGCATCGGGAGCATGGAAGATATGATAGTTTATAAACAATATAAATATCATGGAGTTCGAAACTAAAATGTGCATTAAGAAACTCTTACCATTGCAGCAACTTTCCCTCGCAGAGCTCTAGTAGGAGAACCACGTCAAGAACCGTGAGCTCTTACCGGTATCGACTTTGAATAATACACTTAACAATCAATTGTTACGAGTACTAACATGTTAGTTTTATGCATGATTTCAGTGAAAGAAAATATGGTAATATTGACACATTTTCAACCTAAGACAACATTAACATGCTTTACAATTAGCTACAACTCCACAATTTTGACCGCAATCAACTTATTTCAATAACCGTAATCTTAACCCTAATTCACACAATTCATAATTCACAACATAATCCTAACCCTAACCATATCCAAATCAAAATAGAAAACAATTAAATCATACCTTTATAGAGATGATAGTTCTAAATCCGAGAATGAGAGAAGAATGAGAGGGCTTCGGATTCTACAATTTGATTGCTTGAGACAAGAAGAAGAAAGCTAGGGTTTTGAATTTTTTGGCCAAAGAGAGGAACAGAGAAGAGAGAGAGAGAGAGAGAGAGAGAGAGAGGAATGATTTCGGATAGGAATGATTTCGGATAAGTTGAGTTGGGGCATGATAGGCCCGTAATTCCCAACTGTGCGTATAGTTCATTGGTGCTCGCAGTTGGGAACGGCGAGTCTAGTTGTAGAGAACTTTTTCAAAAATTCTCTAAGTCCCAACCAAAGAGTTCACTCTCTGTGAATTTGGAAAAAAAAAATTACAGTTGTCGTTCTCAACTACGAGCCTAGTGTAAAGAACTACGCAGTTGGGAACGGCGAATCTTGTTCGAGAATTTTGAACTACACTTGATGTTCCTAACTGAGAGTCTAAAAAATCATTATAACTAGGCTCGCAGTTCCCAACAACAAGCATGAAATAGCCTAGCGCGCAGTTGGGAACGGCGAGCCTTGTTGACGTGGCCAATTTTTGTCGACGCGTGTAATTAGTTTGACAATTGTCATATATCAGTCAATAGTTTCAAAAAGGCATATTTTGAAAGAAAAAAAATACTTTTCTTCAACCGCATTCTTTCCTTCAACCCTGATGTGGAAAAGCACCGAGTAATTGGAGCGAGAGTACACCAAAAGAACATTGCAACTCTCGACCAGAGGTGGGCTTAAAACAATTGGGTTTGGGCTTCAAATCATTTAAATATTAAAACAGTTGAATAATTAAATTATTGGGCTTATAACAAATAATTGGGCTCAGATAAATAAATAATAAAATAAAATAAAAAATTGGGCTTACAATAAAGAATTGGGTTTTATAAAATAGTTTGAATAATATAACCAATTAAGAAAGAATAGTTATAAAATACTAAGGATTTAAAAATACGGAAAAATACTTGAAAAATACATATTAACGGAAACAGGGGTTACACTTGTGCCTTCAGAATGTCATGTCTTTTGACTCACCATTCCATACGGATTCGGATTGATGAGTGGCTTGCATCCTAAGGAGTGATGGGTCAACTGGACCTGGACCTCCAGGTACAAGGTGTAACCAATGGTTGGCGGTCATCGGTAGGGGGATCAGTAACATCCTGCATCGGGAGCATGGAAGATATGATAGTTTATAAACAATATAAATATCATGGAGTTCGAAACTAAAATGTGCATTAAGAAACTCTTACCATTGCAGCAACTTTCCCCCGCAGAGCTCTAGTAGGAGAACCACGTCAAGAACCGTGAGCTCTTACCGGTATCGACTTTGAATAATACACTTAACAATCAATTGTTAAGAGTACTAACATGTTAGTTTTATGCATGATTTCAGTGAAAGAAAATATGGTAATATTGACACATTTTCAACCTAAGACAACATTAACATGCTTTACATTTAGCTACAACTCCACAATTTTGACCGCAATCAACTTATTTCAATAACCGTAATCTTAACCCTAATTCACACAATTCATAATTCACAACATAATCCTAACCCTAACCATATCCAAATCAAAATAGAAAACAATTAAATCATACCTTTATCGAGATGATAGTTCTAAATCCGAGAATGAGAGAAGAATGAGAGGGCTTCGGATTCTGCAATTTGATTGCTTGAGACAAGAAGAAGAAAGCTAGGGTTTTGAATTTTTTGGCCAAAGAGAGGAACAGAGAAAAAGAGAGAGAGAGAGAGAGAGAGAGAGAGGAATGATTTCGGATAAGTTGAGTTGGGGCACGCTAGGCCCGTAATTCCCAACTGTGCGTATAGTTCATTGGTGCTCGCAGTTGGGAACAGCGAGTCTAGTTGTAGAGAACTTTTTCAAAAATTCTCTAAGTCCCAACCAAAGAGTTCACTCTCTGTGAATTTGGAAAAAAAAAAAATTACAGTTGTCGTTCTCAACTACGAGCCTAGTGTAAAGAACTCCGCAGTTGGGAACGGCGAATCTTGTTCGAGAATTTTGAACTACACTTAATGTTCCTAACTGAGTCTCTAAAAAATCATTATAACTAGGCTCGCAGTTCCCACCCAACAACAAGCGTGAAATAGCCTAGCGCGCAGTTGGGAACGGCAAGCCTTGTTGACGTGGCCAATTTTTGTCGACGCGTGTAATTAGTTTGACAATTGTCATATATCAGTCAATAGTTTCGAAAAGGCATATTTTGAAAGAAAAAAAATACTTTTCTTCAACCGCAATCTTTCCTTCAACCCTGATGTGGAAAAGCACCGAGTAATTGGAGCGAGAGTACACCAAAAGAACATTGCAACTCTCGGCCAGAGGTGGCTTTTGATAAAGCACTCTCCGTCAAGATCTTGCAATAGTTGGTCCCTCTCATTCCTTAGCTTTACTGTAGTCTGAATATTTCGATCCATGGTGCTTGAGCCAACGGTGAGCAACCATGGTGCTTCATTATATAATGTTCCTTGTTTTGGGACGGCACTGGCAGCAGCAGCACTGACATCGCCATCACTGCCAGAGAATGCGTCAATGCTCGCAGGAAGGTATCATGTACATGAAACAACAAAAGTTGAAACCTCACATTTTACTCATCCTGTTTCCTTCGTTTTTATTAACTGAAATATGGGCTCATTAGTCCTCAGTTATTCACTTTCTGGAAAACTTTATGGGTCCAACCCCATCAGTAATGATATACACTTACAAACAACAACAACAAAGCCCCTAACAAATATATAGGCTGAAGACCACTGGCGTCTATTGCAGCTCACCAACTGGCGCCTCGTTGAGCCACAGAAAATGGATGAAGTCATAGAGCTTTGCGCTCACACTCACCTGAGAAAAATTAAGGCATATTTTAGAATGTTGTATAAGGTTACTAAGATTAGCATTGAAGCAAATAAGTAGCAGATAAACCTTGTAAGGTGTAGGGTTTAATCTTCTCATATGATCAGGTCGCATTTGTTGTAGTTGTTGCATGCAATGATCTCTGATATCCTTAAGAAGGGGTAGCTCTTCCCTTTTATTACCTGTAAACAAAACAAAATATTTAGAGAATTGGAGGTTTAGTTGCTGCCTTGATTTAATATTCAATTATGGAAGGATTATGAACAAATGTCAAACTATATACAAGAGACTGTCATAAGCAAGGTTCTGAAATAACAGACTGGTCCATAGGAGAAAGAGTTGTACAAAGGGTCGGGTGAAAAGTCGTTTCATACAACATTTTACATAAAAAAGTTGTATAAAGGGATCCAGTAAGAGTATGTGTCCATGTGTGTGTGAGAGAGAGACTGAGTACCTGAACTACCAGGCCAGAAACACTTCAGAAGGTCCTCTATATGCTGAGGCACAACATATGCTCTCTTTGACTCAATGAAGGGATGACGACACAGGATCCTCTCCCCTGCCTGAAATTATAGAAGTTGAGATACCTGTCGCCGTGTGATTGAAAATTGACTACATGTTACAATGATGGTCATCGATCCATAATTGTTGCATGCAGCAGCAAGGAGCGGAAAGTATTTAACGGAGATGAATTTTGTTTCCATTTAACAGTGTAACTGTCTATAGATGATTTGCCTGGCTGCGGTCATGGTTGCACACAATAGGAACAAGAATATTGTGGATCCTACTAAATTTGCTAACTTAAGTTCACGAGATTAGAATATTTGAAGAAGATGTTACCTTTGGTGTTGGTTCATTTTCCCCAGTCATTATGTCAACCAAGGCGTAACCCTCTTTTCCATATAATCGATAACATCGCTTTTTGCAGGGCATGGAAACCTAAAGCCGTCGAGAAACTGAAATAAGAAAACAATGTTCCCTGAAAACTCTTTAAGAAATGACCTAACCTTGCTGACGTCTTCAGAGAGTTTGATGCGAGGCTGATCATTTATCTCGACTAGTTTGAACACACAACCAAGCGCTGCTTGAGCATAACATGTGACAAGATATGTTCCAATTCCAAAAGCATCTACTGCGTGCCCCTGCATAGAAATGGATCTCTAGAGCTAAGACTTACAGTTTACTTCCAGATTCAATAGCAATAACTAGCTATCTAAGAAAAACGAAGATCAATTTAACATTTAAAATCAAGGTGTGTGTGCGTGCAGTGGGTGTGTGGTTACGGCCTTGTTCTAAATATATATATACACAACACGTGCATAAAAAGATACAGAAGAAAGCAGATAAGAAAATAGAAGATTATATTATGATGACAGAATTATCTTACAAGCAAAATGTCTGAAATATTTCCATTGACTTATTTTAGAGGCTATGCAAGAACCATGAACTTGAACCTAACGGACGCAGGGGATATTTGAATGGGTGTAGAATCAAAGACTTGTAATGCAGTCTTCAAAGAAAAAGAACTAATTCCAATTCACAAAATCTACCTTGTGCTTGTCAGTTATGCAGGATCTAGCCTAATTTAGGACTTTTCCAGTGTTGCAGAATGAAATAAACAACATAATAAGTTAGCTTTCCTACTGATAACTATCCTATGGTTGGTACATCCTTTCAAGAAATGTTATAGACTGTACATTTATACGTTTATTAAGCGCTGAAAAAGCTTCTAGTAGATCCAAAATGGTACCTGCTTGTTCAGGGCATCAATAGTTTCCTCGTTGAGGTCATTACTTGCAGTGATAATCATTTTTCCAAATCCAGGTATGTTAAATTCCTTCTCGATTGCACAGAAGAACTTCCGAACCTCAATAGATAAATATGCTAAATCACCAGAGTCCAATCTGATTCCAGTTGCTTTATAACTACACCAAAAATACATAATAAATATTGACCAGTTAGCTACCAGTTTAAAGTGTTTATTATACAGTTAATAACTCAAATTTTAAATTCATAATAACACATTTGTGAAAGATATTCTAGAACAAAAAACAAAAGACCCACACACAGAAGGGACACAGACGTAATATCCATATAGATTCCTTGTGGCCAGTATCTTGCCTAACATTGCATGAGTCATTTATTCTTGTCACTGTTAGAAAACTAATACTATGAAAAGGTGTGGAAACTCTGAAACCAAAAGGCTAAAAAATTGCACGCTATGGACTATACCTTAGACACCTAATTGAACAACAGTCTTTTCCCAGCTAATGACCATTAGCTACTTGTCCCGGAACTAGCAAAATCACCAAAAATCCCTGGAGGGTGAAAAAGGAGTGGACCTGAAAACCTGTCCTCATTGGGGACTCCTCCAAATAGCATAGAATTATTCATTGTAAATTCTCTAAACCATCCACCATACAGAGAATGCTATTCCCAGTTTGACATCTATTATAATCATAACTAAGCCTACTGCTTAAAAAACACCAGTGTCTTAAATATCCTCAATGTATCCGATATATCCTCGATATATCCGATATAATTAGTAGATGTCTTTTAGGGGAATATATCACCGATATATCGGATATCGGCCGATATATCACCCAATATTTTCTCAAAATGTGTCGGTGATATATGTTCAAAAAGTTTTTTGGTTTTTTGACATATGTTCAAATCAAACCTGAAACCATTATCCATGCCAAACCAATTGCGCCCAATAATTTTTTATTATGTTTGAAATGATTATGACATTTCAAAATTTTATCAGTTTTCTTGGATTCCTACAAGTTGTTCTTTTCTTTTGTTTCGAATTAGATACGCCAAACTTGTGATGATTTCTATTTCTTAAATCTATATATTTCGTTTATTTTCGTTGATTTTTCAATTTCATTGTGCAATCTTTTAGTTCATGCATATGTATGTTTGGCATCATATGATTTATTGTATATAATTAATGTGCAATCTGTGAATAATGCATGTGCGTTCATTAATTAGTTTAATGTCGTATTATTTGTGTTATTTATGTTAAAATGTTAGAAACTTAGAATGTAATGTTATGCACATGTCGTAGATCATATCTAGGATATTTTTTTTCTATCTACATAACAATCCGGCATATTTTGATATCCTGATTACACAAAAATTCAAAAATTCCTAGGCCGACAACACCGATATCCGACATTGAAACCATGAAAAACACTACAGGATCAACTTTGCTTGGTCCTTTGTTCTCTGTTACAACGGAGGAACTTGATGTATATATATTCTGAATAGTAGTTGTTCGGTTCAAGCTTATATGAATTTAGTTAATATTTATTTAGGAGTAAATATAGGTATTCTGGTCCTTGTCTATACCCTGTATATAAAATATGGATTCAGGCTTCCTGGAATTAGAAAATAATGATCTATTCTTCTCATATGGTATCAGAGCCGCTGCTAGCACACTGATCCCTCAAAATTCTAGATCGTGATTGCGACCCTACTTGCATCCCTCCCTCAGGACTTCTTCCTCTTCTCAGCCCAGATCTTCCTCTCTGATCTATTGTTCTGAACCAACCTAAACTCTCGTCTGATCTGTCTCTGAGCTCCAGTATGGCCTTGGCAAAACTCCGATGATCTGAAATTCTGTGGAACCTTAGATCTAGTCCGAATGTGAATCTGGTCTGTTCTAGTTTAAAACTCTGATTTGGTACAATGTATAACAGCTGTGGAGATGGGTCTTCGAAGATCGCCTCTGATCTAAAAGGAGTTGTCAAGAAATTCGAGTCGATGGGATCGATGAGAATCTTTGATTGTATGTTGAACGATACTAATTGGCAACAGTGGAACCGCATGATGGCTACCGTAATGTCTAGCCGTGATCTGTTTGAACATGTTGGAACATGTGACTAAATATCCTCCTAAGAAAATCAACTTGGGCATGGCAGAAGGCAAGTGACAAAGTCAAGTTTGCACTTTAGGATTCTATGGAGCGTAGCTTAGTTCATAGCCATCTTCAATGTGACACAACAAAGGAGATTTGGGATAGCTTACAGAGGGCATATTCAGGGCGCAACAGTATGTCTCGAGCCTATGTTGTTCATCAGGCTCATTCCCATTTTGAGTGGGAAGCCTGAGTTTGGAGACATATTTCAACACCTCCAAGAAAAAGTCAGAACAGATCAAAGAGATTTTACCTCTAGAATATGACGCTGTGAAAATGAGAGAGGCAAGATATGCTAGATGTGTTGACCGTTACCGACGAACTTGGCAATTTGACTATGCTCGACCTTTTATAGTAGCATCAAATTCTACAAGAGACATCGAGGATGCATTTTTATGCTTAAAGAGATGCACCCAGCTCACTTATCTCAAACAAATTCAGTCTAATTCGATGACAGGAGGAGATTCTTCGGCCTTTGCTGCCAAATGGCAACAACGATGCAATGATCAGGATCTGGTACAATTCAGCAACAGTGTTCTAAAAATTTCCTTAGGCGGCCGCCTAAGCACTAGGCCGTCCACAACCGACTCGCCTAGGGCCTGGGGGGTTTAAAAGATCGGTTTAGCTGCTTAGGCAGGTCTGGGCGGGTTTTTGTGTGTTAATTAAACCGGTTCACTTAAATCCCCACATTCTCAAAACCCCCGACCCCCGTGCCCCTTTCTCTCTCTCTTCTCCCAAAAAACCCAAATCCATAAATTAGAAATCCCCCAAATCGCTCATGTTTTCCCCAAATCCTCAAATCCCCAATTCATGGCCCATCATAATTCCAAATATACCATCATATATACTCCTCTCAAATCAATGAAGTGAACAGCCCAACAAATACAGGGTATTACAAAAAATTATATTTAAAAAAAACCTCTGAGCGCTTAGCCGCCTAGGTCCCGCTTACAAAGTCTAGGCGCTTAGCCTCCATCGGCGTCTGACTACCACCTAGCGACTTTTAGAACACTGTTCATCAATCTTGTTGTCCTTACAACCTCAACAAAATGGTGTCACAGAGCGCAAAAATAGGTATTCGTTGGAGCTTACAAGGACACTGCTTATTCATATTCAAATTCCAAAACAATTTTTGGGGGATGTTGTTTTGACTGCATGCTATTTTATTAATCATATCCGTTCATCTGTTTTAAAAGGAGAACCTCAGTGCTTTATCTTGTTTCTAACAGTGGATCTGTTTTCCTTGGCTCATCGAATCCTAGCAGTGTTTGTTTTGTGCATGATAATTGCATCAATCTCATCACACTTGATGCACGTTCAATTAAATATGTTTTTTTGGAGTATGGTAGACATCAGAAAGGATATAAGTTCTATAATTCAAAATTGCAAAAATGTTTTACATCTGCTTATGTAACTTTGATAGAGTCGGAGCCTTACTTTCCTACTGAGCCATTTTTTTCTGAAAAAGCACCCTCTTTTAAAAATTTACCTCCTTCGTCAACTAATATTATATATTTACTGATATTCTAAGTCTGACACTAATTTGGGTACACAGGCTAATTCAGTTCCTACAGCTTCAGGTCTGTCATTTTATTCGGATTCTGCAAAGATGTTTCCCTATAGTAAAGTCAAGCTTCCAATCACTTATATGTTCAACAATCACCATAAAGCCATCTTTGGTTGTGTCCCTCCTGATTCAGATTGTGTTCCTATTGTTCCCTCTACCCGCGAGCTTGAAACACTTGCGACTGGGACTGTCATTATTTCCGCGGACACTCCCAACTCTAGAGCAGTCTCCAGCCAATTTTGTGTTGTCCAATACAGATTTTGCATCCTTCCCCTTTTCCCGATTTCTCTTCTTATTTTGATTTAGCAATGGGAGAGCATTCTCATCTTGATATTTCAATTGTTGATTTTATTCGTAGTCGACCAACTGCCAATCTTGTGCCTCCTACTATTACATATGCCCATCACTCTCCTGGTCATCTTACTTTTACTTCTGCTATGGATATGTATCATATTTCTAGGTATAGGTCACACCCTAACTGGAGTCAAGCTGTGCAAGAGATGTTTACCCTATCCCAAAATGGTACGTGGGAACTGGTTACACTTCCTCAATGGAAGCACTGTGTTGGTTGCAAATGGGTCTAGCCATCTAGGTAGGAAGAATCAATCCGAATGATTCCTTGGCTCGTCTTAAAGCTCGTATGGTGGCTAGGGGTTATTCTTAGACTTATGGGGTGGATTATGACGAGACTTTCTTGCCTATTACCAAGATGACATCCATTCACATTTTAATTCCGTTAGCAACCCATTATCATTGGCATTTGTTTTAGCTATATTGTTTCGAACCCGGCATTTCATGTGAACGAAGCATATTGAAGTTTATTGTCATGTACTTCACAACAAGATTGTTGGGACTGAGAAGCCGAAGTAGATTGATGCTCGGCATGTGTGCACCAATCATCAGTTGCATATGTTCTTACCAAGCCACTGACGGGCGTGAAAAATCAGTTTATCTGTGACAAGTTGGGCATGTACGATGCAAATGCACCAACTTTGAGTTTTAGGAGTAAATAATGGTATTATGGGCTTTGTATAATACCCTATATATAAAAATATGTATTCAGGCTTCCTAGAATTTGAACATAATGATCGATTCTTATCATAATACTTATCATTTACCCTGTACCTCCTAAATTTGGGAAGGGCTCTGCTGGTAGTGTATCTTGAACCTCTAGATAGGCTATTTGGGACCTTTGGGAATTGGGATGAAATGGTGATATCCGTGAATTTAGATAAGTGTTGATGCTAATTTATGTGTGGGAGCAAACAGATATCTGCATTCTTTTAATGAAAACAATAAAGATTTGACATTTTACTTTCACCGATGTTGACAGCCGCAAACTGCACTTGACTTAGAGATCTGATTGTCGGGGACGGCTAATGTCGCTCCTGTGGACCTGCAAAACAGCTTGAAACACCGGGGTTGACCACGGCGACAAACCCACCGATGCCCAAGTCAAAAAAACTTAAGAGATATGGTGGTTTTTTATAGCGGAATTTGCAATTATATTGATTTTGAAAAGGTCTAAAGGTATATGTAGTCGCTGGGGGGAGGGGGCAGTTTCAAGATATTGATCTATCTCAACTTTCCTGTGTTTTGATAAGGTTGGTTACCCTCTCCATGTGAAGATATCAAGTCAGGGACTCTTCTCTTGATAAGAGATTTTCAAACTCTCATATGCATGGAGAGATAAAAGCGGTTACCCACCAGAGATAGGGGGTTTAAACATGGTTCTTCCGATGAACCTAGACTCCTTTGTGTTAGGGCTGCCTTAACAGCCCCTTGTTACAGGCCAGATCGGGCTGACGGGCCTAAAAGCGGCCCAACTCCTTCTGTCAGGCCTATATCTGCTGAAATTTGTCGTTTACCTTTAAGAGCATTAATATTCGTACCCGATTTAAACGGTCCGAATTTGGCTCTATTTTTACCCATATCACAAGCCCCCAACTCTTGAAGACCGAGTTTCAGAGCCTTCGGGGAATAGTTCGCCCATTCATAATGGTTTACAGAACTTATCGGAGCTTTTGGGGACATAGGAACCGCGCTCGGGGTTTAACGAAGCTTATCTCACTTTGCAAAGTACTCAAAACCATTTTTAGATTTTCTAGAACTTTTTGTGACTTTCTAAAAATTTTGGGACTTTTCCCAAATTTTAGTCATTTCTCATAATTTTAATTAATTAATCCAAATTTTTAATTAACTTCTGGAGTTTAAAATTGTTCTTTCTAAAATCAGAATAACTTTTCGGAATTTTTAAATAATTTTCCAAATTTTTAATTACTTTTCAAGAATTATAAAAATATTTTCCGAAATTGTTAATGATTTTTTTGATTTTTAATTTATTTTTCAGAAATTTTTAATTAAATAATAAAAAAAAGATCGAACTTGTGCGAATTACGGAGCGATATGGATCATTGATCTGAAATGTCATGAATTTTGAGAAGATGTTGTGATTGTGTGAAGCAACCCCTCTCCCCGGTTGAAGAGATTGACACCGGGGAGGAGTGGGCCCCACTGTCAGTGAGATACGGCTAACATGTGGGTCACACCACCACGTAGGCATTTTTTTTCTTTTTTTCTTTGCACGTGCTTCAACCGTGTTATCATCAAGTGCGCCATTCGAAGCGATCTTGACCGCTCATCAGGAATGACACGCTTTTGTAGGCAATCAGACAGTCGACAGAGGCACGAGGAAGCGACCTCCCAAGTTGTGATTTGGCACCGGGGAAGGGTAGGGCACACATGCCATGTGGACCCGTGGCCAACTGCCACGTCATCTTTTGACTGGTCAACGTTGACCGGTCAGCTTCCTTCTTTTTTTCTTTTTTCCCTGCTTTCCCTCTTTTTTTGGCTATCAGGATAGATGGGGCCTGTGTGCGCCACGTGGCACCGCGTGGAGCCCACACGGTTTGCTGCGCGCCACATGGCACAGTGTGGTTGTTGGCCAATGTGGGGTCCACACGGTCTAAGAAACCGTGGGGCACCATATTGTTTTCACATGCATCGCCATTGATTTTGGGGTTCCTCCCGAATATGAGCTGCTCATTCCCAGTCCTGGGGTTAGGGCTTTCTCTCAAATGTTGAGTGAGTATTGTGTGTTCTCTTTCGATGGCTTCCATTGTGGGTTGCGCCTACCGATGCACCTATTCATGATGATGGTGCTTAATTGGTATGGGTTTAGTCCGTTCAATTTGCAGTTTTGCACCCAACTTCTGGAGACACCTCACGAACTTCTTCTAAGGTGCCAAGAGGTAGGCACTAAGCCGAGTCCACGGTTGTGGAGGAGACATTTCAAGCTCCATAAGCAACGGGCATGCGGCAACTAGTACTACATCTTCCATCGTCCCAAACGAGGGGTGATTTGCGTTCTTGACTCCATCAAGCACTCGAAGCGCAAATATTTTGTTATCCGAAGACCCAAGCCGTGGGGGTTCCCAACCATATGGGAGAGTTTCATGCCAAGGAGGATAACTGTCGAACCATAGGAGAGGGTAAGTGACGCTCTTCTTGTGGGCAGAGAGATGAAGTGACAAGATATGTCAGAGGAGGTCCTTTGCTCCGGGGGGATGAGACAGATGGACTCCAGTATGGCTTTTACTTCTCACATTTTAGTATTCGCACAATTGTTTCAGCACTTTCCGCTTTCTATATTTTGATATTTCCTATCTTCGCATCTTTCTTTTTTTGTGTGTGCAGGGAATATGGATTTCAACAGTCTTCTTGCAACTCAGGTCTCTTTGCACAACACGAGTTCGGAGGACAGGAAGAAGGGGGTAGTAAGCCGTCCTAGGATTCCGAAATCAGCTAAGAGTTCTTCCACTTCTACCCTGACGGGAGTGGAGCAGTCGTTGACAGGTGCATCAGTAAGCCTCACTAGGGGGGTTCGTGCTTAGATGTCCTCTTAGCCCTCCAGCAGGCTCCACTTACCGCCACGGCCGACGTCATCTTTACCTCCGAGGAGAAGAAAGTGTATGCCCCGAACTGGGGTTTGAAACGGTGCGACATCATCCTAGGGGACTCGGTGAAGTGCCTTGATGTGGTGCAGAATCTTCTCCCTCCTCATGACCAAAAGGTTCTAGGGTGGGATACGATTGAAGGTTCCATCATGGAGCTATCGTGATGTGCTGTTTCGGTGAGTTACTTTGACTCTTAGTTCTTAAATTTCTCCTTTGAATTTCAAGCTTTTCTAAGCCCTTTGTTTCTCTTTATAGGTTGCTTGTCGGACTAGGAATTTGATTAAGCTAATACGCACCGAGGAGTGGAAGGAGGGAGGCCACTGAAGCCAAGCGGGACAAAAAAAAAGGTCGTCAAGGAGCTGGAGGAGATGAAAGGCAGGGAGATGGTTCTCCAAGCCAACTTCGAGGCGGAGCGGAGGAGGTGGAAGGACGAGGCCGCAAGGGATCTGGCGACTGCGGTGGCGATTGCAGTGGCCGAGGCTGAGGCAAAGACATTGGTTCATCTTAACAATGTGATGGATCAGTCATACGCTAAGGCCATTGCAGATGTCATGGAGCGCATTCCCAACTTCGATGGGAGAGGGTATTGCCCGGCGCTTCTTTTTGGGATGGAGCCAGTGATAGAGGCAGACAACGAAGACAGGGCTCGAGACAACTCACCAGGTGAGGAGGAGAAGGACGGAGCAACCAAGGTTCCTACTCCTTTGACTTCGTCTGATGATGCGGAGCCTTGATCTTGTAGCTTAGAGTCTTTCCTTTGCATTTACTTCAGCACATTTTGTAGTAGCCTAATAGCGAATTGGCCATCGCTTATTGTATCTTCGTATTTGAATGCATGACTGATAAAAATTTGGAAATCTGTGTGTTGAATGTGAGAAATCCTATACTTTTGTGTCGAATGTTGAACTTTGTATGTCTTCCCCTGTGTTGGTTGTGAACGTTTGGAGCAAGTTCTAGGGATAGCCTTGAAGAAGGGTTGCTTTCTAGGCTTGCATGTTGATTCGACATATTTTAGGAGTAGTTCAAGTGGTTGCTTCAAACTCCAGACCCGTATGCTTGGCGTCGTACATTCCTGGTGCTATAGAGGTCCAATTGGGGCATATGACCTATTGCTTTGAAGGGGACTCAAGGGCCTACAAGTTCTGTTCAGAAGTTGATTAGAGATCTATCTGTCTTCGGGGTCAAAACAGGCCCGCAATGCCTGTCTCTGAGCTTCGCCTTTTGGGGAGCTACAAGGAGGAAGTCCATGGCGCTAAGATGAGTTGTAGGGAGCAGCTCTAAGGAAGGACTGAATTCCGTCTCACTTGTTGAAGGTTTTAACAAGTTTCAGGAGCAATTCTGAATGGTGAGCTACTCCGCACTTACTTGTTCGTAAGCGACTAAAGCAGCGTCGAACCAACTGTTGGACTCCTAACTTGTTATTCGAAAATCTCAACGAGTTATAGGAGCAATTCCAAATGGTGAGCTGCTCCGCACGTACTCGTTCGCAAGCGACTAAAGTGGCGTCGAACCAACTGTTGGTCTCTAACCATGTTGTTTGAGGAGGTTAACAAGTTTTAGGAGCAATTCCGAAAGGTCAGCTGCTTCGCACTTGCTCATTCACAAGTGACTAAAGCAGCGTTGAACCGACTCCAAACTTGTTATTCGAAAATTTCAACAAGTTGTAGGAGCAATTCCGAATGGTGAGTTGCTCCGCACTTGCTTGTTCGCAAGCGACTAAAGCGGCATCGAACCAAGTGTTGGACTCCAAGCTTATTGTTAAGGGGGTTAACGAGTTGTAGGAGCAATTCTAATGGTGAGCTGCTCCGCACTTGCTCGTTTGCAAGCGACTAAAGCGCAGTCGAACCAAGTGTTGGACTCGAAACTTGTTGTTTGAAATTTTCAACGAGTTGTAGGAGCAATTATGTATGGTGAGCTACTCCGCACTTGCATGTTCGCAAGCGACTAAAGCAGCGTCGAACCAAAGTGTTGGAATCCAAACTTGTTATTTAAGAAGCCGTAGATGTGACTCAGGTGGATAGATACGAGGCCAGTGCAATGATCTTTATAAGAAAAAAGCTAAATTTTATAGAAATAAAAACTAAGTGGTTGCCTCAATGATAATAGCCTTTATTACATGCTTTGGCCATATGCTCACTGGTGGAAATTGAGAAACTACTACTAGAGGGTGTTAAGCACCCTCGTAGAACTTCATCAGGTGTTCGACATTCCAGATCCTCGATATCCTCTTACCCCCCAGGTCTTCAAGTTGGTACGCCCCTGGGAGGACTACTTTTGGAGATTTTGTACGATCCGTCCCAGTTGGGAGCAAGCTTGTCCTTCTTGCAGGGATCAAAGATTTCTAGTTTCCGGAGGACTAAGTCTCCTTTTAAGTTAGCCGAACGGACTTTCTTGTTATAGAACTTCTCTACACTTAGCTGATAAATGTGTCCTCAAGACGAATTTCTCGCAGATTTCCTCGATAAGGTCGAGGTTGCCCCGGAGCTGTGTTCTAAATGGCGTCCGCCTCGGACGTGTAGGCGGCGCCTAGGCACTCAGATGGAGGAGAACGAACCGCCTTACATTAGGCGGTGGTCTAAGCGGTTAGAGGTGATTAAGCGGTCGTCTTGTTGAGTAGGCATTCGTGTCGCCGATCAGGCGTCCGCCTGATGTCCAACGCTCAGGCGTTTTCTATTTTTTAAAATTTTAAATACTATAAAATAACACAAAAAATGAGAACTACTATTAATCTATTAATCTGTTATATAATATGTATGGATCTTTAATAGTAGTGGAAGTGTTTTTACTTTTTTTTGTATTATTAGTGATGGATTGCGCATATTACACCAATTACATATTAAAATAGCACATGTTACACATATTAGTATATTACACATATTGGCAAATTGCACATATTACAATTGGACAATTATTTTTTTTAATTGCACGAGGAAGTTTTTTTTATGCATAAACACCATTTAATTACACATATTACACAAGAACGTGATGAATATTTATAAATGGATTGTATGATTATACTTACGATTAAAGAATATGGGCTGAAATTAACTAAATCGGCAAAATAAGTTCAACCGCCTAGGCGCCCTAGGCACTAGGCACCCCTTGACCGAACCGCCACCGCCTAACGCCGTTTACAACCTTGCCCCGGAGATCAGTGGAGTTATGTTCTTCGTTGAAGGAGAGTAGTCAGTGATAGGGTAGTCCGACTTCGAGGGAGTTAGAGCTTCGGAACCATAAGTGAGGTTGAAAGATGATTCTCCTGTCAGGGTTCTCTTAGTGGTCATGTAGAACAAGAGTACACTTGGGAACTCTTCAACCCATAACCCCTTAGGGGATTCGGCGAGTCTCTTCTTGAGGCCATCAAAGATCTGTCAGTTGCATTCTCTGCTTGGCCGTTGGACTAAGGGTGGGAGATGGAGAAGCAACGTTGCTGGATCCCTAGGTCAGAGTAAAATTTACAGAATGCCACAGAGGCAAATTGAGTTCCATTGTCTGTTACTAGGATTTCGGGAATGCTGAACCGGCAGATGTTCTTCCAAAAGAATTGATGAACTTTGTGCTCCGGGATGATTGCTAGTGGTTCTGCCTCAATCCACTTGGAGAAGTAATCAATGGCTACCACGAGGAAGCTTCTTTGTCCGGTTGGTGGGGAGAAAGGTCTGAGTAAATCCATCCTCCACATAGCGAAGGGGATTGGGCTCGACATGGAACTGAGCTCGGCTTGAGGTGTTCGCTTGAATGATGAGGATCTCTGGCAGGAGGTGCACTGGCGAACGTACTTCCGAGTATCGTTGAGTGTAGGCCAAAAAATATCCATGATTGAAAATCTTGCGGGCAAGGGATCTTGCTCCCATATGACCGCCTCCAATCCCTTCATGTACTTCTTTCAGGGCATACTGGGCCTCCTCAGGGGAGAGACACCACAGGTAATGTCTACCATCTACCAGAGTGTAAGAGCGTTTATACATGACTCATTCGATGAGTGTGTATCGCTCTGCCCACACTCGGATCTTTCTGGCTTCTTTAGGATCAGGGGGGAGGATTCCCTTGTCGAGGAAGTCGTACAAAGGTTCCATTCAATTGTTCTCAAGTACTGGAGGATTGATTACCATGAGCAAAACTTCCTCTTCGATGTTGGGCTTGAGCAGGACCTCAATAAGAACAGTGTGGCCAAGTCCTTCGAAGGAGGCGTCTAACTTGGAGAGGACATCTGCTTGACCATTTTTTTCGCAAGAGATGTGAGTGACCTCTCTCCTGGAATGCGGTTAGGAGTCTCTTGACATATGCTAGATACTTGATCATACGGTCGTCCCTGACTTCATAATCTCCTTGGACTTGGTTCATTACCAACTGAGAGTCGATGAACACTTTGACGGATCTGGCTCCAGCTTTGCAGGGCTAAGAGGAGGCCGGCAATTAGTGCTTCATACTCGGCTTCATTGTTGGAGGCTCAGAAGTTGAGTCGAAGTGAATACTGGTGAGTGAACTCATCTAGGTCTGTCAAGATAACTTCGACTCCGCTTTCCCCGATGCATGAGGATCCATCGACATAGACACTCAAGAATGGATAGTCCTCAGCTTCCTTGGAGGGGGGAGGGGTCGTGCTCTTTATAATGAACTTGACTAAAGTCTGCCCTTTGATGGCAGTCCTCGGGCGGTAGCTGATGTCGTGCTGGTTTAATTCAATGGACCATTTCATAAGCCTCGCAGAGCTCTCTGGCTTGTGTAGCACCGGTTTGAAAGGTCGGTCAGTGAAGACTACCACTTAGTGCGCTTGGAAGTATGGGCGGAGCTTGCGAGCGGTCATGATCAGAACGTAGGTCATCTTCTCCGTATTTGAGTAATGGAGCTCGGTATCGTGGAAGACTTTACTTACATAGTAGATCGACTTTTGGGTCATGTCCTCTTCTCTCACCAAGACGGCACTACGAGTCTGATCTGAAGTAGCTCGGTACAGGTAGAGCGTCTCTCCTGACCCAGGCTTATAGGAGTAGGGGATTGATGAGATAAGCCTTAAGTTGCTCAAAGGCTCCTTGTTGTGCTTGTCCCCACTCAAAGCCCTTCGTTCCCCTGTGTGCTTTGAAGAATGGGAAACACTTCTCCCCAGATTAGGAGAAGAAGCGTCCGATGGCGACCAGGCGTCCTGTGAGTCTTTGGACTTCCTTAATGTTGGATAAAAGAGTCATGTCTAGTATGGCTCGGATCTTCTCTGAGTTGACTTTGTTCCTCTCTGGCTGACCACGAACCCCAAGAAATTGCCCGAGGACACCCTGAAGGCACACTTAAGGGATTTAGCCTCATAGTGTGCCTATGCAGGACGTCGAATGCTTCTTGAAGGTCGACCACATCGTCTTTTTTGTTGAAGCTCTTCACCAACATATCTACATAGACTTCCATGTTCTTGCCGATCTGTTCCTTAAAGGCTTTGTTGACGAGACATTGAAAAGTGGCTCCGGCGTTCTTCAGCCAGAAGGGCATGACCCGATAGCAATAAAAGCTTTGGTCAGTGATGAAGGACGTCTTCTGAATGTTGGGAGGGAACATCCTTATCTAGTTATATCCTGAGAAGACATCCATAAAACTCAAGAGATCGTGACCGGATGTGGCATCGATAAGGGCGTCGATGCTTGGGAGAGAAAACGGGTCCTTCAGGCACGCTTTGCTCAAGTCGATGAAGTCGATGAAGTCGATGCAGATTCTCCATTTGCCATTGGCTTTCTTTACCATCATCACATTCACCAGCCACTCAGAGTAGCTGACTTCTTGAATAAAGCGGGCGGATAGGAGTTTGTCAACTTCTTCCTTGATGGCCTGTTGTCTGTCAAGGGCGAACTTGCGGCATTTCTGCTGGACCGGCTTGGCTTCGAGATTGACACTGAGACAGTGCATAATTAAATCCTCCGAGATGTCAGGCATGTCAGCAGCAACCCAGGCGAATAGATCTTGCTTTCCTCTGATGCATTCAATGATTTGTTCTTTAACTGAGACAGTGCATAATTAAATCCTCCGAGATGTCAGGCATGTCAGCAGCAACCCAGGCGAATAGATCTTGCTTTCCTCTGATGCATTCAATGATTTGGTGAGAGAGAGCCTTGCCTACTTGAAATTTTTGGTTGGATCCTTTTTAGATAAGGGGATCTCCTCAAGTTCATCAACCGGTTCGGAAACGACTTGACTACTCCCTTGGGGGAGCTCTAATGCCTCGAGCGGGAGGACTGAGTTCCCCATTGTAGTTGTGTAACACCTCCGAGCTGTCACTTGGCTCCCTTTAGCTTCTCCTATCCCTACTAGCGTCATGAACTTCATTTTCATATGAAAAGCTAAGAGTACGGCATGAAGTGCTGCTAGACCAGGTCGGCCAAGATGGCGTTGTAAGCGGCCTTCACGTCGATGACCATGAAATATATTGCCTCAATTCGAGTTGTTGGGGCCTTCCCTGCAGTCACATCAAGAGTGACTATTCCTTCGATTGGGACTGGGACCTCGAAGAAGCCGTGGAGAGTATACCTGACAGGCTTGAGTCGGTCCCGAGATAGCTTGGGGCCTTCGAAGGCTACAAGAAAGAAAATGTTGACGGAACTGCCGCTGTCAACCAGAATGCGACGTACCTCATAGTTGGCCATATAGAGACTGATTACAAGTGCATCGCAGTGGGGCATTTTAACGCCTTCTAGGTCCTTATCTGAAAATATCACCGGGCTCCCAGGCTCTTGGCAGGGGTAAGTTTTGCACAGAATTCACTTCTCGGATAAAGCCTTCCAGGAGAAGTTTGATTCTCCCCCATAGGTCCTCCGTGCATGGAATGGAGAACCATTCCTAGCTCCGAGTCTTGAGACTTAGAGGGCTTCTGATGAGGACATCAGTTCTGTTTTATTTTTATTTTGAGATTTAGCCATATGTAGTTTATTTGAGAGATTTGTTTTAGATTTGAGAGATTTGCTTTAGATCTGTTTGAGATTTATCCTGGATTTGTTTTGAGCCTATATATAGGCCTTAAGAATGAGGAGAAAGGATGTTATTCTTGATTTTAAAAAAATAATTGTGTTGAGTTATTGCTCTCCGTCCCTCTTTTTGTGTGTCAATTGAGAGAAGTATTAGGGTTTGTAAAAAGAGGGAGTCAATTGAGAGTATTATTAGGGTTTGTGAGAAATCCTAATAAAGTATTAGGGTTTGTGATAAACTCTAAAACTGCACCCAAATCCCCAAATTAAAAATCCTAAACCCTCATCCCCAAATAACTTACAACCCAAAATCCCTTCTTCAACACCTCCCCCTCCCGATCTTCACCCTCGCCGTTGTTGAACCCCCTACCAGCACCGCCATCTCCAATCCTAACCCCCTAACGCCCTCTTGCCTCCATCAATCCCGCGTGCCACCATCCTCTTCCCTCATCGATCGTGACCTCCTCACCATCCCAACATCCTACAACCGACCACCCTACTGCACCCATCGACTTCACTCCCGAGTGCCACCCTCCGCACTCCGCCATCGTCCTCACATCCTGCACAACCACTGACTACTACCGTCGCTGCCGTCCACCGTCTTTCCCTGCATCCCTCACTGACTGCTGTCCTCGCCAACCACCACCCGAAGTCGACTGCAGCACCCTCGCCACTGCCAATATCGTCGACCACAACCACCGTCATAGCCTGCAGCCTCGCCGTCGACCGTCGAAGTCCCTTTGTTGTCATTGACCCCATCAGTACAATGACGTCTGTGACCTCTCTCTGTGGCGGCGATCCCTTCCATCAAATCCTGGCAACTTCTTTTCACGTCTCCATTATTTGTGTTACTGCCTATCGTCTCTAAAAGATTATTTGATTTAACTGTCATCCACAAATATTGAGAGTGTGTGCTTCTAATTATTGATTAGCGAACGAATCTTTATTGCATATCTTACTTTCCCGACGCTTAGGTATATAATTATTGGTTAGTAAGGTTGAATTTTAATTGGGTTTGTTACACTTATCTCATATATTGAAAATCCATCGAACCAATTAACTATTTTAATTTTTAACTCGATCTGCATTACATGTTGGTAAACTTAATCTCTTAATATTCTTGAAAATTCTCAACTTAGGGTTAAGTTTACATCAGCTTCTCTACTTGCTTGTTAGCTCTTCAGGGTGGTGGAGGATCGGACCAGTCATTCCGAATGAACTTGGATAGATGCCCCCGCTGGATAAGCTCTTCGATTGCTTTCTTGAGAGCCCGACAATCATCTGTGTCGTGGTCATGATCTCTGTTAAAAGGGCATCACTTATCTTTGTTCCTTCTCTTCCCTAGAGTGTTTATTCTAGGGGGGGTGAAGTAGCACTTCATTGTCCACCTCCATGAGGATTGCTGATAATATTGACATTAAGAAGGGTGATGATGTAAACTTAACCCTTAATAGAGAATTTCTAAGAATATTAAAGGACTAAATTTACCAACATGTAATACAAATTACGTCAGAAATTACAACTATTAATTAGTTTGATGGATTTTCAAGAACTGAATTAAGTTTAACAAGCCCAATTAAAGATTCAATTCTAACAATCAATAAATATATACCTAAAAGTTCTTAGCAAGTAAAAGATGCAATAATGATTTGTACTCTAATTGGCAAGTAGAAACACTCTCTCAATATTTGTGGACGATAGATAAATCAAATAATATTCTAGAGACGATAGATAATACCACAAATAACTGGAGTGGAAAGAGATTATCAAGTTCGAAGAAAATTGCACAGGTGCTCGGGGTGACTGCAGTGGTGAGGCAGCGAGGAGGTGTTGCTACTGTGCAGGAGCGGCGGTTGCAGGCGGTGACAAAAGGTTCCTGGGAAGAGTGGGAGTTGGGCTTCCAGTGGGAATGAAAGAAGAGCTATTGGTAGGCGGTCGGCGAGGAGGGGCAGTCAGGTTGGCGATGGGAAAAGGAAGGGGTAGCGGTCCGAGGTGGCGCCGCCTTTGGGGTCGAATTAGGGTTAGGATTTCGAATTGAAAGAGAAGGGCAGTCGGAGTTGGTGGTCGACGGGGAAGATGAAGTAGGGGTGGCTTGGGTTTGTTGGGGATGAAGGAGGAGGCTGATAGGGTGGTCGGAGGTGAAGGAGCGAGGGAGGGTGGTGTCGGTGGAAATGAGGAGAGACAGGCATCGAGGTCGGGTGGTGGTTGGAGGCGTCGAGTTTCGAAACGGCAGGTAGGCGGGAGATGGGGCTGAGGGTGGCCAGAGATGTGGTAGTCGGGGTGCGGCGACGGTGGGGGGGGGTTGTGGAGAAGAAAAGAAGGGGCAATTAAATTAGGGTTTAATTGAGTGATTTGGGAATTTGGGGTGTAATTAGAGCTTCTCACAAACCCTAATAATTTATTAGGATTTCTCACAAACCCTAATAATTCTCTCAATTCTCACACAAAATAAAAGGGATGAAGAGCAATAACTCAACACAATAATTTATTAAATCAAGAATAGCATATCTTCTCATTATTCTCAAGGCCTATATATAGGCTCAAAACAAATACAAAACAAATCTCAAACAAATCTAAAACAAATCTCTCAGACAAATTTCTCAAATAAACGACATATGGCTAAATCTCAATATAAAAATAAAACAGAACCGAAGTCCTCATCAAGTGAACTTCTCAAAACGAGGAGGATGGCGACACGGCCATTGTCGTCCTTCTAGAGCTTTTTGGAATCTTCTTCGATTGCACTATTCTGTTTGTTCCCAGAGGAGGGTTCCTTCTGACCGCGGGGTTGGAGAGCCTCTTTAACCCGGGTGTATTTCTCGCTCCTTAGCAAGAGTTCTGAGAAGTCCCGAGGAGGCTTCTTAGCAAGGGACGCCTTTAGATCAACATGATTGACGTTGTGTCTGAATGCGGTGGTTGCGATTGCTGGGTCGAGGGAGGTGATAGACCGAGATTAGGCCATGAAGTGTTGGACAAAATTCCTAAGTCATTCCCCTTCTTTGTGACTCAAGTCCAGTAACGAAGCACTTGCCTTCTCAGTTCAACGGCTACTTATGAAGTGGGTGAGAAAGAGCACAAATTGGTCAAAGAAGAAGATGGAGCCTGGAGAGAGGCGAAAGTACCACTCCTTTGCTTATCCCTTCAATGTTGCAGGGAACGTCTTTGCAGAGAAGTGCATCTAAGGCCTGGTCATGAGAATTTTGAAACTCTTAATATGACCAACCGGGCAAGATCTCCGTTATAGGACTGAAAGTGAGGCAGCTTGAAGGTCTCAGGGACGTGGGCCTCCATGATTGACTTGGAGAAGGAAGGTCTGCTAGGGTGGAAGCTTTTGGCCTGGAAGTCTTCCTCTCAATTGATTCTGTTGAGATGGTCCTCCATCTCTCGGAGGCAGCGGAGAACTGGGTCTTCTCTTTGGTCGGATCTGGTCGACCCACGGAACTCTTCCTTATGTATGGATGTGAGGCAGCGACTGTTAGTTTGTCAGACCCTGACCGGGGCGATGTTGATGGTTTGGAGGATATCTTCTTTAAAATCTTTGAATTTTGCCTTAGTAACGAGCACCCCTTCTTCTCTATTGGTCATGTGAACTGGCCGACTTGTTGTAATTTGGCTTCTTCGCACCCAAGAAGGAGGAGACCTTCGTCCCCTAGGAGAGGGAGATATTCGCCCCTTGGAAGAGGGGGTTCTTCTAGACCTCTGCCTTCGAAAGGGGGTCCTCTTGCTTCCCTGGCATTCTGGACAGCGGACTTCATCATGGGCTCGCCTTTCATTCAGGCGAACTCGGAGGCCAGACCCCTGCGGTTGGTTGATGACTTGACGGAGGTCTTGCTGCAACTGGGGCACCTAGAAGGGGTCGAGGTATGGACGGAACCTCTATTTTCCACCACTTGTTCACAGGGTGTTGTTCGGGACGACTTCAGCGGGAGCCCCCCAATGCAGATCCTTTGGAATGAGGTTGGATCTGCTAGAGAGGGGGCTATTTTGGTTGAGGTTGTTGAAGGGGGTCCTCCATGTAAGGAGGTGAAGGAAGAGGGTTGGTTCGTCGGCTAGTAGTCGTTGCCTTCCCCTTTCCTTTTGGAGGCATGGCTAAGAAGGTAGTTTTTGACATGCGAAGTTGGATCAGAGATCTTTTTTTTATTTTTTACAGACGGCGCCAATCTGTTACTGCTAATTTCTGTGTGGGAGCAAACAAATATGTTAATTCTTTTAATGAAAACAATAAAGACCTGATATTTTACTTTCACCAATGTTGATCGCCGCAAACTGCACTTGATTCTGAGACCTGATTGTTGGGGACGGCTGATATCGCTCTCGTGGACCTGCAAAACAGCCTGAAACATCGGGGTTGGCCTCGGCGACAGACCCTCTGATGCCCAAGTCATAAAAACTCGAGATTGGTGGGTTTTATAGCGGTTTGCAATTACCTCAATTCTGAAGAGGTCTATAGGTATATATAGTCACCGGGGGGGGGGAGTTCCAAGGTATTAATCTATGTCCACTTTCCAATGTTTTGATAAGGTTAGTTACCCTCTCCATGTGAAAAGATCGAGTCAGGACTCTACACACCTTATGAAGAGATAAGATTTTTCAAACTCTTATGCATGGAGAGATAAAAGCGGTTATCCTCTAGAGAAAGGAGGTTTAAACCGGGTTCTTCATATGAACCTAGACTCCTTTGCATTAGATCTGCCTTGGTAGCCCCTCGTTACAGGCCGGATCGGGTTGACGGGCCTGAAAGTGGCCCAACTCCGTTTGTTGGGCCTATATCTGCTGAAATTTACCGTTTTACCCCTGAGAGCTTTAAGAGTCGTGCCCGATTTGAACGGTCCAAATTTGGTTCTATTTTACCCATATCAATATGATATTTAGAATTAATTATCACGAATGTCAGTGAGGAGGTTTGAGTAATGAAAAACATTAGAAAGTGATGAAGGGAATAGGAATGCATGTTATGTCAGATAGTAAGTAAAAGATGCTTTTGAGTGGATATCATCCTTATGCATGAGATAAAGTTCACGATCAATTTTAAATAAATGGAAGGTTCAAGAGTTACCCCAATTCATTAAGTGCTAATGCTACTGCGCAGAAGTTCGGAACTCCACTCCTCATAACCTAAGAAAATAAATTTTATCATTAGATGTAAATTAACATATCCATAATCATTAGTTATTATTCAGATTACTTAAAACAAGTCCTACCATCAACACAACAAAACAAACTTTGGCAATCTAACATAAGTATCTTAGAAAGATTCATTGATTGTAAGATGCTAGCTCATATATTTACATTTTGGAAGTTCTCCTAGTTTATGCCAAACTGTGTGTAAACTGTGAAAGTCTAGCATTGATGTCACTATTGTTCTAATGTAAATGTTTTCTTCCACAGCCCACCCCTAGACTTCATCCAGTTGATGCCAAAGATTTTGCAACTTTTTTCTACTTTAGAGCAAGAACCAGTAAGGAAAAAAGGAACGCTCGAGAAAATGTCATCACTTATTATCACAATGAAAGTATTTTTCGAAACATCTGTTGAATTATCAAGATGATAGGGAAATATTTATTTTTGCCTTTCAGATTTCAGTGCATAGTCTGATCAGGGAAGAGTTCGGGGGGGGGGGGGGGGGGGGGGGGGGGGGGGGCATGTAAATGGTACGTCATAGACAAAAAAAATGGGAATCTACCCACATGTTCAACAACATGGGCATATAAAAACAAGAAATCATGAAATCTGTTGAGTATCATGTACAAAATCAAGGATGAAACTAATGTGAAAGGCAATTCATCCTATATTTTAAGAAAAACTGGAGACAAAGGATACAACAAGGAATAGAGTTGTTCACTTACATCATATGTGTCTACGAGGGCAAGGAAGTTGTTTGGCATAGCCAAAGCATATGATATGAATGCTGCCAGCTCACTTTGATTTGTGTCACCGAACAAATAGCGCAATGAATTTGTCCACTACAGGCATTAAAAGAAAAATCATCAGCCAATAACTCAGACCAAGGCTGAATGATAAGAGAGTCAGACTAATATGAAGGGTGGAAACCAAAAAAGGCCTGTCCAAAATTCCTGTATAGTAAATAATACAAAGCACTTTTGATTTCCCCATAGAAGAAAGCTGTAAGGCACCATGTCAGTAAAGAAGGAATGAATACAGGAAAGCTGACAGTTCTAAATATCTGAAGTTGCACGTATTACTGTAATGAGTTAGAGACAAACTTGTTACGCTTTCAATTGTTGCAAACTAAGCTTCTCACGATAGCACGCAGTACTTGGAGATCCATGATATGCACTAATAAAGAACCGACTTCCCAATAGTAACATGAATTTTTTACCAAACTATCCCTCTTTTCGTAAGTATGTACCAAACTATCCCTGTTTTAAAATTTAATACCAAAAAGTCTCTATCGCTAACTAAGTTAACGGCCCTAGTAATATTCTCCGCGCTATCTCAGTTAGCGTGTGCCAAGCGATACCACTTTTCCCCTCAAGTAGGGGTGTGCGAAAAAACTTACCAAATATAGATACGCTAACTCCGTTAGCGCCCCTCTTTATACCACTCGCGCTAACGGGGTTAGCGTGATAGGTGGACAGTAGGGGATACTACTCCTCAAGTAGGGGTGCAGGCAAAAAAATCCCAAGTGTAGACACGCTAACCCCGTTAGCGCCCCCCCTCTTTATACTAGGCGCGCTAACGGGGTTAGCGTGCTATGTTGTTAGCGAGTGTTGATTGGGTAACGCTCGCTATCTCACTCCCAAACAACATAGCACGCTAACCTCGTTAGCGCGCCTGGTATAAAGAGGGACGCTAACGGGGTTAGCGTGTCTATACTTGGGGTTTTTTGCCTACACCCCTACTTGAGGAGTAGTGTCCCCTACTGTCCACCTATCACGCTAACCTCGTTAGCGTGAGTGGTATAAAGAGGGGCGCTAACGGAGTTAACGGCCCTGGTATTTGGTGAGTTTTTTTGCACACCCCTACTTGAGGGGAAAAGTGGTATCCCCTTGCACACGCTGACTGAGATAGCGCGGAAAATATTACTAGGGGCGCTAACTCAGTTAGCGATAGGGACTTTTTGGTATTAAATATTCAAACAGGGATAGTTTGGTACATACTTACAAAAAGGGATAGTTTGGTAAAAAAAATCTAGTAACATCCACTTTCTAATGGGATAAGGGGTTGGATCATTAGCCTCCTCTCCTCACTTCTCACCATTCCTTTTCAATTTGCTAAATAACTTGAATATACGTGAATATGCTGTTATTCTTCCCAAGCACAGATAGATAATAAATCAACATCATAATATAGTTTTTGCTTCAAAATGATACTCTCTAGAGGATATTGAAATTGGAGAAAGAAAATACGTGCAATACATAAATCCAGTATAATTTTGATTGTACATCTCAATTAAAAAACCTTTTTGAAGCATTTTTTTAACTCACGCCAAGGTTATGTCAAGAGTACTGAGAACAAGAGAGTAAAACCAACTTATAGGTGGTTCACCATAGAAGGGTATGTCAGCTTGCAAAAGTTACTGGTAAGATTTCACTATTAGATGTGGAAAGATACAGTTGTAGCCACAAAGATTCTATCAAGACGAAGGCCCTAAAAGCAGGAAGGATAATCAAGCTCTCACCCAAGCCTAGAATCCATTTTTGCAATAGCTCTGTTGTGTATTACATTCTAACGTGTAGACGCACTTTAGAATAGACATTGCCTAAGAAAACTTAACAATCAACAGCGTTGGAATATGAATATCATCTGACTTAGTTATAATAGAAGTCTGGAGTCTGGACAGATATGGACCTCAAAATTCTAGCAGACTATTTCTTGTCAACAGCATACGGTCAATATGTATTTTTCTTCAGCAAATATCTAGCAGACGTTTGGTAACAGAATGGGTTTTCAGACACTTACTGTATCCCTTGAGGATAAAGCAAAGTATTGGCTACTCCTTGCCCCTTTTATTCCAGAAACAACTTGGAAAAGTTTATACCATGTACAAGGTCAAATAAATTGTTTTAACAGGAAATAGAGTGAAAATTGGCAGATAATTCACATGAAAGAATCAAATGGAATAGTGGACACTGGAATCTGCCAGACAAAGGCTAACGACTGAATAGTTTTACCATGATATAAACAAGGCTTCCATAAATTCAACAAGATGATTTAAGATGAAAATCTTAGTGCAATCATACTCAAAGACTAATGAATATTAACCTGCATTTTGTTGAGCCAAGTGCACACCAGACTAACAAAATCCTCACAAGTGTTTGAGCCATCAGAACGGCGAAGTGTTTTGTCCACGATCTCATCTAAGCTCTACCAAACAATAAGACTGATTAGTTTAACCAGTAAGTCACAATTTTAAAACCAATAAAATCTGAACATGTCTAGAACTAGAAGTACTGAGTGGAAGTTTCACTTTCAAAAAATCAGCATCATACACAATTTGCATGCAAAAACACCATTAGCAAGCTCTAAGAATACCAGAAACACAAAAATAAAATGATATGAATGTGTGAAGGACAACAAAATTTGAATGGGTGCAGAGTAAACTACTTTGAAATTTAAAAAAAAAACTCCTCCAAAGAAAATTTATGAGTCAACCATCCATTAATTGCAAACAAAAGAGGCAGATGGAGACAGCTGGCACTAGCTAGACAAGAGTGATCCATAAGATTCATGTCAATAAACAAGGTTTCCACATCAACAATTCTAGTTAGTTAGCACATGGAATGCACATTAAAAATAAGGGTGGTTGAGATTTAACTATTGGATGATTGATTTTAAGTGGATGGTTAATATAACTCCAACTCAAAAATATGTGGTTGAGATTGATTAGTCGACTATTGTCCGCAAAACACACAACATCAACTCTCTGGTAATAATAGTAGAGACAGACAAAATTAACTCCTGCCCTGTAATCGTTCTAAAGTATCACATATTACGGTCACAACCAATTAAGAACTTGGCAGAGTGGCCAGCATATATAAGTGAAAAACGAGCTTGTAATCTAAACTTTATTCTCCAGCAAAAAAAAATTACTTGAAATGTAGATCTACAGGCTAAGTGTAGCATCTCTCCATGCTTGTTTAATGGTAAAATAAAACAATATGGTGTTTCTGTGTTTATCAGCAGGAAAATATTAGTGTCCGCTAAGTGCTTACTTTGCTGAGTCAATCGATCAAATGGTGTTTACTTTATCTTTAAAGAAGTCAAGCACAAAAAACCCTCTCATGGTAGAGAAATATCATAATGTGTTGTGTACATCATATCAACCCATTTTAACAAGTTGGTAATGATGATGATGATGATAATGATGACCATGTTTTTCCTCTATGACAAGCCACTGGATGACAAAATAAGGAATGATTAGTGATGAACATCGAATCCTTCAAAAAAATCTTCAGTCTTTTACTGAATTCTTTTAAACAAACCCCAAATTAACTTGTGAAAATATAAAGTGAACTCAATGAATTACTATAGAAACTAAGTCCAGAAAAGGAATGAATGATTAATTTATGAACTTCAACTCCTGTACCCTTGTTATTGTTACTGAATGCTCTTAAACCAAAACCCAAGTTTAACTTGAAGGAAAAAAACGTGAACTCCATAAACCTCAGTAGTGTACTTAGGTACTGCAAATGCAAGATCACTCAACAGATATATACTCTCATGATTGATACCTCAATTCCTACCCAGGCCAACAAGTCGTAACAACTCATTACTCACTTTAGATGCTTATAGTTCAACATCCCTTTCTTCCCTCACCTACTTATTTCTAAACAAAAATACCTCTGTGCAATCACTAAACAATGTGAGCACCAAATAACTAGTGAAAAGGAAAGTATGAATCATCATGCAACATCATGTGCATAAATTCCATCCCGCATTAAGTGCTGATGACATAGTACCCCCTTTCGTGACCACATTTCAAAGTACCAACTCTGACTTTAGTTGCTTGGTATTTGATTTGAAGAGGTTTTGACCTTGATGATGACCATGGCAGAGGAAGGTCCAGATCATGGAGCACGGCTTTAAAATGAGTCAAGGTGGCGTTCTCCTCTAGCAGTAGAGTTCAATGCCAATGTTCTTAAAACCAGGAAAATTGGTGAGGCATGGGACTGGTTTGCAGGTCAAGAAATTTACAAAGACGGAGTGGAAGTTGAGGCCAGCGCACAATTGGTAACCATGCCTTACACCCCAGCTAGGGCCAGCAGACGGCACCACCAATGTATAAAATCAACTAGATGCATTGGCTGGGTCAGATGAGAATTCTGCCTACCGATACTAATATAGACAGGCAATTGTGCAATTCTGCCGACATGACCAATAAATGACAGGCAAATACCAAATCAAGATATCGAGTTTTTGAACCATGCACTAGTGTCTCTGCTCTCAAAAGTTTGTAGTCAATTGGGCAATTTGCCAATTTCCAAAGAGTTGCAACCTCAGTGCAACAATCTCCATTAAGTATATTTTGGCTATCGTTTTAAGGTATGTTGGACATTTTGACAAACACTTGTACCAAAGCTATTGGGGCTCGTTTAGGAAATTAGATTGAACAATATCCTTCAACTTTGTGTCATCATTGTAATTCAAATATTGGAGGAGGGTTTGTAGGTTTTTGGAGAGGGATCCCAGCCATCTTCTTCTCTAGTTCGTTGGAGACGATGAAACCTTGTAATCTCCCTTTTTGTGATAATGAAATTTTCATCAATCAGCACCTATGGATGCCAATATTGATATCAAGTCTTCAGTCACATTAAATTTGTGTTTTCTGTATTATTATTTTCCTCTATTGTTGAAGTAGTTAACTAGGGTGGTCTCAGGTTACTAGATCCTTTGGTCACTGCACTCTTCGCCATATATTCAGTGGTGAGGGTTGCCATAGTAGCTTCCACCAATCTTACTATTCTGTAACAAGTATAAAATTGGAATGACAATAGAGCAAATTTTTTCCATGATATTGTTTATGATATATGCATAATATCATATTCAGGTCATATGAATAAAAGTAAGTAATAATACTCACCATGAATGAACTAACAAAGGCATGTGAATGTGTTCCACGGAGTGGAATGTCAAACAATCTTCCAGCTTCTACATTGCTAGTAAAAAGGAATTGGTATAAAAATGTTAGCATACTATAATAGTTAATAATAACTGGAAACTATTTAAACTAATAGAATGTAAGGTTAAGTGTAAAATTTTGACTTAACCCTTTCGTATCAATTAAATGATTTAAGGATTTGCGCATTGGCTTCTCCAATTTTATCACATTGTTAATCCAAGAAAAGGTAAACACATTGTTCCGCAAATCTTATAGGCTATAGCTATTGACAACAATAGGTTGCATCTCATCCACTATTGTAAATTAGTAGGTGAAGTCATATGCATGAATACGTGTATGAGTATGTTGGGGGGCCTCAAAAGAAGAGGAGATGTAGGGACTCACCCTATGTAGCACGGTACTTCTAGCAAGGAGCCGTACCCGTACCTGACACAGTGTTGGACACTTGGACACTTAAGACGTTTGGTTGGACATTTCTCATGCGTGTCCCAAATTTTATAATACATCTTATATGTTGGACACTTCTTAGACAAATTTCTTAAAAATTACAAGGCATAAATAACAAATTTCGAATACATAATTATATTTCTTTTACTAATTAACTCTAGTTACTTTCATAGACTTCTCCAATTTTATGGTGTACAATGAAGTATTACCACATTTTGTGGACAATGTATTTTTTATTTTGATTATGAGCAACAAATTGTATGTTCCAACTACATTTTTATTTAAATTTACATAATTGAAGTAACATTAAGTTATTTTGTATAATATTATAGCTGTGTCCCCGAACCCTAGAATTTTACAAATTTGATGTGTCCCATACTATATATATTAACATGCACTGCACATTTATGTTACCTTTATTATTATGAATATCTAAGTTAATTTAATGTTTGCAGCAAATAAAAACTGGAAATTTTTGTACATCCATGTTAGGAGCGTATCTGAGTTTCAGGGGGCCCTAAGAAAGTTCTCAAATGGGACCTTTTGAAAGTTGACAAAATAAAAATGACAATTATTTAAATGCAAATAAACTTGGAGCCTTGAAGGACAAACTATATGCTTCCAAAAAAATTAATTGATAACGTTTTGGTTTTATCCAACACCCCTTATAATTGTTTTCTTTTTAAGGCAGCCCTAGTATTTCTTTCATCAACAGATACAAAATTTAGAAGAAAGGGAAAAGAAGCAAACAAAGCAAACATGTATATGCACTTGAATATTACATTATCACAAAGAGGTAAATATGATATATTAGAGAACACGGTCAGAATGAAGTAATGATGAATAAATGCATATGAGAATACTAGTTGGAAGCATAAAATGTAGAATAATCATATGCACTTGAAGATTTGGTTTGAAATTTATCATAAACATGTAAATATGATATACCATAGAACATTGAAAAAATATCACAGAGTTGCATGCATGGATTAAGTGAAAAATAATATTAAATTCATAAAAAGGTAAAATGACATGTATGTGATGAGGACATTGGTTCTGTTTTATTTTTATTTTGAGATTTAGACATATGCAGTTTAATTGAGAGATTTGTTTTAGATTTGAGAGATTTATTTTAGATTTGTTTGAGATTTGTTTTGGATTTATTTTGAGCCTATATATAGGCCTTGAGAATAATGAGAAGATATGCTATTATTGATTAAAAAAACACGTGTGATTGAGTTTTGCTCTTCATTAATCTTTTTGTGTGAGACATTGAGTTACAATTTTAGGGTTTGTGATAAACTCTAAAACTACACGCCCAAAATCCCCAAGTTAATATCCAACCCTAACCCTCACCCTCTATCTCTCTTTCTAAGCCGCCAAACTCCCCCTCTCTCTCATCTTCTCTTTCTTCTTCTTGGCTGAAACCCATCGGCTGCCTCACTACAACCCCCGAACCACCTCGGCGCCGCCATCGACCCTTTCCTTTTCGTCGCCCCTCTGCACCCCGCACCTCCATCATCTTCCTCACTCCACTACTCCCATCGACACCGGCCTCCCACTTCAAAACCGTAATCCCCAAATCCCTCTACTTCGAAACCTACTCCTCAACCACCACTACACCCTCGTCGACCGCGACTCCTCTACCGCAGCCTGCAACCGACCACCACTACACCCCTCGTCAACCGCACTCCCCCTAACCAGCACCATCCTCCCCGTCGCCTCTCCTTCACCGCAAGCACAGCAATCGTGATCTGTTCGCAATAATTTCTTCAAGCCCGGTAATTTCTTTCCACTTCTCAAATATGTATATTACTGCTTTATCATCTCTATAATATTATTTGATTTATCTGTCGTCTACAAATATTGAGAGTGTGTGCTTCTACTTGCCAATTAGAGTATAAATCATTATTGCATCTTTTACTTGCTAAGAACGCTTAGGTATATAATTATTGATTGTTAGAACTGAATCATTAAATGGGCTTGTTAAACTTAATTCAATTCTTGAAAATCCATCGAACCGATTAATTGTTTTAATTTCTAACTTGACCCACATTACATGTTGGTAAACTTTATCTTTTAATATTCTTGGAAATTCTCTACTTAGGATTAAGTTTACATCAGTATGACTGTGAAAAATAATTATTTTTAAAAATAAAAAATGATGGAAAAATTAATTAGCTCATGCAGGTTTCGAACCTGCGACCTTCACGTTATTCGCACGACACTCCAACCAAATGAGCTAACAAGCCAACTGTTGTTTCAAATTTTAGATAATACAATGTAATCGTATCAACAATTACATTTTTTTTAAACATTGTAAATACTTTAAAAAATATGGTGCCCTATAAAAATGGGGGCCTAAAGCAGTTGCTTGTGCTGCTTGGGCCCAGATCCGCCCCTGATCCATGTAAAGATGTCAATATGTTATACGTTTATAATATAAAATTATTCTTGTCAATTAGTTAGAGCTTCTACAAGTCAAATTTTACAACAAATATATGGTAATGACCAGATGTCATATCTCATATTTTTATTTTTCTCAATTACAAATTAAGGATACCTTTTGCATTTTACCAATAAAGGCCCAATAAGATGAAAGTTAAATAAAATCTTAGTTAACCATGAGTTTATTCTCAAAAATGTGTCATTGTATGAACTTATTTAGAACTTGCTACCAACACTTCCATTCTAGTCATTATGAGTAACCTTCATGACAATTATCGATTACTATAAAAATGACATAAGGAATCTAGAGAATTTTCCTCTTAACTCATACTCTATAGTAGTGTGTGTAATTGACAAGTCAATTTTTAACATTAAAATATATGTATATATGATGAAATAATTGAGAAATTAACACTTTCAAATTTATCCCACAAATATTATAAAAGAAGCTTAGATTTGACCTTGATAGGATTAATAGCCAATGACACTCCGACAAATAATTTATTCAACCCCTACAAAATATCGCAATAGAGATACCCATATTACATGGCTGATTTAAGAGAATAAACCTTGTTGCATCAAATCCGCCCATATAGCAATATCTTGAAGCACTAATTCCACCATCGGGGCCCTGCACATTAAATTCAAAACAGTTTTATAAGGAAATAAGAACAGAGATTTGTTGCTTGCAAAACATTTTTCTAATAAATAAATAAATAAATCAGCTCACCTGAGCCCGACGAAGTCCAAATTCGAGTAAACTTTTAGTCTTTCCAGCAACAAATCTGTGCCTTGCAGCATTCGTAGTAACTAGTGATGCATAATTAACAAGATTTACAAATGGAGTTTCAAGTAGTTGAACCACCTAATAGATTGCAAAAACATATTCATCATGAAGGATACCATCTAGGAAAAAGTTTGTTGAACATAAAAGAGAAATTGATTACTCATATGAAGTGAAAACTGAGCTTAAGATTTTCTCGTATGGAGCAAACAGTATTTTCTTCAACAACATATACTCACAGCAACTGGTCCTTGAATTCGCATCAAAGGGACCTTAGGGAAGACAACAGAACCCTCAGAAATGGCATAAACCTCAACATCAGAGCAGTCAATTGTCCTTAAGTAATCAAAGAAACCCTCCTGTACATTAGATTGTGTTTCAGCATATATCCAAGAAAACAGAGTTACAGTAATATCATGCTTACAAATCAAATAACCGCGCGCACACACAAACCCCAAAAAAAAAAACTTCTGTTCCATTTCAAAAAAATTCCAACTGTCCAGGATAGCATTCTATAGTTCTGGCATCGTACCTCGCATGTTGGCATAACTAGGCGCAAGAAAGAAATCTCCTCCTCCTTAAATTTGAAATTTGCAATAAAACGGATGCACTCTTCAAGACCACCAAAAACGGTATATTCACCACCAAAAGGATTTTTTCGGAAGAAGAGATCAAATCTGAGACGTAATAAGATTAAAAAGAAGCTCGTTAATAAAGTTAACCTATGTAAATAGCCATACCAGAAGGCAACAAAGTGCAGCATCAGTTAAATTTTAGCAAAGCATTTGCCCTTCCCTCCCTTGGATAGATAGAGAGGTCTAAACATAAAAATTCTATGTTGTAGATTTGAAAATTATAAAAAAAGCTTTAGACACAAATCATAAAACCAACTAACCATGTAGATAGCATAGCCCCCTATTGACCACTAAGGTTGGATCTAGCATAAGAGAAATCGTTTAGATCAAAAGGAAACACTTTACATGTTTCTGATAATTATCGTTGAGCTTGGCTTTGCTCTCGCAAATATAGCACGGATATGCAGAATGCAGAATGATTGAAAATCGTGAAGTACGTAAAAACATGTAAAGCCGTATTTGCACGGTACAAATCCTTCTTCTCCTCAATGACAGAAAATAAAACGAGTAACTGCATCTAGCTTAACTTGTAACACTGCATATGATTGAAGTTATGCTCAAATGTGCTACTTTAAAAAACCCAATTATTAACTAGCTCTCCAACAACACATGTCTAATATAAAAAAAAATTATCCAAACCAGTGAGAGAAAAGCCTCCCCATGTTTCATTAAAAAGTCATTATGAAAAATACAATGATACTCTATCCTATTCTGTCAAAAAAAAAGAAAAAAAAAGAAAAAAGAAAAATACAATGATCAAGTGAGATATAGAACAGAATGACTTTCGTACATCACCAAATTATGTTAGCATGATATTCAGGCAATGCCCAAATTAAATAAAGCACATCACCTACATTGTGCAAGTAGGAAACATCATTGATAGTTTCAAGTTAGATAGCAAGAATCAAATGCTTTCAGAATAACACAAGTCAAATAGACGCCATCTAATTGCTTTCTTTTAGGCCTTGTTGCTAATTGGTTGATCCATGCCTCATACTTAGTACTTACAAACCTCCTCCTCTGTAATACCCCTAGTATGCATGGTTAATAACAATTTTTTCTTTTATTTAAAACAAAAATATACATATACATTGTTATTGTTATCTTTATCATATATAGTTATTGTTATATTTGTTAACCTATACTATTAGTATCATTATATACTATCAATATTGCTATGATTTTTTTTAAGCCTTAAAGCCCAACATTGTTTACAAAAAAAAAAAAAAAAGAAGCCCAGCCCAACAGAACAATTCTCAATTGGGGGTTAAAAAGCAATTAGTTAAAACTTCGGGGGTTTAATGCAAATAGGGGGGACACCTAAGCATTTCTGCACCTTTCCACACTCCACTACCTCTCTCTTTTTCTCTCTTTACAGCCGGCAGCCCCCTTCACCCCTTTTCTCTATATATATGACTACTACTACTCCTACTCTTACTACCTACTACTACTACTACTAATACTGCTGCTTACTATTACTACTACCACTGTTGTTTACTACTACTGCTACTGCTGTTTACTACTACTGCTGCTATTGTTTACTACTACTGCTGCTGATGTCTACTACTACTACTGCTGCTTACTACTACTTCTACTACTTTACTACTCTACTATTATACTACTACTATTGGAGCAAGAAGTCAAGGAAGAATCAAGGGAAGCAAAAAGGAGAAGGCAATTGAAGACTTTTTCACTAAGTAAAAAAAAGGGTATTCTTCATACCTCATGTATTTTATTATTATTTTTTTCTTTATATATGGAATGAATGATTGATGCTTGCTATTTCCTATTCTAAAAAGCTACAACTTACTTGCATGAATGGTTGTTGATGTGTTAATTTAAAATATCATGAAAAGAAATTAAATAAGAGTATTGTTAGTGTTATTTTACTTGCTTATAACTCATATTCTATTCTTAATTATTCGTTTAGTAATTCACACGCAGCAAATTATATAGACTAGAAGTGTTAGTGATGAATGCCTAGTTAGTATTGTTTAGAAATTGGTAATGTTGTCTAGTAATTAAAGAAATTAGTTGTATAGTAATCTATATACGGTAAATGGTAATTTATATAAAAAATAGAGTTGTTGGTATGATATGCTTAGTAAATGCTGTTTGTAGTAATTCATAGAAAGCCAAGTAATCACTTGTAGTAGTTTAGTTATTGTTGTAGTCACTTGTAGTAGAATAGTGTAATCACTTGTAATAGTTTAGTTATTGTTGTAGTCACTTATAGTAGAATAGTTTAATTACTTGTAGTAGTAGAAGAATGTTGTAGAGTTTATGTGTATGTTCAAAAGTTTATGTAATTATAAAAGGAGGGTGATTAGAATAACTATGTTAAATTCATATGTATAATAAACTTCATGTTAAGTCCGTAATCCTAAATGATGCACAACGATGGTATAAAATAACTACCTATGTTAGGTTATGGTATAGAATTTTGTATAAAAGAATTGAAACTGTAAGTATACCTGGGTAACTAGAAGCTAGTAGAGAGATATGCCATTAAAAGGTTAGTAAAAACTTAAAGATAGCAAGAGTTAAAGTTGCCATGAGACTTTAAGTAACTAATAATTCCACCTAGAAACTAAGTGGTGATTAATGAAGGAATTAAGCAAATGAGATTTGACCTAAGTTGCATAAATTAGTAAAGGCGTTAGTCCTAAGTAGTGTGACTCGTGATTGGTAAGGACAGACACTAGTTGGGCGTATACTCACCTGTCAAGGGGACACGTGCGGCATCGTCTCGTTTGGGACACGTGCGGCGTGGTCTCGATTGTTAATTTCTAGAATTTAGTGATAAGAACAGAATGCAGACGTAAGTCGCAATTCCTGTCGGAACTTAGGAGATGGACTCTTAAGTTTCTGTCTATGTTCTGGGTTATAATACAAACAAGGAGCAAGAGTGTAACTCTAAGTCTCTTAGCGGAGTAGGGGTGACCCTATTGATTCGCCTTATGTTCATGATAACTTTGGTAGGGGCAAGAGTGGAGAAGGACCATGATTCTGACAGAGCTGATGATCACCGGCCTGACCGGAAATGGAAAGGGACCACGATCCTGTCGGAGTGGAAAAGGACCATAATCTGAATGAACAGAGTGATCACTACCGTTCAGAGTGGAGAAGGACCACGATCCGACTGCAAGAGCAAGAATGGACCGCATGTACTGCAAACTCTACCAGTCACTAGATGAATGTCATAAACATGAAAGAGTACAAGAGTATGATGCATGGCGAGGGATTGAACCCTATCATCTGGAGAATACGAACTCGATTTGGAGAGTATGTAGTCTAGGATGCATACGTTTCCAAATCAAGTTTGCATTAGATTAAGAGCATGATATGCATATGAGTTGTGCATTAGAATCTATATCATGGCATACACCGACACTTGTAGTTTGACTTTCACATTTTTTTTCTTCTGCATCAAATATTGATTGTTGAGAATTTTGGAGATTGCAGGTTTTATCCGCGTTTTGTCAGTTGCATTCAACTGACGTGCCCACAGTTTGATCATTGCAGGATTGCTGATTGTGGAGCAGGAGACTCGAGCTGCGGAAAGCATCCAAATGGAAGATATAGTTTCCTTCTGTAATGTAAGTTTCTAACTTTTTGTAATTTCTGTGTTCTGTACTCATTGAAGTAAAGATTCTGGGCAAGTGTCGCGAGCTTCCAAGTGTGTGGAACTCGGGGTGCTACCTCCTCTGCATAAACCAAAACTGAACTTCTAACTCTCCTGTCACATTCTCACTCATCGGAACTTGTATAGTAATATAATCGGCGCAGCAGAATACTTTAGGAGCTGAGTTAAGCGACAACCGATCACAATGAACAACCAAGCATAAAAGCACATAAGTTTGTCCTGTTCGGTGAACCTAATCCGGGGAGGAAATAACTGAGAAATTATTCAACTAGAAAATATACTGGAGTTACAATACTCTTGTCATGAACCTATCTATATCTCAAGCCTCACTAGAGGATACTCTGTTGTTTACAATGGGATACTCTCAGATGAAGTAATACCTCTCATGGAGGCCATTACAATAATTTATAGCGATCTAGAAAAACCCTAGGTAGTAGTCCTGATCATTCACCGTCTGATATACCCTGAAGATAAAGTCACGCAATAGGAACCATACGGTATATCTTGGAGAACAGGCTGGGCTCAAACAGATCCCTGCAGAATCGGCCTATCTGGTGCCACTAACTACTTGTGCGGTCAACTAGAGCAGTCGACTGTCACCTACTTCCCAGCCAGCTACAACTCCTTCACTTCTTCGTCGCCTCGAACATCTTCTCGCTCCGCCCTATTCTCTTCACATCGAACCTAGTATGCAAGACATAAACCCTAACAATCTCTACCTTGTATTGCATGCAACTGCTTTCACACATGTGTGACTTATTGCTTCTAGACTCTTCCATTTCTCTTGTAAATAACACAATTCAGCGGCTTCTTATGTGAGTTGAATTTAAACCCCACATGTTATTTCTCCAATCATATGCCCCCTCAAGGGCATACCCTACTAGGTGTCAACGCGAAGACGCCATCCTCCACACAAACTCCATTAACCTCAAGGCATCCTCCACCTCTCGATGGTATTCGAACGTAGCAATCTCTCTTCAGTGATTCTAGTAGTAGCGAACTAGTATACTTTAGGAATGCTGAGCTTAAAAACACTTGGCCAAGATTTTTTGTTCCCACGAAGTTTGTAGAGATTGTGTTCAACACCCTTCTTTCCCTCATCACCTTACGACGACCTTCCCAAATAGATAGAACTATACCTTGAGTTGGGTACCTGCAGCCCCGTGCTTTCAAAGTTCTCAAGTATATTAGGTTTCGCTTCAACAAAGGAACATGCATGACCTTCTCTAGTGTGAACCACTTTCCATCTGGCATCTTCAACTCAATCAGTCAATTGTCCCCTCACCATCTACGTCACAATTCTCACTAGTCACCGTCCTCATAGAACGACCTATTGTAGATATACAAGTAGAAAACATCTCCCTCTCAGAGCAAATATGAGAAAAACTGCCCGAATCAAGAAATCAGCCAGAATCCACATCCTTAAAACTTAAAACAAGAAGACAGTTTAAGTTATCACCCAATTCAGTGGCACTGACTATATTGCAGCTAGTAACAATCCCTCTTATACTGCCCAATCCCTCTGTAATAGTGGCAACCCTCTTATAGTGCCCAATCCATCTGCAATGATGGTAACGGGTCTCATGTTTATGCACATTACCCCTTCAAATAGAATTTTCCTCCATTGTCATGCAACTCAAAGAAGTAAACCCTGATTTCTGAGTTTCCTTCTTCATCCTCCTGCAATCCCTTAATAATACCGGTCATGGAGAGCTTCTCCTTGGCAGATTTTTTGTGTAGCATGGTGGTTATCAAATACTCGTACGAATCTGACAGTGGATAAATCAAGTTAAAAGTTTTAACCTCTTCGCTGAGATCATTTATCGCCTTCAATTCGGATAACATCTTATTGAATTTCACTATATGATCATGAAGAGCAGTACCTTCCTCAATGAGAAACGAAATAATTTTCTCTACTAGTACATCCGATCCGGTAATGATGATCCCAAATAGTCAATTATGAGTCTCGCCCATAGACTTGTCGCGCTTATCTCCTTAAGGAAGTTGCACTTGACTTCGTCCGGTAATGACAGTCGGATTAAACTCAACGATTTTAAACAAATTTCATCTCACTTCTCATTTACCATGCTAGTTGGCTTTATCACCACACTCGACTTCTCTTTATCGCTTTCTAGGGAAAGATGCAAGCCCTTTCATCGTACATATCCACCTTCCAGATATTAAAGTTGATTTTACCGTCGAACTACTTGATCTTCATGAAACTATGATCTGACATCTTCATCAAGTAACTCGAGCAACTAGACGCTCTGATACCACTTCGTATTGCAATCTAATTGGCGTAGCAGAAGTCTTTAGGCATTGAGTGAAGCGACAACCAATCACAATGAACAACCAAGCAACGTTGACCACACTAAGCACAAAAGCACACAAGTTTGTCCCGGATCAGCGAACCTAATCCGGAAAAAAATAACCAAGATATTATTCAACTAGAAAGATACATGAGTTACAATACTCTCACTAAGAACTTATCTATCTCTCAAGTCTCACTAGAAGATACTATGTTATTTACAATGGAAAACTCTCAGAAGAAATATTACCTCTCATGAAGACCATTACAATGATTTATAGAGATCTAGAAAAACCTCTAGGTTGTAGTCCTGATCATTCACCGTCCGATAAACCCTTAAGAGAAAGCCATGCAATAGGAGCGTACGATATATCTTGGAGAAAAAGTTTGGCTCAAACAGATCCTTCAGAATCAGCCCATTTGTTGCCGCTAACTAGTTGCAGCCGACCGCTCAAAAGTGCAATCGAGTGTTGTGCCAATCGAGCCCAATCAGAGAGTGGCTCTAATGGCTGCGGTCGACTGCTCACCTGCTTCTCAGCCAGCTGCAACTCCTTCTATCTCCATTCTTCCTCGCTTCCCCATATTCTCTTCACATCGAATCTAGTATGCATGAGCAGCATGACATGATATAACCCTAACAAAATTGACGTACAAACAGACAAACATCCACAAGCTAGTTCTAAGTTGAAAAAGGGTTTCTAGTCAATCCCATCAAATATCTAATGTTAAAAGAAAATTGTTTTCCGTACTCAATACTCATAAACTCAAAGTGAACTACGTGACACAAGAACGAGAACGTGGAGCCCACGTCAAAAGACTGTCTTCAACAAACTGCATGTGGGCTCCACTCTTGCCGAGTCTACAAATGTCGAGTATAATTAGCACTACTTATATAGATAATTAAACGCCATAAATTGAACTGTATAATTGATGTATAGTTGATCGAATCGCGTAATTCACGAAATTGAAGCAATAATAAGTGATGTGAGAAAATTACACGGCCCGATCGAGATGCTTGCCAGCCTTCCAGTAGGCGTAAGCCATGGTGAACTGGTAGAGATCGGTGAGGAGTGGGCCCACCATCGGATTGGTCGGAGGTCTGATCTCATTGCCGCCGTCGTTTACAATTGCCGCCATTGATTTGGTTATTAATCGGTTCTTGCTTTCTTTTATTTTTCTTTAATTGGGTTTTGGTTGATTTAAAATGGATTTGGATTGGGAGAGTGAAAAGGATGAGACTGGTGGGCGGTGGGAATATCTATCTGTTCAGAGATGTGATAGACCAGCATCCAAAACAACATTTAGTTTAGTCCGTTTAAACCCAAAATTTGGATATTTAGCCTATAGGACTAACAAATTTGGATTTCAGCTTTAATCGTTTAAATCCCAAATTTAGATTTTCATTTTAAAAATTGACAAATGAAGAATCATTTCCCATATGAGGAAGAGAAAAAAATTACGACGGACGGAAAATCATTTCTCATCCAAAAAAAAATTCTATATTAACTCCTAATTCAATCTTAATTTAATCATGATTACAACTTAAATAAATCATAATCTTAATTAAATTTAAATTAAAACCTAACTAGTATTTTTTACGTGCGATGCACGTTTTGATAAGAGTCGGAGAATTTTCACGTGTGATATGTGTTAAGAAAAAGTTTTGGAGTTGGACATGCGTTGCATGTAATTGAACAAATATTTTGACCGAAAAACTACAATTTGTACATTCAATGCACGTGTTTATAAGTAAAATTTGTGTTGTACGTGCAACATGTGTATATTTAGTGTTAAAATATATTATAAAATTGTTTTGCACGTGCGTTGCACGTATTAAATAGGTGGAATTTTTTCTTTTATTTTTTGTAATAATGGAAGAGTTGGAGTTGCACGTGCAACACACAGGTTTGTATGTTGGCAAACGACAACCCCAGCTCTCCCATTATAATATTAGAGATATATACCTATAATAATTAATATAGGCAAAGCTTTTTTTTAAAAAAAATTCAAATTGGTTTGTGTAACGCCCCGAATTCCAAATAAGGCTGAATTCGATATTTCACAGGATCTTTACTTCACTTCGTACAATTTTACAAGAAAATTTAAAACTTTTTCAATAGTACATCAGAGTTCAAATACAGCTAGGTTTTACACAGCGAAAGAATAAAAGATTACAACATTTGAAAACAAATATAACCTGTATAACTTCATCAAATAATTTATCGATTGCATCATAATATCTTCATTGTTGATTTTTGATTTTGATGATTACAATACAATACAAAGTTGTTATGCTACCTCTCATATATTGCAGGTTGTATCAAAGTTTATCATGTATGATACACAAAGGCCTCAAAGCAAATTGATCAAGCAAGTTGTTCTAAAGCTGAAGAATGATCAAACAAAGCTTCATACAAGGACAATGGCTAAAGCTTCTCTCAAGACTAAAGACTCAAGTCAAGATCAAAGCTTCAATGTCTTATATTTTGTGTCTTGTAAAAACAAATGTAATCTTATTTTGTTAAGTCTTAGATTGATGTAAAAGCCTTGTCACACACACACACTCACATATAATTTTATAACTGTGTGGTTTTCAAAAATAAAGGTCAAAACAGTTTGAACTAGGTTAGCTGTTGAGTACTGGTCGACTGCCATTAAGGACCAGACGACTGTACCTGTACAAAACTGTCTGAGCTTCTTCAAACTCTGGCCAGTCGACTCATAACGGCAACCCAGTCGACTGTTCAAGTCGTTTCGACAGTTTACTGATTTCAAAACCTGATTTTTCGAATTCAAAAGATTTATTTCCGTTGGTTGACAGTTGGTACAAGTTTTTCTCAACGTCCAGTGATTCTAACTCTATAAATAGAGTGTAGAAATCACTTGGAAAAGGTTACTCTCTTTTATAAGCTTTCAAGTCCTTATTTTCAAAAAGAGAACAAGAGCTCAAAAGCTTTCAAATCCTCAAAGTTTTTTGGTTCTCTATTTTCAGTCCAATATAACATTGATTTCGTTTTGGACTGATTTCAGAAGTGACCTATTAGCCTTCATACACAAATCACAATCACAACAAGGTTATAGGTTGATTGTAACTCTTTCATTATTCTTTCTTTCACTCTCGGTTGTGAGAGTGGTCCTCTCGGTTGGAGAGTAGGGCTCTTGGTTGTAAAGTCGGTTTTCACTCTCGGTTGTGAGGCTGGTCCTCTCGGTTGGAGAGTAGGACTCTAGGGTGTAGAGTCAGGTTTTCACTCTTGGTGGAAGAGTGGGTTGCTCTCTCTAGTGGTGAGAGAGGACTACGGGTTGGACAAGGTTGTTGTCTAACGCCGTAGGGTATTCTTGTACATTTTTCAAGAATAGTAAAAAATCTAAAGTGGGTTGCTTGGGACTGGATGTAGGTCGGGAGGACCGAACCAGGATACATCGTGTGTACTCTGTGGTTGGAATTTATGTGGTTGTATCTCTTCAACCTTTTATTAGCATTTCAATTCTCTCAAAACTGTTCTGGTAAGTCGACTGTTCCCATCTTAAGTCGACTGTTCCCATCTTAAGTCTACTGATCAGACTGGTATTTCAATCTTCTCAGAAACTCTTCTGGCAAGTCGACTGCCTCTCTGTATTAAGTCGACTTATCAGACTAGTATCAAAATAATCTTCTACTCTGACGCCTCAGTCGACTGAGCTTCTTTTTACAGTCGACTAAACAGAAGATAATTTTTAAATTCCGCAATTAAGTTTTATAAAACACTATTCACCCCCCTTTAGTGTTTCTTGCCTTGCCTACAGGATCCAACATTTATCCCTTCATGAATAGTCCATTACCTGCATATTAAGCTGTGGGCACGTCAGTTACTTACGACTGACGAAATATTATACTCGGCTATCCTCTCTATGCCGTACATATAACGATCTCATTACTTTAATAAAAAAATCACAATAGTTGAATGAACAATAAAGTGTTAAATTGTAACTATACTAAACATGTAAGTGTATGTCATGCCTTAATGCCTAATGCATACAATTTATACTAGGATGACACTAATGCACACTTGTTCAGATTCTATGCATCCCATACTACATAGGTCCGAGGGCAAGCGCCTACGTTCTTCACAATAAAGGGCTCGATCCCTCGCCATGAAACTACCCAGTAGCAAGAACACGGTTTAGGCATTCCACGAGTACGGATCCTAGTCCCAGATTACACTGCCCGACTGTTATACAGACTCCTCGTCGTGCGAATCCCCCGCAAGTGTCACTCTAGCCCCGGTATACGTATATACACTGGATAACGAAAATTATCCGCCTGACTACGCATAGTCCCGGATTTAAAATAAACTCAGGCACCATCAGAGCAACCACAGTCCCAGAGTACACTGCCCAACTAGGGTATATAGTCCCGAAGTACATCGCCCGACTATATAGAGTGCCTCACTTACGTTTGCCTATGTTTACTACACTTCTCTTAAGTGCCTAATTCTTAAGTTCAAGACATGAATAATCTTTCAAGCCTAGAATTAGTATTACCTACTACCGGACTTAATCAACATCATACGAGATCGTCTGACGGCAATATCTCAAAATCATATCTCAAATCTTTCTTTCAATAGTGCCGGTAATCGAGGTTTTACTAATTCTAAATCATAATCTTTCATGTACAAGAAACATGGGTACGCATACCCTCCAATAATCAATGTCTTAAACTTATTGTATTCATGTCTCTAACTTATCCATGATTTGACCAATGTCTCATTTAGCATCATATATGAATCTCTTAACCAATCATAAATCTCATTCACAAATCAACAACAATAATTCTTCACTCACGATTTCATTTGTAATTTAAAACTCATGAAATAACTCCAATAATCAAGTACAAGAACAATTAATTTCACATAGCATATTTCTTTTATTCTTCTAAAATAGTATCAAACCTTTTTAATAATAAATCTTAAATATTTGCTTACTTTCCACCTCAATCTTTCCTTTTTAAATTCTCAATTATACATGAAAAATCTTGAAACTAGTTTTAGTAAGTCTTAAATCATTTTATAGAAATAATAGTTTTTTTCCCCCCAAATTTTTAACTTGCTTTAAAACTCCTCAATCGAAATTAAACACCAAAAAATAAAAAAGCTCACATGGGATTCGAACCTGAGCCAACTTAGCTGGCAACCCAAAGCAACAGCGCCAACCACTAGTCCATTTGGACTAGTTGTTCTAAAGTTCTCATAATAATCCTTTTACCTTAAGTCTGGGATCTTGGGTAAATAAAAACAAAACAAAGAAAAATTGTGAGAACCCAGGCCATAGAGAAGGCAGCGCCACCGCACAACCACTAGGCCAAGTGCGACAGACGATCTAAAACTGATTCATAGGTTTTTATTCTACTCTCTGTTGCTCCATCTTATTTAAAAAAACTCAGTTCTTCAATTTGATTGAATCCTTTATTTGACTGAAATAAAATTATTTAAATTGAGATTACTCTCAAACAGTAACTCGCTGATTTTATAGATCATATTAAAAAATAATTTTACAAAGTTGTTTCTTCTTATAAATCAACACAATTTTGCATTCTTTTTAGTCAAAGAGAGTATATTATATTTTTATAACAATACAATGAGCTTCAAAACATCTTTATTTTTTATTTACTTGTCTAAGAAGCATTCTTAACATTTTCATACAATCTACTAATTCTTTATGCATATTAGTTCATAGCAAAACTATTCAATCATTTCTTTTTCTTATTGCTAGTTAGCATTGTCACGCCCCGCTTCCCGGAATACGGAAACACAGGCACGTAACTGAGGCCCAGCGAATGATATAAGTACGTCAACTCATATCATCGATAAGCTGTACCAGTCTTAGCTCAACAATATAAGAAAAATGAATCACAACCACGCAGAAACATAATAATCACATAAACGAGAATGAAATTCAATAACCAGATCTGGAAAATAAGAACTTACTAAATAGCTCGAGAGACTCATGCTCTAGTTGTAGAAGAACTGCTCATCAATGCCTTCGGACAATTTCTCTGGCTCACCTGTACTTGTTCATCTAAAAAGAAAGAATAATTTGTCCTTAGAGCAAGTACGGACAGCAAGTAGTGAAAACAGAGAGTAAAGGAGTAAGGTACATGTGAGAATATGAATCAAGATCAAATTGCAAGGACAATAATGATACTAGTAACAATGGTCTTAATCAAGTATATATACATGTCAACTAGGTCTATTATGAAGTTGTTCTCCTGTCTAGTGCACGTACTACTGCATCCCATACTACAGGTTCGATGCACGCACAACAGTGTTCGTTTTAGACTTCGTGGTAGGGTCTACAGAGGGCGTACTCGGTGTCAATAACAATCAATTACCATTTGCAATCAATCAATTTCCAATTATTCAATCAATCGTTCACAATTATTACTTCTCCTTCCATGTCAATACGATATCAATATAGGCCTTACCGAGTACATTTTCTGAGACTATCCACTACTAGGCCAACCCTTATAAACCCCGGCTTGTTTAGTATTTTATTAAATCATTCATGTCCATGTAAGTGTGTATAAGGATGTCAAGGGAACGATACGAATGCAGCAACATGATGCATTGCACAATAATAACATGAAATAGTAAATCTGAAACAACAATTCTGTTTATATTATTTTAACTGATTCCTAATATAACTTGGTCGAAACCTCAGTACAAGACAGACAAAGCGGCAGGAATTCATAAAAAGCCAGCACATATATGTTCATTCAAGTGGGCAATTAACATGCTATAGTATCATGAAATGCATTACACTATTATACAGCAATTAGGATGTTCATTACCATGTACAAGGCCATTTGTCATGTCATTGTTCAAGTCACAATATCTCAATCGATCAATGTATTCAATCACCATTTATTTTCTTTGTATACAATTCTAGTCATTTCATTTATGTCAATTGCGTATGTAGGCTTAGGTTTGAGTCAGTGGATAATTATAAGAGGTCAAGAGTACGTCGGGTTAGCTCGTGTAAACCCTCGATACTCCCAACGGACGAGACACAAGGCAAATTAAGATAATTGAAATGGAACTACTTGCAGGAGATCAATAAGCTTGAACTAGAAAATTAAAAGAGTTCAAGTGGACTTGCCTTATTAATGTAGACGATTCAATAAAATAAGAATAACGGGATCAGAATTCCAGGGAGCAATCCCAAGAACACGTGCAAAATGCGCGCTAAAATACCAAATAGTGGATTCCACTCTGCACCGGATCGGCCAGAACACGGGACGGCAAAATGGATCTGCTGCGGCCAGAACACGGAACACCGAAACGATCCAATGAGAATTCTTCTACACACCGGATCGGGGCGAACACGGGACAGCGGAATCGGATCCGCTGTGGCAAAACACCAAACGACAAAATTGACTAATCACACTCCTTCTTCAATCCGACTGAGAGAGAGAGGGCGCGGGAGAGGAGTCGGCGGTTGCAGCGACTCAAGGGGTGGATGACGATGAGAATTGACGACGGTGCTCCCGGCGAGGCTGTGGCAGACGACGTCGAGGAGCAACACAGCAGCGATCGATGGTGAGGGGAGGAGTCGATGTTCTTTTTTGGAGAGAACAGAGGAGTGGACAGCGGTGACGATGAACAGGGCGGAGTCAACTGGAGGGTGACTCAGCAATGGCGGGGTGATGCGGGAGGACCTCGACTGTGGTTTGGAGTTCGATGGTGAAGACGGAGCGGGTGGGAGTCGCCAATGGCAGAGTTGGCCTTGCTTCGGGTTCTCGGAGATGTTGATGAGGAAGAAGGTGGGTTCGGTGGTGGTTACGACTGGAGGCGGCGACGAGGTGGCAGGGAGAGAGGTCGAGCGGCGAACGGGGCTCTCTGTGTTCGGTTATGGAGAGAAGGAGGAAGAAGGAGTCGAATGGAGGGGGAGACGATCTGTTTTGGGTTTTGTTTTATGTTTCTGTTGGGAAAAACAGAATAGGGAGAGATAGGGAGTAACGGGAGAGAGTGAGTAACGGTAGGGGTTTTAATAAAATAATAATTAAAGTAGTGGGTAGTTAGAGAAAGTGGGGATGTGGGAAGAGTGGAGAAAAGTGAACAAATTTGTATACGGGTGAGTGTATGGGTTTGTGGGTTTGGGTTTAGGGTTAGAGTCCAATAGGTGATGGGCTTAATTATTGGGCTTCAAATCAATTAATTAAATAATATAACATATATCAAAAATCAGTGGGCTAATATCCAACAAGAGATAGGCTACTCTTTGGGCTTCAAATGAATACAATATAAATTCAATAATAATTGTGGGCTTCAAACCAAAAGAGGAGAGACAAGATTTGTAGCTTAGAATATAATAGGAGATTCAAAAAGGCTTTTGATGCATTGGAATGATTTATAATACCAGAATACATGGAGAAAAGAAAAGAACTGGGAATTCGTATAATTGAAAACAGGGGTTACAAATCCTACCCACCTTACAACAAGAATTTCGTCCTCGAAATTCATTATTGCAGGCAGTAGGACAAAACAGAAGCAAATTTTTAAGAAATAACAAGGTAAGAAAATTAGAAATGAAAACTCAAGTGATGAAAGATCCAGGATAAGAAAAGACACAAATAGAATTAATGCCGAATAATAAATCGACAAAAGACGACGGGTGAAAAGAACAAACAAGAATCGAACGATGCAAGGAACAAGAGAATCCTGGGAACTGTGGGTTATGGGCCCACCACGCTTCCGCTGCGTTACTCTGATGGTGATGTCCCAAACAACGTAACATGTCATTGTAGGCCACAGAACACCAATCAACGAACCGAGCAGGAAGACAAGAATGAGACACCATGATCAAGGACAGTATAGGCTCGAGATAGATATAATTAAATAATGCAAAACGAATATAAAGTTTGTCTTCAATTTTAAATGATCAAAAGATATGTTATAGATTAAGATTAATGGGTAAGAGAATTGGGTTATAAATCAAATAACAGGTTTAAATCCAATAAGGAAATAGGCTATAAGATTTTTAAAATATTCATTAAATCAAATAGTGAAAAGTATATAAATTTGAGCATGTTCGGCTCAAAACAAAATAATAGTAATAGTAACGACAAGCATAATAATACCAATAACAATAATAATAACAAAATATCAACACTGCTAACAATAAAATAACAATGATAATCACAATAATATTAATAATAATAATAACAATAACAATAAAAATAATAATGATAATAATAATAATAGCATAAATGGATATAATAATAATATGCACATATGTGTCAGAATATGGAAAAGTGAGTTTAATAGATTTACTAAAATAATCCAAACAGTAGTGATATAAATATTCGATCACTTAAAAAAATAAAATTAAAATACACCGTTGTTTGAAATAAATAAAATTTTCAGATAGTCAGATGAAATAAAAAAAATTCTTAGATACCAGAATAATATTTTGTTAAAATCCGATCAATTGAAAATGTAACTTGCTGAAAAGAATTTGAAAGTGAAAGGAAGCTATAAAAGTCTTAAATACACAAAGTACACGGAAGGATACATATGTGCAGGAACAAAGGGTTTGGGCTCAAGTTAGATATTAATAAATAGTGCAATCAAGGGTATATAAAATTTAGGCTTCAACAAAATACCAATAATAACACCAATAATAATAAAATATTAACAATACCGGTAAAAATAATAATGTAAGACAGAATATGATTTGGTTCAACAATTTTTTTTTGTACGAAAATAATTCATTATTAACAACAGTAATAATAAAATAATGCAAACAACAATATCAATAACAACGGCAATATCAATAATAATAATGATATCAAGAATAATAACCAGAAACATAACAATAATAATAACATTATAAAACAAGGTAAGAATTTGGCTTATCACCTATTTAAATAAATCAAACAGGAATTATATAGTCGATCAATTATAAATGGAAAGTGAAGAGATAAGACCCAATTACAAAAGTTGATAACTATACAAACAACGAAGAAACGCAACTATAGATGTTATATAAAAAGTAGTTTTGGAAAAATAACCAGTCAAGATATATAGAAATACGAACAAATTTAGCTAAGTAAAGAAAATATTGATAATAATGGATGTAAAAGACATATAATAATTAGTGAATGTTAACATTATAATCAATACTCGAAAAACACATTAAAGGGTAACGAGATAAATAGACCAAAATATATATATGCAAGGAGGCTTAAAAGGAGTTCACTAACTACTACATAAATAAGTGTCAAATCATTAATTAGGACATGGAACAAAAGTAGTGAGAATTCTAAAATGTTAAAGGATTAGAAAACGGTGGCAATAAATAGTAATTTACAAAATAACGAAAACGTAGACCGTAGTTGATGTACTCAATCTTAACATAAATGTAAAACTAAATTTGTAAACACAAAATAGAGTAAAATCAACTATACTAGTTTAAATTGTACAGAAACATAAAGTGTAATTGCATAAACAAAATGTCATAAAGAAAATATTTCTTTACTACTAGTTTCATTATATAAGTAAAAATTGTCTTGAAATATAAATTAGCAAATAGGTAGAAAATCTTGCCTCCTTAACATCAAGTTGCATGTTTGCCTTCTCGACATCAGGTTGCAGGTTGCCATCCGGATATTCGGCTGCACATTTTGCCTCGCCGATATCCAGTTGCAATTTGCCTCCATTGACATCGAGTTGCATATTTGCCATCTTGATATTAGGTTGCACCGAAATGGTAAAATGAAAAATGTAACCTCCCATATACACAGAGATATGGGACATTAAATTTAAGTATGATGTATGCTTTGAAATTCGTGATGAAAAAATAGTAGAAAAGTAAGAAATGAAGTTGAAAGTCACTCAATAGAATATCAAAATAGATGTATAAATTATAAATATCAAACACAATAGTACAAAATAATAGTAGTGGAAATGATTTATAAAAGTAGGGAGAAAACGGATAAAATACATACATAAGCACAATGCAAATGTGAACGAGAAAATAATTATGTAGTGTAGCAAATTTACATAATAAATATATCATAAAAATATATAGAGTAGCGTAGGAATTAAATAAGCCCCTAACATGTCTTTGAAGATCCACAGATGCCAATCGACGAACCAAGCGAGAAGAAAAGAATGAACAACTCCAGAATCAAATGAATATGGGCACAAAAGAATAAAATTATACCCAGAAAGGGATCAACGAATGTGACTGAATGGAAGGGATGAAACAACTAAGAGATGAATGAACTGAATATGAAGGGATCGAAAGATGAATCAAATGAGGGGGTATCCAGATTACATGTTGGTTATTCATGTTCATGTGATTGACATGGTGCGCATATTATCGAGTTAGACTGGCTAGAGCCAAACTTGACTGACATACTATTCAAACATGACTAACACATTAGCCAAACCAACTAAACTCCAACATAGTTAGAGCCTAACCTGGGCTCTGATACCACTAAAAACTTGTCATGCCCCACTTTCCGGAATACAGAAACACAGGCACGTAACTGAGGCCCAGCGAATGATATAAGTACGCCAACTCATATCATCCATAAGCTATACCAGTCTTAGCTCAACAATATAAGAAAAATGAATCACAACCACGCAGAAACATAATAATTACATAAACGAGAATGAAATTCAATAACCAGATCTGGAAAATAAGAACTTACTAAATAGCTCGAGAGACTCATGCTCCAATTGTAGAAAAACTGCTCATCAATGTCTTCGGACAATTTCTCTGGCTCACCTGTACTTGTTCATCTAAAAAGAAAGAATAATTTGTCCTTAGAGCAAGTACGGACAGCAAGTATTGAAAACAGAGAGTAAAGGAGTAAGGTACATGTGAGAATATGAATCAAGATCAAATTGCAAGGACAATAATGGTACTAGTAACAATGGTCTTAATCAAGTATATATACATGTCAACTAGGTTTATTATCAAGTTGTTCTCCTATCTAGTGCACGTACTACTGCATCCCATACTACAGGTTCGATGCACGCACAACAGTGTTCGTTTTAGACTTCGTGGTAGGGTCTACAGAGCGCGTACTCGGTGTCAATAACAATCAATTACCATTTGCAATCAATCAATTTCCAATTATTCAATCAATCATTCACAATTATTACTTCTCCTTCCATGTCAATACGATATCAATATAGGCCTTACTGAGTACATTTTCTGAGACTATCCACTACTAGGCCAACCCTTATAAACCCCGGCTTGTTTAGTATTTTATTAAATCATTCATGTCCATGTAAGTGTGTATAAGGATGTCAAGGGAACGATACGAATGCAGCAACATGATGCATTGCACAATAATAACATGAAATAGTAAATGTGAAACAACAATTCTGTTTATATTATTTTAACTGATTCCTAATATAACTTGGTCGAAACCTCAGTACAAGACAGACAAAGCGGCAGGAATTCATAAAAAGCCAGCACATATATGTTCATTCAAGTGGGCAATTAACATGCTATAGTATCATGAAATGCATTACACTATTATACAGCAATTAGGATGTTCATTACCATGTACAAGGCCATTTATCATGTCATTGTTCAAGTCACAATATCTCAATCGATCAATGTATTCAATCACCATTCATTTTCTTTGTATACAATTCTAGTCATTTCATTTATGTCAATTGCGTATGTAGGCTTAGGTTTGAGTCAATGGATAATTATAAGAGGTCAAGAGTACGTCGGGTTAGCTCGTGTAAACCCTCGATACTCTCAACGGACGGGACACAAGGCAAATTAAGATAATTGAAATGGAACTACTTGCAGGAGATCAATAAGCTTGAACTAGAAAATTAAAAGAGTTCAAGTGGACTTGCCTTATTAATGTAGATGATTCAATAAAATAAGAATAACGGGATCAAAATTCCGGAGAGCAATCCCAAGAACACGTGCAAAATGCGCGCTAAAATACCAAATAGTGGATTCCACTCCGCACTGGATCGGCTAGAACACGGGACGGCAAAATGGATCTGCTGCGGCCAGAACACGGAACACCGAAACGATCCAATGAGAATTCTTCTACACACTGGATCGGGGCGAACACGGGACAGCAGAATCGGATCTGCTGTGGCAAAACACCAAATGGCAAAATTGACTAATCACACTCCTTCTTCAATCCTACTGAGAGAAAGAAGGCGCGAGAGAGGAGACGGCGGTTGCAGCGACTCGAGGGGTGGATGACGACGAGAATTGGCGACGGTGCTCCCGGCGAGGCTGTGGCGGACGACGTCGAGGAGCAACACAACAGCGATCGATGGTGAGGGGAGGAGTCGATGTTCTTTTTTGGAGAGAACAGAGGAGTGGACAGCGGTGATGATGAACAGGGCGGAGTCGACTGGAGGGTGACTCAGCAATGGCGGGGTGATGCGGGAGGACCTCGACTGTGGTTTGGAGTTCGATGGTGAAGACGGAGCGGGTGGGAGTCGCCAATGGCAGAGTTGGCCTTGCTTCGGGTTCTCGGAGATGTTGATGAGGAAGAAGGTGGGTTCGGTGGTGGTTGTGACTGGAGGCGGCGACGAGGTGGCAGGGAGAGAGGTCGAGCGGCGATCGGGGCTCTCTGTGTTCGGTTATGGAGAGAAGGAGGAAGAAGGAGTCAAATGGGGGGGGAGACGATCTATTTTGGGTTTTGTTTTGTGTTTCTGTTGGGAAAAACAGAATAGGGAGAGATAGGGAGTAACGGGAGAGAGTGAGTATGTAACTCCCTGTTCCAGTTGTACGTATTTTATTACGTAAATTTTTGTACTTCAATTTTCAGAAGTTTTATTTTTTCCTTTGGACTCTTTATCTAAAGCCAAAATATTTTTCTGAATATTTTTCTGAACAATTCTATAATTTTGTGAATTTTTCGATCGGAGTTTAAATACAAATTTTAAACCGTGATTAATCCTAATCCTAATACTAATCCTAATCCTAATGCTAATCCTGCCTAACCCTACACCTTATTTTCCACCACCACATTTTTCTACGCCTAACTCTTGACTTCTCCTCCTTGTTCATTTTTTTTCACACCTAACCCCTTTGATTTTTCTACACCCCCTATCACTTCCTTTCTATATATATACACACACACACATGCAGAGCTCCCACTTCTTCTTCTCTTCTCTTATCTTCATATTTCCTTCTTCTCTTCCTCTGCCTTCTTCACACCCTCTGTTTCTTCACACCCGATAGCTCAAGCAACACCCGAGCTCTACTTTACTCTCCGCCTTCGAGCCAACGACTCCGCTTCTACGATCCCGTGAACCCCGAAAAACAACCCGACACCGCGCCACCTTGTTGTTGTTGTCACTCACCGTTGCTACCGTTAGCTACCGTCTCGCCGCCATTCTTACCGCCGTTGTGCCGCCTTCCGTTGCCGACATCTCTTCTTTCCATGGTTAACACTACCACCGTAATCGTCACGTTATAAGGCAAGTACCTTGTACACTATTTTTGTTCTCGTACAAGCATTTTCCTTTGACTCGTAGCAAGTAGTCTAGTTATCATCATATTTTATTGTCAAACTCTGTTCTAGCCACTTGTTCCATACTATATCAACTCAAGAGTGAACCGTTAACACATTTCGAATCGTGTTATCGAATATCGAATATTCAACCTTACTATCTCTAAAATTTCTTGACCTTGCACTAAGAATTCGACCTTGTTCCCAATACTGGATTGAAAATTTTCTACATGGAAATCGTAGCCCATCGAGTCCCGAATCCAAAACATCTGACGGTTTCTCAATCGGATGTATAGATTGTGAGATATCGCTATTTTAGTACTGACATATCATGAATTTCTAAACCTGCACGGGATTACTAACCGACATCTCGTACTGAGAATTTGAACATGTTCTCGATACTGGATCGAAAAACTTTCTACATGAAAATCATAGCCCTTCGAGTCTAGATATCTGAAACATACTACAGTTTCTCAATCCGATATATAGATTGTGAGATATCGCAGTTTTAGTATTGTGACTCCGAATTTCCAGAATGCGCGCGAAACATCGAAACCAGCGAAGAATGAATTTGTACGCATCGATACTGTCCTTAGAATGTATCGTGTGAATATGCGTTGGATCCGGAAGAGAGTCTAATTTCTAGAATCTTTGACGAAATCGAATTTGCTTTTCTGTAACAACGGAAAAGTGAATTTGAATGCAGATATGTCAAGTTGTCTAAAAATCCATCTATACATTTTTGCATATAAACCCGTTATTTTTCATATTTAATGAACTGAATGTATTATTGTTCTTATAATAATAACTTGCATAGATATAATAGGTTGATAGAATGTATTTTATACCACTTGATAATTCTATAATAACTACTCTCGATACATGTACTCGTTTTACGTCTCATGTCCATAATCACTGCCCTTGATATTTTCCTTGACTAAACTATTTGATTACACCATTCCACTAGTCGTACCAACTGCATGTTCCTAATTAATTATAAAAGAATAACAAGCCGGGGTTATAAGGGTACGGCTTAACAGTGGACAATATAGGGGAGTATACTCGGAAGGGGGCCCGTGTTTCCCGAAATAGTGATTCTTGATTCTTAATTCTTGATTCTTGGTTACACAATTCTTGATTACATAATTCTCGATTACATGATTCATGATTACATGTCTTGATACTATCACTGGAAGACCCGAGTACATAATCCTATAGAATTCACTACTTAAGTCTAAACGTCACATGATTGATATGCACCGAACTTGTGGTATGGGACACATGATTACGTGCATTAGATAAGTTAATAAAACAGATAAACTTGAGATTTCCACTAAGCATGACTCTTGATTACATAATTCTTGATTACATGACTCTTGATTACATGACTCTTGATTACAAGACCCTCGTTACATGACTCTTGATTACATGACTCTCGATCCTTGATTACATGATTATCGATTAACTGAGCCTAGGTTATCAATTACTTATATCTTGAAGTCTAGAATACACTAGTTATAGTTATTACTTACATGATCATATTGTCCCAATTCCTTGCTTACTTCTATATTGTATTTGTACTTCTACTTCTTATTTCTCTCATGTTATATCTTGTTGTATTACCCCTTTTACTGCTTGTTGCTACTTGCTCCCCGAAACTTGCTCTAACGGGAACTTTTCTATTTTTCTTTGAGTTAATAATTATACAGGTACTGATGGACCCGACGAGCGAACTCTCTAGATGATCGTTGCTGCTTCCTTACTACTTTATGTTGTTTTCTTTCAGTCGCTATTTAGTCTAGTTGTTATAGCGAACTGCTTATCATGTTATTTTAATTCTGGCACCTTGTACTCCTGGGCATCTTGACCCGATGTTGATGTATTATCCAAATGATGGTTATTCTATTTTCAGCTCATGTGATTATTATATTTGACTGCGTGATTGTGTTATAAAGATCTTGTTGAACTTATAATTGTACAGCTTATGGATGATGTATATCATTCGCTGGGCCTCAGTTGCGTGCCTGTATTTCCGTATAGTGGGAAGCGGGGCGTGACAGAGTAACGGTAGGGGTTTTAATAAAATAATAATTAAAGTAGTGGGCAGTTAGAGAAAGTGGGGATGTGTGAAGAGTGGAGAAAAGTGAACAAATTTGTATACGGGTGAGTGTATGGGTTTGTGGGTTTGGGTTTAGGGTTAGAGTCCAATAGAAGATGGGCTTGATTATTGGGCTTCAAATCAATTAATTAAATAATATAACATATATCAAAAATCAATAGGCTAAATTCCAACAAGAGATTGTCTACTCTTTGGGCTTCAAATGAATACAATATAAATTCAATAATAATTGTGGGCTTCAAACCAAAAGAGGAGAGACAAGATTTGTAGCTTGGAATATAAATTTGGGTTTCAATAGGAGATTCAAAAAGGCTTTAGATGCATTGGAATGATTTATAATACCAGAATACATGGAAAAAAGAAAAGAACTGGGAATCCGTATAATCGGAAACAGGGGTTACAAGCATGATATGAATCAATTTACTTAACATAGCATATCTCACTACTATTCATGCTACGCATAAATCAAATTTCTCACTTATTATCTCTAGCATGCATGGTTCTAAAATTTAGAAAGCAAGAGAACACCCACCTTAATTTGGAGAATGAAAACTACAAAAGAAAAGGGCTCCTTCTTGCTCCTAGCCCCACAAGCACTTCCTTGCTCCTAGTAAAGCTTCCTCTCCTAGCTTTGACTTCTCCTCCTTGCAATTCCTCCAAGCAAAATAACCCTCACTCTCTTTCTTTTCTTTCTTTCTTTTCTTTCTTTCTTTCTTTCTTTTTGTTATGTTTTTTGTGCAAGAGAAATGTAGGAAACGAGGCTCTATTTATAATGTTTTGGGAGGGTCTCTTATGCATAAATTCACCCCTAATAACTCTCCATATTAACTCTTACAACCCTTCATGTCCTAAACTCCTAAAACCTACAATCCCTCATCTTTCCAACTCTTCACATTTGCAACCTCCATAACCTCCCAACCTTTCCATCTCCCTACTCACCAAAAATCCGGTCAACAAGGGGAGGGGGTAATCTGACCACTATTTTGTGCATGCACACATGCACATATGCACACATGCATACACAAATTAAATTCAATCCTATAACTTTAAATGTGTACTAACATTTGTAACTTGCCATGTCTTAGTGCATACTTAACTTAATTTGTTATTTTAATAGTGGGCTTGCTTAATGGGCTCATTTCTTAATTAATTAATTTAATTATCTAGTGTGCCATTCTCCTAATGGGCTAGATTCTAATCTTTTGGTCCATGGATTAATTTAAAAGGCTAAATAAGTTTTGCATGCTAAAAATTGTAAAAGAGAATAAACAAATGAGAATAAAAATTTGCCTGTGCATCATACGTGCAAAAATTAAAAAAAAATACATTTTAATCAAAATAGGGGAAATGAATTTCCGTTTTATAAAACGAGTTTGAACACGTAAAATAAATAGTCAATACACATAGAAATATCACACTTAGTGATGAAAAAATATGCAATTGATACGTGCATCGAAAACACATAAAAAACACGTAAAAATACATAGATTGAAATATTATATTTTAGTTAACTCAAATAGGATAAAATCAATGCATAAACAGACGGAAATCCAAGTACGTGGTGAAAACACGTTACAAAATATATGTGCGTAACACACAAGGGCAAAATTGTCATTTCCAATTTTGCAGGGTGTTACAGTTTGGACGGGAGATCATCTTCCGCCCGACCACTTTGAATTTTCTATTTTTTATAAAACGACGGTCGGGAAATCACGTCCGATCAAAAAAAAAAATTAAAAAAAAATCAGACGCGAAAACATTGTTATATTTTTTTTAAAAAAATTGCAGCGACAGAAGATGATTTTTCGTTCGATTCATTTTTTTAAATAAAATGAACGGACTCGTTCGAGTGTATTTTGCAAAATCCTATATCAGCTTCCAAATATAGAAGCCCACTGTTTATCCAAAACCCAAAAAAATAGTATATAGCCAATGACTGTAGCAAAATTTTTTCCATTTTTCCCAAAAAATGGGTATATAGCCAACAACTACAGATGCTCTAATACGGGATATGCACTGATATAAAAAGAAATATAAGATTACCCTCTGGATTACTGGTTTGGCAAAATGTAGGAATAGTTTTGGAAGAATTCTTAAATTTTCATGAAAATCAAAATTCTTTGTTGAGAAGAATATACATTCATCTTAAAAAGGATGGGATTTTGGTACGGAAGGCCATAAATTCAAGTGTAAGTGTGGTCTTCGTCAGGGTGACCCTATCTCTTCCCTTTTATTCTCTCTAGTTGCTGATGTCTTCAGTAAGCTGCTACGCAACACATGGGAGGCTGATGTTATCGAAGGTCTTGGGAAATCTAATAGTTTCCGAGGAGTGTTGAACCTTCAATACACGGATGATACTATTATCTTTGCGAAACCCAACGGAGGGACCCTTCGTAACCTGAAGTTACTCCTTTATGTGTTTGAAAGCACCTCGGGATTAGCCATTAACTTTTAAAAGTCTTCTGTTATTTGGCTGGGTGGTTCTCAAAACCGTCAAGCGAAAATTGCGCAGTTCTTCAACTGTAGTCCGACATCTTTTCCCATCCATTATCTTGGCATCCCCTTCAGATGGGGGAAGCTTCATAGATCGGATTGGATGCCGATGATTGAAAAAATTGAGTATAGACTCAACCGTTGGTCTGGTAAGCACCTGTTGCACGGAAGCAGGCTTATTCTCGTTAATTCCGTTCTATCCTTGATTCCTTTATACATGATGTCCTTCTTTTATCTTCCTTCGTGGATTATTAAGAGGGTTGACCAGCTCAGAAGAAACTTCTTCTGGTCAGGTACGGATTTGTTTAAACCTGGCTCTCATCTCTACAACTGGAAGCTCATCTGCACTTCTATGGCAGCTGGAGGGTTCGGAGTTCTTAATCTCAGGCACCAAAACTTAGCCTTATTGGGCAAATGGTTATGGAGATTTCTTAAAAATGATCACCTGCCCTGGGTTCGAATTATATCTATTAGTTGTTTTTCCCGTCGCAACATGTGGGATTTTCTGACTTCCCTTTCCCGTAAAGCCTCTTCATTTTGGAAAGGGGTCTGGAAAGTAGCTGGCCCGTTCAGTTGTGGCTTAGCCCACGAGTGCGCAGATGGATCCAAGACCAAATTCTGGGATGTTCTATGGTTTGGTAATATCAAGCTCGCTTCAGCTTTTCCTTCGCTCTATCAGTTAGCGTCTAATCCCTCGGCCTTGGTTGAGGATTGTATTGTTATAATTAATAACCATAAGTTCTGGTCAATCCCTTTCACAAGCGTGCGCTCGCCGCAGCTCTTGCTTCAGCTCCAAGAGCTTTTTAACGGTATTAACCATTACCCCTGGCTTCCGTCTGAAGATTTCAAATGGAGGTGGACCAACTCGGGTAATTACTTAGTTAAATCCTTCTACAATTTTCTCAATTTTGGAGGGATTGCCTCCCCGATTGCTAAGCCTTTATGGAGCAGTTGTACTATCCTCAAATCCAAAATTTTAACCTGGCTAGCGCTGAACAACAAGCTTCTTACTGTTGATGTTCTCAACAAGATGAACCTTGCCTTAGGCCAATTATGTATGTTATGTTCCTTACATCATGAGGATGCCGATCATCTGTTCCTTAAGTGTCCATTTATCCAACCGTTATGGAGTATCATTGTCATAGCTTGGCAAGCGCCGACTATCCCCAGCAATTTCTTGTCCTGTTGGAAGCCTCAACACCTCAGAAAAGAATTTCGCAAATCTTGGATTCTTTCGATTATTGCGATCATTTGGGTTATTTGGTCGGTACGGAACAAACGTATTTTTTCTCATTCCGCCTTGTCGATTGAGAATATTATCGATGATTTTCTTTTCTTTTCTAAATTTTGGCCTTCCACTTTATCGTATGATAAAGTGGAAGCATTACATTTAAATCGTCTAGATGAGGCGATTAGTTTTTTACATTCTTCTAGCACTTAATCTTTTTTGTGCGACGTCTTTGCTGATTTACTGCTCTATTGTCTTCCTTTGCAGATCTAATGTGCGGCCTTATTTTCTTAGCCTCCAGCTCTGCAGGGTATTTTGGTTCGCATTTCTTTTTGATGTTGTTAGCATTGGGCCCTCTACTGCTCCTTCACTTATGGGATATTTTTTGGTTCTCTGTTGATGTCAGTTCCTTGTGTATGTTAGTATACTTTTTGGTGCTCTGTGGTTGGGCAGCTTTGTGCTTCTTGGTGGTTGGTATTTCCCTTTAGATGGGAGGACTTGTGTTGGCTGTTGGTGCGCGGGCATAGCTGCCTTGGGTTCAATGTATTTATGGTTTATTTCTGGTGTTGTTAGCTTTTCTTGTGCTTGATCGTGGTGGGAGTCTCCTTCTTGAGACTTTGCATTGTTTGGATGTGTGCTGTTTTTTATTTTCGTAGCTTTCGCTGTGGTAGCGCTTGGCACTCGCTGTTTCGGAGCGCTTTGGGTTTGTTTCGTGATCGACCCTCCTGTCTCGGTCTGTGTGATGGGTTTGCTCATCGACTGGGGGTGCCAATTGCTCCGGTACCAGTTCGGGGTTACCGGGGACCCTTTTTATATTTTGAGGCTCGCTTTTCTTTTATCTTTGCTTGGCTTGTATTGTAGCATTCTCGTATTTTTTAGCGCTTTTGTTTCTTTCTCTCTGGGGTGTTCGGTGCCCCTGGTGGTGGATGTCGAGAGCGTGACCTATCTTCTTTGTGGGGTTCATAGCTCTGGTTTGTTTTGAGGTCACATTTTCGTGGTCTTTGTGGTGGTATTGTGTTTCGTTCTTCACTCTAATGGGACACAGTAATATCGTGTTTCTGTTCTTTGGTGGTTTGTTCGGTTCTATTTTGTGCTTTTTTTCTGGATGGTTTGGCTCAGTTCTGTTTTTTGTGAGCGGGTAGCGTCTGCAGGTAGCGCTGTATGGAGTGATCACCACGTCCTTTTTTTATGGCGTTGGGGTGTGTCTTTATTTGATTTCAGAGCCAGTTTGTGGCATGGTTTGGAGTGATTCCCGATTCTTTTTCTTATTTGGAGTGTCCCTGTTTCTTTGGAGGTGTGGCTATTTTCGATTTCAGGTGTTTTTCTTGGGGCTTTGCTGTAGTCTGCGAGTAGTTGTTGGCTTTGCCTGGGATCGTTTTAGGGTCCCGTTGTCGTGGCTCTGTTCAATTCAGGTTGAGCTCCTTTTACCGTTGCTGGAGGACACCGCCGGCCTTGGAGTCCCGGTTGTGCTTCTTTTTGGCGCGGCCCTAGTGCATTGTTTGAGCCGCTTCCTGCTGTCATTTCCTTTCCGATCGCTGCTGGGTTTTATGGGGGGTTGCCTTGTTTTTTTGGTTGTAATTATTGCTCGGCAAAGCTCTGCTTTGCTTTCTTCTTTATTCGTTGTTGTTTTTTCTCTTGGTTATTTTACCTCTTGTAAAATTTACCGATGTACAGACTTACTTCTTTATTTATTATATATAGATGGCTGGAGTCTCTGGACTATATACGTGTTTTTAAAAAAAAGGATGGGATTTTTTGGGTTCATCCACATAAAAAATAACTAAGATTATCATGTTACTAAAACACCTTCCAGATTTTTTATAATCTTTTTGTCTTATCATATTGTCGCTCTATGTTCTCTCAAACAAATTTGTTACTCTGCCTTGTCATGGTGGGATTTGTACATATCTATATAATAAAACACAAAGAAAGCTATCAAGTGGCTCTCCTTCAATCCCTCCAAAAATCAAAGGTCCAGATCTAACCTTACAAAATATATTTTCCCCCCAAAAGTTCCCCCTAAAACTCAAATTCAAATCTCTCATCCAAAACAACTCCTATATTTATTTAATTTTCTCTCTCTCTCTCCCCCCCCCCCCCTTCTATTAAAAAATTAAGAAAATAAAAATTTTCAAAATTTTAAAATATTAAAAAATTTAAAAAATTAAAAAATTAAAAACTTTAAAAATAATTCAAAAAAATCAAAAAAAATCATATAATATGTTTTTTGCTCTATGTTTACTACTTCAATTAATTTGCTGGACGTCCAAAACTATTTTATATGATCAAACAAGGTGCACCGTTCTGAAGACGTGCCGTAGGCACGTGTCAACGGGCAAACCTAGTTTGTATATAATGAGGAACGTCAAATTAAAGACTGAACGGAATTAAATAAGTATGATATATGTTTTCAGTATAATGTATCAATTTTAACAATAGTACCCACCATTATTCATTAAAAATTGAAGGAGAAACTCTTTGTCTATTAAGTCATAAATAATATATTTCATTGATAATTATACTCCACGTATGTCTAAGATCATGTGTTTGTACTGTGTGCATTTCAAAAAAAAATATAATGTTTTTTATCTACCTAGTTGAAATATATTAAAATCATAATATAACTTTTTTAGTCATCTAATTGTTACTGTACTCGGGTTTTATAAGATATATATCAGTATTGGTTTTTGCCCTTGCACGCATATGCATCGATTATTAAAGTAGATAACAATTATATTTGTTTTTTAAATCATAAAACCAAAAAGGCATTTTCGGTAATGTCTACTATAGAAATGATAGATGAGAATGAATTGGTCTATATCAAACACATCAATAAAATATTATTCTCAGAAAAGCAATTTTTTGTACCAAACGCAATATTGCAACATTCCTGAAAATCATGGTTTTTACCCTCACATTCCCGAGAATCCATCAATTCCAATGAATCCTCCAATCCGCATACCAAACACCCCATAATAATAATAATACTCCATTAGAAAATAGGGTTTTTCTCATTGATGAATATTTAAATTTTATATACCTCACTCACAAACAGTAATTTCTATATAACTGATATGGCTAAAAATAGGATTAAATCAGGACCGTTCAAATCGGGCACGAATCTTTAAGCTCCCAGGGGTAAAACGGTAATTTCACCTACAAATGGGTCTAAAATGGGAACTTGGTCATTCTTCAAAGCCCAATAACCCATAAACGGATCTGTCCTACTGGGTATGGGTAGCAACCCGTTGCAAACCAACCCAGATGGATAAAGAGTAATTCAAATTCATATTTATCTCCATGAAATGATTTAAACTCTACATCTTATCTGAAAACACCGGGAAGTAGAGATTTATCCTTATCTCGAAACGGCTCCCTAAGGCGACTATAAATACCTCTCTCCCCCCCATCGTGACAAGGTAATCAATCTTTTTCCACATAAAGCTCTTTCATAATCTTCCTGATTACTGACAAGAGCGTCGGATGGTTCATCGCTGGGAACCATCCCGGGGTTTCGAACTTTTTTGCAGGTCAACGGCAGCGGCAAGAAATCAGTCAAACATTGGTGACGGTCAACAGGTTTGCCTTATTCGTTTTTTCAAGAATCCAAAAATTCATCTATTTGCTCCCACACCAAAATTAGCAGCAACAGATTGGTGCCGTCTGTGGGAAACGAAAAAGCAATCCAACCTAACTTCATCAGGGAGAGTAGTTTCAAGCCATGCATCCAAAAGAGAAGGGGAAAGCAGCGGTCTCCAGCCAAAAAGCCACTCCTCTTCCTCCTCCTCCTCCTCCAGTTCAAGATGTTCTTCCTCAACAGCCACCTCCTCAACAGGCCCCTCCAGGGTCTCCGGGGGCTGCCCAGGGGGGCTCTCGTCGGAGTCGTCCAAGGCAACATCCTCTTCATGACCATGTCGCGGTCCACAATCCTTCAGTTGACTCTATGGCTTCTCAAAGCCCTCCCGAGCAGGATCTCCATCAAGTGATTGTCAACCGCCAAAAGGGGGTCGACCTCCGAACTCGCCTAAATGGATGGCGAGCCCTTGGGGCAGTCCATCAACCTGAGCACCCAGGGGTTGCAAGAGTCCGGAACCCCCGCAGTCCGAGGACCAGAAGATCCCCTCCCCTGAGGTGGCAAAGAGAGTCCCCTCAACGTCATCGGCGGAGAAGTCATACTCCAGTAAGCCGAGCCACACATAGGGGCCACCAAGCTGGAGGGGCACCAGTCACAAGGACGGAGTTTCAGGATTTTCAAGAAGCCGTTCTGCGGGCCCTCAATGTCGCTCCCAACCATGAGCAACGGGCACCTAGTCTTCAACCTTCCCCAAGCCATCACCACCGTAATCCTAGTCCCTTTTCCTAAGGATGAGTCCTGAGGATCAGCGAGATACGACCAAAGGGAAGACTCGGTCTACCGCCGTCTCCACGAGATGGAGAGGCGCCTTGGCAGAATGGACAGAGAAGAGGGGCAGCAGGCGAGGAATTTCCGCCCGAACGGGCCTCCGTTCTCCTTGGCCATCATGGAAGCCTCGGTCCCGGAAAACTTTAAGCCCCCTAACTTTGAGTCATACAACGGGGAGTCGGACCCCGCCGACCACATCGAGAGTTTTAAAACTCTTATGATGATCCGCAAGGCTTCGGATGCGCTCCTTTGCAAAATCTTCCCTGCCACGCTAAAGGGGCCTGTAAGAGAATGGTACTCTCGACTCGCCCCGGCCTCCATCTTCTCCATCGATCAGTTCGAAGAGCTCTTCCTTACTCATTTCGTGAGTAGCCGCCGGGCTGAGAAAATAAGTGCATCTTTGGTGACCCTCAGCCAGAGAAAGGGTGAACGCCGAAGAGATTGCGTTCGGCGCTTCACCGTTGAAGCCCGGTCTATTGCCTCCCTTAACCAATCAGTAGCCTCTCTGGCATTCGGGCACAACGTCACTAACGCCGACCTCAAGGCGTCCCTTGCCAAGAAGCCTTCTCGGGACTTCTCAGAACTCCTGCTTAGGAGTGAGAAGTACATTCGAGTGGAAGAGGCTCTCAACACCCCCAGTCGTGAGGAACCATCTTCCGGGAAAAAACGGAAGAATACGAGCGAAAAATGGTCCCAGAAATTCCAGAGGGACGACAATGGCCAACACCGCCCAGCTCCTCGTTTTGAGAAGTTCACCCCCCTCAATGCTAGTAAATCAGCAGTTCTTATGGAGGTGGACAAGGAAGGGCTACTCCGTGATCCCCCTAGAATGAATACCCCTGGCAAGAAAAGAAACAGGGATAAGTGATGCTGCTTTCACATGGACCATGGCCACGACACGGATAATTGTCGGGTTCTCATGGAGGAGATCGAAGAACTCGTACAGCGGGGACACCTGGCCAAGTTTGTCCGAAAGACGGGGCCGATCTTCCACCCCGAGGAGCCTACAAGTGAACAGAGAGGCCCGCCGAGTCCCAAGATTCTGAACCTGGGGCCGTCCTCTACCTTATCCATGGAGGTCCAATGGGGGGAGAACCAAACTCCTTCCAAGAGGCTTTCACCCTATCATAGAAGTAGGATTTCACTTTTTAATAAGGTTGATGCTTGTAATACGGCCAAAAAGCATGTAATAATGGCTCGCCCCATTGAAGCGGCCACTTAGTTCATCTCAATGAAACCTAGCTTTTTTCTACTTGCCTCACTTCTATCTCTCTGAGTCACGTCTACGACTCGTCAAACGGTAAGTTCGGAGCACAGCTTGTCTTACAGGGCTACTCCCACAACTTACCAAGCTCAAAAAACGGATTTGTAGTCCAACGCTTGGTTTGACACCGCTCAAGCTGCTTGCAAACAAGCAAGTGCGAAGCAGCTCACCATTCGAAATTGCTCCTACAACTCGTTAACCCTCTCAGACAACAAGTTCGGAGTCCAACACTTGGTTCGACGTTGCTTTAACCGCTTGCAAACAAGCAAGTGTGGGACAGCTCACCATTCGGAATTGCTCCTACAACTCGTTAACCCCCTTTAACAACAAGTTCGAAGTCCAACACTTGGTTCGATGCTACTTTAGCTACTTGTGAACAAGCGAGTACGAAGTGGTTCACCATTCGGAATTGCTCCCACAACTATTGAAACCCCGTAACAACTAGTTCGAAGTTCACAATCATGATTTGAAATTGCCCTCACAACTTACACGTTTGCGGTTTCGGGGCTTAAAATGAACATTCATACTACTCCCACTACGGGTTAAATTTCACAACAAGTAAGTTCGGAGCACAACTCTCTCCTAGAGTTGTTCCTCAAACTTGTCTCCCAAACGGCTCTAGGACTCTCTCCTAGAGCCTGGTGAAGCTCTTCGCTCCGCTCACCTCCAAAGCGAACCTCTTCTCAACGAGTTCGGAGCACAACTCTCCCCTAGAGTTGCTCTTCAAACTTGTCTCCCAAACGGCTTTCTCCTAGAGCCTGGTGAAGCTCTTCGCTCCGCTCACCTCCAAAGCGGAGCTTTTCTCAACAAGTTCGGAGCACAACTCTCCCCTAGAGTTGCCCCTCAAACTTGTCTCCCAAAAGGCTCTTTCCTAGAGCCTGGTGAAGCTCTTCGCTCCGCTCGCCTCCAGAGCGGACCTTTTCTCGATGAGTTCGGAGCACAACTCTCCCCTAGAGTCGCTCCTCAAACTTGTCTCCCAAACGGCTCTCTCCTATAGCCTAGTGAAGTTTATCACTCCGATCTCCTCCAGAGCGGACCTCTTCTCAATGTGTTCGGAGCACAACTCTCCCTAGAGTTGTTCCTCAAACTTGTCTCTCAAACGGCTCTCTCCTAGAGCCTAGTGATGTTTTGCACTCCGCCCGCCTCCCGAACGACCTTCTTCTCAATGGGTTCGGAGCTTAACTCTCCCCTAGAGTTGCTCCTCAAACCCGCCTCCAAGAATGGATCTTCCCAAGAGTCATACAAAGCTCAACTCAAATGTTCACCAGACAATGCCTATCGTTCGTCACATTCGCCATGTTCACCAGCACGCGCCGAATAGACATGTTTCCGAACGAAAAATTGCCAAAACACTGTTGACTAGTCAACGGCTTAAGAGTCACGTGTTGCTCGCCTATCGTTCGCCAACGCGCGCCGAACATACGTGTTTCCGAACGAAAAATGGGAAAAACGTTGTTAACCAGTTAACGGCTTAAGAGTCACGTGTCGCTCGCCTATCGTTCGCCAGTCGCGCCGAACAGACATGTTTCCTAACAAAAAATGAGCAAAACATTGTTGACCAGTCAATGGCTTAAGAGCCACGTGGCACTCGCCTATCGTTCGTCACGTTCGCCACAATCGCCAGCACGTGCCGAACAGATGCAGCTCCGAGCGTGGAAGTGGAGAAAAACAACTCCACACAATCCGCACTTAAATCAAGATCAATGGCCACAAACAAACAAACAAAAAGGAAAAAGAATTAACGGGTTAATGGGTCGGACCCGTTATCAACCCAAACCCGATACCCCTACTCCTTCTTCTTCAAATTTCCCGCCAAAACCAAAAACAGAGTGGAGCTGCTCCAACCTCCGACGCTCTACTTCGAACCCAACTCTTCCTGCCGAACTCAAGCCCCTCCATCACCAGGGCTCCAAGAGCATCCCCATCTTCCAAACCCAACTTCCAACGTCGAGCTCCAATGACGAACCCCCCCTCCCCTCATTGAACCTAGGGATGGCAAACGGGTCGGGTCGACCTAAGACCCGCTCGCGACTTGCTCCATTAACACGGCTCGCAAAAGGCGGTTCGAGTTCGGGTCGAACCCGTTAACATTAACGGGTTGACCCGGGTCGCGAATTAAGCGAATTCAACTCGTTGAACCCGGCCCGTTAACCCGAAAAAAGATGCCGACCCGCCCGCCAACCCGCGGGTCGACCCACGGGTTGCGAACCGTTTGACCCGCCCCGGGTCGACCGTTGACCCGCGGGTCCAATGGGTCAAAAAACCCCCCTATCGCTGCTACTGTACAACAGAGAGAGAGTAACGGCTCTTTTAGCCATTTTTTGTATTTTTTGTGTTTTTTTGTTTTTTTTTTCTCCCTATAAATTTCCCCAAAACCCTAACAAAAAATTCACACCTTACTCTCTTAGTCTCTCTACTATTATTACTCAATTCATTTCAATTTGTAAATAATTGAAAAAAAGGTAGCAAGACATATACACGATCAAATTCCGATCGTATCGAACTCAAAATTCAACAACGTCTTTAAGTCTTCAACTCTCCTCCAAGTGATCAAGTCTTCAACTCTTCTCCAAGCTCTCCTCAAGTCTTCAATTCCGAATTTCTACTTCTACTTCTTTTTTTTTATTTTCACGGATTTTTTTTATATACGCGTATCCACGGTGAACGGTATCAAAGTATCATATCCCTCTTCTTCTATTTATATTTTTTTTGTAGTTATAATTTTTTTGGTATCTTATTTGTTTGTTGGTTTTTTGATCTTCTCTCTCTCAACCCTCTTGTTTTCTAGAATTTTTTTTGTAACTTATTGCCCCTACATTGTGTATTTTTTTTATACATACACTACTATATATAAACATGTCTAGATAATGCGGTAGCGGTCGTAGCCAAAGTGGGCAAGATTCCACCGGCACTTCTTGTAAGCCACCAATTGTCTCACATAATGAGCCCGTAGAAGAGTACCATGATCCTCTTACCCAACAATGGGGTACACACGATGAATTTGTAGGAGACATACAATTAGAAGAAGAACAACAACAACCAACCGAAACAACACAACCCCCTAGTCGTAGGAAAACTAGAGGGGAAAGTAGTGATTGGCATAAATTTTACGATTATATCCCAGACGAAGAAACTCTGGGTATAGGTTTGAAAGTTTGTAAAACATGTTCTAAGCAATACAAATGGAAGAGGGGTGAGGGCACGGGTACAATTAAGCGACACATCCTAAGTGTGCATAAAGATATTCTTGTTGACCTACCTGGCCAACAAAAAATCCAGCCTAGGACCGGTCTAATTGATAGCCACCCTTATGATCCTGATCTTGTTCGTCGGGAAATGGCCCGATTAGTAATAAAGGAAGAGTTACCATTTTCCTATCCCGAGAGTAGGGACTTGGAAAATTTTAATCAAACGGCCTTAAACCCTCATTTTAGAAGAATCCCTAGAAATACTTGCAAATCGGATTGTTTAAAATGTACAATGAAATGAAGGACGCTTTGATTGCAATTTTATGGAGTTTAACTTGTAGAGTTAGTTTAACTTCGGATTGTTGGACAGGTTGCAACAATATTCCAATGATGGGAATAACCTGTCATTTGATCGACAATTATTAGATTCTTCAAAAACGAATCATATCACTTGCCGCGTTGTCCTATCCCCATAGTGGCATTGAAAAAGCAAACCATATTTTAGAAATTTGTGATGTTTTTCATATTCGCGATAAAAATATGTGTATTAGTTTTGATAATGTATCTAACAACAATGCATCAATTAGTATTTTAAAATCTGCATTAAACCCTCCATCTGACAATATTTTTCATGTTAGATGTGCATGTCATATTTTAAATTTATGTGTTCAATATGCATTAAAAATAACTGATCTATATATAGTTAAAATTAGAAATTGTGTACATTTTATTGCATTAAGTGGCACCGTATTTTAAGAATGAAAAAATTGGTGTAGGATTTCAAATGTACCTTTTAGAAAATTTCCAAAGGATGTTAAACACCGATGGAACTCTACTTTTGATTTACTACATGTTGTTACATGAATATGAAGCATGTATAAATAATTTTTGTATCGCAAAAAATTTGCCCAATTTTAAAATGACTCCCCTCGATTAGTATTATGCCGAATCTTTGTTGAAATTTTTAGAACCTTTCAAAACCGCAACTTTAAAATTCTCAAAATCATATGAATCTACTTTTAGTAGCATTTTTATTTCAATAGTTACTATGATGCAAACTTTTAACGAAATGTTAAATGATGCTTTTGTTGGTGATATTGTCAAACCTGCATACAAATTTTTTTTGAAGTATTTTAATCATCCTCCTATATTGTTTTGTGTTGCTACCGTTATGTATCCTCGTATCAAATTAGAAGGTACGAATAGTTTGATTGAAATGTTTTTTGCATTCTTGGGGATGAAGAAACTGAAATTGATTGCACTTCTTTTTTAGTTAAATTTGAATCTACATTAAATAACTTGTATGATTATTATGATAGATCTTTTACTTCTAGTAGTACAAATTCTGTAGTTAGTTCTTCTTCTGCTACTTCTAAAGGTAAGGATAAGAGTAAATTTGATGATAGAATATTTAATTTACTTGCACAAATTCAATCCAAAAAACCTAGGACTAATCAACCAAATGAATTAAATTGGTATAACCAATAAGATTCTGAGTCTTCTGTTTCTTCACTAGATATTTTACAATGGTGGAAAGACCATGAACACACTTATAGTATTCTTAAATATATGGCTAAAGATCTACTAACTCCTCAGGTCTCTACAATTGCTTCTGAAAGTGCATTTTCTTCAAGTGGCAGGGTTCTAACTGATTACATGAATCGCTTGAAGCCTCAATCGTTAGAGATGCTCGTTTGTACAGAAGACTGGTTGAAGGCTGAAGATAGGACACAAGAAAAAGCATTATCTACGTCTACAAGTGGGAGCAACTCGCCGAAAGAACAACAACAACAACAACAATAGCGACAATGATGACAATTGTAAATAGATTAAAAATTGTATTAAATCTTTGCTTGTTATTTTAAATTAGGAAAATTGAAGTAAATTGAAATTGTATATAAGAAATTTGTTAGTGTATAAAACAAATTTGTGAAATCTTTATTTCTTATTACAAATTGTTAAACTTGTATAACTTGAAATTATATGAATAATATATCATTTTTTTTTGGCAATTTCACTCTTTCAATCTTATATTTTAGTGTTTATTATTAAAAAAATTAATTTAAAAAAAAACGTTCATTCTCTAACCGGGCCAACCCGCGACCTGACCCGAACCGACCCGAGCTAGACCCGAAAGGGTTCACGGGTTGGGCAGGTCGCGAATTAAGCTTTTCGACCCAGCCCGATTAAGCCTCCAACCCGACCCGAACCCGCCCAAGTCAACCTTCAATCCGGGCGGGTCCGACCCGACCCGGCCCGGTTGACCCGAATGCCAACCCAAGTCGAACCCATCACTGACCTCCCAAAGCTCCAACCGATCGCTCGCCGCGTTCGGCCTCACCTCGTTCGCCAAGATTGCCCAGCTCCACATTGAAGAGCTCCTTCGCCGAATGCCATTACAGAGCTCCGAGCTCCTCACCTCATCGACCTCCGATGACGAGCTCCCTTGTCGACCTACACTTTGCGAGCATCAACCGCAACCGAACCCACTATCAAGCTCCAGTGCAAAGCTCGAGCATCTCGAGCTCCTCCTCCTTCGTCAACCTCCGAGCTCGACACCACACTGCTATCGCCGAGCTTCGATGTCAAAGCACGAGCCCTCGAGCTGAACTCCTCATCTTCTTCTTTGAGCATCGAACCCATCTTCAAGCTCCTCCCCTCGCGAGCTCTTCTCCTCGCCGAGACGGCCAGGCTGCAACCGTCGAGCCCCGAAGCTCCAACTGATCACTCGCCGCGTTCGGCCTCGCCTCGTTCGCCGAGATCGCCGAACGACCCTCGTATCTCGTTCACCGAGATCGCCGAACTCCTCTCCGTTCGCCGAGCTCTCCACTATCTCGAGCTCAGGCCTTGCCGTTGAGATCCCTCATTGCCATGAGCATCGAGCCCCTACTCGTCGAGCTCTGGTGATTCGAAGAAGTCAAAGACAAAGAAAGAGGAAGAAATGCGAGGGCGGGAAAGAAGAGACAAAGGCAGAGTCAGAAGGAAAAAAAAAAAAGAGGTCAACAGTTTCGGTTGATTGCCATGTGTCGCCACGACGAGCGTGCGTCGAACGTGTCGAGCAGAGCGTGTCACGAACGACAAATGGGGAAAATTTTGTCTCCTCGTGATGCGCTCTCTCTGATTGTGATCAACGCACAAGATCGTGCCACATTATCAGGTATTAATTAATTAATTAATCAATTTAATTAATTGAGTTAATTATTTTAAAAACCCGAAAAAATTAATTACAAATCGAAAAAATTAATTAAAAAAATTCTAAAATATAATTATTAATTAGGAAAATAATTTTAAATTATGAAAATAATAATTATTAAATTAGAATAATTAATTGAAATTTTCGATAATTAATTATTTAAATTCGGAAATTGAATAAAAAATTCAAAAAATAATTAAAAATTGAAAAAAAAAATCAGAAAAATCACGAAAAAATCACAAAAAGTCTAGAAAAATCCGAGAATAATTTTGGGCATTATACAAGCTCAGATTGACCCCGTTACACCTCAAGAAAGATCCAACTCCCCCGAGAACTCCGATAAAATTCCGTACGCCATTAGAACAAAAAACTACTCCTCAAAGGCTGTTAAACTCAGTCTTCGGGAGTGGGGGGCTCGTGGTATGGCTAAAAATAGGATTAAATAGGGACCGTTCAAATCGGGCATGAATCTTTAAGCTCTCAGGGGTAAAACGATAATTTCACCTATAAATGGGTCTGAAATGAGCACTGGGTCATTCTTCAAAGCCCAATAACCCATAAACGGATCTGTCCTACTGGGTATGGGATAGCAACCCGTTGCAAACTAACCCAAATGGATAAAGAGTAATTCTAATTCGTGGTTATCTTCGTGAAACGATTTAAACTCTACATCTTATCCGAAAATATCGGGAAGTAGAGATTTATCCTTATCTCAAAACGGGTCCCTAAGGCGACTATAAATACCCCTCTCCCCCCATCGTGACAAGATAATCAATCTGTTTCCACATAAAGCTCTTTCATAATCTTCCTGATTACTGACAAGAGCGTCGGAGGGTTCGTCGCCTGGGATTCATTCCGGTGTTTCGAAATTTTTTTGCAGGTTAACGGCAGCGGCAAGAAACTAGTCAAACGTTGGTGACGGTCAACAAGTTTGCCTTATTCATTTTCTCAAGAATCTATAAATTCATCTGTTTGCTCCTACACCAAAATTAGCAACAATAACTAACTTAAAATTTTAACTCAATCCATATACATCACTCACAATTGATAGAAAAATTACAGATTAAGTGATTTTTTAGGTTGTAATAAAGTTGTGAGTGAGTTATATGGAAATCACTATTTTGTGATTGAGGTATATGAAATTTAAATATTTTGTTAGCGACTGTGTGGAAAAACCCTATAAAATAAGTAAATAAGGTTTTGTAATATATTTACCCCATTAGCAACGTTTGAATTCATATCCCCCCCCCCCCCCCCCCCCCACACACACACACAAAACTAAAATACGTATTTTCACATTTACCCCAATAATTTAGATCATGTTTCATATTTGTCCATATGTATGTTTATATGGGGAGAAAATAAATAACATAATGGTCAAGTCAAGTAGATTCAGTTATACTTAACATAATAGTTCTAATTTCGATTATGGATAACTTTCGGGGTAACTAAATCGTTGTTAGAACATTGTTGGGCAGCAAATATGAAAATATATACGTTGAAAACCAAATAATTAAATAATAGGAAATGCATATACATTTTTTTTCTTAAGCTCCTACGAATAGCCTATAACTTATAACAATTGACCAAGATGTTGGAAATCATAATTTCTCAAAACTGACTAGAATTTGGTAGAATCTACCGAAGTGGGGGAAAACACTAAAATCATAATCAAGCAGTTTTATTTTTTGTTGTTGATATTTTTAATGTATCATTTCTTTATTATAATTTGCATGTATATGCGAGTTTATATACAAAAAATGTATGTATGTAGATAGAAGATTTTTTTTTGATGAATCAGATAGAATCTTTCAACTCCAGCCCACGAAATAATCTTATTAATCGGACACAGTACAAGAGAATATTTTACAAGGCGTAAAAAACATCGCACTAGCTACAATGACTCACACAGATACACAAGTATAGGAAGATCATCAGAGAGAAATTCGAAAACGCCAGTATCCACCATAACAATGAAGTATAGGATGCAAAGAGGCTTGAAGGAAAAGGGCTGACAGTCCCGCACCCTCCGAGGAAGACCGGAGCGATCATCCAACGCCCCTGGGAGATGCTAGACTAGACCTATCAGGTCGGTGTAGGGACGAGCACCAGGCGATGGAGGACAGCCACTGGGAACCAGGGCCGAACCAAGAGGAAGCTACCATCTACAGGCCTGGATACACGCAAGCACAGAAACATCCCAAAGAAGCTCAGACAGCCGGCCTAAACGTCGAAAGCTAGCTCAGACAAACAGTCTGACTACCTCCAAAGTCAGCAAACAGCCACCGGAGGGGCAACCAAAAATAAGCAACCGATAGAATTAAATTCAAAATAGTAGCATGCTCAACCTGAAAACTGGGGAGATAATCCACACAAAGAAGGCAAAAGAGAAAAAGAAATAGCTACAACTGGGGATATTAAGGAAAACTTTCAACAAAAGAGAATAACAACCATAAAACTAATATGACCATAGGATTCGGCCTGGAGAGCAGCCAAGAGAAAACCAAGACAGCAGCCCAAAAAGAAGGTCGATCTATTCGTAAAATGTTAATGCATTACAGACCAAAACACCAAAAGACAGGGATAAGAAACCCTGGGGGATAAAGAGAAGATTTCTTTTCTCCATTGGGATAAGATAAGTGCACTACAAAAGGTTCTTATAATCGCACCAGTCAAAGAAGTAAGCCCGGCTAAGAGCAACAACACATAAAGGGTGCACCACAAAAAGGAACTTATAAACATAGTTGGAGTAAGAAGAGTAACAGTAGATAAGTTATGCCATGCTGTAGAGAGGACATCACAAAAGATGTGCTAAGAGTACCGCAACAGCCCAAAAAGGAAAAGGAGACAATTTTCCTTCACACCTGCGAAATAAAGAAAGAGGATACAAGTAATAAGTTGAAATAGAATCAAATCATAAAGCATTAAGATTCTGAAGGCAAAGAAAATACTCTTTAAGGCGTTGACAATAAAGCTCTACAATAGCTTCGTGTTTTAAAGTCGAAGACCAGAAGTTAAAGAGAAATAAGAAGTCTTCAATGACTGAATAGATAGGGGCAGCTCGATGGTTGAAAATTCTCTTATTTCTTTCGAACCATGTAACCCACAAAATAGTTAAGAGAGTAAGATTCCATGATTTGTGGTACTTTTTCTGCGTGGGATGAGGCGAACAGCAGGAGGTTAGGTTGGTTGGAATAGTAGAGACTTCCCAGGCTAAAAAGGTGATCTTCCACAAAGGTCGGATGTATTCGCATCCAACAAAAAGATGATCAGCATCTTAGAAGTTAACGGAGCATAGGGTGCACCGTTGACCCCATGCTATATTCCTTTTGTTGAGGATCTCAACCGTAAGGAGCTTGTTGTTGAGCGCTAGCCAAGCAAGAATCTGCACCTTCAAAGGAGCACAACTATTCCAAATGAGATCAGCGAAAGGAGAGTTGATGCCTCGAAAATTAAGAAAGTTATAAAAGGATTTTACAGAGAAAATCCCTGAGGCGTTCCACCGCCAACTAAAATCTTCATTCTGGTGCCAAACTGTGTTGTTGAGGGAAGAAAGAAGATCATTAAGATCATTAGAGAGAGTAACCGGGAGGTCAACATTGAAAGGAATGATCCAATGCTTATGGGAATTAATAATGGTGAAGGATTCTGCCACTGTTGCGTTGGGATTGGAGGCTAACCTGAAAAGAGCCGGGAAGGTCGACGCAAGGTTGATGTTACCAATCCAGATATCGAACCAAAATTTTGTCTTGGATCCACCACAACATTCGTAGACGATCCCGCATCGGAAAGAAGCAGATGTTTTCCAGATGCCCTTCCAGAATGGGGAAGCATTGTGGGAAAGATGCAGAGAAAAATCCCACAATCTACGTCTAGAGAAGCAACGAGAGTTGATACTAAGTATCCAAGGTAAGTGATCATTTTTAAAAATTCTCCACAGCCATTTGCCAAGGAGCGTGATATTCTGGTGTCTGAGATTCAGGACCCCTAGGCCCCCTGCTGCTTTGGACAAGCAGACAGATTTCCAGTTGGAAAGGTGCGAACCTGGTTTGGGAATGTGGGATCCCGACTAGAAAAAATTACTTCTGATTTGATCGATCCTTTTGATGACCCAAGATGGGACGTAATAGAAAGACATCATATACAGGGGAATAGAAGAGAGGACCGAGTTTATGAGGATCAATCTACCACCTCGGGATAGGAGCTTCCCCGACCAATTGTTAATTCTGGTTTCTACTTTTTCTATCATGGGTTGCCAGTATGACTTATGCAGCTTTCCCCATCTGAGGGGGACCCCCAGTTACAAGATGGGGAATGATGCACAGTTGAAGAATTAAGAGATCTTGTTCTGGTGATTGGTAGAACCACCAAGCCAGAGGACAGATGATTTTTGAAAGTTGATCGTTAGACCAGAAGCTTTCTCAAAGAAATAGAGAAGAAGTTTAAGGTTATGGACAGAATGATTATTAGGTTTGGCAAAGATGATAGTGTCATCAGCATATTGTAGGTTAAGGACACCTTGGAAATTGCGGGAATCCCCTAATCCTTCTATGACCTGCACTTCCCAAGCATTGCGAAGTAGTTTGCTAAAAATATCCGCAACGAGAGAAAAAAAAGGGACGAAATCGGATCATCTTGACGAAGGCCACATCTAATTTTGAATTTGTGGCCTTCTGATCCATTGATAATAATGGAAGAAGTGCCTGAGAATAGACTGGATTTGATCCAAGCGATCCATTTGGGACCGAATCCTCTATTCAAAAGAATCTGGAGAAGAAAATCCCAACTGACGTTGTCGTACGCCTTTTGGAAGTCAAGTTTGAGCAAGATCCCCTTCGGAATTTGAGAAATGGCATTGAGAGATGGTCTCTTGTGCCGAAGCAACACTATCCAGGATAAAACGATCCTTGATAAAGCCCGATTGGGCAGAATCGATGAGAGGAGAAATGACTGAACTAAGTCTCGATGAAAGAACCTTCATAATGATTTTGACGGTAGTGTTGATGAGACTGATGGGTATGAAGTTAGTCACCGAGTGCGAATCCAACATTTTGGGGATAAGAACAATATGCGCATAATTAATACGGTCGAAAGAAAATGATCCCTGATGGAGTTCGGAAAACATATGGAAAAGGTCGTCTTTTAGCCTGTTCCAGAATTTTTGGAAGAAGAAAGCGGGGAAGCCATCCGGACCTGGCGCAGAGTCGCTTTTTAAAGAGAAGACCGCTGCCTTAATTTCCTCCAAAGTGAACGGTGATTCAAGAGTAGATAGGTCATGGGATTGTACACCGTATAGGTGGTTCCAATCAAGGGAAATGGAACTCTGTTTATGCGAACCAATCAGGTTTTTGTAGAAGGTAAGGAAGGAATGATGGATATCATAATCAGAATTAGATTCAATACCGTTGTCTACAATGGACGAAATTCGATTACAACGTTGTTGATGCGAAGCGAAGTTATGAAAGAAAGCGGTATTTCCATCTCCTTCCTTTAACCATTAAAATCTGGCTCTTTGGGCCCATTTGATATGATCCTGATGGAGGATATCGGCAAACTCTCGTTTACAAGAGAGCCTTTCTGTCATGCCCCGCTTTCCAAAAATACGGAATACGAGTACATGACAAAAGCCCAGCGAATTACTAACGTCGCCCATAAGCTGTTTAATCGATTAACTCAATAACATAATCAATACATGTTGTGCTATCTAGATGATCTAAACTAGACACAAATTAAAAACCTTGCAAGTGTACGAATCGTTTGGAGAAGCGTAGTGACGAGCAAGGGTCTATCCCACAGAGATTGTAGATTTTAACTTACTAACCAATAAATAGAAATAAGAACCATAAGGAGTTGTTCTAAAAGTCTAAAAGAAATGAAAAGATTAAAACTAAATCAAGAAGTTCTGAATCACAAATATTTATCAAGTAGTTGGGTTTTGATTTCCACCTATAGTCAGTAATGCTAAGTTGTCTTCTTCACTATTCTAGTTACTCATGTTTGTTCCTTTAAGGGCATGGTATCTACTCCTTAAAGTATTGTTTCCCTAGCCAAGAATTAGGCATGGTATCTACTCTAATTCGTTTCTTTCCTTAAGTATTTAGCATGGTATCTACTAAGTTGCACTTAAAGAAAACATAAGAACAATGGAAACGAACAAACACTCAAAGTTCTAGAAATTGGTATCAGATCTGGATCCCTCAAGTTGATTAAACCAAGAACCCCTAAGGACTCCTGTGTTACAAGTTATGAACACGAGATACGGGTCGTCTCAATATGCTCATATAACAGATTCAGATTTATAATATACAAACTTGATAAACTCAGATTCTGTATGTCAGTCGACTTGTTGTCACCTCAGTCGACTGCCCTTAGAATTCTGAACAAGTTTTATCATTATAAATCTATACCAATTCAATCAGATTTAATCAATAAGTACTAGAGTAGTATTCAGAAGAATAGAAGCATTACATAACTACGGTTTCAATCTACCCAACTATAAAATTAGTTCCACATAATTAAACTTTTATTGATCAGCAAGTTCGAATACATAATTAACATAAAAGACTGAAAAGAGGAGGAATAAACTGATGAAGTCCGGCAGATAGGTCGACTTGCTGTCACCTCAGTCGACTGCCTTGTTCCCTTCTAAGTACTTGATCTCCTCTCTCCTTCTTCGATGCTGATAGAATAATGCTCTTGGTTGATGTGTTGATGATTCTGGAACTCTGTGATTCGGCTGGTGGTGATGCGGAGGGGCCCGCAAAATAATGCCTCTTGATTGATATTTATAGACACGACACAAGAATTAGGGTTTGCCACTTTTTCAGGAAAGTCCTCCTCTTTCCTTCTTTATTTGATCGGCGATTTATGTCTTTCTCTTTTCTTCTTTTCTTCCTTATCTGTTTACCACGTGCTCTTGTCAATCCCCTGTATCTAGCTTGATTTGTGGAGAAGTTGTTATTCGCATATAATCTGGGTTCAGATAGATTTGGATCTAGATGCGGGTGCATCTTATCTTTTCACTCTGCCGACTACCAGTCGACTTGTGTTGGGTGTGAGTCGACTGATGCTGAGACATTTGTGGCTTCATGATTCCTCAGTCAAGTCGACTGATGTTGGGGGCAGTCGACTGTGCCGAGCCCCAGTAATCTCTCTGTCCGGTCGACTGATGAAGAGCAAGTCGACTGTTGCACTGCAGTTCCCTGTATATCATCCTCTCAGTCTGTATTAGTCTGGAATCTGCTTCGTTTTGCTGCTTTTGGTTGTTTCATGTGAAAAAGAGAAAAGAAGAGTAAAATACCACATATAGAGCATTTAAATGTCTAATTGCACTAAGATTATTGCTACTAAATGTGAATATTCTTGAGTTCATCAAATACCCCCAAACTTAGCTTTTGCTTGTCCTCAAGCAAGAAGTGAAATTATGAACAAGGGGAAAATAATAGTCTCAACCCATCATACCAAGAAAATGTCTCATTGAGCAAGCATCAAAATTTTGCAATCAAAATTATAAACAATTTGCAAATAAAATAAAAATAAGCATACCTACTTTCTCTAGTGCAATTGTCTATTCATAACTCCAAACTTAACCATACTTGTCATGCAATTAATTATAGTTATAGTATGTAACTACCCAATCTGTGATTATTCCTTTTTTCTACTACAAACCGAGTAGCAAACTAGAGTTTTTTTTTTTTTTTTTTTTTGTCTCTTCTTTAAGTCGTCACTTGCCTTTTGACGCGAGTGCAAGACATTTGTGATGAATCCACCCGGTTACTCAACAAGTCACAATCTTTTAGTGCTTTGCATACACATATTTTCAGTTGCCGTTTGACGTAAAGGTAAACATTGGTGATGACTACCCCTAGTTACTAAGCACTCGAAACATTGGAGTAGATTGACTTTATTCATATATATTCTTTTCATTTTTACTCTATTTACTTAAACTCTGTTTAGGACTAGATCAAAGGGAATAATCACTAGAAAAAGCATCACAATTGTTTTTTTTATGTATAATCGCATGACTCATATAATTTTGTAAGGCATTATGAAACTCAACAATCCTAAAGTAAATAAGTATCCTTACTCTTACTTTATAAGAAATTGTTTATCCTAAAAAATCAAAAGACTTCAAATGTAACTAACTAATACCCCCAAACTTAGATGGAACATTGTCCTCAATGTTCGCACAAAACTTATAATATAGGCATGTGTTACCAACTAGTTTGAAGGAAAGAAAATAATGAAATAAAGAAATGATTAAAGAAATAAAATAAATAGAGAGTGTAAGTACTCCCCTGAAAAATTGGGTTGCCTCCCAATAAGCGCTGTGTTTTCTGTCTTCAGCTAGACTTGATGAGTTCATGCGGTGTATTGGATGGTTTGAAGATTCACATCTTCCTCATGCGGCTCTAAACTCATCTCAATGTACGGCTTCGCTCTATGCCCGTTCACTTTGAATGTTTGATTTTTTTCTTTGCTGTGAACCTCCAATGCACCGTGTGGAAAGACTTTTGTAACAATGTATGGGCCATACCATCGTGACATAAGCTTGCCTGGAAAAAGTCTTAATCTTGAGTTGTATATTAATACCTTCTGTCCTTCATAAAACTCCTTCCTTGCTAGCTGTTTATCATGGTACAACTTGGTCCTTTCCTTGTACAATTTTGCATTTTCATATGCATCGTGCCTCAACTCTTCAAGCTCATTCAGTTGCAATCTTCTTTTGTCACCTGCTTGTTTCATATCAAAATTGAACCTTTTAATGGCCCAATAGGCTTTGTGTTCCAACTCCACTGGTAGATGACAGGCTTTTCCAAAAACCAAACGGTATGGTGACATGCCAATGGGTGTCTTGTATGCTGTTCGGTAGGCCCATAATGCATCGTTCAAGCGTAGCGACCAATCCTTTCTTCTTGTATTTACTATCTTTTCCAAAATGCTCTTGATCTCTCTATTGCTAATCTCCACCTGCCCACTGGTTTGCGGATGATATGGAGTACCCACTCTATGTGTAATCCCATATTTCTTCATCAAAGAAGCAAAGGGATAGTTATTGAAGTGGCTCCCTCCATCACTAATTATTGCTCGTGGTGTACCAAACCTAGTGAAAATGTTCTCCTGCAAAAACTTGACAACAACTTTGTGATCATTAGTTTTTGAGGGGACAGCCTCGACCCATTTAGACAAATAATCCACACCCACAAGAATATATAAATAACCAAATGAGTTAGGAAAGGGACCCATGAAGTCGATTCCCCAAACGTCAAACAGCTCGATTACTTGGATGTTTTGCAGTGGCATTTGATTTCTAGAAGAGATATTGCCTGTCCTCTGGCATTTGTCACAAGTCCTGCAAAAAGAAAAAGCATCTTTGAATACATTAAGCCAATAAAATCCAGATTGTAATACCTTGAGTGCTGTTCTTTTTGGTCCAAAATGTCCTCCACATGCATATTGGTGGCAATGTTGTAGAATACTCATTTGCTCTTCTTCTGCCACACATCTTCTTATGATTTGATCAGGGCAAAATTTGAACAAATAAGAATCATCCCAATAATAGTGCTTGCTCATGGCCACCAGTCTCTTTCTTTCCTGAAGTGTCATACCTGGAGGGAAAACATGAGCAGTGAGGTAATTTACAATATCTGCAAATCATGGAAAATATGAGCAGTGAGATACCAGTCGACTGGTTCTGTTACCAGTCGACTGCCCCCGTTGTATGTTTATTTCAAATAAATGTTCATCTGGGAAATCTTCATTAAGTGGGAGCACAATTCTCTCTTCCTCATGCAGTAGTCTGGACATGTGATCTGCCACAACATTGTCACTTCCTTTCTTGTCTCTAATCTCAAGATCGAATTCTTGAAGCAACAGCACCCATCTGATCAACCTAGGCTTAGCATCCTTTTTAGCAAACAAATATCTCAAAGCAGCATGGTCAGTGAAAACAATAACTTTAGAACCAATCAAATATGATCTAAACTTCTCTACAGCAAAAATGACAGCTAACATTTCTTTTTCAGTAGTGGAATAATTAAGTTGTGCATCATTTAAAGTTCGAGAAGCATAGTAAATAACATGGGGTACCTTATTGATTCTCTGACCTAAAACTGCTCCTAAAGCATAATCACTTGCATCACACATAAGCTCGAAAGGATGGCTCCAATCTGGTGCCATGACAATAGGTGCAGAAATGAGAAGATTTTTCAATGTAATGAAAGCATTTGTGCACTCTTCTGTCCATGCAAACTCAACATCCTTAGCCAACAAATCACAAAGGGGTTTGGAGATTTTTGAGAAATCTTTTATAAATCTTCTATAGAACCCTGCATGTCCAAGAAAACTCCTAATACCCTTGACTGTAGTGGGAGGGGATAGCTTTGATATGATGTCAATTTTTGCCTTGTCCACCTCTATGCCTCTTTTTGACACCACATGTCCCAACACAATACCTTGTTGTACCATAAAGTGGCACTTTTCCCAATTCAGCACTAAATTGCATTCTTCACATCTCTTAAGCACAAGTTGTAAATGGTTAAGGCATTCATCAAAACAAGATCCAAAAACACTAAAATCATCCATAAATACCTCGATGAATCTTTCCACCATGTCTGAAAATATACTCATCATGCATCTCTGAAATGTAGCTGGTGCATTGCACAACCCAAAGGGCATCCTCCTGTATGCAAAAGTACCTAAAAGGACATGTAAAAGTAGTTTTTTCTTGATCTTCTGGAGCAATAGCAATTTGATTATAGCCACTATAACCATCTAAAAAGCAATAATGACTATATCCTGCTAAGCTTTCTAACATTTGATCAATAAAAGGAAGAGGGAAGTGATCTTTCCTGGTTTCGTTATTCAGCTTCCTGTAGTCAATGCATACCCTCCATCCTGTGGTCACTCTCGTAGGGATAAGCTCATTCTCTTCATTCTTCACCACTGTGACTCCACTTTTCTTAGGCACTACATGTATAGGACTCACCCACTTGCTATCTGAGATAGGGTAGATGATGCCAACATCTAATAGCTTCAAGACCTCTGTTCTTACCACTTCCTTCATGTGTGGGTTAAGCCTTCTCTGTGCTTCCCTGCTTAGTTTTGCGTTGTCTTCAAGAAGTATTTTATGCATGCACTTGGATGGACTTATTCCCTTGATATCCGCAATGGTCCATCCTATTGCACCTTTGTGTTCTCGCAGTATCCTTAGCAGCTTTTCTTCTTCCTGTGCACTCAAGTTAGCAGCAACTATCACTGGTAGCGTCTGGTTTTCACCCAAATATGCGTGCTTCAGATGTTCAGGGAGCGGCTTCTGCTCCACATCTGGTGTTCTGGTAGCAGTCTGGACAGTCGACTTCTCCTGTCCACCAGTCGACTGGTCCGAGGAAACACAAGTGTCATCAGTCACAATATTTTCAAATGCTGGTGCGAGTTTACCTGAATATGACTTTGGAGTTTCAAGGTGATGTACTATTTCTGCTATCCTCCAGTCATCGTGTTCCTGTTCAACCTGAGATAAAGTTAGAGATTGTGTAATTGCAGCTTGTAGTGGTTCAATGCTATGTACCTGAAATGTTTGATCAACAATCTCCTGTACCACATCAACATTATAGCATTCATGGTCATCATGTGGTAGTTTTAGTGTATCAAACATTTTAAATTCAACCTTTTCTCCATTTATTTTCATACTTATAGTGCCCTTTTTAACACAAATTTTTATATCAGCTGTACTCATAAAGGGCCTACCTAAAATGATCGGTAGAGAAGGTGGCATTGAAGAGTCCTCCATATCTAACACAACAAAATCAGCAGGCAAAATGAAATCGTTTACCTGAACTAGGACATCTTCCAAAATACCTCTAGGTCTTTTGATGCTGCGATCAGCCAACTGCAACGTGATGGATGTTGGTTTGAGTTTCCCCAATCCTAGCTTTTCATAAACAGTGTATGGCAGAAGGTTGATACTTGCCCCCAAGTCTAGCAGTGCCTTTTCAAAAAAATGCTCACCAACCCTGCAAGGAATGTTAAAACTACCTGGGTCCTTCAATTTAGGAGGTAATTTCCTTAACAAAACAGCACTCGCTTCCTCTGTCAAAGCCACATCCTCCCTAACCTGAAATGTTCTTTTGTGAGTACAACATTCTTTCAAAAATTTAGCATAAGAAGGAATTTGTTTAATAGCATCAAGTAGGGGAATATTAATTTCTACCTTTCTGAGAGTTTCAAAGATGTCAAATAAATGTTGTTCTTTCTTTTACTTGACTAACCTTTGAGGGAATGGTGGCAAAACTGTTCTTTCTTTTTCACTTACCTTGTTGGAACCCACAATTTTTGATGGTTGCATATCTGTTTCTTCTGCGTGTGTTCCAACCTTGTTGTCAATTGTCTTACCACTTCTTAGAGTTGTTACTGATTTGAGCTGTTCTTGGCCTCTAGGGTTTGGTATGGTTTGTGAAGGGAGTTCTCCTGCCTTTCTTTCACTCAACTCCTTTGCGATTTGCCCTATTTGAGTTTCTAATTTCTGAATTGCCTGCCCTTATTGGTTACTAGTTTGATGTTTTTGTTGGAGCAATTGAAGAACGGTGGATTCAAAATCCAACTTCTTCTGATCTTGAACTGGCCTATCAAACCCACTTTCCATTTGGAAGTTCCGTGCATGTCCTTGTGAAGATTGGGTGCCTTGATTGTTGCTCCATGAGAAATTTGGATGGTTCCTCCACCCTGAGTTGTATGTGTTCGAGAATGGGTTGTTCTTTGGTGGAAAAACTCCTTGTCCCACATAGTTTGCATGCTCCTGATCTGTGAAAGAGGACATGGGACATGTGTCAGTTGTATGATCAAAATGAGGACAAATTGCACAAATTTCTTGTGTTTGATTTTTTATACTGCCCATTGTTGTCATTGCATTAACAAGCATATCAATTTTTTTGTTCATGGTTGCCATTTCTAATTGTATGTTATTACTACTAGAAATTTCGTAAACTCCCTGTTTTTTAGAAATGCCTCTTCCCCTTGTTGAGAATTGCTGTGAGTTCTCGCTAAGTTCTTCAAATAGTTCGATGGCCTCCTCACCACTTTTCCTCATCAAGATCCCATTGCAAGCTGAATCCACAATTGCCTTGTTAGTATCATTTAAGCCCTCATAAAATGCTTGTACCTGATCATCTTTAGGCATGTTGTGTGTAGGACACTTGAGAAGCTTGTTCTTGAAATCCTTCCATGCTTCGAAGAATATATCTCCATCTTTTTGTTGGAAGAGTTGAATTTCCCTTTTCAGTTGTTTGGTCTTCTGGGCTGGAAAGAATTCTTTCAAGAATTTTGTTGCCAATTGCTCCCATGAATTAATTGATCCTGGTTCCAAAGAGTTATACCACAATTTAGCATTAAGTTTTAAAGAAAATGGAAACAAGATTAACCTGATCTGTTCAGGGGTAAGCCCTTGGACACTTTGTGTTCTGCAAAGATCAAAGAAGTCTTGCAGATGGAGGTGAGGCTCTTCGTCTGGTTTGCCACTAAAGTGGGGAACCATGCTAAGTAATTGGGGAGAGAGATGCATATTCCCTATGACATTAGGTTGATACGCAATGCAGGAAGGTTACTTAATATTCTTAGGCGTGAATTTGTCCTGCATTGGTACTCGATTTGGTACTTCCTCAGCCATTGTTGCTCGTGAATTGGGTCTCTGTACAGTCGACTGGTCGCTTGTAGTAGTCGACTGGTTGGACGCAGACAGCCGACCTAGTCTGTGCAGTGTGCGTTCTGTTTCTGCGTCAATAGTTAGTAGCTCTGGACGAAGTGATCTCCTTCCGTGCATCCACCAAAATCCTGTAACCTAAAAGAGAAGATATTTATTAATAAAAGAAAATAAAATAAAAGAAAAGATTTACTGATTTGTAAGTTAAAATGCTAACAATCCCCGGCAACGGCGCCAAAAACTTGTTGTGCTATCTAGATGATCTAAACTAGACACAAATTAAAAATCTCGCAAGTGTACGAATCGTTTGGAGAAGCGTAGTGACGAGCAAGGGTCTATCCCACAAAGATTGTAGATTTTAACTTACTAACCAATAAATAGAAATAAGAATCATAAGGAGTTGTTCTAAAAGTCTAAAAGAAATGAAAAGATTAAAACTAAATCAAGAAGTTCTGAATCACAAATATTTATCAAGTAGTTGGGTTTTGATTTCCACCTATAGTCAGTAATGCTAAGTTGTCTTCTTCACTATTCTAGTTACTCATGTTCGTTCCTTTAAGGGCATGGTATCTACTCCTTAAAGTATTGTTTCCCTAGCCAAGAATTAGGCATGGTATCTACTCTAATTCGTTTCTTTTCTTAAGTATTTAGCATGGTATCTACTAAGTTGCACTTAAAGAAAACATAAGAACAATGGAAACGAACAAACACTCAAAGTTCTAGAAATTGGTATCAGATCTGGATCCCTCAAGTTGATTAAACCAAGAACCCCTAAGGACTCATGTGTTACAAGTTATGAACACGAGATACGGGTCGTCTCAATATGCTCATATAACAGATTCAGATTTATAATACACAAACTTGATAAACTCAGATTCTGTATGTCAGTCGACTTGCTGTCACCTCAGTCGACTGCCCTTAGAATTCTGAACAAGTTTTATTATTATAAATCTATACCAATTCAATCAGATTTAATCAATAAGTACTAGATTAGTATTCAGAAGAATAGAAGCATTACATAACTACGGTTTCAATCTACCCAACTATAAAATTAGTTCCACATAATTAAACTTTTATTGATCAGCAAGTTCGAATACATGATTAACATAAAAGACTGAAAAGAGGAGGAATAAACTGATGAAGTCCGGCAGATAGGTCGACTTGCTGTCACCTCAGTCGACTGCCTTGTTCCCTTCTAAGTACTTGATCTCCTCTCTCCTTCTTCGATGCTGATAGAATAATGCTCTTGGTTGATGTGTTGATGATTCTGGAACTCTGTGATTCGGCTGGTGGTGATGCGGAGGGGCCCGCAAAATAATGCCTCTTGATTGATATTTATAGACACGACACAAGAATTAGGGTTTGCCACTTTTTCAGGAAAGTCCTCCTTTTTCCTTCTTTATTTGATCGGCGATTTATGTCTTTCTCTTTTCTTCTTTTCTTCCTTATATGTTTACTACGTGCTCTTGTCAATCCCCTGTATCTAGCTTGATTTGTGGAGAAGTTGTTATTCGCATATAATCTGGGTTCAGATAGATTTGGATCTAGATGCGGGTGCATCTTATCTTTTCACTCCGCCGACTACCAGTCGACTTGTGTTGGGTGTGAGTTGACTGATGCTGAGACATTTGTGGCTTCATGATTCCTCAGTCAAGTCGACTGATGTTGGGGGCAGTCGACTGTGCCGAGCCCCAGTAATCTCTCTGTCCGGTCGACTGATGAAGAGCAAGTCGACTGTTGCACTGCAGTTCCCTGTATATCATCCTCTCAGTCTGTATTAGTCTGGAATCTGCTTCGTTTTGCTGCTTTTGGTTGTTTCCTGTGAAAAAGAGAAAAGAAGAGTAAAATACCACATATAGAGCATTTAAATGTCTAATTGCACTAAGATTATTGCTATTAAATGTGAATATTCTTGAGTTCATCAATACAGAACAAATGCGCAGGCAAAATAATGATCTCATGAACAAAAATACTTGAAATAAAGCAATATAAATATCCAAATACAATAATAATAATCCAACACCTGGAAACAATAATAAAAAAATTCAGGACATAAGCCCAAAACAATAATAATCCAGTCCAAAAATAAATACAAGTCTAGTACATTAAGTCATTTAAACGATAAGCAAATTAAAAGCAGAAATCTTCAAAATGTTTGTTCTCCAACTCCAGCAGGCAATTCTCCTTCATTACCTGTAAATACTTCATCTAAAAAGAGAAAAATAATTGTCCTTAGAGCAAGTCATGGACAGCAAGTAGAGAAAGCAGGGAACAATGGAATAACGTTATAACAATGAATCAATGAATCAATAGGAATCAATAAAATGGGACATTAATCATGATAGTCGATGAAATGGCTATGATACTGATGCAACATTAATAACAGTAATCAATGATCAATAACGGTAACACTTAGCCAATATTTGATATTAATAGGAACAATATGCAGTGTCGATGTAGTGTGATTCTTAAGTCTATAATTATTTTAATCCTAATTAATGTAGCACTTCATGCATCCATCCTTTTACTACATGGTTGCTACATACAAACAATTTCGCTTTAGACTTTGTAGTGGGCTCTATAGTTCATGTACTCTTCAACATTAAACATTATTCACCTTTCGGTGTACGGTACGGTCATCGACAACGATACAATACGCGATAGATTGAGTTACGGCCATAACAACAATCACCGATAAAACAATAGCCGGAACATTATTTAGGGAAACACGGGCCCCTCCTCCAAGTACAGTTCCTATATTGTCCACCACGAAAAGTCAACCCTTAAACCCCGGCTTGTTAATTATTTATCAATGCAACAATACAATATGCAATTAAGGGACAAGAGGTGAACAATAGTATCAATAGGAAAATAATAGGGTGATAACATGGATAAGACGGTTACAATAGTGACAATAACTCATTGGGAATATGCAATGCAACATACATTCATTAAATCATGTAATAGTACATCATAGGAATAATTAATCTATTAAAAAGTAGTATTCAAAATTCTGGACAGCATGCGCAGTCTATATAAAAGTACAGTTTCCCGCTGACTCAGAAACTAAAATTAAATCCGTCAAAAGATCTTGAAACTAGACTTCCATACGGTTCCAACGCATACTTAAAGTTCACATTCCGACAAAACTAGCTAGGTCAAACACATATTTCTTTTCAGGTCTTATGCTCAGGCAGAAAAGTGACATCTTGTTATTTTAATTGTTGAATCAGCAAAAACTCGGTATTAAAATCAGTAAAAATATAATCTAGACTCCTAAACATGTTAAACATCAATCTGAAAATTTTCATAGCAAAATTCTATCATTTGATCAACCTTTTTACTGTTCAAACATGAAGGGTACGAGAATCTGAAAATCGGGAATGAAAAAAAAAATAAAACATAGCTGCAGTAAAACGGGCATAACTCTTGTTACAAAACTCGGAATTCAAAAATTCTGGATGCTATTGACATCTAGACATTCGGGGCTACATTGCATATTCAGAAAATGTTTTATTTTAAGGTCATTTACTGCTTCGAAAACAGCAATCAAGTTTAGGTCAGCAAGCATGTATAGTTCTTAGGGTATTTTTCTTGAAATAAAATTAGTTAAACATGATGGGTTTCGATTCTGTAGTCAACAATTTGTGTAACTAGCATGATAGGTGTCCAAACATGATAAATAAAAATTTAGAATACACACATATACAAGTCCAACATCAATCGATCATCAAACGACATACAACCTAACGAATGTCTCTATAATAATTTATTTGTGTTGTGACTCGTATGAATAACCCTATTAACAATTCTATATGCATTCATTAAAGATCCAAACTTTAGAGTCAAAGTGGTACGATGTCAAGAATATTGGGGTTAGCTCGTGTAAACCCACAATAAACCTAACGAAATGGATAACAAAGGGCAATACGATAACAAAAAGATCTACTTGCAAGAATTTTCAATAAAACTTGAATTTGAAACGAATAGCAATTCAAGTGGACGGTGACTTGCCTGTTAGACGATGAAAATGAATACAAGTATAATAGAATATGAATCCTGAAGCAACGAACACATGTACTAGCACAATCCCCAATAATAGCACGTATAAACTACGTGCAAAAGAACCCAAAGCAAGAAGGCAGCAACAAAGAGGCAACCAGCGACTGCAGCAACGAAGAGGAGAGAACAGCACAGCCAGGGGGCGGCGCCGACGTCTCCGATGGTGGCGCGACGGGGACGGGGCGGCGGCGTCGCAGGTGGCGTCGCCGACGATCAAAACAAGGTGAGGAAGGAGGGGCTATGGGTTTGGGAGGTTTCTACGTCAATCGGAGCGGGAAGGAGGAGATCGGGTGTGGTTCTGGTGTGCTGGGCGACTGAGGAGAGGCACGCGTCGATGGGGTGGTGGCACGACGGGAGGGGAAAGGTCGCCGGAGGTGGGGGTGGCCGGAGCTGGCCGGGGAAGGTGATCTGGAATTGGGGATTTCTGAACGGGGAGAGAGAAAGAGGAGAGAGAAACGGGAGGAGAGAGAGAGGGCGTCTACGATTTCGATTTGTGTGCAAAAATTAGGGTTTACAGCAGAGTTGTATTTATAGGGTACAATTAGGGTTCAATAATAGCGGTTTTGGGTAAAAAATCCATCAAATTGGGCTTTAGGGTTCAGTTAGGAGATATATCAAAATCAACATGGTTCAAATAAAAATACCCACAATTCAAATAAACAAAATCCACAATATAGATAACTCAATAAAAGAGAAAAATTAGTTCATAAATGAAAATTCCAACCCAAATAGCTAAATAAATAACACAATTGAAATAATAAGAATTGGGCTTAGAACACATTGGAACTCACCGAGAAAATCAGATCGGATATAAAATAAAATATTTCGATAGATGATTTTTTTTATTAAAGAAATCAAGAAATAACAATTAGTAATTATATTCATAATAATAATAAAACCATAAAATAACATTCACGTTTAACAACTTTATTAAAATACTCTAATAATAATATACATGATTTGGGCTGAAATACAATTAACCGATAAATTAAGATTTTAAAGTACACCCTACTCGAAATAATAATAGTATTTTCGATTGGAAAATATTTAAATAGAAAATTTCAAAACAAATTGGACACAAAATAAATTTATAAATGATTAAAATACTGAAAATATTTGGAAAATAAGTATTTACGGAAATGGGGGTTACACTTTCAGATCGGAGGGAATCCGGTAAAGGACCCCGCTCCTCTAGCTTATCGATGGATTCGATGGATTCGAGGGAATCCGTATGTAGAGAGAAGATGTATTGACTTTTTAGTCCTAACCATTTTTCCATGATTCTCCTCGAATCCGTATGTAGAGAGAAGATGTATTGACTTTTTAGTCCTAACCATTTTTCCATGATTCTCATCTAAGAGCATCCATAGTCGTTTGCTAAATTACCATTTTTGCCATTTGTGCCAAAAAAGTCATTGCATTTGTTTGCCAAATTGTCATTTTTAAATTTTTAGGAACAATAGTTTGTTATATTTGATAAATGATTTGGCAATTGCCATATTATATTATTTTAATAGTTTGTAATCCATCGAACAATGTTTCGTTCAAAGAAATTTGTAAAAAAAAATGAACAAGTTGATTTTTTTAAAAAAAATTAAAAACTGATATTGTAACCCCCGTTCCCGTAAATACATATTTCCTAAATATTTTTTGTATTTTGATTATTTATAAATTATTTTGTGTTAAATTCGTTTTGGATTTCCTATTAAAATATTTTCTAATCAAAAATTATATTTATTTCGAACAATAGTATATTTTAACTTTATTTTTTTTATTCATAATTGATGAACCATTTACATTTTAGCCCAAATCAAACATATTATTATTATTGGATTATTTTAATCTTATTATTATTATTGTTATTACTTTGATTATTGTTATTATTATTATTGTTACTAGTATTATTGTTATTATTACTACTACTTTTAATTGTTTATTAAAAATCTATTTCTATTTATTAACTGTATTTGTAATTATTTCAAATTATTTATATATTGTAAGACAAATTACATTTTGTTATATAATCCTATTTTTAATTTGGTTATTCTCTTTCCTCTATTGGATCTAAAACCCAATACTCAATAACCCACATTTTCCCTATATATACTGATCTTATAATCTATACCTTATTCTAACCTAACCCTAGACCCTAGTAAATAGCTGCCGCCTATCCCTGTACAACCTCCTCTACTGTGCATCCCCTACCCCTATCTCTTTCTTCCTCTTCTTCTTTTCCAACCGAAACCCATCAGCATCCCGATCATCCCCCTCATCCTTCAGTCAACCCGCCATTGCCATCGCCACTCCTGCCTCGTCCACGACCCTACAACATCGCCAGTAATCAACGCCTCGTTCTCCAATTCCCTGAGCACCGCCTTGCAGTCCCGCTCACCTATCGAGCCCCCCGACTGCACCCTCGTCATCCTCCAACTGACCGTCCACCGACTGCAAACCCCCGTGCCGTTGCTGTTCTCCCACCTACTGTAGCCGCACCTCGATGCCGCGCCTCCAGTCGAGCCGCCATTGTGCCTTCCGCCGTTGATCAGTCAGAACCAAGCCCCACTGCAAAGTCATCGAACTGCTGTTGTCGCTATTACCGGTTGTTGCTACTGCCATCGCTACTGGTTACTGTTGCCGCCCTTGCCTATTCTGTTGTTGTCTCTTATGCAGAAGTATTACACGTGTTTTACGTGTACATAAGTTGCACGTGTTCGTTGCTCTAGGATTCTCATTCCGTTATTCCTTGGTATTCAAATTAATCGTCCATAAGGCAAGTCACTTTTTCTCTTGAATTGAATGTTGTATCAAATTCAAGTTTTTATTGAAATTCTTGCAAGTAGATCCAATTGTTCATCATATCGTATATTGTTCGTCCCTTTTCGTTGAGTATATTGAGGTTTTACAGAAGCTAACCTAAATGTCCTCGACTTCGTGCCATTGTCAGGGCCGGCCCAAGCCCCAAGCTACCCAAGATAGGGCTTTAGGCCTCCAAAAAAAAGTTAAGTTTTTAGGCCTAAAAAAAATTACATAAAAATAAAGGCCTCCTCTGGCAGTCTGGCTCCTCGCGTACCTCATGCCTGCCTCTTTGGTTTCCCTTCCCAGAATTCTAGTCTAGTATTCTCCACCAATCAAAGCCTAATTAACATTTCTTAATCCTACCTACTCTTAACCAACTCTTCATCTTCTACCGTGTAACTTCATCTCATCCCTGTTCCCAATTCAACCAATCAACCTGACTCTTCAATCTTCATCTCGTCCCTATTCAAACTAACTCTTCATCTCGTACATGAACTATGCAGAAGTGGATTGGGTGAAGTAACCTTTGAAAAGGTTAGTTTACTTTCTTACTCATGTTTTGTGAGGGCATTTACTATGGGATTGTGGATAATAGATATGTTTTTTTTTTGGGATGCATAGGGCAATAGGTGTTTCTTTGTTTATGACAACTTTGATATTTTTATTACTAAACCCTGTGATACAGGTAATATCTTTGAAATTAGTTCTATTAACTCATTCCTTTATTTCCAGTTCTACCAGTTTCATGCATTTTCTGTTATTGCCTCTGTTGCAGTTGGCAACAACCGTTTCCTCTCTGTGCTCTAGAAATAGGAAACCACCTGGCCCGCTTCTTGGATGGGATAGTCTACTGAAAGTAGGGTAAGTAACTATATATTTATATTGTCACGCCCCGCTTCCCAAAAATATGGAATATGGGCGTGTGACGAAGCCCAGCGAATGATTTTAATATCATCCATAAGCTGTAGGATCGACTCAGCATCATAACAAGAATATAACCAGATTTATATATGACCAAGCATGCATGAATAATTTATTAAGCAACAAAAAATAATTTAAACCAATAATAATATTCAAATAGTTCTCATGTCTGGATCAAGACAAAACTCGGGAGCATAGGCCCGTTACAAGTCTTAAGTTACGAGAAATAAATAACACAAGAAATCCAATGAATTAAGCATGTCTTTCCTCCATTGAAGACTAAAATCTCTACTCACCAATTCCAGCAGGTAGCACGTCTCCAAAGTCTGCTTAATAAATATAAAAAGAGAAAAAATAGAGAAGACAAGAGAAAACGCCCTTAGTGCAAGTTAGGGCCACAAATAATAAAAACGAGCACAAGTAATGTGGAATAAGAATTGGAATCAAGAATGTAACAGGGATACAACAAGTAGTGGGAAAACCAAGAACTGGCTAGTAAGGAGGACAACTCAAGTGAACAGGCTGGATAACAAATACTAATGGCGAATCAAGTGACAAGTGAACCTATAGGGTTATCTAACCACAAGTGACAAGTCTCAAGTCTAGTGTCATGTAACAAGTCTCAAGTCTAGTGTCAAATATTATATTCAAGTGCCAAGTCTCAAGTAACAAGTTGTCAAGTATCGAGTAACATGTATCAAGTTCAAGTTTCATGTTTCATGCCTCACATATCATGTTTCATGTATCATATCATCAAGTATTAAGTAAACAGGTATCGAGTTCAGGTTTCATGTTCAAGTCATGTTATGATTACTATCTAGGTAGCACTTCATGCATCCATATTTTTACTACATGGTTGCTATAGGCAAATCAGTTATGTTTAGACCTAGTAATGGAGTCTATAGGGCGGCGTACTCAGGTATCAAGTATCAAGCAAGCCATGGTTCATGAATCGGAAAATAAGTAACAAGTTCGCGAAGCAAGTTCGCGAATCTACTAACAAGTTCACGAACCGCACAGTGGGTTCATGAATCAAACAAGTTCATGAGCCAAGTAACTGACTCCATGAATCGATCAAGATACAACAAGTTCATGAACTAAGTATTTGGGAAACACGGGCCCCCTTCCGAGTACACTTACCTATATTGTCCACTACCATAGTCTTTCTCTTAAATCCCGACTTGTTACATTTATTAATTTTTATCAAGCAAGCATGCAAGTGTGTGAAACAAGTCAAGAAATCATGGTCATGGACATGGGACAAGTCTAAGTTATTTATATGGCATATTCGAGGGTCAACATGAATAAAAATATGACGAACAACGAAAATCTCAAATCTGGACAGCACGACGTTGCTGTACCAAAACTGTAATTCCTGTTGCTACGAGATAGCAAAAGTGCATCCGTTAGGAGGTCTAGAAACTAGACTCCTGCCCGGTTCCAACGCATATAATTAAGGTACGAGAAGGTTGTTGTAATAGGTGTCAAAATAGCGAACTACACAGCTAATGTGTTCAGGCAGAATTTGTGTATTTGAGTTCATACATGCGAAACAGTATCGAAATGTTGTTGATTAATTCTAAGAAAATTTGGGAAGGTTCTCTGGGTTGTCCAGCAACAGCATATAAAATTTCAAGTCAAACTCTTACTGTTAACATAGTTAAATTAATTCGTAAACTAAAGATATGCAGCAGTTTTGCGAATCTGCTTCTACCGACACAGTTGTAGTAAAACTGCGATAACTCCTAGACCGTAACTCCGAATTCAAAAATTCCGGAGGCTATCAACATCTAGACATCTAGAGATACATTTACTGTTCAGGGATCGGGTTCAGATTCTGATGTTAAAGGGGTCAAAACAGCATAACAAGATTCAGGACAGCAACATGTGGGAATGTCTTACATGTATAGGTTGCATAAAAATTGGTTATTAGGCGTCTAGGTTAATGTGTGATACAAATACAGGGTAATGGTTATTAAAACAGCAAGTAATATTATTTTTCAACTCTAGTGGGTGCAAGTTCATCACATACAAGATGTATCATATGCCTACAAATCTAGGGCTCCTTAATTTCACGTGTCCATGTGTTCAGGGGATAAAAATGAGTCCAAGTAGTTGTAATATAATACAATGAAATTATTGTGACTCTTAAGATTATGAAATTTATGGGGGTTAATGTTTGATCAACAATGACAAGTCAAAGAGGAGTCACAATTTCTAACTATTTGTAGTATTTTCAAGGAATGCTTGTACTAGAACAAAAATATGTACAAGAAGAATACTTGCCTTGATTGACGATGAATAGATCCGTTAGTTGAAGAAAACAGGATCGAAAAACCCCGGGCAAAATCTCCCATAAGCACGTGTGATGCACGTGCAAGAATTCAACAGTAGCGCGAAAAATCCAACACCGGATCCCGCCAAAATAGTGAACAGCGATCTTGGGATCCGCTGCGCCAAAGCACGGAACACCAGAACGTAGCCAATAGGATTCTTTCCTCACACCGGATCTGGACCGAACAGGTGACAGCGATGCTGGATTTGCTGTGGCCGAACACCGAACAGCTATCAGATTAGGCCCAGTTGCACGGATCTTGATGTGATCCAACGCCTGAGATCAATTCCTGCCCAACGTATGCTTCTTCTTCCTTCTCTTCTTCGTCGAAACAGAGATCGAGAGAGAGGATGGCGACGGCGGGGGCTTCGACGGTGACGAGGCGGGGCTCGCGATGCTGGCGACAGGGCGGCATAACTGCGACAGCCACGGAGGGGCATCGGCACTGGGGGGTGGCGCGCGTTGCTCTGTGTTCAAAAATAGGGGAGGAGGAGAAATGGGGTGTTGGCGGTTGATGGTGGTGGTCGGAGCGGACGTCGAGGGTGCTGAAGGGATGGTGCCGAGGTTAATGGCGGAGGGAGAGGCAAACGACGATGGGGAAATGGTGAAATGGGTTTTCGAGAGTTGGGTTCGATGGGTGAAGACGACGGTGGATGGCGATGGCGATGGTGGATGGGTGATCTGAGAACGGGATGGTGAGGCAGTGGTGGTGCGAGGGCAATGGGGACGATCGGAGTGGGTTTTGGTTGTGGACAAAAGGAGAAGGAGACGGAGAAAGATACGGAGGAAGATGGAGAAGGTAGCGGCGGTATTAGTTAGGGTTGCACAGTATAAGGTAGGGGTTAGGGTTTAAATAGTATGGGTTTGGGTTTATGGGTCTTAGGGTACCCGAATTGAGTAGGATCCAACTGGAGAATTGGTCAAAATGTATTAAAATGGAAAATAAAGAGATGAATGAGAAGAAACAGCCAATTCTTCATGAAGAACGACACAATGAGCACATACAATTGAATTAGATAAAAGGACCAAAAATTGAGTTGAGACGACAAAATGATTTTTATTCAATGAAAACAAGATACATGATCTCAAATAGATAAAAGAGTACAATGGGGCAAAAAAAATACAGTATAAAAATACAAATACGGGAAAACAGGAGTTTTATATATATATATATTCTTTTTTATAAAAACTTTATATGCTTTGTTTAGGGCAATCTACAAGATAACTGCTAACCCTGTATATTGTAGCACCCTGATCTTTTGAGGTTTTTCCCCTTCTGCATAAAGCTTCTATTAGGTGGATTAGTTAGTATTAATGAACCAATATTGTCAAATTGTATATCCTGTACAGTCGGTCCAAGTGATAAGTATCTGGAGGGACTAATCTGCAAAAGGAATATTAAATTTGGAGGACTAAGGTATAAAACACATATGTCGATGGTATATTGACTAAGGTATAAAGAAGATTGTCTTAACCTTGAACGATCATTAAAACATAACGACAACTCAGATATTGATGAGTTCGATTATTTTTAGAACTGAAAATTTTAAGAGAAATTATACAAGTGAAAAATGATACACCAATTGACATACTTAATTATATTAAAAGACTTGATTCTTTTCCAAATGCATATATTGCTTATAGAATAATGTTAACGATTCCTGTAATTATTGCTTCGGCGGAAAGAAATTTTTCAAAACTAAAATTAACAAAATCTTATCTAAGATCAACAATTAATGTCTCAACAAAGATGAAATGGATTGGCTTATCAATTGAAAAAGAAATGTTAAATGAAATTGATTACAATAATATAATAAATGATTTTGCATTTCAAAAAGCCCGAAAAATAACATTTAAATAAAAAAATATTAATTTTAACAAAATATTATTATATGTTTTTAAAAAGCCTCATTTCGGAGTTCGCTTTAGGCCTCGATAAGTGTTGGGCCGGCCCTGGCCATTGTTGACTCCAAAAATTTAATCTTTCATGTATTCATGTAGTATTCATAATAGGGTTATTCATACAATCACAACACAATTTGTAGAAATAATTGCTAGGTAGTGTGTTTGGTTAATCGATTGATGTTTGGTTGTTGTTAGAATAGCGTATGTGTGTATTCTTAGTCATGTTTACCATGCTATTATACCAATGTTGATCATGAAGTTTATTGATTTATTGAAGTGAAACCTATCATGTTTAATCGCTTTATTTCATGAAAAATATCAATAATATGTATGTTTACTTGCTGTCTAGATTTTTCTTGTCATTTTTTCACCCAGTATTTGAACTCAAAATAAATAACCTTCTGAATAAGATTTGTTGCCCTATGTCTCTAGTTTGCAGAACATCTAAGATCTTTAAATTCTGAGTTGTATTACAAAAGTTATGATGATTTTACTACTGCTGTGTTTTATTTTCAGAATTTCAGATTCATATATATTTTCATGTTTAAACTATTAAAAAGCTAAATTAATATTAAAATAATGCTCTGATAATTTTCCGAATGATAGTTAACGTGTTTAGAAGACTAAAGAATATTTTTGATGATTTTATAATTGAGTTTTTACTGATTCTAAAGATATAACAACTTGATGTCGATTTTCTGTCCGAACATATAACCTGTAAAGAATGATGTATTTGACCTAGCTACTATTGTCTATCCAAGCTTTCTAAAGATTTAATGCTTTCTAGTTGATTGTTATTTGACTTATTGTATTGAAACTTATTATCATTGTGTTTAGATTTATTATTGTATTGGGCTTATGACCCGTATATTACTATTTGTTTCGAGATGTTGGATTATCATATTTGATTATTTCATATTGTTTATTCCAAGTATTATTGTTCATGTGGTTGATATTATTGTCTGCACAGTTGTTCTATGTTGTTTGTATTATTGAGTTGAATGAGTAAACAGCTTATGGATAAAGCAAGTCATTCGTTGGGTCAATGTCACGTACTTGTGTTCCATATTTTTGGGAGGTGGGGCATGACAGATATGTTTAGTTAGGTGTTTAGTTAGTTAATTTGTTTAGTTAAATAATTACTTAGATAATTAGTTAGACAATTAAGTTTAGTTAGATAATTAAGGGGTTAAATAGTTAGTTAAGTGGGGGGAAAAGGGTGGGACGAAACATCCCAACGTGAGCATGGATCCCACCAAATTAAAAAAAAAAAAAAAAGAAGAAACTTTTAAAAAACTATTAAAAATTTACACGAATTTAAACGGGCGAAACATTATGTTTTGTTTGTTTAATTTTGTCAACGAATTTGCTATATTTTGCATGTCACGACTGCATCAAATTAACAAAATTTTCAATTATATTTTGCTATTTTACCAAGTTTTGGCTAAACGAATGTGGATGCTCTATCAAATGTTGTTCAACGGGTACTAATCTTCTAGGAATATAGGGAAATTACAAAATATTCTCTAAACTTGTGCTTTTTTAATACTAAATAAATTTTGAACGATAAACTTTTGCACAAATAGTAGTAATTAGTTACTGTAAACTTCCAATGTATATTTTGCACATTGAGCACTCCGACACTTTAAATGCCATAGAAGAGATTGATTCACCAAAATAGTTAAAAACATAAGAGAAAAAAATATTAACTATTAGCAATATACTGAATGTGCATTTAATCTTTTTTTATGGCTAACAATTTTCTAACAATTTTCTACAATTAATCTCATCAAACTTATACAGTTATCATGTTTCAAATCGAACACTGACAAGAAAACAACAACAATCCAAAACCATGATGATGCCGTCTCCTTCACTTGAAGCTCCCTCACCATGCCTTCTCTTTCACCTTACCTGAACATTTCCTCAACTGGAAGCTTCACCTGCACTTGAACACCCTCCCCCACCCTCTGTCTTCTTCGTCTTCCTCAACACTTAGCACCTTCTCCACCATGCTCTCCAAACTTGAGTTGAGTGGGTGCGGGCCCAATGAGAGGGCACGCCACCCCGTCAACCTCCCGACTTCAGATGCACCATCTTTTGCTCCCTCCTCCACCACCCCCTCACCCGACGTCACCTAATCCTTCTCCAACCTCTGTACCCATCATTTTGGCTGCACCTATACCTCCTCTACACCCCCTTCACCTGAACAACCCTCCTGAGAGGGATGCTCCAAGGCTCAGACAAGCACAATCCCAAGCACGTGCACACCGAAGTGCGCATCAACGACAGAAGGGAAGAGGCTATAGTCATCATCGCCAAGATGAGGGGCTCTCCAGGGGACAGGCCCATAGAGGGGGTCCTCCTACTGGCCCCCACGGGCATTAAAGAACCCCCCCCCCCAAGTCCAGCGCCACACTCATGGAGTGGGGTACGATCAGAGGAACTACGACCATCGTCGCCACGGCCAAACAGAAATCCAAAACAGGTACCTCTACCAACAAAAGAAGATGGACTTCTACACCAAAACAGCAGAGTCCAGCCACCACCACAAACACCAAAGACCTCACCACCACAAACCTCTACAAACCCCCCTACTACCGACCATCACCTCAACCACCAATCTCCTCCACCACCTCAAAAGAATTCTAAACCTACACTTAAATCCAGCATCGAGCGGGCCCACAATGGGGATCCGCCTAACGGGATTAAAGTGGAGGGAGATTCTCATGAAGGTGGGGAACAGTGGGTTCAAGTTATCGGCAAAAAAACAAGAGACAGAACACTTCCCCACCTCCTCAACTCGAACACAAAAAGAAACATGGGAAAGGAAAGCGCAAGCCAGTACCTTGCTTCAACTGCGGCGATTTGGGCCACTACAGATAAGATTGCACAAAAGAAGTTTGATGCCTCAAGTGTATGAAATGGGGTCACCTCTCGTATGTGTGTACTAATGTGGTCGAGACTAGCAATGACGATGCACGCCCGGTGAGCAAAGGCAGGTCACCTGATAGTTCAACCTTAATTCGGCTAGCAAAGAGCCTGGACACAATCAAGAACAAAGAGAAGTGGCACTGTCAATGGTGTGCAGTTGCTAGAGTGAGGTTAGGGAGCCCATCAGAGACTCATCTCCTCCAAGATATAAACTCAAGGTGGCCAATGAGGGCCTGCAGAGACTGGGTAGCGAAGAAAATGTGCCACCTTTAGTTCTTCGTGTCCTTCCCATCGCCAGAGAAGGTGGTTGAGGTCACTGGCTTTGGAACAGTGGACTTTGGCCATTTCAAGATGGAATTTTTCGAATGGTCACCTAGATTCGGAGCGGAGCTACCACAAGGCGACAAGTTTTGGATATAGATCCATAACGTGTCGCTTCACTTTTGAAAGAGGAAGGCCCTCCAAGAGATCATCGCCGACTTTGGCTCGATCGAAGAGATCGACGAGAAGACAGTTCGCCGCTCGGAGATCGTGTCGGCAAGGATACTCATCAGGAGTGCCGACATCTCTTTGATGCCCCAGTTTGCTAAAGTGTTCTTGTTCGAGAAGTCGTATCTGATCCGATTTGTGCTTGACAAGCGTGCAGAGACAGAGACAGAGCTCTCAGCCATCACTTCCCCCACTCCTTCATTCGCACTCAGAGACGGCCATTCATACAGGCATCAATGTGGGACCTGACTTTAGATGGGGCTCACGAAGTGGAGCGCGTGCACCGGGAACTCATCAGAGTGGCAAGAGGGAATGAGTTAAGCCATGAACACGCGGCGGAGGGATTAGAACCAGGGAGAGTTTCTCCGATCAAAGGTGGTCGAGAACGAGGCTTGACCAACAGATCCAACAGCCCAGATGGATGGAAAATCGTGGATCTGCACACACTACCAGATTTGGGTAGTCTCGAAGTTCCAGATAAGTCCATTCGAAAGGAGGGGCAAAAGAAAGCCCAAAATGGCAGTCAACTTCTCGAAGTTGGTGGTGGGAAGTGGCGAGAGGAGCAGAGACTGGAGACAGGTCGTACAAGAGAGGAAAATGGCAAAAATGCCTTGGAAATCGCCATGCAAAACGACATGCAAAGTCGAACTCCAAAAGGGCAAAAGCAGATAGCTTTGGGTCGAGAGACTACCACTTTGGGGAAAACGACAAGCAAAGGGCGGAGCGTTGTTAGAGAGTCCGACCCAAAAGAGGGCAACGCAAGGTTGGGGGAAGAGATACAGGGAAAGGGGAAAGCTCGAAGTGGAAATATACAGAAGGGGAAAACTTGGATAATAGCAACGAAGAAAGTAACGAAGAACCTCATTCTTCGTTTCTATCGCTAACCCCTTCGTTCACTATGCCCAACAACTCGAGTGCAACGCCCCCTGCTCAGAAAGCGCCACGTGGCGTCTTCTCTGACGAAGGAGTCAGAAAATTTGATCTGCTGAATCGCAGTCACAGAATAGCATATCGTGGTCTCGACTCAGAGCGAAAGAGTGCTCAGAGTGAGAGGCTCTCGGTTGAAGAGAGTTTAAATGATGGGCTTTCGAATGAAGAGTGTTTAAGAGTTGGGCCTATGTACCGCCATGTATACGGTGGGGGGATTTTAAATGAGGAGTTTTTAAATGGGCCCAAAGAGGGGTCCAAAACAGGGGAACCACAACTAATTATATCCAAAGAGGGGCCCTTATGCACAAGCCCAATTAATTGTATCCCCGTCTCATCTCTTGGGATAGACGAAGAAGATCGAGATGATAGACTAAATCTCGAAGATGACTATGTTTATTCAGAAGAAGAGTCGATTGACTCTGAGGGACTGGCTGAAGAGCTTACGGGTATCTCACAGGAATTTGTACCCTCCACATTCCCTCCCTCGCAACCAATGGCTCCAGTCCCGACTCAAGGCGGTATAGGATTCAGGGTTTAGAAAGTCGCTAAGAGGGCTATTGAGGAGTCTTTAAACAATTATCTAGAGATTGCTGCAGCCGCTAAGTCGGCTAAGACAAGCGACGGAGGTACATGTTCTTTCCTAGCTTCTATTTTTAATTTCATGACTGATATTGAGATTTTTAAACTAGTCGGAACCTATGGTCTTGCGGTTACCGATACTTACAGGAACACTTTCCTCCTTAACAGAATTATAGGATGGGAGACCGATAGGGTTAACCTTAATTCGAACTCGACTACCAAAGCAAGTCACGGTCACTTACCTAACCGTAGTTAATGGAGGCTCTATTCTGGAATGTTAGAGGCCTCGGTAGGCGAGGCAAGCGGGAAATGGTTAAGGAGGTCATAGCCAAATCAAAGGCTAACATTGTGGGTCTTCAAGAGGCCAAGCTTACACACATGTCTAGACTTAGTAGGTTGGGGAGAAATCGAATCTCTGAATGGAGAATGTCCCCATCTGTTGGGGCATCTGGGGGTATCGCTCTAGGTTTTAACCTCGATATTTTTTGTTGTCTTGACGAGCTCTACGGGCAATTTTCTTTGTCGGTCTTACTTCAACATAAAGCCGACCTGTGGACTCAGTCAATTACGGTGGTCTATGGTTCGCATACTTCTGTTTCTAGGATGGCTTTCTAGACAGAACTAAGAGCGATTGAAACACACTGGCCACACCCCTGGGTGGTGGGGGCGATTTTAATATCACTAGATTCGCCTCAGAACACAGAGATAGAGGATCTAGTGAATCTGATCGCGAAGTATTTAATGAGGTTATCACGGACCTGGAACCGGTTCAAATTCCCATCTCTGATAGGCTTTTCACTTGGTCAAACATGCAATCATCACCCATTCTACCAAAACTTGATAGGATTTTGGTCTCCACTGACTGGCAGACCAAATTCCTATTGTCTGTGGCTAAATCACTTCCTAAACCCACCTCAGACCATGTACCTATTTTCCTTTCCTCTGGGGAAGTTCAACCCAAGAAATCACCAAAGTTTAGATTCGAGAAGGCATGGTTAGAAATCCAAGACTTCCACCACATTGTCTACGAGAGTTGGTCTCGCCCCACTACGAGGATTAAGGCTACCGCCATATGGTGTGAAAAAATCAGAAGACTTAGGTGCAAGCTCAGGAAATGGAACCGGGCTAGATTTGTACTGATTTGGAGGGCAAAAGACTCCCTTCTTGAAGAAATTGAGGAACTGGAGAAGACCGAGGAAACAAGAGATCTGCTACAGGAAGAGCGGAATAGGTTGCTCCAATCCAGACATGAAATTGACCAACTCTATAGGCTTGAGGAAATCAAATGACAACAACGGTCCAGAATTTCATGGCTCAAAGCGGGAGACGCGAACATGACATTCTTGCATCGAGTAGCAATTGTCCGGCGTATATCTAACCTCATTCACTCAATCCATTCAGACTCTAGAATGATCCAAGGCGACAAGGATATCAGAATGGCATTCCAGTCCCATTTCAAACTACTCTTCGGACACAAAGCTGACCTGAGAGTCCCTCTCCATCACGATTTCTGGCAGGACTCGGCGGGCAACTCCGGACTTATGGTGCAATCCCTAGAAGCTCCCTTCTGTGAGAAGGAAGTCTGGAAGGCAGTCCAACAACTTGGCAAAGACAAAGCCCTAGGTCCTGGTGGTTTCCCGATGATCTTCTATTAGACATTCTGGGAGGAAATCAAAGACGTTTTTATGAGGATGTTCACTGATTTCTACGACCATAAGCTCAAACTAGGGATAATTAATTTTTGCGGAGTTTGTGTTGATTCCTAAGAAAGAAGACTCCCGGCGAGTGGGAGACTACTGCCCTATTAGTCTCCTTAACTGCTCTGTCAAGATCATCACCAAGACTCTCGCTAATAGACTGGGAATAATGATGAATGGTCTCATTAGCCACAATCAGACAGGGTTCATTCAAGGACGATGTATTCAGGACAACATGGCTATGGCTGAAGAAACTATCCATCAGTGCCACACTTCGAATACTAAGAGCTATCTCCTGAAACTGGATTTCGAGAAAGCTTATGATTCAGTCGAATGGATTTCGAGAAAGCTTATGATTCAGTCGAATGGGACTGTCTCCTGGAAGCGCTTGCTGGAAGAGGCTTTGGGGTTAGATGGATCAGATGGATCCACACATGTCTTACCACCAGCAGAACTTGTAACACTCCGAATTCCAAATACGACCGAATTCGAAGTTCCACAGGATCTTTACACTTCACTTCGTACAATTTTACAAGGAAATTTGAACTTTTTATGATACAATAGAGTCCTTTACATTTATTTCCACAGCGGAAGATAAAATGAAGTACAATAATGAAAAATTATACAATTGCAACATCTTTAACTTTTAAATAAATCAACAGCAGTATATCAACTTTATATCTTCATGAAAATCTAATTCCTACATAATAAGCTGTGGGCACATCAGTTACTTACAACTGACGAAAATGTTATACTCGACCATCCTCTCTATGCTAGAAATATAACGATCTCAATACTTTAACAAACCACAAATTTGTATGCAAATAAAGTGTTAAATGTGACTACACTAAACATGTAAGTGCATGTGATGCCTTAATGCCTAATGCAGATATTTTATACTACGATGACACTAATGCATACTTGTTCGGATTCTATACATCTCATACTACATTAGTTCGAGGGCAAGCACCTACGTACTCCATATTAAAGGGTTCGATCCCTCGCCATGAAAACTACCCAGTAATAAAGCAAGGTTTAGATCATTCCACGAGTACAGATTCCAGTCCCGGAGTCCATGCCCGACTGTTATAACAGACTCCTCATCGTGCGAATCATCCCGCAAGTGCCTTTCTATCCCCGGTATACGTATATACATTGGAGTATGGCAAACTATCCGCCCGACTATGCATAGTCCCGGATTTAAAATAAAAGCTCGTCTCCCACGAAGCAATCGCAGTCCCGGAATCCACCACCCGACTGGGTCTATAGTCCCGGAATCCACCGCCTGACTATATAGAGTGTCCCACTTACGTTTGCCCAGGTTTACTACATCTTCACTTAGTGCCTAGTTCTTAAGTTTAAGACATGAATAAATTATCATACCTAGAGTTAGTCTAACCCCTATTGGACTTAATCACAAATACCGAGATAGCTCCATGGCCTTATCTCAAAAATATAACTCAAATCAACGATGTCGGTACCCGGGGTCTCACTAAACTCTAAATCACAACCTTTCATGTACAAGAATCTATGGGTACTCATACCCTTTAATAATCATGTATTAATCTTTGTTATATTCATATCTTCAACTTATTCAATCTCATGAAATTCACTTATTCACAATTCTTTCAAAAACAACGTTTTCTTTTCTTGAACTCATAACATAGAGTAATCACTTCAAATCTCATAATTTAATCACATATAGTATCTTAAACCACATCAAGTGTTCTTACTCAACCATAATAGTTATTAAATCTCATTAAGAGAAAAATCAATTGCATTGTCGAATTTAATCTTCTTATAATCAAAGGTCATTTTCTTGATTAAAATTTCAAAATCATCAATTTATCAATTTCACTTTTAATTATGTTCTTCTCACACTTCCAGTACTTTCGAAAAATATCCAATGAAAACACGTATAAAAATAACCAGGTTTTAGAATTTAATCAGAGCCTCCACATTTTAAAAAAAATTGTTTAGAACAAAGTCAAAGAGCTCACATATGAAAAAAAAAGTTTATAAGCATAGTCAGAGAGCTCACATATGGAAAAAGGGGTTTATAAACAAAGTCATAGACCTCACAGAGGTTCGAACCCAGAACCAGCAAGAAAACAGCCCAACACCCAAGCTAAGGGGCCAAGTGCACCCACATGGGCGAGATACACAACATGTTTTAAATACTCACCCTTTCCCTATTTCACTTTGTTCAAAAAATTGTTTCTGAAAGCTCTTACGACACCAATATTCGAACCCACGCCGTCTAAGAGGCAGCCGAGCACCTACCCACTGAGCTATTGCTCAGATCGCAACTTATAAGGAGTTTAAATCCCCAACTATTTACCCTCGACTGATTTCATCTCTTTTAAAAAAATACATGCATTCAAATTTTTTTTTGTTTCCATCGATTAAATACGGTCAACCCACGGACTCTAAAAATGATCCGAGAACAATATTCTAAATTCTAGGGCAATAATAAGTTCACACAATTAAAAATTTCTACCGTGTGAAGAGGAACCCAATTTTTCGCTATAATTTGTGAAATGTCAATTTTACTCCAATATATATACTCTTTCATGTCCATTAGCAATAAGAGAATTTTTCTCATGGAAAAATAAATTCGTATTTTATAAAAACATTTACTTTCTAAAGGGAACACAAATGAACAATTCACATGCTAGTTTACGTAAATTCTAAACTTTAATTTCCTCAAGTCTATTTTAATCAACATGCACTTTACTTAAAATTTTAAAGTATCTTCTATCACACACATCACAAATCATGAGAGCAACTAACAATTCTACATTAGCAAATTTAAATTTTACGGTATCTACACATGCAACTACTCAATATATTAGAAAGTATAAAGGATCACCCACCCAAAAAATGTTGATTTCTTGCAATTTGCACTCCTAGAGTGAGAGCTCCTAGAAACTCCGCTCTGGCCTCCTCGAATTCCGCATACCAAGAGCAAATCTCCAACTTTTGGCCAAGTACTAGCAAGTACCATTTCGGCATATACACAGTGAAGGATCTTCACACATCTCATATACATTTATGTGTGTGTATATATATATATATACATGTATAATGAATGCCTTATATATATGTATATATATGGATGGAGAGAGGTGGAGTAGCATAGTGGACTTGCTGTTTGGACTTGGGGGATTTCGGATTGAGATAGCACATGGGCTTGGGGCTTTCAGCAGGGTAGAGAAGGACAATAAAGAAGGAGGGAAGGAAGGTATGAGTATATATACATTTATATATTATGTATACACACAATGAGTAGATATGTATTAGGTGGAGAAGTACAAAAGGGGATGGTCTGATGGCTTTCAGAATAGACCAGAGAAAGAGAAGAGGAATGATGGAGATGGGTGTAGGGGTTAGGGTATTTGTAGGTTTATTAATTAAGTGGTTATTAAAACTATTCATTAATCAACTCATTATCCCACTACTCCAACTCTTCAATTCTCTAACCCCCACTCCTGGCCTCTCATTTCCCTAATCTCTCTCTCCCCATGCTCGTGCACGTGTTGTGCACTAGTGCACACACACTTCCTTCAATTAAATTTTTTTATTTAAATTAAAACATGGGTTATATATATAATATGTATGCAAAAGTTAATTTAATTAAAAATTATAATTTTTCATGCACAAATAAAATAAATTCACACACTCCAAAATTTTATTTTGAAAACGAATACGCTCACATACGCGCACTGAAACACGTGCATCACACGTAAAATATCAAAAATACGAAATCAACTTTATCAATGGAAAATATAATCGAAAACAACATAAGAAAATATATTTACTAATTATATATATTCCACGACATAATCACTACGTACGTAGAAAACACGAGCATTACACGTATAAAATTATTTAGATAAAAAATGCGAGAAAAATGAATTTCCGTTTTATAAAAATAGATTTGAATACCTAAAATAAATAATTTAAACGCATAGAAAATATTACACGTAGCTGTGAAAATACATAATCGATACGTGCATCAAAAACACGTAAAAAACATGTAAAACCCAGAGATTGAATTTTAATATTTTAGTTGACTCAAATAGGATAAAATATACAGGAAATACATAAATAGTTGGTAATCAAAATATATAGTAAAAACACGTTACAAAATACACGTGTGTAATACACGAGGGCAAAATTGTCATTTCCAATTTTGCGGGGTGTTACAGAACTGCAATTTTGGTAAATGGGGTGTCGGGCCACCATTTTTGGTGCAAACAGGGCCTCAGACAAGAGGATCCGCTCTCACCCCTTCTCTTCACCATTGTGGCAGACATACTTCAGTCCATGATGGCTAATTGCGGTAGAGCAGGGTGGATTGTACCGGTGGCAAAGGGAGTAAACAGCAAAGGTTGCTTAATCCTCCAATATGCAAATGATACTCTCCTATTTGGTAATGGCAACCTCGGGGAAACAACCGCCTTCAAAGGTATATTATATGGTTTTGAAGCTTGGTTTGGACTCAGGGTAAACTTTCACAAAAGTGCTCTCATCCCCATTGCCCTGACAACGGAGGAGGCACTAGATCATGCCACAATTCTCAATTGTGCCACAGAGAGCTTCCTCATTCAATACTTGGGACTGCCACCAAGACCCGAAAAACTCAAAAAGACTGATTGGCTACCCATTATTGATCGGTTGAGAACCATCTAGCAGGCTAGAAAGGTAAAACTCTATCATTGAGAGGGAGAGTCACGCTTATTAATACAGTCCTATCAAATCTTCCAACCTATTATCTGTCCTTCTTTGAAATGCAGTGATGGGTAATTCAGAGAATTGACCGGACCCGAAAACGATTTTTATGGAAAGGGACAGACCCAGATCGGGGCGGCTACCACCTTATCAGATGGGAGAAGGCATGCATGAAAAAGATACATGGAGGACTAGGTATCATTGATCTTCGATATATGAATCTTGCTCTACTGGGTAAATGGTGGTGGAAGGTTTTTCACCCTAATGGAGAAAGGTGGCAAGATTTTGTTCAGGGATATCTGCATGGGAATGGAACGAGAAATTTGGGCTTCAGGGTAGGCCCACGTGTCTCCTGGTTCTGGAAAGGGATCGCTAAGGCCTACGAACCCTTCATTAGCTGTGTTAAATCAGTTATCGGTAATGGCAGACTCACCAGATTCTGGTGGGATAAGTGGTGTGGTGAGCACACACTTAGATCCCTGTTCCCCAATCTATATGATCGTGCGTCACAACCACACTGCACGGTGGCTGCAGCCTGGAAAAGAGGTGCCTGGAAACCATCCTTTAAACAATCTCTTGATTTGGGCTCCCAGACTAGACTCATAGAACTTTAGACATACATCACCAATGCTGAAATTAGTTGCTCTTAAGGTCCAGATAAGAAATCTTAGGGACTGGAAAAGAACGCCACATTCACTGTTCGCTCTCTGTATAACCGCATTCACTTTAGGGGATGTACCCCAAAGTGGGAATGTATTGTCTGGAGGACGAAAGCCCCTCTGAAAATCAAAGTTTTCTTATGGCTGGTGCTGAATGGTGCGATTTTGACTAGAGAAAATCTCACTAAATACCAACCGAATATGGACTCTCGTTGCAGGTTCTGCCACGCTACCCTAGAAGCTAGAGACCACCTCTTCCTACAGTGTCCTAGGAGCAAAGCGGTACTCGTTGAGGTGTTCAGCGCCCTGGGGACGAGTCAGTACCCTAGTGTGTACATGGACCTATGGGTAGGGTCAAAATTTGCTTATGAGAGAAGAACTATGAGAGAAGCGTGGTACATCGCTATTGCCGCAACGACCTGGACGCTTTGGCTAGACATGAATAATTTTTATTTTCGCAGAACTTGTAACAATATTTCTGGTAACTTGACTCACATTATGCATTTTATTTCATTTTGGGCTAATGTGGCAACAGTAGGTCCCAGGGGGAGGGTGTCGAGAGTATTCCAGGTTAAGGATTTGGATGATGAGGAAGTCGAGATCGGTCCGACGATCGACTGACAGCCAGCGTTGCCGTTACTGTTGATAGACACCCATCGCCCCAGGGTTTGTTGGGGGGATATAATGTATTTTGTTTAGTCGCTTGTATGTTGCGGACTTTCTGACACTCTTTTGTCCCATCCCTAATGTTTGGGGTGGAGGTTATATACTTTCATTTTGCTTGTACGACCTTGTAATTGACTCGGAATTCTGAGTTTGTTTTATTAACCACTTATTAATGAAACAGGGTGGCCAGACTCCACTTTTTCTTTTAAAAAAAAACAACAATTTTCTACAATTATGAGTTTCTTTAGCTAGAAATGCTTTAATATGCGGGCATCCATTTAATAGAGAATTTTTTCCAAAATGACCCACCTTTTGAAAGTATTTACCAAACTGACCCACTTGCAAAACTATTTACCAAAATGATCCATTCGCTATTTTAGATAGCGAGTTTGGTGAAAACCTCCCCGCTATCTGAAATAGAGAGTCAATCTAAGTCTAATTATCCCCAACTTGAAGAAAACTCGAAAAAATCTCCAATTCAAGACTCTGTTCCAGATAGCGTAAGTGTTTGTGACACACTCGCTATCTAGGACAACGAGTGTCGTTTGGGGATTTTTAAAAATCTGTCTCGTTGTCTCATTCTCTTCCTCATTTCTCTCTTCTTTCTCCCAACGCCAAACCCACTTTTGAAAACCTCATGATTCAAAGATTTTAGAATTCTCAGAAAACAAAATATCAAATCATAATCACATTGCATATTCTACCTATTCAATTAGATGGAAAATTTATCCATGAATTACTACAATAAAAAAATGTATTTTCTGTATTTAAAATTTTCGTAAATCATTTTTCCGATTTTCAAATTTCTTTTGTCAAAATGTATTATTGGATTTTCTATTAAAATCTACTTTTGATCAATAATTTTAACTCTAACTATTTTTCTATGATTTTTGTATTTAATACATTTCTTATTATTGTTATTATTACTTTTATTATTTTTATCATTTTTATTATTCTAATATTGTTACTGATATGACTAAAAATAGGATTAAATTGGGACCGTTCACATCGGAGACGAATCTTAAAGCTCGGGGGTAAAACGGTAATTTCACCTACTAACTGGTCCGAAGGGGATACCGGGTCTCCTTCTCACAGATCCAATAACCCGCGAACGGATCCACCTCAACTAGGTACGGGTCCCGACCCGATACAAACCCAGTCCAACAGGATAGAATTAGGGTCTCTGATTGAACCAAATCAACGGGCCTGATTCGCGACTATCCTCTCACCGGGGATTAAGGGATTACATTCCTAATCTGATTACGAGGATTTTATGCCTTATCAGATCATAGGAATCACATTCCTAATCTGATCCCAACGGCGACTATAAATACCCCTCACCTACCACTGTTACAGGTTAATCACTTTTTTGCCAACTTAAGCTCTTTTTTAATCATCACTGGTTACTGACAAGAGCGTCGGAGGGTGCGTCGCCTGGGATCAATCCCGGTGTCTCGCACTTTCCTTGCAGGTGTACGGCGGGAGTCAGCAGCCCAACTCCGACGAACATGCTTGAATCCGCTATTCAGGTTTTTCCACGAACTCACAAATCTCATCTGTTTACCCCCACACCAGAATCAGCGGTAACAGATTGGTGCCGTCTGTGGGAACCCATACGAATAGCCTCCGCCTCTTCCTCGTCGACTAGCTCTTCTCCAGCCATGCCTCCCAGAAAGGTCAGATCTAGAGGGTCCAATCGTGCACCCAACCCTGCTGACCAGCAAGAAGTCCCTGTCAATCCCTCGCAACAACTGGGGCGGCTCCCTCTGCCCGCCGAGGACCGTGTCCAGCAGGACCCACCTCCTCTTCCGAACCAGCAACCCCCAAACGGTCCCGATCCACGGAAGCAAAAGCAACCTCTCCATCGAGACCACATATCGGTACACAACGCCTCTACAGACTCTTACGCCTCCCATAGTCCTCAGGCCCCTGACCTTCGAAATACTATCCTCAACCGGCAGAAGGATGAGGATCTCCACCACCGTCTGGACGAAAAGCGGTCCCGAGAGGGAGCCTCCCGCCTACAACGTCCAGATGAGCGGAATCCTCACCACCGAGACTATAGAAGGTCTCCTACCAGGAGAGGGCGGAGAGAGTCACCCGAGCATTACAGGAGGAGGCGCCACTCTCCTACCGGTCTGCATCAGCTGAGGAACAATGAGGCGCCCATCACTCGCGCCGAGTTCCTACAGTTTCAAGCAACGGTGTTGCAGGCTCTTAACCTCCGACCCAACAACAATGAGGCCCAAAGGGTTCCTTCGCCCCAACGGGTTCCCAGTCCTCGCCGTAGGTCCGCCTCTCCTCCGCCGGCTCCTAACCACCGGCAACATGATCTTAGCCCTCGCCGCTCCCGGGACGACCATCGTCGTAGCCCCGGCTCTCCCTCCTACGAAGACGAGTCCAGAGGCTCGTTCGACTACTGCAGGAGGGACGATGCCCTATACCGCCGTCTCCATGAGGTGGAGAGGCGAATCGGTCGGATGGACGAGGGGGAGGGGTCGAACAACAGAACCATCCGTCCGAGCAGACCCCCTTTCTCCCGGACCATCATGGAAGCTCCTATCCCAAGAGGTTTCGAACCCCCGAAGTTCGAAACTTACTCGGGGGAGTCAGACCCCGTGGACCACATCGAAAGCTTTAAGACCCTCATGCTAATCCACCAAGCTTCCGATGCTTTGCTGTGCAAAACCTTCCCCGCCACTCTTAAGGGTTCGGCTCGGGAGTGGTACTCCCGCCTCGCCCCGTCTTCCATATTCCCCTTCGAGCAATTCGAGAGCCTCTTCATCACTCATTTTGTGAGTAGCAGACGCACGGAGAAGACTAACATCTCGTTACTCCAGCTCCGCCAGGAGAAGGGAGAGAAGTTAAGAGACTATGTGAAGAGGTTCACTGCGGAGGTCAGGTCCATAGCCTCCCTCGACCAATCCGTCGCAACAGCCGCCTTCCAATCCAACGTCTTCAATTCCAGCCTCCGCTCCTCTCTTGCTAAGAAGCCTCCACAGAACTTTGCCGACCTCCTTCTCAGGTGTGACAAGTACATTCGTGCCGAAGAGGCCGCCTACCTTCCAAGCTTCGGAGGGTCTACCTCAGGGACGAAACGAAAGTTGACCGAAGAAGAAGAGGCTAAGAAGCTTCAGAAGGATGGCAATGGCCAGCGCTGCCCGACTCCTCGGTTTGAGAAGTTCACCCCCCTCGTTGCCAATATATCAGAAGTTCATATGGAAGTGGACAAGGAAGGACTACTCCGTGCTCCCCCTAGAATGAACACACCTGGAAAGAAGAGGAACAAAGATAAGTGGTGCTGCTTTCACAGGTACCACGGCCACGACACGGATGATTGTTGGGCTCTGAAGGAGGAGATCGAAGAACTCATACAGCGGGGGCACCTGACCAAGTTCGTCCAAAAAGAAGGGGCCGAGCTTCCCCCCTGAGGAGCCAACAAACGAACCGAAGGGCCCGCTGAGCTTTAAGACTCAGAATCTCCCAGCTCCTCTCAAGAGGTCTTCACCTTATTGTAGAAGTAGGACCCTGATTTTCAATAAGGCCGATGCTTGTAACCCGGCCGATAGCATGTAATAATGGCTCGCCCTATTGAAGCGGCCACTTAGTTTATTTCAAACTTTACATCTTTTCATTGAAAATTATTGCTCTTTCTTCTCTCTTAAATGTTGGGTTCGGAGTCCAGCTTCTTCTACATGGCTGCTCCCGCAACTTACTTACCTTAAACAATGAGTTCGGAGTCCAACACTTGGCTCGATTCTGCTTCAAATAACTTGCTCTTCAGCAGGTTAGAAGTGGTTCGCCATTCGGAATTGCTCCCACAACCGTTGACTACCTCTACCGATGGTTCGGAGTCCAACACTTGGCTCGATTCTGCTTCAAATAACTTGCTCTTCAGTGGGTTAGAAGTGGTTCGCCATTCGGAATTGCTCCCACAACCATTGACTACCTCTACCGATGGTTCGGAGTCCAACACTTGGCTCGATTCTGCTTCAAATAACTTGCTCTTCAGCGGGTTAGAAGTGGTTCGCCATTCGGAATTGCTCCCACAACCGTTGACTCTCTCACATAAGCAGCGAGTTCGGAGCTAAAGCTCTCCCCTAGAGCTGCTCCTCAAACTCATCTCATAAATGGCTCTCTTGACATTGCCAAGCTCCTTCTCCGAGCTCGAACCCACTCCACCTGTCGAGGCTCCGAAGCATCGAGCACCACGCCGCCCCACTTCACCGGGCTCCACGTTCGCCATTACAGAGCTCCGTCACCACGAGCCCCCCTCCGCTCACACTCGTCTCACAAATAGCTCTCTTCCAGAGCCGAGCTCTTCCCTCCGCTCGCCTCCGAGACGGACCTCTCCTCGACAAGTTCGGAGCACAACTCTCTCCTAGAGTTCTTCCTCACACTTGTCTCACAAATAGCTCTCTCTCCGCTCGCCTCCAAGACGGATCTCTCCTCGACAAGTTCGGAGCACAACTCTCTCCTAGAGTTCTTCCTCACACTTGTCTCACAAATAGCTCTCTTCCAGAGCCGAGTTCTTCACTCCGCTCGGATGTCGAGCAAGTGCCGATCCGACCCCAACATCACAGAGCCCGGTCGGCTAACCGAGCAAGTGCCCATCCGAGCATCAAAACGGAGAAAACTCACTTTCTCCTCAACATTCGTGTAAGATCTCGATCAAACGGCTCAGATCGCTCCAGCGGCACTAAACGACAAGATAGTGTTTTCTTGGAAACTGTGCCCGCCTCGAGATCCGCATTGAGATCTGACGGCTCAGATCGCTCCACGTCGCTCGAAATTCCGAGCCGAGCGACTAGCGAACCGACCCACTCGCGCCTCTTCTTCGCCCCTAGGGTCTTCCTAGCACACCTTACAAGGGTCTTCCAAGCACAAGGGTCTTCCTAGCACACCTTACAAAGGTCTTCCTAGCCCTAGGGTCTTCCAAGCACAAGGGTCTTCCTAGCACACCTTACAAGGGTCTTCCTAGCCCAAGGGTCTTCCAAACACAAGGGTCTTCCTAGCACATCTTCTCCGCCCCTAGGAGTGGAACTCCTCTTCCAAAATCCCCAAGACCAAAGTACTTATCAACTTCATGAAGACAAGCATGTTGCGGGGCTATTTTGACCATGAAGGAGGGTGAGTCTTCATCCCACTCCTATAGAGAAGTTGTAGATCTTCGAACTAGCTTCGAAACGAGGGGTCGCATGCCCTGATCGGACCTCCGTAGCACCGGAAAAGTGGATCTCAATGCAGCTGCACCGAATAGCTTGGAAATCCGAGCCGAGCCACTCGTGCGAGGGAGAAATCCGAACCAAACCTGAGCAAGAATCCGAGCTCTTCCCATCTGAGCCCCAACATCAAAGAGCCCGGTCGGCTAACCGAGCAAGTGCCCATCCGAGCGTCAAAACGGAGAAAACTCACTTTCTCCTCAACATTCGTGTAAGATTTCGATCAGACGGCCCAGATCTTGCCAGCGACGCTAAACGACAAGATAGCATTTTCTTGGGAATTGAGCCCGTCTCGAGATTCGCACCATCATCCAACGGCCCAAATCGAGCCACGTAGCTCGGATCTCCAATACGAGCTACTGCCCTACCGAGCTGCAAAATGGCCAAAAAATTGCCTCAAAATCCGTGCTCGGATTTGCCGAACAAGACGATATATATATAAAAAAAAGGGTGGGGGCACAAGGGGCCGGGTTCGGACCCGTTAGGGTCCTCAAAACCGAACCCTTTACTGCCACGTCCTTCCTTCTCCAATCTTCTGGCGCCAAAACAGCAACCACAATACCCAAGCTATCTTCAAGCTTCGACAAAACCAAAGCCGCATGGAAGAACTCACCTCCATTTCCGAGCTCCGTCTTCTTCAACCTCCGACGCCGAGCTCACACCCACCATGGCCGAGCTCCGTCTTCATTGCCGAACTCTTCTCCTCTCCACCATGCGACCAAACGAACCGGAGGAAGAAGAACCCAACTCCGAGCTCGCCCTCCGTCGAGCTCGCCAAGGTCGAGGCCCTCGCCTCCCTCTCCGACCTGTCGAAGCTCCGTCTTCATTGCCGAACTCTTCTCTTCTCCACCGTGCGACCAAACGAACCGGAGGAAGAAGAACCCAACTCCGAGCTCGCCCTCCGTCGAGCTCGCCAAGATTGAGGCCCTCGCCTCCCTCTCCGACCTGTCGAAGCTCTTGACATTGCCAAGCTCCTTCTCCGAGCTCGAACCCACTCCACCTGTCGAGGCTCCGAAGCATCGAGCTCCACGCCGCCCCACTTCACCGTGCTCCACGTTCGCCATTACAGAGCTCCGTCACCCCGAGCTCCCCCTACAGTCGAGCCCCTTCGACTGCAAGCTCCGCGGAGCTCGAGCTCGCCTCTCACTGAACTCGTCGAACAGCTCGTCGCCGAGCTCCTCCTTCCCTATCAACGAGCTCGCCAACGTCCACAAAATGTCGCCGAACGTCCTCCACCGAGCTCCTCCTCCATCAAGCTCCACTTCAGCGAACTCCACACCCCGTCACCTTCTTCTCCTTCAGTTTTTGATGCCCAAAGGCCCCATCAATGCGTTCTCCTCCTCGACGAGCGGCGCATCACCGAGCTCGCGTCGTCGAACTTTTCTCTTCGCCGAGAACTCAACTTCGAACTCACGAGCTCGCCAAGGTCGAGGCTGTCGCCGACCTCCACCATCTCCCATGTCGAGCTCCTTCATCAGTAATCTCCATCATCCATGCTTCGCCACGGCCGAGCTCCAACACCGACAGCTCCTTCAACTCCGAGCTCATCCAAGCTCTCGAACTGTTGAGCTCGTCGCAGTCGGAGTCGTCCAATGGCGAAGCCCCCCGCATTTGCCGCTCACTCCTCGTCGACTCCGTTGCTCGCCTCGACCCTGCGTGAGCTGCGCGGCGGCGAATGGAAAAGAGGTTGGAGAAGGAGATGAAGAAGGAGAGGCGAAGAAGAAACAGACAGAAGAACAGAGAAGAAGAAGAGAAAAGAAAAAAGAAAAAAAATAAAAATAAAAAAATTTATGCCACGTGGCGAGCCACGTGGCTTCACCCCAGTGGTCGGCTCCTTGATCGGATCCGAGCTGCGCAAAAGTTGGCGTCACCTCCCAGTCGGCAGCCGAACAAGTCCCAATCCGAGCTGAAAAACGGAGAAAAATGATACCGAGCAACTCCAACCGTTGGATCTTCGCGAAAATCGTGCAAAAATTGATGAACGGCTCAGATCGCGCCACGTCTGCACAAAATGACAAAATAACGATTTTTTGGGAACTGTGCCTCCTCGAGATTCGTTCCAGGATTCGACGGCACAGATCATGCCACGTGTCAGGTATTATTTAATTTAATTAATTTATTTATTTAATTGTTTTTTTATTTAAAAAATCTGAAAAAATATTTAAAAAATCGAAAAAAATAATTAAAAATTCTAAAAATAATTATTAATTCAGAAAAATTATTTTAAAATTCTGGAAAAATAATTATTAAATTAGAATAATTAATTAATATTTTCGATAATTAATTATTTAATTTGGAAAATGAATAAAAAATTCAAAAAAATGAGAAAAAATTCAGAAAAATCTGGAAAAATCACCAAAAATCCAGAAAATTCTGAGAATATTTTTGGGCATTTTACAAGCCCAGAATAACACCGTTACACCCCAAGCAAGATCCAAAAATCCCTTAAGAACACCGATAAAATCCCGTACGCCATTAGAACAGTAAAACTACTCCTCAAAGACTGAAAAACTCAGTCTCTAGGAGTGGGGGGCTCGTGATACGGCCAAAAATAGGATTAAATCGGGACCGTTCACATCGGAGACGAATCTTAAAGCTCAGGGGTAAAACAGTAATTTTACCTACTAACGGGTCCGAAGCGGATACCGGGTCTCCTTCTCACAGATCCAATAACTCGCAAACGGATCCACCTCAACTGGGTACGGGTCCCGACCCGATACAAACCCAGTCCAACAGGATAGAATTAGGGTCTCTGATTGAACCAAATCAACGGGCCTGATTCGCGACTATCCTCTCACCGGGGATTAAGGGATTACATTCCTAATCTGATTACGAGGATTTTATGCCTTATCAGATCATAGGAATCACATTCCTAATCTGATCCCAACGGCGACTATAAATACCCCCCACCTACCACTGTTACAGGTTAATCACTTTTTTGCCAACTTAAGCTCTTTTTTAATCATCACTGGTTACTGACAAGAGCGTCGGAGGGTGCGTCGCCGGGATCAACCCCGGTGTCTCGCACTTTCCTTGCAGGTGTACGGCGGGAGTCAGCAGCCCAACTCCAACGAACGGGCTTGGATCCGCTATTTAGGTTTTTCCACGAACTCGCAAATCTCATCTGTTTACCCCCACACCAGAATCAGCGGTAACAGTTACTATCTGTATTATTTTGCCAGTGTTGTTATTTGCATTATTATTATTATTTTTTTATTGTTAAAAAAATTACATTATTTTGTAAATTGTATTTTATTAGTTATTTTGAGTTTTCTAATTGGATTTCTATAAAACCCATTTTTAATTTTAGACCCATTTATACACTAAACCCATACCCAACTATCCTATTATACACCCAATAACCCATTTAACCCTATTAAAGACCCAAAACCCAATAGATTAATCCCCTAAACCCATTAATACTTATCCCTAATCCGTTAACTCCCCAGACCCGCAATACCCCCAACCCAAATCCATCTGCACCTAAAGCCCCTATACCCTGTTTATTAACCCAAATCCAATTAGCTAACCCAACCCGGTTAGCAACCCCACCCGAAACCACCCTACAACCATTAACCCGAACCCGAATACACACCTAACCCATTAACCTAACTACCCACCCCGTTTACATATCCTACCCGAAAGCCCCTTCAAACCCTACCTATTTATACCCCTATTCTCAACCTGTATATGCATCCCCGAGCTGACTCTCATTTCCCCTCCAGCTGTCTCTTTGGCTTCACCTCTCCCCATCGTCTTCCTCCATCTTCTCCCGGTCGTGCAGTGTGCCGCCCTGACCCCAGCACCGCGACTGCAGCATCCACCCAACCCCGCAACAGCTTCAACCCATCCCCCATTCCCATCCTCCTCTTCTTCCCGATCAACCCTACCTCCCAATCGCGCCTCCCCTGCTCTTCCCCGATGCCAGCGACGTCGACGAGCCCCTGCAGTAACCCACTACACCTCGCCATCTCCTTGCCATCGATAGTGTCGTCTGCCTGTCCTCTGGCCACCATCGCACCGTAGTCGCCGGCGACCCTCGCCCCGCTGTCGTGCCGAGCCACAGCCATTGAAGTGGTTGCTGTTGATCATGTTTTGGTGATTGGTTTGGATGGATTGATTTTGGGCCGTCGATCTTCATCATGATCATCATCATCATGGGTTTTGATCTCTTTGATTGTGAGCCGTCCGTTAGATTCTTGATTATGTGAGTTTTCATCAAGTGGATCCGAGCCGTTGATCTCTTGATCATATTGATCATGGAGGGTATGATCATCGTTGTTTGGAGTTGTTCAATCATCCGATCTTGATCCACATCAAGATCTGTGCTTAGTTTCGTGATTGTGATTGTGATCTTGTTCATGTTTGCTTGTTTGTGATTCTGTGTTCGTGCCCGAGAATATGTTCCCGTTATTCTTACTCTTTGCTCCATTGGATTCGTCGTCTTTCAGGCAAGTAACTTGTACTCTAATTCATTTGTTTGATACAAATCCCAAAGTTTACCTATAGTGTAGATGAGTCTAGAGACAACTCTTGATTGTGTTTTCCTTGATGGGTTTTACCTCTATTGTGATATTTTGGTCATAGATAACTCACGACACAAATCTTGACATGAAATAACCTAGGATTCGCCCAATTCTTGATTTTTGAACATGTATGTGAGACTTGTGTGCAAATTTATGTTTTGATTGAGACCCATATGATATATTTGGTGTGGACATGTTAATAACCCTAAATCATGATGTTTAGACACTTGGTAGACTTAATTTCAAGTTTGGATTTGTTTGGATCAATTTTCTTGAATCTATGTTGATTTTGTTTTTAAGGGAAAAATCTGTATTTTGTCGCTGTTCTGTTTTGTTTGCTGTTTTGGACTATTTTAAAGTCAGTATCTTAATTTTGGTATAAAAAATGAGTTTTAGATAATTTGTTCTATTTTCAAACCTCTCTGACCTTGCTTGATTTTGATTTCGTATGATTGAGTTATGACTGTTTTAGTACAGAGGTGTCGGTCTTTTCCAGATTCTGTTTTTCGGTAATTTTGATGACAAACCATTTTAAAGAACTATGCTACATATATTATTTTGATCCAAAACTTTGGTCAGTGTTTATTCATCTAGTTAGGGACTATCCAGAATTTTGGTGAATTTTATTGATAAGTTTTATGTGTTGTTTCATGCTCGTTTATAAAATCTATACGTGCTGTATTTTGCTCGCTGTTCTGTAAAGAATCCTATTTTCACTATGATTCCTTATACTGTATGAAAATGCTTTTGAAATTTGAAAGTGATTATATTTTATCTATTTTCATATCCCTTTGACGGAATTGGATTTCGTTTCACTGGTTGCGAGATATCTTAGTTTTCGTACAGCAGTGTTAGGATTTCCAGATTTGCTAAACTATATTTTCTTGATACTTTCGTATTTTTGATGACTAATCTATTCTTACTGAAATATTATGAAACTTTATATTTAGATGCTGGACATATAGGGAAATACCCCAGATTTTTCCTGAATTTAATTGAGAGGTTTTGATGCTGTTTTTCTGACTGAGAATTCGTTTTCCTGATTTCTGACTGAATACGTTTTCTATTTTCGAACCTGTTTTGAGTTATGATGTTGTGAAGTACTATATGACTTATTTATATTCGCTAGATTCATGTGGAAGTCTATTTTCCAGATCCTTTGATTGATCCAGATTTGCATTTCTGTAGCGACAAGAATCACTGTTTTGGTACTGTACTGTCATGCTGTCCTGAATATGAACATGCACTGTTTTGCTCGTTTATGTGACTGTATAATATCTATGATTGTTTATTTGTTTCCCTGAATCTGATACTGATTTCACCATGTTAGTTTGACACTATTTCGTACACATTCATACCTGTTTTATGACCATAATAAAAGTAACCAAGCCGGGGTTTAAGGGAAAGATCTAGTAGTGAAAATTAAAGAAATGTGTACTTGGCAGGGGCCCATGTTTCCCATACTGAGCCTCTGTTATACTGTTATACTGATTACCTGACTGCACACTTCCCTATAGGAAGGTGTACTCGGAGGAGAACCAATAGGTTCTGACTGTTACTTTTACTGATTACCTGACTGCACACTTTCCTATAGGAAGGTGTACTCGGAGGAGGACCACTAGGTTCTGACTGTTACTGCTACTGCTACTGTTACTGATACCTAAGTACACTGCCCTATATGATCCCCTATGAAATCTACAAACGTCACTGTTTTGAATGTAGCAACCATGCGATAAAAGGATGACGCATGAAGTGCTACCTAACTAGTAATACACACAAGACTGTAAGAACATAAGACTAATACTGTTAGACTGATACTGTGGGACTGATACTGTCATAGTGTTATCCTGATTCACTGGTATACTGAGCTTACTATTACTGGACACTGTTAGTTGCCATATGACACTGCATTTAACATAAAATTTCTATACTGTTAGTATACCATGCTAGTTGACTTCCATGCTATTAGTTAGTGTTTCCATATGCTTGTTGTAACACCTCGTACTTAAGCAGGTATATATATAATATTATATATAGGAATATATATAATAATATATATATATATATATAATAAATAGATGAGATGATGTTGGTTGTGACCCATAGATGATCCTATGGGATATTGATGGTGATGATAGCCTATAAGATGGCTTATGGATCATATGCATTAATGAAGGGAAATGAAAGAATGTGTGTGTGCTGGTGTGTTTGTGGTGTTTGACCGGGTTGACTTGGGGGAAATAAATCCCATATCGGTGGTCCAAGTAGGAAAAAAGAGAGATACAAATGGTATCAGAGTCGACTTTCGACACCGAGTGTGTGCAAGATGTACGCCTGAGAGGGAGCTAGGTTGGGACAGGTCGCCCCTACTGGATCAAGTTGCAAGTCTCAGGCTCAGCGAGGACGCTGAGTTCTTAAGGAGGGGTGTGTGTAACACCCCGTACTTAAGCAGGTATATATATAATATTATATATAGGAATATATATATATATATATATATATATATATATATATATATATATATATATATATATATATATATAATAAATAGATGAGATGATGTTGGTTGTGACCAATAGATGATCCTATGGGATATTGATGGTGATGATAGCCTATAAGATGGCTTATGGATCATATGCATTAATGAAGGGAGATGAAAGAATGTGTGTGTGCTGGTGTGTTTGTGGTGTTTGACCGGGTTGACTTGGGGGAAATAAATCCCATATCGGTGGTCCAAGTAGGAAAAAAGAGAGATATATTAGGAAAGCCAATGAGAAAGGTTACCAATCGTCCGGACACCCTTTTGAGATAGCCTGTGGTGGGCAGTTGTTAGAATTTAGTTAATTGTGTGCGTGTACGGGTTGAGTGCGGGGCGTTACACTTGTATCCTACATTATTTGTGATCCGCGACTTGCAATTGATGGGTACTTGTTTTTCTTCTTCCTTCTCTTGCAAATTTCCAGATGGAATAGGCGAGAGGAGATATTAGTTGCTGGAGCTCTTGCTACATTTATTTATTTTCCTGTTGCTATTTGAATAATGTATCTTGTACTTGGATTTATTTGTATTTGGGCAATGTGACCCAGGATATTTGTTTTATTCAGATCATGACTATTTGAGATTAATATATTTTATTTCAAGTATTCTTGTTGGTATTTGGTTCATATGTGCATTTGGTCGATACTTTTGCTTCCAACTCTGATTATATTGTGATATGTTGTAAAGATTCTTGAACAACTTATGGATGATGAAAATCATTCGCTGGACTTTTGTCTCGTACCCATATTCCGTATTCTTTTTGGGAAGCGGGACGTGACAAAAAATGATGATATTTCATATACAAAATTGTCATATGAGATACAGAAAAATGAGGTATAACAATTAACAATTCAATACGGATGCATGTTGCTGAAATCTCAAGCTAGAACTCTCAGCCATGACTCCCCTAAATCAGTGTATTTTATCGGTATTGACTTTTTGAATAATCCTGTAACTTGAATAAGTTCCCAAACATAGCTTAGGGTTTCGAAAGTTGGTTTCGGCGTTGGGAGAAAAAAGAGAGAAATGAGGGAGAGAATGAGACATCGAGATTGGGATTTAAAAAAATCTCCAAACGACACTCGCTGTCTCAGATAGTGAGTATCGTGCAAGCACTCACGCTATCTGAGACCACGAGTCTTGAAATGGAGATTTTTTCGAGTTTTCTCCAGGTGGGGGAGGAATAGCCTCAGGATAGACTCGCTGTCTCAGATAGCGTGGAGGTTTTCAACAAGCTCGCTATCTGAGATAGCGATAGGGTCATTTTGATAAGTAGTTTCAAAAGTTGATTGGTTTGGTAAATACTTTTAAAAAGTGGGTCATTTTGGAAAACAATTTCTTAATTGGTTGTGACTGTTTCACAACAATTTTAAAAGGTAATGCTACGCATACTATCAAACCTACTACTTTTTTCTTTACTACCTTAGGTGGTACACTAGTGAATGGTATGTGGTACACTATTAGAAACATCCAATAGTAGTGTGACACTTAAGATAGTAAAGAGAAAAGTAGCAGATCATTACCCATCTATATAATAAAACACAAAGAAAGCTATCAAGTGGCTCTCCTTCAATCCCCAAAAAATCAAAGGCTTAGATCTAACCTCACAAAACATATTTTTCCCCCAAAAGTTTCCCCAAAAAACTCAAATTCAAATATCCCACCCAAAACAACTCCTATATTTATTTAATTATTTTTTTTTCTCTCTCTCCTTCTTCTATTCAAAAAAATTAAGAAAATACAAAATTTTAAAAAAAATTAAAAATAAAAAAAATTTTAAAACTAAAAAAAGTAAAAATTTAAAAACTTTAAAAATAATTCAAAAAAATCATATAATATGTTTTTTGCTCAATGTTTGCTACTTCAATTAATTTGCTGGACCTCCAAAACTATTTTATATCTATATAATAAAACACAAAGAAAGCTATCAAGTGGTTCTCCTTCAATCCCTCCAAAAATCAAAGACCTAGATCTAACCTCACAAAACATATTTTCCCTCCAAGAGTTTTCCACCAAAACTCAAATTCAAATCCCCCACCCAAAATAACTCTTATATTTATTTAATTTTTTTTTGTTCTCTCTCTCCTTCCCTCCTCTATTCAAAAAATTAAGAAAATAAAAATTTTTAAAATTTTTTTAAAATTTAAAATTAAAAAACTAAAAAATTTAAAAATTTAACAACTTTAAAAATAATTCAAAAAAACCATATAATATTTTTTTGCTCTATGTTTGCTACTTCAATTAATTTGCTAGACTTCCAAAACTATTTTTTATGATCAAACAAGATCAGTGGCGGATCCAGGAATTTAGTTCAGTGGGGTCCTTATACAAAAATAAATACGATAACAATTAAGAAAGTACAATACTAAAATAAATAAAAAATGTTTTACATTCTAAATTTGCTCCCTACGAGTTTTCATCTTTTGAAATCGATTTATTACATCTTCATTAGTAACATTGGCAAGAGCTTCCTTTTCTATAGCCGAAATAAGACAATCACTTAAGAATTCATCACCAATTCGATTGCGCAAATCCGACTTCACAAGCTTCATTGTAGAAAAGCACCTCTCCACTGTTGCGGTTGCAACTGGCAAAACCAATGCAAGTTTTAGTAATCGATACACCAAAGGATAAGAGAGATATTTTTTAGTTTGCACCATCACTTTAACAAGATCCCCAATGCCATTCAAATGTGCAAATCTTTCATCTTCCTTCAAATTATCAATATAAATGATAAGTTCATGCTCAAGAGCCATCCTCTCCATGGAATCAAAATCATCAGGATATAATTCAGCTAGCCTCATCAACTGTAACGGATCAAATGCACCAAATGAATCACGTGGATCTAAAGCAGCCATACAGACGAGCAATTCAGAGTTGACCTCATTAAAACGATCATTGAACTCTGCAATTTGCATATCAACAACAACATTAAAACAATCAAAAGAATAATAATGCTCATATGTGATTCCTGTTTTTTGTCGTCGGTTTTTTGGATTAATATAAGGCTCCATCATGTTCAACTTTTCAATGCCATGTTTATCACAAAATGAGAAGATCTTCATCAAAAGAGGATCCCAACCATCAAGTCTAAACTTCTGCAATTGCCGCTTAGTTGATTTTACCATGGACATAGCATTCAAGATATCTTGATCTTTTCTTTGTAGAGCTCTTGATAGAGATTCAGTTAGCCCAAAGATGTGCAACATCAAGTGCAAATAGAAAACAAAATCGAAAGATGTGAAGTATATTTGAAGACCATTTGCTTGACGTTGTTGTAAATCCTTCTCACCCTCCTTTTCAACAAAGCTAAGCACATCCATAACATTTGGAAACAAATCAACCAAACGTAAAAGTGTTTTGTAATGGGAACTCCAACGTGTATCACCCGCTCTTATTAAAGAAAGCTCTTGATTCAACCCACTTCCAGTTTCTATCTCACCACAACCTATCTCTTTTAACAACCTCTCTTTTTACTATCTCGAATCATATCTGTTCGTTTGCAAGAACCACCAACAACATTTATCAAGACCGCTATCATGTCAAAGAAATCTCCAACAGCAAAATGTTTTTTTGCAATCGCCACAACAACTAATTGAAGTTGATGAGCAAAACAATGTACATACTATGCTGAACTATTTTCTCTCATGATTAGAGCTTTTAACCCATTAAACTCACCACGCATATTGCTTGCACCATCATAACCCTGCCCTCTAATCTGTTTCAAACTCAAACCAAATTCAGCAAATAAGCAATCAATAGCATATTTAAGAGTTAAAGAAGATGTCTCCTTTACATGAACAAGACCAACAAATCTCTCCTTAACCATTCCCCGTGCATCAAGATATCTCAAAACAACAGCCATTTGTTCCTTTTTAGACACATCACTAGACTCATCAACTAACAAGGCAAATACATCATCACCAATTTCTGCAAGAATAGATTTGAGTACTTCTTGTGCAAAGCAATGACAAATATCTTTCTGAATGCTAGGAGACACCATTTGACTATTTTCCGGAGCATTTTTCAATGTAACTTTACGGACACTTTCATTTTGATTTTGTGTGTATTTTATCATCTCCAAAAAATGACCTCTATGAAAAGAGTTTTCTGACTCATCATGACCACGGAAAGGTAATGCACCGTTCAACAAATATCTAGCAACATCGATGGAAGCATTCAATCGAATACGATACTCATTCTTTGTAATATCACTTTGCTTATGTATTGCAACTGCAATAGATTGGTCTTGCCTCATTAGATCATCACATTTTTTAACAGCCTTATTATGTGAACTATTAACATCACCAACATGAGTTTTAAGTCTATCCATTTTATTCCAACTACAAAAACCTTCAACCACAAATGCATCACCCCCTCCTTGTCTTCCAACGTGATCACTAAATAAGTAACAACACAAACAAAAGACTTTATCGGCTTTCATACTATACTCCAACCAACCACCATATTTATCAAACCATGTAGTATTAAAGCGTCTTGGTTTACCTCCCATGATTGTAGTTTTGAATTCATGACCACGTGGTTGACAAGGTCCTCTAATCAAGTATGTCCGCCTTATTTCATCTCTTTGATTAGGATGATAATCTAAATTTTTTTTTCCTATCAAATGGATCCGAAGGAAGCTCTTTTAAATCAATTAATTTAGGCATTGAAGGCGTAGAACTAGATTAAGAAATATTTATTCTCGATGATTGTTCAACCGATGGTTCCGAGGTTGGAGGTTCAAGCGGTTGAGGAACATTTATGCTTGAGAAAAATCTTTTCATTTTGTATCTATTAATTGTCAAAAAATAATAACAATAATTAATTAACCATTTCATTTATTAAAATTTTACTACCAACAAAGTCACTAAGTGATTAATATTTATCATTAATCATTTATATAGACAAATTTAAATTCATATAAATTTCTTAAGAGCTAAGATTGCCTAATAATCTTTAAATATGTAATTATGTAATTTATTAACAAAAAAATAAATAATAAATTGGATAAAGTAAAGTAAACTAACCTATAGTAGAGCTTAGCAAAGGAGTATGAGAGAGGATCCGAGACCGAGAGAATTACTACACCGGGACTTTGAGTTTCAATCTTTCAACGCCGAGAGGACAAGCAGAGCTGCAGAGAGGCAGAGGAGACTTCTGTTCTGTTTTTTTCAATTGGGTGAAGTGAGGAACGGGAGCTGAGACAGTGAGATTAATAGAGGTAAATTTTGAGTTGGGCTGAGACTAATAGACTTGTTATTTTCAAAGTTTTTGGTTCATTTTCCAGTTGGGCTTTATTTTAATTTTGGGCTTTAATAGAGATGTGGGTTGCTAATTGTTACCGCTGATTTCGGTGTGGGGGTAAACAGATAGAATTTGTGAGTCCGGGAAACACCTGAACGATTGACTCGGCCTTCTTGCTCCGGGCACAACCTGCAAGGAAGTGCGAAACACCGGGGTTGATTCCGGCGACGCACCCTCCGACGCTCTTGTCAGTAATCAGGAAAAGATCAAGAAAGAGCTTAGGTGGTGAAATAGTGATTAACCTGGTCTCGGTGGTAGAGGGGTTGTATTTATAGTCGCCTTTGGAACCATTTGGGGCCTAATTTCCTGCCTAACAAATAGGAGAAAAATCCTCCTATTCTGTTTTGGGAAGTTAGGCCTTGATTCCCTGGTGAGAGCTAATCAGGTTTATTGATTTGACCAAATCAGTGGCCTGATTCTCTTCTTGAGGGATTGGGCTTGTATCGGGTCGGGACCCGTACCCAATTGAAGTGGATCTATTCGCGGGTGGTTGGTTCTGTAAGAAGGAGGCCCAATACCCGTTTTGGATCCATCTGTATGTGAAATTACCTTTTTACCCCCGTGCTTCAGGATTCGTGATCGATCTGGACGGTCCCGATTTAACCCCAATTTTAGCCATATCACGAGCCCCCCACTCCTAAAGGCTGAGTGTGATCAGGCTTTGAGGAGTAGTTTAGCTGTTTTTAGTGGCCGATGGAGTTGTATTGGAGTCCAGACGTGGGATTTTGAATCAAGAAAGGGGGTAGTGAGGCAACTTTTGATGCCGCTGGCAGTTCTCTGGTCACATCGGGTGTTCAAGAGTTTTTATCTATTTTTTCGGACTACTTGTTTAACTTTGCGACGCGTTTGCTAATCATTCGGGGGCCTTAGTCGTACATTCTGGGCGATAATTGTTCGTTCAAGGGTTCGAAAATGTGCCCCCTAAATCTCAATTACTCTCCAGAATTTTTGGCTAATTTTCCCGAATTTTTAACAATTTTCTCGCAATTTTTAAACAAATAAGACAAATTAAATAGATAAAAAATGATTTAAATACCGATTTATGGCGTGGCTCGATCTGGGCCGCTGATCGCAGATGGGCGCGAATTTCGGAAAGATCTGACGGCTGCTGTTGCTCGGCAGCGTTTTTCTCCGTTTACCAGTTCGGGAAGGCCTTTGCTCGGCAGCCGACCGAAGGCATGGGGGGTTCGGCAGCCGACCGAAGGCTTGAGTGACGTGGCGTAATCTGGGCCGTTGGATGTTGGCACGCATCTCGAGATGGGAATGGTTCCCAAGAAAACGCTATCTTGTCTTCTAGCGCACGTGGCGCAATCTGAGCCGTTCGCCATTGGGAGCGTGAATTTCTGGGAGATCCAACGGCTGAGATAGCTCGGTGCCTTTTTTTCTCCATTTACCAGTTCGGGAAGGCCTCTGCTCGGCAGCCGACCGAGCAGATGGGGGTTCGGCAGCTTCGTAGCGCTATCTGTTCGGAGGCGATCTCGCTTCCGAGGGTATTAATGACGCTCGGGGTTTGTGCGGCATTCCCCTTCCCCAGGTCATTAAGAATAATTCCTTTGATTAATGCGTGACGTTTCGACTTCCGGGGATCAATAATTCCCTCAATTAAAACGCGGCGCTTCAATTTCCGAGGGTAGTAATGGCTGGTTATTGGAGGCGGGCTATAAGTACCCCATCCCTTTCGTCATTTTCGTCACAACCCAATTGGGTTCCAGACCTCGGAGGCATCTGCCTTGGATAGCTTCTCTCTTGAAGTTCGGAGTGGTGGTCGCTCTTCTGCCTGGTTTTCCCTTTGTTCCTGACGGCCCCAAAGTGGATGTCAGGAGCGAGGGGGAACGAGGTAGTAGTGGTGACAACCGTAGTCCGCACTCGGGGGACGAGTTATCTCCGAAGGACGGGTGGTCGCTCTCTTACCTTGTTCTTCTCCCGTTCCGGACGGTCCCTAAGTGGGTGTCGGGAGCGGAGGAGAATAAGGCAAGAGTGGTGATGACCGTAGTCCGGATCCGAGGGATGGGCCTTCTCGGAAGGACGGGCGGTCGCCCCGCTGTCTTGTTGTTTCCCCATCCCTCACTGCTCCGAAGGGGTGTGAGGGGTGGGGGGCAACAAGACAGTAGCGTCGATGGCCATGGTCCGGACCCGGGGTGTGGACCTCTTTCGAAGGACGGGTCGCCGTTCTCTCACCAAGATCTTCTGCCTTCTTCGGTTGCTCCGAAGTGAGTGTCGAAGTAGGCGGAGATCTTGGTGGGAGAGTGACGACCCCTGTCCGATGTCGATCTCCGGGCCGTCCGAGTCCGTTTGTTGCAACTGTGAAGGCGCCGCTGTTAGAGTCTTTCGACAAGCCGAGCCTTCCAGTTGCAACCAACTAGCTCGGGATGGTGCGTCTCTTTCTACCTCTGAGTGTTGATGGGTTCCCTCCCATCTCTGTCTTCCTTCTCGGGCTGATGGCTTTTGACGGAGGTCAGCCCGGGGGAGTTAGAGATGGGGGAGTGCCGATCTGCTTCCGACCGGGGCCTGTTGTCGGAGTAATACCGACCGAGGCATGGGACCCGGGGGGCGCCTGCCGAGGGCGGCGCCTTAAAACATAATCAAAAAATTTCCAGGTTCCTTTATGCATAGGCGAGGCGTCCGAGGGTCCGATCGTCCGAGCGACGTGGCGCTATCTAAGCCGCCGGATGCCGACACGCATCTCGAGATGGGCGCGTTCTCCAAGAAAACACCATCTTGTCGTTTAGTGCTCTCGGCGAGATTTGGACCGTCTGATGAAGATCAGGCGCGAAAGTTGAGGGAGAAAGGAGTTTTCCCCATTTACCAGCTCGGGAAGGCACTTGCACGGATTCCGAGCGGACTCTATTGCAGCCACGTTCGGTTTGCTCGCAGCTCGGATTCTCGTCCCATCTTATCGAGCTGGTTGACTTTGTGGTGGGCCTTCGAGATGCTTCGAGAGTAGCCCAAAAGTCGCTCTGGAAGTCCAAGAGGCGCCTCATTTTCACTATAAATCTTTACCCCCCCTTTGACCAAGTCTTCACTTTTCACTTTTACTCTCTCTCTTTCGTATTTACTTTGCTTCGAGGTCTTTAGCTCCCTGGTGGTGTCGCTAGCTGTCGCGGTAGCGTTCCTAGTTCCGGTGAAGTTTCCGACCGTAGCTGTCACTTCAAGGTCAGTCTCTTTCCCTTCTCTCTTTAGGAAAATATGGTTAAGATTTCGGTTGAGACCCCCGCCTCGGAGCAAGCCGTTGGCCAAGGGGAGAAAGAGGAAGGAGTAGTGGAGCCGAGCGAGCAGGACGTTGTTCGTCCAGACGCGGAGGGCGGAGTGGCCGAGGTGCCCCAAGAAGTCACGGCGGAGTCCCGAAAGGGCAAAGCCGTAATTACTATAGTGGAGACGCCGAAGAGAGCGGGGGAGTTCGGTCGGCAGCCCATCGCCGTGTCGAGCGTGGGAGGAGTCCGGGATTATACTGAGGATATCTTGGAGAAGGTCACCCAAGGTACGGCTAAACTGGTGGAGGAGAACGAGCCTAGGGAGCTATCCGAGGTCGATCGCAAGATCTCGACTCTTACCGAAGGGGACCTTCATCTGGTCCGAGAGGGCTTCCAGATCCCTCTCGAGTACACGTTGCTCCTCCCTGGGCCGGGGTTCCGAGCCAACACTGGGTCCTCTCCGGACATATGCGTCTTTCCGGTCGACTCCCTCATTGCCGGTCTTCGCTTTCCCCTCCACCCGTTCATGGTTGACGTCCTGGTTTGGTATGGTCTGAGTCCCGCTCAACTGATGCCGAACACATGGAGGCAAGTTGTGGCGTTCCTCCTCCGATGCCAAGAGATCGGCGCCAAGCCGACCATGTACCTCTTTCGGAGTCTCTTCCGACCCGTCCAGCCGAGGAAAGACGAGAAGAGGTTTTATCTTTCGCCCCGGCCGGGCGTGAAGCTGATCGAGAATCCGGACTCGATCAAACACTGGAAGGACAAATACTTCCTCGTTCGGAATCTGACGCCGTGGGTGATACCGACAGTTTGGGCGGACGGACTCCCCAAGCGCACAAAGAAGGACATTCCGCTGAACGCTGCAGAGACCGAGGTTCAGAAGAAGATCCTTGCTCTGCCGACGCTTAGCTGGAAGGATATCACCGAAGAGCAACTGTTCCGTGGGGGTCTCAGTCCGATCGACCCTCGTACGCTTCTGGTATTTATACTTCTCTCCGTGAAGTTTGCATTCAATTTTCTAAGTTTTTTCGTTCGACTCTTGCAGAGACCATGAAGCTCGATTATAAGGCCCTGGTGGCGAAGGGCAGGTCCGAGCAGGAGAAGAAGAAGAGGCCGTCGGCAGCGCCTCAGGACAGCCGAGCTTCGAAGAAGGCCTCGGTAGTGAAGGCAGCCGATCAACCGAAGGTTGCGGTCCTGAAGGAGGGAGAGGTTGAGGTCCTTGTCCCTTCGGCAAAGGTCGCGGTCCCCGAGCAGGGTGGGGTCGTGGACCTCGATCCTTCGGTCCCGGATGCTCCTGCTCCTACCCCGGAGGCGGACGCTCCTGGTCCATCGAGCAATGAGTTCGGAGTGGCCGATGCGCTGTCCCTCCAGGTTCCGCCACTCACCCCCGGCGCGGAGAAGATCTTGACCGAGCGTCATAAACAGATCTTCGTCCCTGATTGGCAGGTGATGAACGTCGACGGCTTTTTGGGCGACGGAACATCTGTATGGAGGCAGTGAGGCACCTGCCGACCCCGAAGGACCGAGCGACCCTGAGGGCCGGGATGGCAGGGGACAACGTGATGCAGATGGCCCGGAGCACTATGTCGGTGAGTGTGTCGAACCCTTCCTCATTCATATTTTTCCTTGGATTTTTTTCCAAGTTCTTGGGCTCGGATTTTAACGCGTTGTTCTCTTCCAGACCCTCTGCCATTTCAGTTGGCTGGTCGAGGAGATGGCGAGGAAGGATCAGGAGAAGGAGAAGGAGAGGACGGAGCGCGTTCGGGTGGCGAAGCGGCTTGAGTCTGAGCTGCTTCTTTCGACGAAGAGAGTCGCCGAAGCGGAGGACCTGGAGAAGAAGCTGGCCGACGCTATCCAATCGTCGAAGGATACGGCGGCCAAGTTTGAGAAGGAGGTGGCCGAGCTGAAGGAGGAGCTGGCCAGCGCTCGGTCGGGAGCCGAGAAGGAGGTCACCGAGCTGAAGGATGAGCTGGCCAAGGCTCGGTCGGAAGGGGAGACTGCTCGGAAGAGAGCCGAGAGAATCAAGGCCAACCACCTGAGGAAGGTGAAGGAGGTGAAGAAGGCCGTGCAAGAGGAGGCCGCGCAGCACATGATCCAGAATATGCTGGACGCCTACGGCCGTGCCCTGACCCATGTAGCCGCGAAGAACCCAGGCTTCGACTCGTCCTCCTATGACTTTTACGAGCCCGTGGAGGGGGAAGAAGGGATCACCGAGGGTTTACTCGGACCCGATGGTGAGACGGAACCCGCCGAAGGCGATGGTGAGACCGAAGCCGAGGGCGAGGAGGAGGAACTCTCCGAGGAGGAGAGCTGGAGCGAAGGCGGGGGCGAGGGTGACGGCGACGGCAAGGCAGAGGGGTCGACGAATCCGAGCGGCAAAAAGGTCGACCCCTGACTCGGTTGTCTTCCTACTTTCAGTCTTTTTGGTTTTGTTTTCTTTTTGTAAGCCTTATTGCGGACTGGCCACCGCCTTTGTTTTGAATGAAAAGTATTTTGTTTGGCCAAAAATTTGTCCAAGTGTTGAGCCTCGGACTTAGTGTGCGTTTATTTCTCCAACTGTTGGGCCTCGGATTTATTTCTGCTTTTCAGGTGATGTTTGGTCCGGTCACGGAGCTGGTTTTCCTTCGGAAGGAACTGGCCAGTTTGAAGCGTGAACTTTCGGACAGCCGGCAGAGGCGGTTTCTCCTGCTCGGCCAGGCGGAGGAGGTCAGGGCAGTTCTGAGGAGGAACTGTCGTGAGTTGCATCAACTCCGGAAGCGCTCCCAGGGTCCTGGTTCCGAAAGGGAAATTGAGCGGCTTCGTGGGGAGCTTAAAGCCGCCGAGCAGAAGAACGACGATCTTTTGGCCGAGGTACAACACTTGGGGCTATCGGAGAGAGAGTGTTCGGCGGAGAGGGAGAAGATGGCCTCCGAGCTGGAGGGGGCCTTGGCTGAGCGTAAGAGACTATTGGCCGAAGTCGACATGCTCAGGAGGATCACAATAGATAGGGGGATTGAGGTCACCCACTATCGGCGGCTTGCAACTGATAGTCCCAATGCCTCCGGGTCGTTGAAGGCCCCTCGATCAAAGAAATTGGCGAAGGACGTCGTCCTGAGGGATCGGATTATCGAACTGGAGGAGGAGATCGCGTCGCTTAAACCTGCGCCGGAGAGGGCTAATGTTCGTAGCACGTCGTGCACTCGCGAGGAAAGTGAGAGGGGGATCACGTTTTATGAACTCGCGACGCGCCCGCTAACGACCAGGCGGAGTCCGACTGACGCTCAGAGCAGCGCGGCTGTTTCGTCGAGCGGGGCATCGGTCGGCGCGGCTGTTAGGACTAGCAGTGAAGGGGGGTCGCGCTTCATTGGTTTAGGGTCGAGCTCAGAGGGTCGGCCTCGTCGTCCTCGCGTTTCCCTAAACCGAAGCATTCCCTTCCGAAGAGGACTTGATTATGTCACTTTCCCTTTCTGTTGGCCGTTGTAATAACTTAGTTGTAGGGTCGGTCGACCGTTTGTAACACTATTATGTCTGAATGCAAAAAATTCTGAAAAACTTTTTAAGTGTTTGTCTCCGGCACTGTATTGAAACTGCTTTGTTCGTTTTTCCTATTTTTCAGCTTGTCGCGGCGATCCAGGGATCGGACTCCGGGCGTCCGAAAGATGACTCCGCATCCGAGGCGACCTCTGGGACGGTGGTTCTGAGCCCCAGGAGTGTCGATCTGAAGCTACGCCGATCCGAGGGCGAGTGGAATCACCTTTCGTTGGTTCTCAGTCTCCGGGAGGCCGAAACACAACGCTTGGAGAGCAAGATCGTCGAGCTGAGCCCCGTAGGGGAGGACGAGGACTCGCAGACCGCATTCAGCAATGCTCTTCGGGTCAAAAGTATTCGGCACGTTCAGTCGAAACTCATTGCCGAACGAGACGACTTGCTCTCGGAGATGGGACAGCTGCGGGCGGAAATGGCGAAGCTTCGAGGAGAGGCGGAGGAACCGTCTGCCGAGGAGGGCGAACAAGATGGAGAGGATGCATTTTTATGAAAGACAAGTGTAGTGGGTCGGGGGTTGTATGTTTTGTTTGCCGACACTTTTGTAATGGTCTATTTTGTACTGTACGCCGATATTTAATAAAATTCCCTTTCGGTGTTTTGTACGTCTGTCTTTGTTTATAACTGTGTTGGCCGTGCCGAACTATTTGAACTGAGTGTGTCTATTTAGCCGAATGGATCCCCAGGGGTGCGGCGATTTGTCGCTTAGTGGGTCTGACACGGCGATGTTCTCGAGAGTGCTTTTTCGACGTGGCGAGATCTGAGCCGTTGAATGTAGGCGCGGATCTCGAGGTGGCTCGTTTTCCAAGAAAACGTTATCTTGTCGTTTTGCGCGAGTGGCACGATCTGAGCCGTCTGATGAAGATCAGGCGCGAAAGTTGAGGGGGAAGTGTGTTTTCCCCGTTTGCCAGCTCGGGAAGGCACTTGCTCGGATGCCGACCGGATATGTCTGCCTTCGACCCTCGGCTGTCAGTCAAGAGTGGTCTGGATACGTGTTCCGGACCTTAGGCATAGTCCAACGGCTGCGGGAGCAATTCCGAACGGCGATCTGCCCCTGGTTCGTCCGGAGACGAACCGAGGAGGTAAAGTCGAGCCGAGTGTTGGACTCCGAACCATCGGTGTAGTTCAACGGCTGTGGGAGCAATTCCGAACGGCGATCTACCCCTGGTTCGTCCGGAGACGAACCGAGGAGGTAAAGTCGAGCCGAGTGTTGGACTCCGAACCATCGGTATAGTTCAACGGCTGTGGGAGCAATTCCGAACGGCGATCTACCCCTGGTTCGTCCAGAGACGAACCGAGGAGGTAAAGTCGAGCCGAGTGTTGGACTCCGAACCATCGGTATAGTTCAACGGCTGTGGGAGCAATTCCGAACGGCGATCTACCCCTGGTTCGTCCGGAGACGAACCGAGGAGGTAAAGTCGAGCCGAGTGTTGGACTCCGAACCATCGGTATAGTTCAACGGCTGTGGGAGCAATTCCGAACGGCGATCTACCCCTGGTTCGTCCGGAGACGAACCGAGGAGGTAAAGTCGAGCCGAGTGTTGGACTCCGAACCATCGGTATAGTAAGAGGGGAGAAAAAAAAAAAAAACAGGCAAATTCAAAAACAAAATGGGGCTTTCTTTATTTGATATTTGACGGCGAACCGTTTTACATAGTAGAATTTATAGAACAGGTTACAAGTTAAAGGAGAGGAATGGCGCGACACCTCGGATTACTTAGAGAGGTGCCGGGGCGCTCTCTTGGTATTTCAGGAGGTGATCGGCATTCCAGGTCCTCGGGAGCTCTCTACCGTCCATGTCCTCAAGTCGATATGCCCCAGGCCGAACAACTTTTGTGACTCGGTACGGCCCTTCCCAATTCGGAGCTAGCTTGCCCTTCTGACTGGGGAGGGATATGGCTAGCTTTCTCAACACCAGATCTCCTTGCTCGAGATTGGCGGGCCGGACCTTCTTGTTGTAGGCTAGCTCGACTCTCCTTCTGTAATTTTGCTGCCGAATTGATGCCCTTTCCCTCAGTTCATCTATCAGGTCCAAGTTTCCTCTGAGTTCCCTGGCATTCTGCGCTTCGTCAAAGGCGATGAGCCGAGGGGAGGGGATACCGACCTCGAGGGGTATTACGGCCTCGGCCCCATAGGTAAGGCTGAAAGGGGACTCTCCAGTGGGCGTCCGCTTGCTTGTGCGGTAGTTCCACAACACATTAGGGAGTTGGTCAACCCACTGTCCTTTGGAGCACTTGTCCAACCTCTTCTTGAGCCCCGCAAGGATCTGCTTATTAGTGTTCTCGGCTTGTCCGTTCGACTGGGGGTGCGAGACGGACGAGAAACGCTGTTGAATGACGAGGTCGTCGCACAGGGTTCGGAATGCTGAGCCAGTGAACTGGGTCCCATTATCTGTCACGAGGACGCGCGGGACGCCGAATCTGCATATAATGTTCTTCCAGAAGAACTGCACCACTTTGTTCTCGGTTATTGTGGCGAGGGGCTCGGCCTCGACCCACTTCGAGAAGTAGTCGATAGCTACGACTAAAAACTTGAGCTGACCAGGAGCTGGAGGGAAAGGCCCTATCAGGTCCATTCCCCACATCGCGAAGGGGATAGGGCTCGATAGGGAGGTGAGGTTGGCTTGAGGGAGGCGTCGGATGCTGGAGTGTTTCTGGCAGGAGCCGCACTGCCGAACGTGTCGCTCGGCGTCTTGGAGAAGCGTCGGCCAGAAGTACCCATAATTCAGAGCTTTTCGTGCCAGGGACCTAAATCCCGAGTGTGCCCCGCCGATCCCTTCATGAAGCTCCTGTAGGGCATATTCAGCCTGATCCGGAGAGAGGCATCGTAGATATGGTCGGCTGTCTATTTGGGAGAAGGAGCGCTTGTATAGGATGCCCTCGATTAAGACATAGCGCTCGGCTCGGGTTCTAACTCGGCGCGCCTCTTTGGGATCTTGAGGCAGAACTCCATCCCTTAAGAATTCCACCAGTGGTTTCATCCAATTGTCCTGCAGCGCGACCGGCAATGTCTCCATCGATCTAGGCGTCTCGTCTTCGATGCTCGGCTTGGAGAGGACTTCGATCAGCACGGTCTGTTCAAGACCCTGCAGAGAAGACGAAGCCAATTTGGAGAGAGCATCGGCCTGTGAGTTCTCCTCCCGGGGGACACGCTGGATGATGGCTTCTTCGAACTGACCCATCAGACCCCGGACCTTGGCGAGGTACTTAGCCATTCGCTCATCCCGGGCCTCGTACTCGCCCAAGACCTGATTCACAACTAGTTGGGAGTCACTGTGAACCCGAAGGCGCTGCGCCCCAGCGCTTCGTGCGAGTCCGAGGCCAGCTATGAGGGCCTCGTACTCCGCCTCGTTGTTCGAGGCCTTGAAGTTCATGCGGATCGCATACTGTAGGACGAAGCTATCAGGGCCGTTCAGGATAATGCCGGCGCCGCTTCCTTCACTGCAAGAGGATCCGTCCACAAAGACTGTCCAAATGGGGGGTCCATTCGGGACGTGGCCGACCTCAGGGATGGTGGATTCTACAATGAAGTCGGCGAGGGCCTGCGCCTTAATTGCCGTCCGAGGCTGATAGGAGATGTCGTGCTGACTCAGCTCTATCGACCACTTCATCAGCCGGCCCGAGGTTTCGGGCTTATGGAGGACTTGCTTGAGCGGTTGATCGGTGAGGACGATGACTGAATGAGATTGGAAGTAGGGCCGAAGCTTTCTTGCTGCCATGACGAGGGCATAGGCTATCTTTTCTATCCTCGGATAACGGAGCTCGGCATCCCGAAGTACCTTGCTCACGTAGTAAATAGGCCTCTGGGTCCGGTCCTCTTCTCTGACCAGGACAGCGCTCAGGGACTGCTCGGAGGCTGCTAAGTAGAGGAAGAGAGGCTCGCCTGAGACCGGCTTACTTAGCAGAGGGGGGTTCACCAGATAGGCTTTCAGCTGGTCGAACGACGCTTGTTGTGCCTCGCCCCATTCAAATCCCTTAGCGCCTCGGAGTGCCTTGAAGAAAGGAAGGCACTTTTCCCCTGATTTGGAGAGGAACCGACCAATGGCTGCGAGCCGACCGGTGAGCTTCTGCACTTCTCTGACGTTCCGAGGTGGGGCCATGTCTAATATGGCTTTGATCTTTTCGGGGTTAGCTTCAATCCCCCGCTGGCTCACCATGAAACCGAGGAACTTGCCAGAGGAGACTCCGAACGCACACTTGTTCGGGTTTAGCCGCATGTTGTACTTCCTCAACACGCCGAAAGCCTCTTGGAGGTCGGCTACATGGTCGGTGCCGTGGATGCTCTTGACGAGCATATCATCGACGTACACCTCCATATTTCGGCCGATCTGATGCTGAAAGACCTTGTTAACGAGGCGCTGGTAGGTGGCGCCCGCGTTCTTCAAACCGAACGGCATTACTCGGTAGCAGTAGAGGCCTTGGTCGGTGACGAAGGAGGTCTTCGGGATGTCCGGAGGGAACATCCGGATTTGGTTGTACCCCGAGAAGGCATCCATGAAGCTGAGGAGCTCATGGCCCGAGGTGGCGTCGATTAGGGTGTCGATGTTCGGGAGAGGGAAGGGATCCTTCGGACACGCTTTGTTGAGGTCGGTGAAGTCGATGCATATCCTCCACGAGCCGTTGGACTTCTTGACCATCACAACATTCGACAGCCACTCGGGATAATTCACCTCCTGGATGAACTTGGCCTTCAGCAGCTTATCCACTTCCTCCTTGATTGCCTGCTGTCGCTCGGGAGCGAACTTTCGCCTCTTCTGCTGAACCGGTTTGCACCCCGGCTCGACGCTTAGGCGGTGGACGAGCAAGTCTTCGGAAATGCCGGGTATATCCGCGGCCGACCAAGCAAATAGGTCGCGGTTACCCCGGATACATCTCACCAGGTCGGAGAATAGCACGGTCGGCAAGGACTTGCTGACGAGGAATTTTCGGCTCGGATCCTCGTCGGAGAAGAGCACTTCTTCTAACTCGTCTGCCGGCTCGGACGTTGGGCGAGCCTTCGGCTCGGGGATCTCGAGTGTCTCGAGCGAGAGCACTGGTCCCCCGGTGGAAGTCATGTAGCACTTCCGAGCTGTTTCCTGGCTTCCCCTGACTTCCCCTACCCCCGAACGAGTGGGGAACTTCATCTTCAAATGGTATGCTGAGGGGACGGCCTCAAGGGCAGCTAGGCCGGGGCGGCCGAGGATGACATTGTATGCTGCCGGGACGTCAACGACCATGAAGTCCATGGGCTCGGTCCGGGTAGTAGGGGTGCTCCCCGCAGTAACGTCAAGGGTTATCACCCCTTCGACGGTCACCGGGACCCCCGTGAACCCGTGTAGAGTGTATCCGGCCGGCTTCAGACGGTCTCGGGACAGCTGGAGGCCCTGGAAGGCCGAGAGGAATAGAATGTTGACCGAACTCCCGTTGTCAACCAAAATCCTCTGCACCTTGAAGTTGGCCATGCGGAGGTCGATGACGAGGGCGTCACAGTGAGGGGTTCGGACTCCTTCGAGATCAGCGTCGGAGAAGGACACGGGCACTCCGAAGCCCTTGGGAGGAGGAGCACTGTGGACCGAGTTCACCTCTCGGACGAAGGCTTTTCGAGTCGCATTAGAGGAGCCGCCCATGGGGCCCCCGTGGATCATATGCAGAACCCTTTCTTCTTCGAACTCAGGGGTCACTTCGCGCCGCTCAGAGCGCTTGTTAGCCCCCCGAGGGGGAGGAGAGTTCCGATCTGTCCGATCGTTAACCTTCACGAACTTCGCCAACTGTCCCCTTCGGATGAGGGCTTCGATCTCATCCCTCAAAGCCCGACAGTCATTCGTCTCGTGCCCGTGGTCACGGTGATACCGACACCACTTATCTTTGTCCCTCCTCTTCGCCGGTTTGTGCATTCTCGGGGCTGGAGGGAGGACCCCCTCCTTCTCTACCTCCATGAGGATAGTGGAGACATTAGTTGTGAGGGGTGTGAATTTCTCAAACCTGGGGGGAGGACGACGCTGGCCGCCTCCGTCCTTCATTGTCTTCTTGGCCCCCTCTTCCTCCGTTGCCTTCCTCTTTGAGCCGGAGGAGGGTCCTCCGAAGTTCGGGAGGGACTCGGCCTCCTCGGCTCGGATGTATTTCTCGCACCTCAGTAGGAGGTCGGCGAAGTTGGTAGGCGGCTTCTTTGCTAGGGACGAGCGGAGGTTGGAGTTGAGGACGTTCGACTGGAACGCCACTGTTGCCACGGATTGGTCTAAGGAGGCGATCGACCTGACTTCTGCTGTGAACCTCTTCACATAGTCCCGCAGCTTCTCACCCCTTTCCTGCCGGAGGTTCAGAAGGGAGAGACTCGTTTTCTCGGCCCGTCGGCTGCTCACAAAGTGAGTTATGAACAGCGTCTCAAACTGTTCAAATGAAAAGATGGAGGCGGGGGCAAGCCTGGAATACCATTCCCGAGCCGAACCCCGAAGGGTGGCCGGGAAGGTCCTGCAGAGTATGGCGTCGGAGACTTGGTGGATCAGCATCAGAGTCTTAAAACTCTCGACGTGGTCTACTGGGTCGGACTCGCCTGAGTACGTTTCAAACTGCGGAGGTTTGAAACCCCTCGGTATGCGAGCTTCCATGATTGTCCGAGAGAAGGGTGGTCTGTTCGGGCGAACAGTCCCTGCTCTGGACTCCTCTTCTCGGTCCATACGGACAATGCGCCTCTCCACCTCATGGAGGCGGCGGTCAAAGGCATCGTCCCCTCGCCGGTAACCGTATGACCCTTCGGAATCTTCCTCATAAGAGGGAGAGCGTGGGCTTCGGTGCCGGTATCCCTCGGATCGGCGGGGACTGTACTGTTGCTGACGACTGGGAGCCTGGAGAGGACTTCGCGACCGGCGGCGAGGACTGGGAATCCGAGGGGGTGTTGGGATCCTCGGGGGGTTTTGGTTGTTGGCACGGGCGTTCAGGGCCTGCAGTACAGTCTCCTGAAACTGGAGGAATTCGGCACGGCTGATGGGTACCTCACGGTTCCTCGTACGATGCCGATCCTCGGGGGAACGCGGCCTCCTCCTCCGGTGTTCGGGAGATGCCGCTCGGCCTCTCCGGTACGGGGATCTCCGCCTGTCTCGGCGACGAGGTGACCGCTCACCCTGACGCTGCCGAGAGGCTCCCGCTCGGGCCCGCCTCTCGTCAAGGTGCGTGCGGAGGTCGTTCTCCTTCTGGCGGTTCTGGAGCGTGAGGCTGAGGTCGGGGTTATGGGAGGCCATCGAGTCCGAGGATCCATTACGGACCGAGACATGGTCCTGGATGGGCTGCTTCAGCTTCTGGCCGTTGAGACCGGTGGGACCATTGTTGGGTTGTTGCTGAGGATGTTGAGGTTGGACCGGTTGGGTCGGCGGAGGAAGCCCAGATTGGGGAATTGGGTTGACGGGGGTATCCTCCGTAGGGTCGGCGGGGTTGGCCACCCGGTTGGATCCTTTGGATCTGTTCTTCTTCGGAGGCATGGTGATGGAAGGCGAGGAAGGAGAAGCTGAGGTCGTTCGTGTGGTGGTTTCCCACAGACGGCGCCAATCTGTTACCGCTGATTTCGGTGTGGGGGTAAACAGATAGAATTTGTGAGTCCGGGAAACACCTGAACGATTGACTCGGCCTTCTTGCTCCGGGCACAACCTACAAGGAAGTGCGAAACACCGGGGTTGATTCCGGCGACGCACCTTCCGACGCTCTTGTCAGTAATCAGGAAAAGATCAAGAAAGAGCTTAGGTGGTGAAATAGTGATTAACCTGGTCTCGGTGGTAGAGGGGTTGTATTTATAGTCGCCTTTGGAACCATTTGGGGCCTAATTTCCTGCCTAACAAATAGGAGAAAAATCCTCCTATTCTGTTTTGGGAAGTTAGGCCTTGATTCCCTGGTGAGAGCTAATCAGGTTTATTGATTTGACCAAATCAGTGGCCTGATTCTCTTCTTGAGGGATTGGGCTTGTATCGGGTCGGGACCCGTACCCAATTGAAGTGGATCTATTCGCGGGTGGTTGGTTCTGTAAGAAGGAGGCCCAATACCCGTTTTGGATCCATCTGTATGTGAAATTACCTTTTTACCCCCGTGCTTCAGGATTCGTGATCGATCTGGACGGTCCCGATTTAACCCCAATTTTAGCCATATCACTAATTAATTTTGAGTGGGTTCCTTTCTTTTAGTTCACTGGGTTCCTATAATGCTTATATAAAAAAAAATTACACTGTAGCTTTTTTTCAGTGGGGTCCGTACCCCCCCGAACATATGCTACATCCGCCCCTGAACAAGATGCACCGTATCGAAGGGCATGTGTCAATGGACAAACCTAGTAATCAAATAAGATGCACCGTTTGAAAGACATGCAGTAGGCACGTGACGGGCATATCTAGTTTTAAAATAAAGTTGAAATTTCTGACAGCTAGCTGTCAACATGAAATCATTGCATTCGTCCACTTCAAGAAAGCAGCTGTACACCGAACATAAGAAAGAATAAAAAATAATAAAAATCCAAAATCCTCAAGGGCATTTATGTCTTTTCCGCTCTCACCTTCCTTGTTACATCCGTTTCCTTCGTCTTCAACCTCCTCTCTCCTCCGAATCCGACTCCTACTTTTCTCGATCAATCTCGACCGTCCAAATAAACCGATCGAATCGATCGAGGTGCAGAAATGGCGGACGAGAAGGAGTCAACGTCGATCCCGTTGAGTCAAGCAGTAGATCCCGAAGATCCTGCCAAATCGCCCCCGATTTCTCCTAATTCCTCCACTCGCAAGGTACACCTCGGATCTTAGATTAGAGAATCTTATAGAGAATCCTATTTAGGCTTTGTTACGTAATGTAAGTCAAAATTAGTCAACGCTGAGATCAAGAAGTACCAGTCAACGTCTCACTAGTTTTGGATTTTTAGGTTATCTTGGGAAAATAGGTATTGAAAAGGATCATTGCTTAGAGTAGTTACCTTTTGATGTAAGAAATTGGACTTAATTTAGTTTCAGACTAAATAATTATAATAGTTTATGGGACTTAATTTCCTATGAACTACATAATTGTGGAAAAGTTTAGGTTTTGTAAATTGCATCTGAAATTTTATTATAGTGTATGTCCTATTTGTATCGTATAGATTTACGAATTTAATTTACGATTATGGGAAACAGTGTTGGAAGGAAATTGAGGTTTATGGAGCTGAGCCAAAGGTTGTACATCTTTGTTGATTCATTTAATTAATGTTTACATTTGTTCAAGCTTGTATGACGAGCTTTGAGCGAGTTTTTAGGGTAATTTTATTTTTTTTGCTTAAGGGTATTGTATCTTTGGATTTATTGCTACTTGCACTTGTGAAAGAGGCTCTTGTCTGCTTGAAAGTTGAAATGCTTGAAGCGCACGAAATTCTTGGACTGTTTTTTATATTGGGACCTGGAAAGCTCTTATTTCATGATTAGTTTACTTATGGATATGGAATGTTGCCAAGTTCCTTATCTATACTACCATATAATGAGAAAGAAGGGTGTCTTTGTAGACTTGTAGTACTTTGAATAACCTATATTTGCACTTAACATGCACATTGCACATGCCTTTTTAAAATTCTTTACATGTACATCACACGTTCTTTATTCAGTTAAACAATGTTCCATGTTTTGGGAAATTTGATGCTGCTTATTCATAAAACCATACAATAAACTGCTCATGATGCATGCTTGTGTCACGAGGTAACTGTGTCAAATTGGAATTTATGTTGATTGCTGTTATGATTTGATCATACAAGTGTCACTAATCAGATATCTGCTTTCTTGCACACGGGGTGCTAATTATCTGTAAATGGATTTTTTTTATATGCACGAAAAGGTTTATTTTATGTGTTTAGTTCTTACATTTTTACCACTCCCATGTGCCCAGGCATGTTGTGCTGTTCTTCAGAGTTGGGTCTCGAAAAAGTTTATGACTGGATGGTACTTTCTGTTCTCTTTGAAGTTGAGTGCGACTTATCTATGGTTTCCCTTTATTGACTTTGTTAGTTAAATTTTCATGTTGCAGTGTTGTGTTGTTTCCTGTTGCTGTCACATTCTTCATCACATGGTGGTTTATTCAATTTGTCGATGGTTTCTTCAGTCCGATATATGAACAGCTTGGTGTTGACATATTTGGTTAGCACCTGATACATTTCCACTTATCTTTTATGATCTCTTTAATTATGACATGCTACTTAGCTTATTTAGTTAGCACCATACTATAAACTCGTGCTCTCAGAATTGTGAGAGTGAAGTCAACAGCATTGATGGTTATAAGATCAGGGGTGGTACGTGAAGTGGTTAATGTATAAATAATTTTTTTTCTTAACCCATATCTGTCATGTATTAGCTATATCTTCAAGCTGTTGAACATGTTCAGACTACATTTGTTGTCTAAAATCTAAATACCTTCTTAAAGTCATGATAAAAAAGCATAGCCAGGGTTTCTTTTCACATCATGGAGACTTGTTTTTGTCCATTCAATTTGAAGGGTTTGCATCATAGGTGTTCTTGTGATACGAAACCGTCTTTCTGTTTAGTGCCAGGTTGTATGCATTTGAAGATGATAGTTGAGTTGGATACTTAATTTGTTTTCATTCCTTAACCCCAATTAAAACAAGAAAAAAAGTTCTCATTCTTCATTTATTAACATGCATTGTTGACTAAATAGCTGTCAGTAGTATTTCACTGGTTCTGTAAACCTTTTTGATTACTCAATAATTAGCCAACTGGATATTATACAAATGCAATATTGCAATTACTAACCAGGAATTGGATTGATAACTATAGATGGATCTCTTCCTGTAGAAACCTAGAAAAGAGTGGTTACCTCAGTTTTCATGAAACTTTAGGGGGCGGCTGCACAAGATTAAACCTCATCTCCGATTGGAAAATTGTCTTATCTAACAATAAGGACTCAAAACTTATTACTTGTTAGTTTTTTTCTTATTGAAATTGTTCACATTTCTTCTACTTTTTATTTTCTGTCAGATAACTAACACATTAACTTTTTTCGGTTGATCCCTGATTTTGTTCCATCCTCAAGGCCTCGGGTTTTTGACATCTCTATTATTTGTATTTCTCATCGGCATATTTGCTTCATCATGGCTTGGTGCTACTGTTTTTTGGATCGGTGAATGGTTTATAAAGAAGATGCCCTTTGTAAAGCACATTTATTCAGCATCCAAGCAAATCAGCACTGCCATTTCTCCAGGTATTACTTTTTCTATAGTTAATGATGTTTTGTGGTCCACGAATTTTTTAGCACTTCATTTGGGATAGTTTAAAATTGTAGTATCTGTATTGGTGGGAATTTTTATATCCTTGGTCATTGAACTATAGCTGTGTGGGTCAAGTTACAACTTTCCACTACCTAACTAAATAAACTGTTTGTGCCATAGTGGAGGGTTCTATTGCTTTCAGAACGAAGGGTTTATTCCCTCATCCCTTTAGTTTGTTGGACTCATAGATTTGACAGTTTTACATATACACTAACCTAATTCAGTAACCTTGCACCTTTATCATCTGGATTTGTTGTTTCCTTGCAATGCTGATGGGTTCATTTTTAGTATTTGGAAGTGAATTTTCTGTATCCAAGTATCTAATGAAAGATGAAGATGTTCGATGGTGAAGATACAATAACATGTATAGCACAGTATATTGCAATATAACATAATTTTATGAAACTCAAAAATAGTTTACAAGGACTTGTAGACGGCAAACAGATTAGAAATCGGGCTAGGATTATAAAATATTTCTTCAGAAGTGGTATTCATCCCTGAGTAATTATTTACCCCCTAAGGTTTGGGGTTAGTGCATTTTGCTACTTCTAAGTTAAGTTTAAATGAATATATTGCCATGGACCATGCAAGTGTTTAAACAAAATATTTTGTGGATGATCAACAAGGTCAATAATCAATACCACTCCATTTCTTTTCTTTGTACTAAATTTGGTAACAGATTAACATGAAATTTGAATTTAATCATTAGTTTAAGAATCAGTTGTAGGAGATTAGTTTTGTACTATATGGATATACGCTGAGTTTGCGTGTATGTATATAGATATTCTGAGTTTATTTGCATGCGTGTAACTTTTCCAAGTGTTTATGTACTTGGCTGCTCTATCCAGATCAAAACACTACAGCTTTTAAAGAGGTTGCAATTATTCGTCATCCACGGATTGGTGAATATGCATTTGGTTTCATCACTTCATCAGTAGTCCTTCAGGTATCTCTGAAGCACATTTTTAGTGATATGAAGCTTATTTTGTCATGTTATTTCAATTTTCAGAAAACAGTCCACTTTGTTTTTTAAAAATATAATTTATAATTTAAATTGATAATTACTATTATTCAAAAAGAAAAAAACTGTACTTAGAACTTAGGAGGAGTTTGTTGTCACAAGGAATGCAACATGCATTGAGTTATGACTTGCTAGTTCATGATACGGTAATAAATTTCCTCCACTTTTTTGAAACTTGTAATCCCCATGCTACTAATTTTAAAAAATGGATTGAAAAGAGGTTATGATAGCTGCTGAGAAAGGAAGATAAGGAAATACTATGTTAAAGTCTACTTAAAATTCAATTGTTGAAGAGAATTTGCACTGTAACATAAAGCATGAGGAGTTTTGGGGTTTTTTAAAGCAGTAAGCATTATGTATTTTGATGCACCACTATTAGTGCAACCACGAACCAACATGTTCAAAAACCGTTCATTTTGATGAAAAACCGTCCATTTTGCATCCTCATGATGAATGGGCAAAACATGTTCAAATTTAATTATTTTACACTACTCTATGTTTTATGGTATTCAACTTGAACGGTGTGGTTCATAAATTTTGGTTGCGTACATTGGATTTTTAGTGTGCGATAGGAGAAAATTTCCTCCTATGCCAGAGGGCACCCTGTACCCTCGATGATCTTCCCCACTTCATATGAATTTTGCACTTGCAACTATCACAAGATACTTCTGATACTGAGTTTATTTTTGTTTATTTGATTTATTTAATTTCGACTGCAGAGTGAAAAGGGAGATGAAGAATTATGCAGTGTTTACGTTCCCACAAACCATCTGTATATTGGTGATATCTTTTTGGTTAATTCCGAAGAAATCATTAGACCAAATCTGTCTATTCGGGAAGGCATAGGTATGATCCCTTCATCACTGTCATTTTCCCATTTAACCTTGATATACTTTTTCTGAAGCTGATATTTGATTGCTTTTTTAGAACATGAATGTTGTCAATACTTGTATGTCAGTAGTTGTAGTGTACATTTTTCGTAGATGCCTGAATTTGTAGTGTACATTTTCCGTAGATGCCTGAATTTGTTCCGTTCCCTGGTTATATTGCTGAATGCCGTGGATACTTGTATTTCATTAGCTGTGGCTTAGATTGTTTTGTAGATGCCTGAAACTGACAATTGTTAGAATGTTGCAGAACATATATAGCTTTATTTTGGTTAATCTGTAAAATAGCCATGATGTGTTTTTTTAGGACACCTTTACTATTATAGATGTCTGGTCTTATTTCTTGTTAACAGCTATACATGTTTGTATGCAACTGCATTAATCACCTCTGTTTAGAGAAGATGTGTTTTATTTTCTTGAGTTCAACTTGTGATGCAGTAGCTGGGATTAGTGTCTTAAATATGGTTGCATAAGACAAAACAGGCATCATAGGCTCTGATTGCGGCACCTAGATACCAGGCGTCTGCTTAAGTTGTTTCAGCTGTGCATTAAATTGCAGCAATTTGCAAACCTTTCGCATCGTGATTTTGATTTCCGGCTGAGATCACTATATCTTTGGTTGGCTCCAATTTGAAACTGGATAAAAGTATACTTCTGGACAGTACTTCAAGAAGTTATTAGAATATCTGGGGACAACCTTCAAACCTTAACACTTGATGAGAAGTGGAAAAAAAAATTCAAACAAGGAACCTGGTTACATGAGAATAATGTGCATGGAGAAATGATTACAATCGGTATGTGCATTGATCTTGGCCTCATTAGAAGAATAACTGATTGTAAACACCTAGATGCCTGGATGCAATCTCAAAGCGTTTTCAGCTGTATACAAGCAAAGCCCTTGAGATCATGTTTTTCATTTTTGTTTGATGCACAGATGCTCTAAGGAGATCAATTTATTCAATCTAAAGTTTAAACCGATTTAAAATAATTTGGACAATACTTTAGGAAGTCATTAGAAAATCTAGAGACTGTTGTTAAACCTTTACTTTTAACACTTAACTACAAGTGAATGGTTACAAAATCAGAAAGCACATGGTAAAATGTTTAGTGGGCATGTGCACTAAATTGGCATCTCTATGCATGAGCAAATAGTGTGGAAGCAAGGAGGGTTGATTTTTGATATGCACAAACTCATATATACAAATAAAACACAATTAGGGATATGGGTAATCATAAAACAATTTTAGTATAAGAATTGCTCTGCACCTATAACCAATATTGATGAGGACATCAAATCTGTTTTATTTTATTTTAAGATTTAGCAATATGTAGTTTATTTGAGAGATTTGTTTTAGATTTGTTTGAGATTTGTTTTGAGCCTATATATAGGCCTTGAGAATAATAAGAAAATATGCCATTCTTGATTAAAAAAATTATTGTGTTGAGTTCTTGCTCTTCATCCCTCTTTTGCGTGAGACAACTTAGATACAATTATTAGGATTTGTGAGAAGTCCTAATAAAATTTTAGGGTTTGTGATAAACTCTAAAACTACCTCCAAATCTCCAAATTAAAAAAATTCCAAAACCCTAATCCCCAAATCCAACACAAAGTCAACCCTAACCCCTTCTCCAGCATCTTCTTCCTCCTGAATCTTGAAATCCAACCTTCATCGGCGCCGCCACCACCTTCTGACGCCGCCAGCCCCTCACCGATCGAATCCCTCATCAACCCCTACCGAGCCTACTCCTCGTCGCCATCGATCCCAACTTTCCCCTGTCGCCTTCCTCCATTCGACCCCGACACCCCGTCGACCCTTTCCGACCACCTTTCCCACTCGCCGCCACCTCCTCACCCCTACCTCATCTCCTCTCCTTTTTTCCTTATCGCTGTCACTTCCTGTCCACGACCACCGCCTCCGCCGCCGCAACCACCGCCTGCCATCTCTACCCCCGTCGATTGAGGTTCCCTCCTTCCACTTGCTGCCACCTCCTCCCCCGTCAACTTTGTCACCAGCGCTGCCGTCCATCGTTGCTGCCAACGCAGTCGACCACCAACTCCTGCAACCTCGCTGCTCTTCCGCAATTACACACAATCTACAATCCCGGTAAACTCTTTCTTCTTAAATATTTGTGTTATTGCCTTATCATCTCTATTATATTATTTGATTTATCTGTCGTCCACAAATATTGAGAGTGAGCGTTTCTATTTGCTAATTAGAGTACGAATCTTTATTGAATATTTTACATACTAAGAACGATTAAGTATTATTGTTGATTGATAGGATTGAATCTTTAATTGGGCTTGTTAAGCTATTTCATATCTTGAAAATCCATCAAACCAATTAATCGTTATAATTTCTAACTTAATCTGCATTACGTGTTGGTAAATTTAATCCTTTAAAATTCTTGGAAATTCTCTATTTAGGGTTAAGTTTACATCAAATATGCAACTGTTGTCCTTTCTATGCACATCTATTTTCTTGTACGCTTTGTTTGTTTTAGGAATGGTTTGATATTTATTGTTTCTCATGATGTTATGGATACGTGCAGAGATCATAGTTTCTGGGGGTATGTCTATGCCTCAATTGCTGACTCCGCTAGAAAGGATACCTCGTAAGAGCCATATCATCCCACTGAACAGAATCACATAAATCAGGGTGAATCATCATAGAGGTAATTTTGCCTTCCTGTCAAGTTATTGTACTTTTCCTTTGTCTGATCCATGCACTGCTGCTTTTCTCTCAAATCTTGGTATTGAAAACCCGCGTTCAGCTTATTTGACAATCCTACAAAGAACTTACATGGCACTTGTTTTTATGCCGTACATGAACTGACAAGGATTCAACACAGGCATTCATAGATTCCTGTCTGATTTGTTTAACTATGGAATATTTGATGTTGGATGCACCATGGACACAACCTATACATAACCTATATGCTATCTCTATGGGTGTTATTGCATCTTGTGGGTTCATTTGTTTGAATCCTTGGATTTGAGGAAAAAAGATGAAACTTGGGTTTGGTAGTAATAAAAATTGCATTAGTCCTAGGTTATGCCTTGCAAGTTTTCAGTGAGTTCGATTCCATTTTAATCCAAAACTAACCCATAGAATAAGTACACTCCATAAAATATGTGAATCACTTGACCTACTTGAGTTTTTTGTAGGAACCTTTCTCCCTCACTGACCTGTACCCATTTGTTGCCACAGAGATCAATACAATTATATTTTGATGTATTTAATAATTTTGTTCCTCTGTCATGTGGTGTTCAATCATTTTTTTCAATGATGGTTCCCGTGTCATGCCACTCTGTGCCATTGCATCTCATAGACATAAATTTTGGCACAAAGCCTAGTAGATTCTTTTTCCTAACACAGCCTATATATAAGGGATGGAATGTTTTACATTTATAAGGTCCTACAGTTTTCTAGTCACCTATGTATCTGTAGATTCTGGTTGGGTTCTCACCCATGACGAGCCCTATATAATGTGTTTACCTTGTAGTATTGGCAGAGCTAAATGGGAAGTTTCACACTTATATCTATACTTAGCTTTGGATGTTGAGCCTGTCCCTCATTCAATGATGTTTTTTGTTTCTTTTTCTTTCTGAAAGAACTCATCCAGTGATGTTGTTGCAATCTACAAGGCTATAAAGCAGACAAAGCAATGCAGAATGCAGAAGAAGAGCAAGGAGCTGCTGTCCAATTCTATTCCTTTTGGTTTGACTCATTTCATCGGCATTTGGATAGATTGTTTTGTTGAAAATACGTCTTGTATTTTTATTGGTAAAAATGAAATATAAGTTTCAATATTGATCTCTACCCTTATGATGAACACTGAACTTGGGAGTCCTGTACATTGTGAGTCCTGCTTAAATTTGTCAAATTTTAGATAGCTGAGTGTACATCTATTTTGATTTTATGCTATATTTTTTTACAGCTGTATTTGTTTATGACTATTGTAATTGGTTATTAATATTACAATGCTCGTGATCATCAAATCGGGACATCGCAATGTTGTTTTGTTATTTTGGGGCTTGTAATGGTGGATCGAGTTAGACAATTAAATGTTTGCTGGAAGAATTACTCTGGCAATATCGGTTTTCAACTCCATTAGTTCTATATTTTAGAATGGCTTATGTTCCCATTTCAGTTCTTGAGGAGATTTGATAAAATTACCAGAATATTTTGTTTGGGGAAACAGTGGAGTTCATTTGTTGGGATGGGACAAAGTTTGTATGGATGTTTAGGACGCAGGCAGCCAAGTTTTTGAATTCCTCTTTTGATATGTCGGAGAGTCATTGGTGTGAACTGATCAAGGCAAAATACGGAAAGCGTGTGATCTTGTAAAAGCAGATGAAAGGTGTATTTGGGTGTTTGGACTGAGATTGAATGAGATATCATGGACTGTTGCTAAGGGTAAACTGGTTAGCTTCTTGATGGATGTTCTTGGGTTTTGTTTTGTTTAGTTACAGCCGTATAGGAGTTGGGATGAACAAAGTGGTGTTTGATAACTATGATCTGGACTATCTCAACCGCTTCGCTTCTTTTGTCTTCTTCGATATCAGTGTCTTGCAGCCTACTCTGGTGCGTAAGTGGTTGAAGACATCTAGTCTTCTCGCTGACAGAATGACGCCTTAAGAGCTTTGTGTAGCTCTCTGTCTCTGCGACTGTTGGTAGTGCGGTTTAAGTTTTTAGTTACTTATGACATTTTCCGTTGCTTTGTTTCCTTCAAGTGGGAACCTGTATTATTGGTATGTATTGTAATTTTTGCTTTGATCTTTCTATTAAAAAATAAAAAAATAAAAAATGAAAAACAAAACTAAACGTTGTCAAAAGGTAGCAGTTGGTTTTTGTATTTACACAGAGTTTATGAAAACGGACTGAAACCTTCGCAGTTCAGCTGGCCGAATCTTGATGCGCCTGCAGCACGCCAGTCAAGAGGAATGTACAAAGCCATTACAGTGTGTTCGCACAAGATGTTGCTGCACTACAATTGTATGGCTTACTTTTACCATACATGCATCCAACTTGGTGGTTGAAAAAAATAAGAGCATGAGCATGTGTATAAAACAGAAAAACTAAAAAGACAGCAAATACTAAAAGTCTCAGACAAAATTCCACTACCAGAAAAATAGAAATATAAACATTGAAGTAACTATAAGACAAAATTCCACTACATTGATCCTCTTCTGCTTCTCATCAGTAGTCTGGAAACGGCCGTGCCCAAACTTGGATGAGGTATCGATGAACTTGAGCTTGATTTCCTCGAGAGCCAGATGCGAGCTCTGCTTCAATAGAGACTGGCGAAGTGTGACAACCCTCTTCTTGGGACCAACACAGCAACCCTTGATCAATAATAAGTCATCCTTCACAACACTGTAATGAGGGAAACCACCGGTCACTAGTTTCATTAATGAAGCGTTAACGAAACATATCTTACAAAATATTACAAACCATTTTAGTAAAGTCTAGGACATCAAAGCAAGACGAAAATACAAATTACTCTAAACACAAAAAGCATAGAGCATACAACTCTACAACGAAGATAGAATCTCCCTCCATCAAGAAACCCAAAAGTGGTAGAAACCCTAAAGTGGTAGAGTGCAGACTCCATGCCCACCCCAGACCTATTCCTCATACTCTGTTCGAAGCCTCTTCCTGACTGTTGCTTTTCCTGTCCAGGCATTAGTAAGACTCAATATTTTATACAACATCAAATTAAATATACAGTTAATGTTACGAAAGCAATTGTCATTTCTATATAGCCATAGGATCCAGAGAATGGCAACTACCGAGATATTGTTACAAAATTTGATTACAACCAAAGACAAAGTTTGATTTCCGAGGCACAAAACAAAGAAGAAGAAGAAGAAGAAGAAGAAGAAGAAGAAAACCAATAAAATTTTACAGAAAATGAAAATAACAAAAGCAAACCGATTGACGTCGAGGCTTGTGTATCACACAATCTCAAAACAGATTCGTCTCGTCCGGATGCTGGAGTTTGCTGAGGCGTCTGTCTCCCAGGATGCAATGACAGAAGAGCTCGACGTAGGCACCACGTCTAGTTCAATAACTGGACATCATCTGAATTCTATCACCGAACAACCAAGACTTTGAAGCACATAACATGGGAGGAAGAGAAGAGTTTTCGGTGTGTTTATTCAGGAAAGAGGGGCCTCTATTTATAGGGCCAGGGTGAGATTTGTAACAACAAACAACGCATTGACTGTATCTATTGTAAAGGCAGACAACTCCTTAATGCACTGGCTATAATGGCAGACAAAGGTTTGAATGCAATATTGTAATGGCGGACAAAACCGTTACGAGAATAAATGGCAGACAAAATCGTTTTTGCGTTTATTTCAGCCGTTACAACTCAGAAAAAAAACTGTAGCAAAACGTGGCTTTGCACAGGGTGGATACACGTCGGTCCGGTATTTGTATCCGCAGGACGTGCGGGCGCACACAAGTCACATGTAAATTCAGCTCGAGATTAGCAACCCCCCCGAGAGAGAGCCTTTTGGCTTGCTATCTTACAATGCCAAGAAAGAAGTTATTATATAACCTCTTCTATTTTCTTTGTTTTTTCCGATGTGGGACTAAAATCCCTCAACTCGTTTTCAAAGATGAAAATGCATCACTTTGGGAGACAATTTATCATTCACCCGATAACCGTTTTTAGCAAAAAAATATATGATTTTGATCTACTCACGAAGAAGAATACAAATCCATCAAGATTTCTCACTAATTCATAGAGGATCTTACTCAAAAATTTGCTCAAAAACTGGTTCGTAAATGGTGTATAAAATACTCATTTTCTAACATTCCCCACATGAATGAAATTGACGACCACAGACACGATAGACTGACCCGATTGACCGACACGAAAGTCTTGGTGATAGAATTCAGCGGTCGAGACCTGCATAGGATAGGTAAGTGTTACCTTTGAACATTCCCTTATAAAAATATGTTTACTTTACTAACTAAACAGTAGACGCGTTTTCCTTGAACTGTTCTGTCATTTGTGTAAAAGATGACATCTCACAGATGAATCTTTCTCATGCATTTCAGCTCTCACTGTTATATTCGTTTTGGCCATGAACATACGTCTGGTTCTGCAAGAGTTTAATAGAAATATTGCCTTATACTATTCCCTTGGAAGCGGTCCTTCTTTCCTCTCACATAGGTGATTACTTAGTTAAGAGTAACCCGCATTAGTCTGCTGGGATTTTCGAAGCATAAGAATGATTAAAGCCTAGCTTAGCCTCTAGCCTTACCGGTATCACTGTTTCATCATAGGAATGGACATGGGGAAATCCCTACAGCGATCCAACATGGTCTTTACAATTTAGTTATCCCTTTGAACCTAGATCTTGGGATCTCTAACTAGGTTGGGTGTTCATTGTATCGACTTATTCTTTCATGGGCTTTAGTCACATTTTCCTCGATGATTATCAACTAACTCTCGGTTTAACCCTTTGGTTAGCGGATCCGCAATATTATCCTTTGACTTTACATAGTTCACAGAGACAACCCCAGTAGATAGTATTATCTAATGGTATTATGTCTTCGACGATTATGTCTAGATTTACCATTATACCTATTGCTCTGTGTTCTACAAATTGCAGATTGACTATCTGAATGTATGCATATTGGAGGCACAGGCTTTGTCCAGTTTGGAATATTCTCAAGGAAGTGGCGTAACCATTCAGCCTCTTCCCCACATTTATCTAGTGCGATAGATTCAGATTCCATCCTAGATTTAGCGATCACTGTTTGTTTCGAGAATTTCCAAGAAACTGTTGCACCATCTAGTGTAAACACATAGCTACTAGTGGATTTTGAATTATCACTCGATATCCAGTTCACATTATTGTATCCATGAAGTACAACCAGATATCTCGTATAGTGCAACCCATAGTTGCGAGTAAAACTACTTCAGTACTCTTGTAATTTCTTGCCAATGCTCGCTTCTAGAATTACTCATATGTCTACTTAGTTTACTCATTGCATAGACTATGTCTGGTCTTGTACAACTCAATAAGTACGTTAGACTGCCTATGATTCTAGAGTATTCTATTTGAGAAATATTCTCATATTTATTCTTGGATAAATGTAATGTTAGATCTATTGGAGTTCTGGTAATCTCAGAATTAACTTTATCAAAATTTCCAAGAATATTGTCGATATAATGTGACTGGTTTAAAATAAGTACGTCTGATGTTCTTGTGATTTTAATTTCCAATATAACATCAGCTAGTCCCATATCTTTCATGTCAAATCTTGAGTTCAACATTGTTTTAGTAGATTTAATCATCTTATCATTGCTTCCAACAATAAGCATGTCATCTACATACAAGCATATTATGACATTCACTTTCAGCGTCTTTAACATATACGCATTTATCACATTCATTGATCTTAAAACCATTCGTCATCATGACATTGTCAAATTTCTCATGCCATTGCTTTGGTGCTTGTTTTAAGCCATATAATGACCTCACCAGTTTATAAACTTTCTTTTCTTGTCTCGGAGCTGAAAAATCCTCAGGTTGCTCCATGTAGATTTCTTCATCTAAATCTCCATTAAGAAAGACTATTTTCACATCCATTTGATGTACTTCAAGATTGCGCAAGGCTGCTATTACAAGTACCATCTTAATGGAGTTTATTCTCGTCACAGGAGAATATGTATCAAAGTAGTCCATACCTTTTTTGTGTGTATAACATCTGATTACAAGTCGTGCCTTGTATTTATCAATTGATCTATCAGGTTTTATTTTCCTCTTGAAAATCCACCTGAAACCTAAAGGTTTACCACCTGGTGGAAGATCCACTAGTTCCCAAGTATGATTTTGCAAGATAGAATTAATTTCGCTCTGAATGACTTCTTTCCATAGAGGACCATCAATAGAGCTCATTGCTTTTTTGAAAGTTTGGGGTTCACCTTCAAGCATAAAAGTCAATAAATCTGGACCAAACGATTTTTTCGTTTTTGTTCTTTTACTACGTCTAGGTTCCTCCTCAACTTCTTCATCTTGGTTTTCACTATCATCACTGATAGTCTCATGTGTTCGTTTGGAAGAACTTGGTTCTTCCTTAGACTTACATGGAAATACATCTTCAAAGAACGATGCATTTCTAGACTCCATTATTTTCTTCTTTGGTATATCAAGGATATCAGATTTATATACCAAGAATCGATAAGCACTACTATTTTGTGCATAGCCAATAAAAATGTAGTCAACCGTTTTTTGTCCTAGTTTCGCTTTCTTAGGTGGAGGTACTGCCACCTTCTGTAATACCCCAGATTTTCTAAATAGTGTTTTTAAGATTTATAAAGGAATTGAAATAATTTTTGTGTATTTAATGAACATTTTCTGAAAATTTATCTTTTTTACACGTGCGAAACACGTGCAAATATCTTCTTGAGGAGTTCAAAGTCAAAATTTATTTTGGGGAAACTCATTAGTTATTATTTTATATTATTTGTGATTTTTTTGGAATTTTCTGATGATTATTGAACCTATTTGCAAATATTACAAAAAGAGGAACTTTTGTGCAAAATTACCACTTGGAGTGAAAACTCCATATTTTCGGATTTATGGGCTGGGTATGATGCCTAGTCAACTCAAAAGAAATGATTTTACTTTTTTTATAATAAATTTGATTTATTTTACAAGTTTTAATAAAAGAGGATCTATTTGCAAAATTGCCTTTTAGAGAGGTGAAAATGCAAATTCGTAATTCTGGGTTTTTCAAACAGTGCCGGCTGATATTAGAAGAGGCCATTTTGGTTTTTAGTCTCAATTAAATGGTTTTATCTAATTTCCTAGTATGGGGATCCATATATGTAAAGATATACTTTAAAGGGGTATTTTGCAAATGTCTTCAAAAACCCTAGATCCCTATCCTAGCCTATTTAGGGTGAAGTGCAGCCATCTCTTTGCTGCACAACACAAGGGATTTCTTATATCTTATTTTATTGGAATTCTAAAGCGAGGATCTTGGATTTCTTGCGAAGGAGGGATATTTATTATTTTCTATTTGTCTTCGTTCAATTTCTTCAACAAGGTGAGTGATATAATTTATTTTGTATTGTTCTTTGAATGTTGTATGCGATGTTTCATCTATTAGAAAGAATGATAGGGTTTGGTATGAATATATATATATATATATATATATATATATATATATATATATATATATATATATATATATATATATATATATATATATATGATGGATTGGATGAATTGATGAATTAAAATTTGATCTTTTATGAAAACCTAGTTATTTATGAGTAGAATTGCATTTGGATGATTTGAGATTGTTAAATAACCTAATATAAATCATGAGCAAGCTATTTCTTTTGGGTTAATGCTGATTTTATTGAGTATGGTGAATGTTATGCCTAAATTGATTAAAGAAGAGATTTTGACTATTAATGAGTTTGGATGAGTGCAACTTGATTATGGTAATGTTAAATTTGTTTATGTTCATGAGTTAAAAATGGTGATTGAGTTCGAGGGATTTCGAGAAGAACTAATGAATTAAGAGACCAAGTCTTGAGAGTGGGATTTGTGGCAATTGAATTAGGTTTGATGCAACATGATAAATTTGGGGACTTGTGATTTTGTGAAAGATTTTACCTGCATTTGGATTTGTCAAAGACTAAGATTAAATCTGAATATTTTGTTATTTCTAATTGATGGAATTGTGAAGTTTCTTTGGTGCACAAACATGCACGAACATTTTTACACGAATATTGTATTTCATTGCTTTTGAAGAAACTTCAGGGTCTCTGTGTGTTTTCAGAGGATTTGACTATATCTCAACTTATTTTGTGTTGATATGGTTTAGAACATAATATGAAGTTAATTTGATGTATGTTCGATTCTTAAAAACTCTATTTTTGGATATGCGCACAAATTCATATTTTATTTGGAGTAAATCAACAAATTGTGATTTTTATTAATTCAAAGTGGTTTTGATTGTTTTTTTTGGATTCATATATATCCTACAAGTCGTATTTGATCAAATCAGGAATATGCTTTTCACAGAATTCGTTTTTATAAAGTAAAACTCCGTATCGGTTGAAATGTGCATAACTAAAAACTGCTGTCTGCAGGTCGATAGTCGAACGGTTAATTTATACAGTCGACCGTTGCTACCTGGCTGGTATATTTTCTTGAAGTTTTAAGATTTCACGCGGAATAGTCGACTGACCAATTTTTTACAGTCGACTGACTCTGCGCTGTTTTGATGTTTTCTCGAAGTTTTGGATTTTTGCTCTGGACAGTCGACTGCCATTACTTAGAATTATTTTTCTCGAAGTTTTGAATTTTTGCTCTGGACAGTCGACCGATGACTTTTACAGTCGACTTCCATTACTTAGAATTATTTTTCTTGATGTGTTGGGTTTTCGCTCTAGACAGTCGACCGATTAATGTTTATAGTCGACTGTTACAGCCCTAACTGATGTTTTCCTGAGTTATTCCGATGTTCTTTTAAATGGTTGATTCTTTAAATGTTTTGGATCTATAACTTACTATTCTAAACACTATTTTTCTACAGAACATATGTTTTCAAGTTGTTTTATTAAAAGTTTTGATTAATGAAAGTTGAGTGTGGATGGTTGAGTGTGAGTCTCTAGAGGGTGTGTGTGACCCTAGTATACCGGCAGTTGAGATATCGTGTTTTGGCCTGTTGAGGCACATTGTTGATCAGTTGTTGAGTTAAGTCCGGTAGGGTACACTAATTCTAGGAGATTCGTAAATTAATTAATTAACCTAACAAAGATAAGGACAAGCACTAGATGGTGATATGATGGACTCCAGGATGATCCAAGGAGTGAGATATTCCCCAGTATTCCGGGACGATAACGTATGTGTCACAAAATGATCCGCGGAGTGGGATTGATCTCCAGTATTCCGAGGACGAGAGCGACGCTCATGGGATGTTTGTGCAATGAGGGTTTCAGGATGTTTGTGATAAGTCAACCAAACCAAACAATACATTATATATATATATATATATATATATATATATATATATATATATATATATATATATATATATATATATATATAGGGAGCCCTTCGTTTGAGAACTAATTTGGTGAGAACTCCGTGAGAACTCAAAGAGTAGACCCCCCATGAAAAATCCAAACCGACCGTCTCGCTCTACACACCTTAGATAGCATAACATAAAGAAATCAAGTAATTTGAAGTTCATTTGCCAATGATTTACATCATCGCAAAATTGTATGGCTGAAAATTCTACTCCATTTGATGGATGGGCAAATGAACTTCAAATTACTTGATTTCTTTATGTTATGCTATCTAAGGTGCGTAGCACAAGATGATCGGTTCGGGTTTTTCATGAGGGGTCTACTCCGTGAGTTCTCACAGAGTTCTCACCAAAATTAGTTCTCAACCGAAGGGCTCCCTCTGGGAAAAAGGGGTATGAGCAACTTGCATATTTAGTAAATAAGCAATTGATGATGTGGCATACATGTGATTGGAAAAGCCTTAAAAGGGTTAGTTGTCCAATGTATCACATGCATGCCACATAATCAATTGCTCATTTACTAAATGAGCAAGTTGCTCATATCCCTTTTACCCTAAATATATATATATATAGTAATGGTTCGTTGTGCACTAGGCCTCCGTGTGCACTCGGCCTTCCCACCTTCGTATCGAAGATCCGAACCGTTCACATTGATCTACACATCTAAATTAATCTAAATATGTAAAATCAAATCATTTGAAATTCATTTGCACATCCATTGAAGTGTTACAAAATTGTATGGATGAAAATAATTGTTTTTATAGTCACATGATGGATGGGCAAATGAATTTCAAATGATTTGATTTTACATATTTATAATAATTTATATGTGTAGATCAATGTGGACGGTTCGGATCGTCGATACGAAGGCGGGAAGGCTGAGTGCACACAAGTGCCCACGGAGGCCTAGTGCACAACGGAAAATCTCTCTCTCTCTCTCTCTCTCTCTCTCTCTCTCTCTCTCTCTCTCTCTCTCTCTCTCTCTCTCTCTCTCTCTATATATATATATATATATATATAGAGATAGAGAGAGAGAGAGAGAGAGAGAGAGAGAGAGAGAGAGAGAGAGAGAGAGAGAGAGAGAACCCTCCGTGTGCACTCTGTGTGAACTTTTTACACGGAGTACACATGGATGATCTGAACCGTTCACATTGATCTACACGACTAAATTAGTTCAAATATGTAAAATTAGGTCATTTGAAATTCATTTGCCCTTCCAACAAGTCAGTATAAAAACAAACGATATTCATTCATACAATTTTGAAACACTTCAATGGATGGGCAAATGAATTCCAAATGACTTGATTTTATATATTTAGACTAATTTAGACGTGTAGATTAATATGAACGGTTCAGATCATCCATGTGCACTCCGTGTAAAAAATTCACACGGAGTGCACACGAAGGATAGTGCACAACGGAAGGGCTCTCTCTCTCTCTCTCTCTCTCTCTCTCTCTCTCTATCTCTCTCTCTCTCTCTCTCTCTCTCTCTCTCTCTCTCTCTATATATATATATATATATATATATATATATATATATATAAACCCCTAGGTGGTTTTCCATGTTTTAGCTCCATTGAAAACGTACTGTAGCGATGAAAACGTGGAAAACCACCTAGGCCGTTGTTGGAAACAACGGCCTAGGTATATATATATATATATATATATATATATATATATATATAATAAAACACAAAGAAAGCTATCAAGTGGCTCTCCTTCAATTCTCCCAAAAATCAAAGGCCCAGATCTAACCTCATGAAACATATTTCCCCCCCCCCCCCCCCCCCCAAGTTTCCCCCAAAAACTTAAATTCAAATCCCCACCCAAAACAACTCCTATATTTATTTAATTATTTTCTCTCTTTCTCTCTCTCTCCCTCCCTCTTCTATTCAAAAAATTTAAAAAAAAAATTTAAAATTTTTTTAAAAATTAATTTTTTTTTAAATTAAAAACTAAAAAGTAAAAAAATTAAAAATTTAAAAAGTCTAAAAATAATTCAAAAAAATAAAAAAAAAACATATAATTTGTTTTTGCTGGACCCCCAAAAGTTTCTCATATAATATGTTTGCTACTTCAATTAATTTGCTGGACCTCCAAAACTATTTTTTATGATCAAATAAGGTGCACAATTCCGAAGACGTGCCGTAGGCATGTGTCAACGGGCAAACCTAGTATATATATATATTTTCTATTATAAAAGCAAGAATCAGAAAAAAAATCTGTCCAGGCCCAATCCGAACCCTTCGTTCATTTTGTTGATCAAACCGATCAAAAGCTATTATTAATTTGTGTTCATTTATTAAGTTTTTATATTTAAAATCTAAATATATATCTAAAGTCGGTCATCTCCATCTGTTCTCTCCCGATCTCTCCCCATAAAATCCCGATCTCTCTAAATATCTCAAAACCCAAATCGTAACCCAAATTCCACTCCCAATCCCGATGCCCCTACCCAATCCGAAACCCCCAATCCCTCCGATCCCCCAAACCCTAGCCCTTATCTCATCCCTCAGCCAGTGCCGTTGTCGTTCCCGCCATCTTTCCATCCCCTCGGAATCAACCTCCCATCACCGGAGCACAGTCGCTCTCAGCCTCCCCCCCTCTTTGCCACGTCAGCCATCACTACCTTCTTCCTCACCAGGTTAGTCCTTCTCGACCCTCATAAAAAATGTTGTCTCTTGCACATGTATCATGTCTTAGATGCCAATGTGATTCCTTATAGTAGATGCATAATTTTTTAGTAGCAAATCATTGTTTAATTTTATAGATTAATTTGTTATTATTCAGCTTTTATTGATCTGTTTGTTTTGTTCTGGGTTTAATTTTATAGATAAATTTGTTATTATTCAGCTCTTATTTGGATTATATCTTGCTATTGTAATGTATTAACCAACTTTCTTTATGTATTTAAAACCTTATCTTTCTTTTATACCCACAAAATGATATTGTCTTGATTTAATAAAACCTATTCTTACACCAAAATATTTTCTTTCACAAAAATTTCTCAAAAATAAACCCTTTTTTTCAATAAAAACAAAACCGAACAATCTTTCTTTTGTAAATGAACAAAGCCACGGGAATAAATAAAACGATCCCTAAATCTTATGACAATGCTATAGTTAACATATGGGTTCATAATTTTTTAGTAGCAAATCATTGTTTAATTTTATAGATTAATTTGTTATTATTCAGCTCTTATTGATCTGTTTGTTTTGTTCTGGGTTTAATTTTATAGATAAATTTGTTATTATTCAGCTCCTATTTGGATTATATCTTGCTATTGTAATTTATTAACCAACTTTCTTTGTGTATTTAAAACCTTATCTGTCTTTTATACCAACAAAATGATATTGTCTTGATTTAATAAAACCTATTCTTACACCAAAATATTTTCTTCCACAAAAATCACTAAAAAATAAACCTTTTTTTTTTCAATAAAAACAAAACTGAACAATCTTTCTTTTGTAAATGAACAAAGCCACGGGAATAAATAAAACGATCCCTAAATCTTATGACAATGGTTTGGTTAACATATGGGTTTTTATCTATGACTTTTTTTGCTTTTCTTCTTATATTCTGCAACTCCATTATCTAAGCCTTTTTACACTTGAAAGGGTTGCCATAGAGCACAGGATTCATGTAATATTTTACAAATTTTCTGATTTGTTGGCAATCCAAGGGCCCTGTTTCACACATGCGTTTTGAAGTAGGAAGCAGGGGAAGTGACAGAAAGTCTAATGTGCGTTACATTTGAGTTTCTCCCACTCCCCCCACTTTCTACATCAAAACCTAAGTGCCAAACAAGGCCTAATGTCAACCCTCTCCTAGATATTCTCAAATCCTTCATTGGCATATTATCTTATTCAGCTTTTCTTTCATTGAACTCTTATGTTCCCTATTCAAGACGGTGTTATTCTTGGAGCAGATAATAGGGCAACTGAAGGACCAATAGTTGCAGACAGGAACTGTGAAAAAATTCTCTACATGGCTCCAAACATTTATTACTGTGGAGCGAGAACTGCTGTGGATACAGAGGCTGAAACAGGTATACCTATACCCAACTCAATACAATGCACTAATAGATAGAAAATCTATAACAAATAACCGACACAAAATAAGTGTAATGTCTGACATATAGTTATAAAAAAATAGTAATATACAACTTTCCTTATTGACAATAACCTAATGTCTGATTTCTATATTTTCCAAATTTATATATCTCCTCTCAAATATGACCGGGCACTGTTCCCCTCAAACCCCAAAAATGGGTATTTGGCCGACGACGGCAGCACAAATTTTGCCAAATTTTGCAAAATTTCGAAAAATAGCCAACGACTACATATGCTTTTATTGTTAGCATTGGACAAGAATTCAATTGGCTTAGGATATTTAGAAGAGTTATCTGTTGAATGGATTGGGGATTCACGGAGGATGGAGCAAGGAGCAAAAGAAATCACAAAAAACATTGAGTACATTATTTTCCAGTAACTTTGGTATGTGATGTTGTTATATGATGAACTAAACATTTAACATATAACATAGCTTGCTTCCGTTAAATCTGAGTGTTCTTGTGTTATTTTGAGTTTTTAACTTCTTCTTTCCAAGCATGCCCTGCGGTTTGCATGTGAAACATGCCCTACTCATACAACTTTCTCAATAACGATCTTACTGATATTTAACAGAGTGATAATTATATATCTAAAAGAAAAAATGCTAAGATGAATAATATGAAGAAATGTTTCATTTAATCTATCAGGTATTGAGACGTCTTGCACAAAATCGCGAAGCTGCTCGCTGATATGGCTAAAAATAGGGTTAGATCGGAACCGTTCAAATCAGGCACGAATCTTAATACTCAGGGGTAAAATGGTAACTTCACCTATAAATGGGTCTGAAATGAGAACTGGGTCTTTCTTCAAAGCCCCAAATCCCATAAACGGATCCGTCTTACTGGGTACGGGTTCCAACCCGTAAGAAACCCAGTCTGACTGGATAGGAAAGGATTCAGATTTATGATTATCCTTAAACAGCGATCTTAACCACTTTTATCCATTTACATCGGGAAGTAGGGATTTGATCTTATCCTGAAACTGACTCCTAAGGCAGCTATAAATACCCACCCCTCTCCCCCCACTGTTACCAGGTAATCAATCTTTTGCTAATTAAAGCTCTTTCTTAATCATTCAGATTACTGACAAGAGCGTCGGAGGGTGCGTCGCCGGAATCAACCCCGGTGTCTCGCACTTTTTGCAGGTTAACCGCGAGAGGATCTCGGTCAAACTCCGGTGAAGTCGTTCAGGTTTGACTATTTACATTCCCTCGAATCCACAAATCTATCTGTTTGTCCCCATACCGATTTCAGCGGCAACAGATTGGTGCCATCTGTGGGAACTCGAATAGCAGTCCAGCCTCTTCCACCGGTTAAGATCGCCTCCAGCCATGCCAACAAGGAAAGTAAGATCTAGAGGTCCAACCGTGGGCCCACTCCCATTCTTCCCCAACCACAACCGGAGGCTCCCCTCTAACCCGTCCAGCAACAAGGACAGCTCCCTCCTCAACCTGATCTACCGCTACAGTAGGGGTAGCCTCCTCTTCAAAATCCTCAACCCCAGCAGGCTCAACTCGGGCCCCAGAACGCTGGTATAGGGACCTCTCGTCCTAATCCTCAGAAGCAACCTCTCCGCCGCGATCATATCTCGGTACATAACCCTTCCACCGACTCCATGGCATCCCATAATCCTCGGCCTTCAGAAGATCTCCGTAACATCATAATCAACCGGCAGAAGGAGGAAGACCTTCACTGCCATTTGGATGAGAGGCGGGCCCGAGAGGGAGCCTCCCGCTCAGAACGTCCAAATGCGCGATCTCCTCGCTGCCGCGACCGCAGGAGGTCCCCTCCTCCTAGGAGGCGGAGGGAGTCCCCCGAGTACCGTCGAAGGGGGAACCGTTCTCCCACTGGTCGACAGGCCCAAAGGGATCAGAACGGACCCATCACCAGAGCAGAATTCCAAGACTTTCAAGCAGCAGTCTTGCGGGCCCTTAATGCCCCGCCAAACAACAATAATATTCTGAGGGTCCCCACTCCCGAGCCGGTTCGGAGCCCTCTCCATCGATCCAAAAGTCCTCCTCAAGCTCCGAGCCACCGCCCTCACATCACTATTCCTCACCAGTCTCTGAGCTACCGTCGTCGTAGCCTACGTTCCCCTTCGTACGAAGACTGTTATCCCGGACGGATATTACATTGTATAAATTATTATTTTATTATTATTTTGTTTTAAATTCCAGAATGGAAATTTGTGGTGGATGACACCCAGTTTTGTTCATAAACATTATCTGTACACATATACCAGTCTGTATACACCCGTATTGTATCAAATTGATACCGTGATCTTCCGAACTGATAATAAAATTTATTTTATTATTATTTCCGAAATTAAATTATTTTTATACGGTTTATGCGAAGATTTTCAGTATGCACATATATACATACATATGTGTGTTGTAGCAAATTAGTACATTGTACAAATTATGTGGTGTGTATTTTTGGACAAAATACTCCTCCTTGTCATGACAAATGGCTAAGTTTCGGATTAGGGGGCTTAAGCTAGGGTTTAGTGTGCATAAGAGAACTAGAAAATTTCTTTTAGAAGCTTACACCATGCTTCCACCTCACACCCTAACCCATGCCTCCACCTCATCCCCACCCTCCCTAGGTAATAACCGGCCTTGATTCATGGAGGGGGGTTTGTGCATTTTTGTGGGTGCACTTTTGCACTCTCCACCTTCTCTCCATCCTATAAATACTCCCTCCCTTCACTATTGTCTCATTTTTACAAAGACAAAAAAAAGAAAGAAAGGAAAAGAAAGAGAGAACTACTAATAGGAGAGTTTTTACTTGTAGGTTTTCATAGGAGTTCTTAGGAGCTAAGGGGAAGGAGAAGGAGCTTAGTCTAGTTCTTCCATCAAGAAGATTAAGGTGGGGGCTTCTCCATTTTTGCTCTTGTTTGTTTGAGTTTGTTGTTTTTGTTGATTTTTCCTTGGGTTGTTGTTCTCTTGTGTGAGTTGTTTTCGTGGTGTTGTTGTTTTGTTGTGTATGTTGTTGATGATTAAACAACTTGAATTAGGAATAATGGTGTGGTTAAAAGGAAATGGAAATAAGTGGTAGTACTAAATAAATATAAAGATTGAACTTTTGATGGTTGAAATTGTTGTTCTTGTTGTCATTATTTGGACTAAAAGGACACAAACATATGGAGGATTGTGTATACACCCATTTTGGGTTGTAGGACTTGACATTGGACTCATACACATATGCATATGAATATTTGTGTACATACCCATTTGGGATGTAGAACTCAAACAAGGACTTTGACATAAGCACATGAAAGTTATAAGTAGAATAATTACTACTCACTTTGGAGTTGTAGACTATTAAAAAATAAGCCTTTCTTTTGTTATTACTCTCTACTTTGATAATTAACAATCTAGTTAACTCTTAGTTTAATAAAAATTATACTTGTGGTATGTAGGAACTAAGAGGATTAAAGAAAAGAATGTTGTAGTATGTAGAACTTGTAATTTATAAAAAGGTAGTTTTTGTAGTATTGTAGTTCATAAAGTTGGATTCTTTTTGTAATGTTTTAAGGACTTGTATTTCATAAAGATAACAAGTCTTGTATTAGCTAGTAAAGATCATGCTTAAGTAGTAATAAATGTTTATGCTTAAGTGTAAGAAAAGCAGTAGTAGATGTTTATGCTTAAGTGTAAGTAAAGTAGTAGTAGATGTTTATGCCTAAATATAAGTAAAGGTTAATGTTTATTTTATATACCATGCTTAGATTGTTGCAACATTTAAGACTTGCTTTCATAAAGAGAAGTAGTCTTTATAATAGCTAGAAAAGATCCATGTTTGAGTTTATCCATGCTTAAAGTAGTAATAGATATCCATGCTTAAACATAGTAAGCATTCATGTTAAGTTGTAGCAACATCCATGCTTAAGCATTAATAAAGATCTATGCTTAGTAGTAGGTATCCATGCTTAGTAGTAGGAATCCATGCTTAAAGTGTAGTAGATACTCATGCTTGAGTTGTAGTAGATACCTTGCTAACTTGTTGTAGGAAAATTACATACCACACTAGACTATTGTAGGATTGATACTTATGCTATATATCATGTAGGAATGTTGTACAATGATACTTAGGTAGTATACCATGTTTAAAATGATGTAGGTTCATGTTTAGAATGATGTAGGTTCCTGCTTAAAATGTATACCATGCTTAGGTTGATACTTAAGTAGTATACCATGTTTAGAATGTTGTAGGTTCTTACTTGAAATGTATACCATGCTTAGGTTGATACTTAAGTAGTATACCATGTTTAGAATGTTGTAGGTTCTTACTTGAAATGTATACCATGCTTGGGTTGATACTTAAGTAGTATACCATGTTTAGAATGTTGTACGTTCTTACTTGAAATGTATACCATGCTTGGGTTGATACTTAAGTAGTATTACCATGTTTAGAATATTGTAGGTTCTTACTTGAAATGTATACCATGCTTAGGTTGATACTTAAGTAGTATACCATGTTTAGAATGATGTAGGTTCATTTTAGAATGATGTAGGTTCATGCTTAAAATGTATACCATGCTTAGGTTGATACTTAAGTAGTATACCATGTTTAAGATTGTTGTAGATACATGCTAAGTTGTATACCATGCTTAGGAATGTTGTAGGATTGATGTTTAAATTACTTTCCATGTTTTAGATTTTTGTAGATTCATGCTAAGTATATATCTATGCTTAGATTGTCGTAGGATTAATATTTAAATTACCTACCATGCTTAGAAATGTTGTAGATTCATGCTAAGTATATATCTATACTTAGATTGTTGTAGGATTAATGTTTAAATTACCTATCATGCTTATGAATGTTGTAGATTCATGCTAAGTATACATCTATACTTAGATTGTTGTAGGATTAATGTTTAAATTACCTACCATGCTTAGGAATGTTGTAAATTCATGCTAAGTGTATATCCATGCTTAGATTGTTGTAGAATGATGTTTAAGGTTGTATACCATGCCAATTGTTGTAGGTTAAAGTAGTAAAAAAAACCATGCTTGTTGTATACCATGCTAAATTGCTAATACTCATGGCAAGTTGTAGCAATTAACCATGCTTAAAGTAGTAGTAGATATTCATGCTTAAGTGTGAGTAACGCCCATGCTTAAAATAGTAGTAACCATTCTTGTATAAAGTAATGTTAGATATTCATGTTATAGTTGTAGTATTTAGCAAAGAAACTAGCATGTTGTAGCTGTCGTGCTTGTGTTGTAAAGTAGTTCTAGTTAATCCCCTAGAAGGAATCCCATGTTTGAGATTACATAGTTAGAGCCATGCATGCTTGAATGGGGTATTTTAGCATTCTAGATAAGAGAACCATGCTTGAATTGTATATAGTAGTGAAAGATTAAAAATGAACCATGAACCCATGCATCTAGCTCCTAGGTGATTCTAGCTCAAACTTGAGAGAGAACCCAAAAATCTAGTTGCATGTAATTCTAGTTCGTTTTGGGAAAAGAAACCGTGGATTCTAGTTGTGTGAGGTTCTAATTGAGATTGGACCGTATCATGGAGACATTCCTCATCCTTATGAGTAATAAGGGTTAGGAAGGTAACTAATAATTGATTAGCTCGATAAAAGGTTCTATGTCGCTTTTGGGGCTTCTCATTGGTAGAATGCCTATTTTAGACTGTTAGTAAATTTTTCTGTTGCTTCTAATTATAGAAGATCAAGTTGCTAGTAAGCACGTTAGGTTGCTTCTAGGTTTGATTACCTGTATGGTTGTTTTGTATGTGGTTTACTCGTACGTGGCTCGACTAGCCCGAATGTAGCTGTGTGTCTCATACGCAACTTATTTGGCTCGTATGTATGTTGTTGTCTCATACACGGCCCGACTGGTCCGTATGTAGTTGTTAGTCTCATACGCAGCCTATTTGGCTGGTATGTATGTTATTGTCTCATACGTAGCCCGCCTGGCTCGTATATAGTTGTTGGTTTCATACGTAGCGTGTTGGCTTGTATGTGTCCTGTTTACTCGTAGATAACTTATTAGCTAGTACACAGTTTTATTATGCTCGTCTATGGTGATATTATTACCCTAGGGGCTATCGACCATCAAGACATGTGTTTCCTTACTCCTAAGGGACTGTGGACGAGTCACTCCTTGTGTACCGTCGGATCTTAACCGGTGTAGGTTGATCGCGGACCGGAGTATAGACGAAATCCAAGTTCAGGGTAGTGGCATGCGGGTACATTCGTATTGCCGGGGTCTTGGATCAATAGGCCATTAACCAGATCCTTAGGGATTCTGGTAAGTCTAGGTTGAGCAACCTAGTAGAGTTGTCTTGCGAAGTTTAACTTAAGACTCAGCATGTTGTGTAAGTTTTGTTGTCATCCCTCAGTTGTTTAGGGTTAGTGACATTGTTAGGGTAGTAACTTATGGCTTTTACTACTTAACCTTTACCTTTTGCCGAAGGGAAGGAGTTGGTGTTAATGGTGATTCCTTATGATTCGCCCTGTCCTATAGGCCTGCATTAGGCAGGTGTTATTGGGTTGTACCCTTCTTGTCAAAGGGATACGGTCTGTGTCTTCTCACAAGTTGGGAGCACGGGATCCGTATCTCGTTTGTTAATTTATGAAGTGCCTTGATAAGCGGGAGCGATTCCTGTCGGAGCCAGGGGGATGGACATCCTGGTACTCCATCTTGGCTTGGATCTAGAGGCGAACAAGCCATAGACCACGGTCTGGCTAGGGGGCGACAGGGGATGCTTCGAGCTAACCTGTTTTGCGGAAACTCTGGGGTTCGTCAGGTTTTTGAGTGAGGCAATAGTGGCAAACGAAGACACCACTATATACTACAATTGGTGGAATTATACCGTTTCAGGGCAACCTCATCAGTCATGTCAAATCTTCAGAAACAAGTTGAGTATAAGAGTAGAACTCATAGCGCGGGTTCAAATCTCTATAATGAAGAGACGGCTTGAGATGGGCGCATGTAGTATGGGCTGCATGTTGCTTCGGAGACTTGCTGGCATTAGAATAGGAGCATCCTAGCCTTAGTTAATATTGCATTAGATTCTAGTCATAGCACTCACGAACACTTAAACTACACTGACACATTTGCCATGGTTGTATGTTCGTTTTAGGAGATTTGCTGCTAGTTATCAGCCTTAAAGCGTCAGTGAATACTGAAGTCCCCACTTCAATAGGTACTGGATCGCAGAAGTACAGGTGCGAGATTCAGGAGGACTCAAGGCGAGGAAAGCGAGAAGTCGATGTCATTTTAAGTTCCGCTGTAATGTTTATGTTGATTATTTATTTGTTGAAAAGTACCCAAGTGGGAATTACCAAGTGTTGTTCTTCATTCATTGTACTCTGATATAAATTGTTGAAAGTTGTAATACTTGGGATTTTAAAGGTATTATTGTAACACTGTTGTAATGTATTGCAGTTGTATAACATTCAGACTTGTAATACATTTGTGTTGAATAAAAAGTTTTAAATTTTTCTACTTTTCTGTGTATTGTGACTAATTGAAGAAAAGATTCTGGCTGATGTCACGGTTTTCCAGTTACATGGAAATCGGGGCATTACAAAGATGAATCCAGAGGCTCACCAGGATACCATCGAAGGGAGGATACTGTCTACCGCCGTCTCCACGAGATGGAGAGGTGCCTCGGCCAACTCGATAGGGACGGGGAGCTAAGAGGGAGGACCCTTCATCCAAGCAGACCTCCATTCTCTCGTACCATCATGGAGGCCCCCGTTCCGGCAAATTTCAACCCTCTGCAGTTCGAGACATACACAGGAGAATCAGACCCCATGGATCACATCGAGAGTTTCAAAACTCTCATGATGATCCACCAGGCCTCTGATGCCCTCCTATGCAAGACCTTTTCGGCCACTCTCAAAGGCCCGGCTCGGGAATGGTACTCCCACCTCGCCCCGTCCTCCATCTTCTCTTTCGGCCAGTTCGAGACTCTTTTCATAACCCACTTCGTAAGCAGTCGCCGCTCCGAAAAGACGAGCATTTCACTTCTCTTCCTTAGTCAGAAGAAGGGCAAGAAACTGAAGGACTATGTCAAACGGTTTACCGCGGAGGCCAGGTCCATCGCCTCCCTCGATCAGTCGGTCGCCTGCGACCGCCTTTCAATCCAATGTCCTCAACTCTAACCTCCGCTCGTCCCTAGCCAAGAAGCCCCTGCGAGATTTCTCCGACCTTTTTCTCAGAAGTGAGAAATACATCCGGGCAGAGGAAGCTGCGCACCGCCCCACATTCGAGGGATCCTCTTCTGGAGGTAAGAGGAAGGCCGCTGAAGACGAGGGAGTTAAAAAGCTCCAAAAGGACAACGAGGGGCAGCGTCGTCCACCTCCCAGATTTGAGAAATTCACCTCTCTCAATGCCAATGTCTCGGCCATTCTGATGGAAGTTTAGGAAGAAGGAATTCTACCTCCTCCCCCAAAGATGAACACTCTTGGGAACAAGAGGGATAAGGAGAAGTGGTGCCGCTACCAACGAGACCACGGCCACGACACTAATGACCGTCGGGCTCTGAAAAACGAGATCGAAGCCCTCATTCAGAGAGGGCAGCTCACCAAATTTGTAAAGAAAGACCGAGCTGATCTTCCTCCACCCCCCCCAGGGGGGCTAACAAGCGGCCCGAAAGGCGCGAGGAGACTTCTGACTTCGAGGAAGAGCGCATCCTGCACCTCATCCACGGAGGTCCAATGGGCGGAACCTCCAACTCTTCCCGAAAGGCCTTCGCCAGGGAAGTCAATTCGGTGCATAGCCTCCCTCCTCCCAATGGTCTTGGAATCCCAGTTACTTTCTCGAATGATGATCTAGAGGGTGTCCGAACCCCCCACTGTGATACATTAGTGATCAACCTCCGCATGGCCAACTTCAAGGTAGAAAGGATTCTAGTAGATAATGACAGTTCTGTCAACATCCTCTTTCTAGAGGCCTTCCGAGGGCTCCAATTATCAAGGGACAGGCTCAAGCCCGTCGATTACACTCTCCATGGGTTCACGGGAGTGCCAGTGACGATCGAAGGTGTTATAACCCTCGACGTAACCGCTGGTAAAGCTCCGACTACCCGAACAGAGCCAATGGACTTCATGGTTGTTAACGTCCCAGCCGCCTATAATGTGATCCTAGGTCGACCGGGATTAGCTGCTTTGGAAGCCGTCCCATCAGCTTACCATCTAAAAAAGAAGTTTCCTACCAAGGCAGGCGTGGGAGAAGTGAGGGAAAGTCAGGAAACGGCCCGTAAATGCTATATGACCTCGACTGGAGGACCCGTCCTCTCCCTCGAGGCCCTTGAAATTCCCCAAGGGAACACCCCGCCTATGTTGGAACCGGTGGACGAGCTCGAGGAAGTGCTCTTCTCGGAGGAAGATCCGACCCGCAAATTCTTCATCAGCAAAACCCTCCCTTCTGCCCTCTGTTCCGACATAGTCCAGTGCATAAAGAGAAACCTGTGATCTCTTCGCATGGACAGCAGCCGACATGTCGGGAATTTCGAAGAGCTCCTCGTCCACCATCTAAGTGTCGCTCCGGGGGCCAGACCGGTCCAGCAGAAGAGGCTTAAGTTCGCCCCCGAGCGCCAGCAGGCTATAAAGGAGGAGGTGGAGAAGCTCCTCAAAGCTCGGTTCATACAGGAAGTCAACTATTCAGAATGGCTCTCCAACGTTGTGATGGTCAAAAAGGCCAATAGAAGTTGGAGGATCTGTATCGACTTCACAGATTTAAACAAGGCATGCCCCAAGGATCCTTTCCCACTCCCCAGCAACGACACCTTGATCGATGCCACTTCGGGCCATGAGCTGCTAAGCTTCATGGATGCATTCTCCGGATACAACCAAATCCGAATGTTCCCCCCAGATATCCCGAAGACGTCATTCGTCACAGATCAAGGCCTCTACTGCTATAGAGTGATGCCCTTCGGGCTTAAAAATACTGGTGCCACCTACCAACATCTCGTCAATAAGGTCGTCAAAAATTAGATCGGGCAGAACATGGAGGTTTACGTCGACGATATGTTGGTAAAAAGCATCAATGGGTCTGACCATGTCGCCGACCTCCAAGAGGCCTTTGACATGCTAAGAAGGCATAACATGAGACTAAACCCGAATAAATGTGCATTCGGGGTCTCATCGGGTAAATTCTTAGGCTTTATGATCAGCCGAAGGGGGATTGAAGCCAACCCTGAGAAGATAAAGACCATATTGAATATGGCTCCTCCCTTAAACGTGAAGGAAGTGCAAAAGCTCATAGGATGCCTCGCGGCTAAAGGGCGCTTCCTCTCCAAGTCCGGAGAAAAGTGTCTCCCTTTCTTCAAAGCCCTCAGGGGGGGGGTAAGGGCTTCGAGTGGGGCCAGCAGCAGCAAGAGTCGTTCGACCAACTCAAAGCCTACTTGGTCAACCCCCTACTCCTCAGCAAGCCGACACTCGGGGAAATCCTCTACCTCTACCTCGCCGCCTCCGAACAAACCCTCAGTGCGGTCCTAGTGAGGGAAGAAGACAAGGCACAAAAGCCTATCTACTACGTGAGCAAGGTCCTTAGATTTGCCAAGCTCCGTTATCTGAGATTGGAAAAGATAGCCTACGCCTTGGTTATGGTGTCCCAGAAGCTTCGTCCCTATTTCCAATCCCATTTGGTGGTCGTCCTTACCGACCAGCCGCTCAAGCAAGTCCTGTATAAGCCCGAGACCTCTGGACGTCTAATGAAGTGGTCGATTAAACTAAGTCAACACGACATATCCTATCAGCCTAGGACCGCTATCAAAGCTCAAGCACTAGCCGAGTTCATAGTGGAAAGTACGATCCCGGAAGTCAGTCAAGTGGCAAATGGGCCACCCATCTGGACGGTGTATGTGGATGGGTCTTCTTGCACTGAAGGGAGTGGAGCCGAAGTTATCCTGGCAGGCCTAGATGACTTCATCCTCCAATACTCCTGTCGCATCAATTTCAAGGCTTCCAACAATGAGGCCGAGTACGAAGTCCTGATAGCGGGCCTGGGCATGGCTCGCAAGGCAGGGGCACAGTGTGTTCGAATATTCATCGACTCTCAGCTTGTGGTGAACCAGGTCTTGGGAGAATACGAGACACGAGATGACCGAATGGCCAAGTACCTAGCCAAGGTCAAAAGTCTCATGGCATCGTTCGAGGAAGTACAACTCCAGCGGATCTCCCGGGAGAAGAACGCCCAGGCAGATGCCCTCTTGAAACTAGCCTCCTCCTCCCTCCAAGGTCTCGAGCAGACCATCCTGATCGAAGTTCTACTAAGGCCCAGCATCGAAGAAGAAGCCCCCGACTCGATGGAGTCGCTACCAGTCCAACTAGAAGATAACTGGGTTAAGCCTTTAATTGAGTTCCTCAAAGATGGGACCCTTCCTCAAGATCCCAAAGAAGTTTGCCGAATCTGAACAAGAGCGGAGCGGTACACCCTCATTGAGGGAGTTTTGTACAAACGCTCCTACACCCAAGTAGATGGCCGACCCTACTTGAGATATCTCTCTCCAGAAGAAGCCCTGTATGCTCTGAAAGAACTCTACGAAGGGATAGGCAAGGCCCATTCAGGGTCAAGGTCCCTCGCCCAAAAAGTCTTGAATTATGGGTACTTCTGGCCTACCCTCCTTCGGGACGTCGAGCAAAATGTCCGACAATGTGGCTCCTGTCAACAATTCTCCACTATCCATCGCCTACCGCAAGCTCCACTTTCTTCCCTCTCAAGTCTAACCCCCTTCGCAATGCGGGGAATGGACTTGCTAGGTCCATTCCCACCTACTCCAGTCCAGCTCAAGTTCCTAATCGTGGCAATCGACTATTTCTCCAAGTGGATCGAAGCCGAACCACTAGCGACTATTACTGAGAACAGAGTGCAATAGTTCTTCTGGAAAAACGTGATCTGCAGGTTCGGTATACCTCGAGTCTTGGTGACAGATAACAGAACACAATTTGCGGGGGCAACATTCTGCTCCTTTTACGAAGACCTCGGCATTCAGCAGCGGTTCTCCTCCGTTTCCCACCCTCAATCCAATAGCCAAGTAGAGAATGCCAACAGGCAAATCCTCTCGGGCATCAAGAAGAGACTAAGCAAGTCGGCTAAAGGATTGTGGGCAGAGCAGCTTCCTAACATACTGTGAAACTACCGCACTACAAAAAGAACCCCCACAGGAGAGTCGCCCTTCAACCTCAGCTACGGTTCCGAGGCCATAATCCCCTTAAAAGTTGGGTTGCCATCTCCTCGCCTAATTGCATATAATGAAGAGTAGAACGCCAGGGAGCTCCGAGCCAATCTGGACCTTATCAATAAACTCAGTGAAAGAGCCTTGATTCGCCAAGAGAATTATCGAAGAAGGATCGAGCAGTCCTACAACAGAAGGGTTCATCCCACAGATCTTAAGGAGGGGGACTTGGTCCTCAGGAAGCTGGCCATCTCGTTTCCCCAGCCAAAGGAGCAAGCTAGCCCCAAATTGGGAAGGACCATACAAGGTCTCTAGGGTAGTTCGGCCCGGAGCATACCATCTTGAAGACGTCGAAGGCAGGAAGATACCAAGAACATAGAACGCTAATCATTTACTGAAGTACCAAGAGGGTGTTTGAACACCTCTCCAAGTACCATCAATTGTTAGGCTACTCTAGTTGTTTCTTTTTTTGTCTTCTTCCATTGTAATAACGGCCCGCAACTTAGAAGCGGCCGATTAGCAATACTTAATAAAAAGTTTTTTCTTTGAATAATAATTCTCTTGTGATCATTTTATCTCTGTTTAAAACCCCAACCGTTGAATCTCTCTAAAACGAAGAGTTCATAGTCCAACACTTGGCTCGATTCCGCTTCGAATAGCTTGCTCTTAAGCAAGGTAGAATTGGTTCGCCATTTGGAACTGCTCCCACAACTGTTGAATCTCTCTAAAACGACTAGTTTGGAGTCCAAAACTTGGCTCGATTATGCTTTGAGTAGCTTGCTCTTAAGCAAGTTAGAGGTGGTTCGCCATTCGGAACTTCTCCCACAGCCGTTGAATCTCTCTAAAATGACGAGTTCGGAGTTCAACACTTGGCTCGATTCCACTTTGAATAACTTGCTCTTAAGCAAGATAGAAGTGGTTCGCCAATCGGAACTGCTCCCACAACTATTGAATCTCTCTAAAATGACAAGTTCGGAGTCCAACACTTGGCTCGGTTCCGCTTCGAATAACTTGCTCTTAAGCAAGATAGAAGTGGTTCGTCATTCGGAACTGCTCCCACAACCATTGAATCTCTCTAAAACGACAAGTTTGGAGTCCAACACTTGGCTCGATTCCGCTTCGAATAACTTGCTCTTAAGCAAGATAAAAGTGGTTCGCCATTCGGAACTGCTCCCACAACCGTTGAATCTCTCTAATACGACGAGTTCGGAGTCCAACACTTGGCTCGATTCCGCTTCGAATAGCTTGCTCTTAAGCAAGTTAGAAGTGGTTCGCCATTCGGAACTGCTCCCACAACCGTTGAATCTCTCTAAAACGATAAGTTTGGAGTCCAAAACTTGGCTCAATTCTGCTTCGAGTAGCTTGCTCTGAAGCAAGTTAGAAGTGGTTCATCATTCGGAACTACTCCCACAACCGTTGAATCTCTCTAAAACGACGAGTTCGGAGTCCAACACCCTGCTCGATTCTACTTCGAATAACTTGCTCTTAAGCAAGATAGAAGTGGTTCACCATTCGGAACTGCTTCCACAACTGTTGAATCTCTCTAAAACGACGAGTTCGGAGTCCAACACTTGGCTCGATTCTGTTTCGAATAACTTGCTCTTAAGCAAGATAGAAGTGGTTCGCCATTCGGAGCTGCTCCCACAACCGTCGAATCTTTTTTAAATGATGAGTTCGGAGTCCAACACTTGGCTCGATTCTGCTTCGAATAACTTGCTCTTAAGCAAGATAGAAGTGGTTCGCCATTCGGAATTGCTCCCACAACCGTTGACACTCTCAAAACAACAAGCTTGGAGTCCAACACTACAAATGCCAACAAAATGCGCCAATGACTACAAGTGCCAACAAAACGCGCAAGTTTACGAAACAAATATTATTGCATTGAAGTTTGAGGAACAAATCTATTTACAAGACCAACTACTCATCCGTATGACAAGATACAAAACTTGAAGAACAAAAAGAACAAGAGTACAGACAACTACTTCAACGCCTCCTAGGGGCAGGGATACTTCGGTTTAGAGACACCTGGGGACGACGAACGCTGTACTGCCGATGTCTGACCTCGGTACTCGTCTCTAGCCCGGCATGCTGAGATGCATCTTCTGCACTGCTTCTAACGGTAGCCCCAATGGATGCTCCGCTCGACGAAGCAGCCACCCTACTTTGTGCGTTACCAGGGCTCCGATGAACAACGGGCAAGTGATTCGTAAGCTCGTAAAAAGAAATTCCTCTATCGCTCTCTTCCCGTGTACAAGAGGTGCTCCTAACGTTGACGCGCTCGGGTTGGGGCTTAAGACAAGCGACCTCCTCCTCAAGTTCAACTATTCTTTCCTTCAGTGAATCATCCTTCACGGTTATCTTCAAACGAGGTAGTCACGCCGAGCCCGCACCACCAGGGTTGTCAGTGACAATCCGATGAAGATGAGTAACCTCAATGCTCTTGTCGATAGTCACCCTCTTTAGCTCGTTTCTCTCCGTCATCAGCTTGTTCATCGCTACTGTCAGCTCGTCTCTTTCCACCGTAAGATTGTTCCTCAGTGCCATCAGTTCGTCTCTTTCAGCTACCAGTTCATCTTTCTCTGCCGTCATCTTAGTCAGAGAATGACGGAGTCGCCTAAGCCTCAGGCCTTGGTTAACGACTCGACGAACCATAATCATCACCTTCGGGGGTCGTCTCCCTGAGCCTTTCTTCTAACCGCCGAATCTCGAGGTCTCGATGGCCTAAGACTAGCCACAGATGATTCTGCTCACGTTCGGCTCTGCAAAGATCCCACTCAATTTCGTAAAGCCGCTCGTGGCTCCTAGCGAGGCACAACTTCATCACCCCTAGTCCGGCCTCGGGATGAGTCACCTCGGTCACATAAGGCACTTCGGCAAGCTGCATCACTTCGGCAACCTGAAAATTTCAAAGTAAAACCATGGTGAACACTTAGCCAAAACTTCAAGCCAAGGAGACCACAACACTTAGCCAAATTTTGAAAGTTTTCCAAACACATAGCCAAAATTTTGAGGCTTAAGAGTTAGATAACCAAGGAATTCAAAATGTTCCCAACACTTAGTCAAAATAAGATGTTTTCATTCATACAAAAAGTGGTGGCCAGTCCGCTATAAGGCAGTACAAAGAAAAAGAAAACGAAAATACAAGATGACTAAAGTCAAGAGGCCACCTTGGGTGGTAGCTCGGTGACAGGCTCCTTGGTGGTCGCCTCCCCTTCCTCCACCGCCCCGGCTTGGGGGTCGGCCACAGCCTCATCACCCCCTCTCTCCACCACCATGGCCTCGAGATCGGCCACACCATCGTCGCCTGCTTGCTCCTCCCCCTCCTCGCCTTCGGCCTTTTGAACGGCTTCGGGGTCCTCCTCGTCAGCTGGACCCCACAGCCTGTATCCCGACCTGTCAAAGCTGGGGACTCGAGCCTCGATGTGCTCAAGCACAGTGGCATAGGACTGCTCCATGTTCGCCATCATGTGCTTCTTTGCCTCGGCCTCTATCTCCGCCCTCGCCGCCTCCACTGCCTTGTCTTTCTGCCGCATCACCTCCTCCAGGGCCCTCTTCGCCTCTACCTTCTCCTCGTCCGCCCTGGCCACCTCTGAGGAGACCTTCTCGTTCGCCTGTGCCAGGGCCGCCTCCAAATCGGCGACCTGTGCTGCCAAAGAATTCGAGCGGCGTTGCTCCGCCTCGTACAGCTTTGCGACCCTTGCCTTCTCCGCTCGGTCCCGGTCACATACAAGCTCCAGCTCGTTCTCCTGCTCAGAATATTGCTTGAGAAGGTGGCTGAAGTGGCACGTGATCTAAACAAAAGAGCAATAGAAACAATGAAAACCGAGCAGAAAACTTAGAAAATTTTTGAGTTATCAAAATCAACTAAGAGACTTACTGACATGGTCGCCCGAGCTATCTCGAGAGCATCGTTGCCCGTCGTCCCCGCCTTCATCGCTGCTCGGTCCTTTGGGGTCGGGAGATGGCGCAGGGCCTGCATGCTCATAGCCGAGTCCCCCAAGAAGCCGTCGTGGTTCATCACCCGCCAGTCAGGGACGAAGAGCTTCTTGTGCCCCTCGGTCAGGATTGCCTCGACCTGCTCGGTGAGGGGCAGGGCCTCAAGTGCCAAATCTACCGAGACAGAGAAGCCTTTGCCCGAAGGGTCAGACGGGGTTGGCTGAGGAAGAGCAACAGCCGAGGCCGGCCACTGAGGAGACGCCAGGTCGATGGTCTCGACTGCGGCAGAGGACATTTTGGCAGGTCGGTCAGACGAAGGCCCCGTGCTCATCCTCTTCCTCTTCTTGGCATCGGAAGCCTTATTTTGCTCAGACATGATCGCCCTGAAGTCCATGTTCGGAGCCTCTGTCAAATAAAGAAAACAAAGTTAAGACAAAAATACATAAGGTACAGAATGTAAACAAAAGAACAAAGATGTCCGGAGCGTACTCAGGTCGATCGGACTAAGGCCCGACCCGTGGAGCACCTCCTCGGTCATGTCCCTCCAGCTCAGGGTCGGGAGGTCGACTAGCTTCGCCACGACTTCTGCCTCGGTCGGAGTCGACACCGGCTCTGCCTTCGCCCACTTCGGCACATCCTCCTTCCACCGGGTCAGAAAGTCCCACACTGAGGGGGCTCAGATTAGAAAATACTTGCCCTTCCACGACTTGATAGAGTCCGGATTCTCTATCAATTTGACGCCTTTCCGAGGCGACAAGTAGTATCAGTGTCCGGTCTTGCTCATCCGGTTGATCAGGCTTCGGAGAACGACGAGCTGAGGTTCCACCTTCACCGATCGACACTGGAGCAAAAACTCGAGCACATGTAGCCACATGTTCGGCAAGAACTGGATCGGGCTCAGTCCATACCACCGAAGCACGTCGATCACGAAGGGGTGAAGTGGAAGGCACAGGCCTATATTTAGTGCGTCGTAGGCAAAGACGCATGTGTCAGGCATGAACGACGTGCATGCTCGCACCTCGGGTCCGGGGAGGATTAGGGTGTACTCCGGAGGAGTCACGAAGCTCTTCCGTATCTGAAGAAGGTCTCTCTCTGTCAAAACCGAGGCGATGTCGTCCACCTCGGTAACCTCTTTCGGCTCGTTCTCCTCGTACGTCTCTGATCTCCCGTAAATTGCCTTTGTCAGCAGGTCACCGGTGTACTGCCTGATCCCCCCGTGGCCGGAGATATCTCCGTTGGCAACCGACCCATTTCTCCTCTTCGTCTTACAGGCTCTACCACCGTTTCGACGATGACAGACCGAGCCACCTCCTTCCCCTTCTCCGTGACGAGCGAGGCAACTGGCTCGACCACGGACGACCCTACAATATCCCTTCCCCTCTCTCGGCTCAGCACTTCAGCCCCCTCCTCTCGAATGGTCGGAGCTACTAACTGCTACTCACTCTGCCCTCCTGAGGAAGTAGCCTCGCTAGCCAAGGACGCTCTAGACATCTTGAACACTATATATATATAATTGAATATATATATATATATATTTACCTTGATGTGACGTTCTCGATCGGAATAGTTTGCCAGAAATTGCCTTGCCATGCCGCGACAGCTAGCACAACCACCCAAGAGTGAAAATCACCACTAGCGAAGCGACTCGAGAGCGAAAAAATTCTGAGAGTGAAAAGTGAAAGAGTGGGAGAAATGGTGGGGGGGGGGGGGTGGGGGAACGTATAGTAAAAAAGGGAAACGCTTGAGCTTCTAACTTATTGGGGCCCATTCAAGCCCGTTAAGAAGGCAAAACGGCAGAATGCAGAAGGGCGAGAACACCCCAGGAAATGACCATATAGCTCGGCAGCCATAAAAGCACCGAGCTAACGAGGAAGAACTACCAAGCCACTCTGCTCTACCGAGCCACTCTGCCGAGCTATCGGGGCACCGACCTCCACACTTAGAGAAAAATGCTGCCGAACTCCTTGGGCCGTCAGATTGCCCCAAGGTTCGTGCCAAAAGCTGATGAGCGGCTTAGATTTCGCAACGTCCACAAAATGACAAAAACAACTTTTCTCGTGATCTGAGCCTCGTGCATCGCGATTCGCACTGTGATGGACTCTCCAGATTTAGCCACGTAGCTCGGCAGTTCACAAAGTGCCGAGCTACCGGGGCACTGACCTCCACATTTGGAGAAAAAAGCTGCCAAACTCCTTGGGCCACCAGATTGTCCCAAGATTTGTGCCAAAGTTGATGAGCGGCTCAGATTTCTCTACGTCCACAAAACGACAAAAATACGTTTTCTCGTGATCTGAGCCTCGGGCATCGTGATTCGCGCCGTGATGGACGCTCCAGATTTAGCCACGTAGCTCGGCAGCCTACGAAGCGCCGAGCTAACGAGGCACTCTGCCGAGCTATCGGGGCACCGACCTCCACATTTAGAGAAAAAAGATGCCAAACTCCTTGGGCCGGCAGATTGTCCCAAGATTCGCGCCAAAAGTTGATGAGCGGCTCAGATTTCGCCACGTCCACAAAACGACAAAAATACATTTTCTCGTGATCTGAGCCTCGTGCATCGTGATTCACGCCGTGATGGATGCTCCAGATTTAGCCACGTAGCTCGGCAGCCCACGAAGCGCCGAGCTACCGAGGCACTCTGCTGAGCTACCGGGGCACCGACCTCCACATACGGAGAAAAGCGCTGCCAAGCTACATGAACAGTCAGATCGCTCAGATATTCGCGCCCCTAGCTGATGGACGGCCCAGATCTTGCCACGTCATAAATGGTATTAAAAATCTATTTTTTATTTATTAAATTCGAATTATTTATTTGAAAAATTGCGAAAAATAATTAAAAATTCAGAGAAATTAATTAAAAATTCTAAAAAATGATTATAAATTCAGGAAAATATTTTTGAGTCTCTGGGTAAATAATTATTGCTTAGAATAATTAATTAATGCTTTCGAAAAATAAATTGCCGCTTCGCAAAATTAAATAAATGATCCGAAAAATAATTTAAAAAATCAAGAAAAATTACCAAAAATCCATAGGAGCTCAAGAACAATATTGAGTGCGCTACCAACTCAGAAAAACATAGAAAAACATCATCATGCCTCGTATAAGATCCGAAGCCCCTCATTTGGACTCCGATACAACCCCGCAAGCCATTAAATCAGTAAAACTACTCCTTAAAGACTGATCAAACTCAGTCTTCGGAAGTGGGGGGCTCGTGATATGGCTAAAAATAGGATTAGATCAGAACCGTTCAAATCGTGCACGAATCTTAAAGCTCAGGGGTAAAATGGTAACTTCACCTATAAATGGGTCTGAAATGGGAACTGGGTCTTTCTTCAAAGCCCAAAAACTCATAAACGGATCCGTCTTACTGGGTACGGGTTCCAGCCCGTAAGAAACCTAGTCTGACTGGATAGGAAAGGATTCATATTTATGATTATCCTTACACAACGGTCTTAACCACTTATATCCATTTACATCGGGAAGCAGGAATTTGATCTTATCCTGAAACTGACTTCCAAGGCGGCTATAAATATCCTCCCCCACTGATTACCAGGTAATCAATCTTTTTCCAATTAGTGCTCTTTCTTAATCATTCAGATTATTGATAAGAGCGTCGGAGGGCGCGTCGCCAGAATCAACCCCGGTGTCTCGCACTTTTTGCAGGTTAATGGCTAAAGGATCTCAGTCAAACTCCGGTGAAGTCGTTCAGGTTTGACTATTCACATTCCCTCAAATCCACAAATCTATCTGTTTGCCCCTATACCGATTTCAGCAGCAACACTCGCAAAAGTCACGTACGTAAAAAGGTACTTTCAGAGTACAACGTTGTCTTATTCCAATATTTATGAACGGTTCGATTGGTAATCATATATTTTTCTTCTTTTTGTGAAGGCTTATGTTCAACAATTAGAGTCAAGTCGTATGAAATTATCACAAATAGAGCAGGAGCTTGAACGGGCTTGACAACAGGTATTGGATGATCAGTTCCTGACTGTTTCTTCAATGCAATTATCCCTATTAGCTTACTGAATATTTTTTTCTAAAATGCAGGGTGTATATATAAGTGGATATTTGGGAGATTCAAATCTTGGTTTGTTGGGAACTGTTAATTCGGGTAAACAATCTCATATATACTTGCATCATGCTTCATGTGTTAATGATGATTAACTATTAGAGAGCTTCGGTTTTATAGAGGGTTGTAGATGGAGCAGAGAGGATATAGGCAATACAATATTCCTTTACGCATCCCAACTGTACCATCAGAGCCACAACTCAGTAGTATTTCCCCCTCCTAAGTATATTTCATCTATTCTCATATTATTTATAGCTATTTTCGTAAATACATTGTTGATTTCTATTAGGTGTTGCTGCTTTTGAGATGAAATACAGCCATTGGGTGGAAGAACAGAAAAAGCAAACTAACGAATTAAGTTCTTTACAAGCACATGTATCTGACATAGAGCTTCCGATGCTTGTTGAGATCGGAATAAATCACTATGATGAACTTTTTCAAATAAAAGCAGTTGCTGCTAATTCCGATGTCTTATATCTCATGTCGGGTATGTGGAAAACTGCCACAGAGCACTTCTTTCTCTGGATTGGAGGTTTTAGACCTTCAGAGCTTCTAAAGGTTAGTTGTTCAAGTTATGATTGGTGAATGCTTCATACACCAATAGTCTAAGAAACCTGTTTTATATTGTTTATGTGCTTGGTATTTCTTTTTTGCATGCATTGAAATGATTTTTATTCCAAGCAATACTGATCCAGTGGAATCAGTTGGCTAGATTTATCTTTGCATACCAATTATTCGTTGATAAAAAAGAAAATGATTTTTTTTTAGATGATGAAGTCAGTCATCAGTTCCATACTTATGTCTCAATTAAAAATAAAACTAGAACATACAATTAGGAAATCCACCTCTGAATAAATAAATTGGACTAGAATATACAAATAGAACTGGTTATCTCATTGACTACTGCTTAGTGATGACTTGAAGAGCACATATTTAAGGTTTTGGATAAAAAACAGGTTTGACTCTAGAGCTTATTTTAAGCTCGGTCAAAAAAAATAATTGTGTTAATACTTAAATAGCCATGATTATGTGATATTTTTATGTAATACTTCAAGAAATCGGTCTCGGAAAGCACATTTCTCATAGGCTAGGCCAGATCTAAAAATGGAGTTAATTCCACTTAATGCTTTTCAATCTATCTTACTGTACAAGTAAGTGGAAAGCAGCTAAATAAATAAATAGAAGGGATCGGGAGAGAAAAGGAAGTGGTTGCAGGCTCGGATATAGGCTTGCCGGTCGACTGAGTGGGCACTGCCTTTGAGGAATGCAGGCCTTGGCGTTGTAGGCTGTTGTCACCAGTGGCCCGGCCTCTCTTGGTCTTCCCTCTTCAGGATCTTCCTTCTCCTCCTTGTCGCAGTCATTGTAACTGTCCTCTACACTCTCCCTGTCGAGAAGGTATACATACCCATTTCGTCGAATTTATATGTGTTGGAGGAATTTTTTATATGGATTCTATGTGTGCCCATGTGGTTAGATTTTTTTGTGCATTGCCCACTTCGTTGGTTTTGCAGTTGGTAGGGCTTTTTGATGCATTTTGTTTGTGCCTATTTTGGGATTTCTCATAGATATATATCAATTTTTGTGGATAGTGAGACTACCCATCTTGAGATTTTTCTAAAATTTTTGGTGGCTTGTTGCAATCCCTTCGGTCTTGAATTTTGCAATTTAGGGGGAGAGTTTTCAATCTTTTTGGTGATGCTTTTGATTGTTATAAAGTTTTAGTTTCTTTGAGGTTAGTTATTATGTGACGGATGATGGAGATGTCTAAGAGTTTGTTATTGGAGGTGGGTGAGACTACTTTGAGGTTTGCGCGTTGGATAATTGTGAGTTTGCGATCGAACTTGAGGTGTCTAAGGTGTGCTATAATGCAAGAGGAAAAAGTGATGAGTGAATTGTTGGGGTTTGGAAGGTTGTTATCTAATTTATGTTCGGAACTATTTTACTTTTAGGATACAACTAAATCTTAAAAGCTTAGTGTTATTACTAAAGAACATGGTGCATCAAAAAGCCTTCTTAAGCTTATTGCTAAATCTTATTCCAGCTTTAGCAAAAAAGTTGTAGAGGTGGTTATAGTTTTCGTTTTCCAGCAAAACCAACTCAAGTGTAGAAAAAAATCTTTACGTTCTCCATATATTAGATATTTTTGTATGTAGTTAATTTTTTTAAAAAAGTTAATTTTAACAAGACAACGATGAACTTATTGTTGGAATTAATTTTTGCAGTTTTCCGAGCCGGATTCCGGCAGGCTCCGGCCACCGGCGGCATCGGAAAATGAGTGGATTGCGATCCTCTTGTCGAGTACTATTCCGTGGTGTACTCATTTACCAAAAACGAATTCCGTATGAATGAGAAATGTTGGTCCAAAGTTGGGTACTTGAAATGTACTAACTTGGAAACTTGGAGAAAATGGATAGTCCCATATCGAAAATTGGGAAAGATTTTTTCTAGTATATATACTAGAAAACTGGACTAAAGGGGGTGGCCCGGGAGTTACCACTAACGTGTAGTGCAGAGAGAACTTGGCCAAAATGACAAACACACATGCGAGCGCGCCCTGGCTCGGCTCGGTCTGGTCTGGTCTGGTCTGGCTTGGTAATGGGCCTCTGAAGAGTCTCTATTTCTCCTATAAGACTACTGTATCCTGTCTGACAGAGATAGATTTTTTGGGTCACTTCTTCTTCTTCTTCCTCTGTGTCAAAAACTGAGAGTACATCACAGCAAAGTTCACTGGAATCTCTGGAGTTTAGGTGCTGCTCTTCAGAGAAAGGTATACAGTTGTATCCTGTATCCTGGGAGGCAATTCGCTAGCCACCGTTACATTACGGGGCGAATTTTACTTTAAGGAGAGAGATCTTAATCTCGACTCCGTATAAGCTTTTGGTTTGTTATCTTTTATTCCTGTAATTTCTATTCTTCACAAATATTGTTAGTCATTTTTAGATTTATAAAATTCGAGTTCTAACAATCTTAAAGCAAAAAATTTCCTCACTGATTCTAACAGTTTTTTATGAAGATTGTTTACAGGTACTATTCTCAATTCGGAAAAACAACAACAACTAATAGTTCTATTTCAACTGTTTTAAGAAGAACATGGAGAACATACAGAATGATATTGCCAATGGGCTTATCAGTACCGAAATACCGGTGACCCAAAATGTGATTGCACAATTGGTTGCGGCACATTCGGTAGTTATGCCCACACACATAATCGTGGGAGAAAAACCGGAGAAGTTCAATGGAACTGAATTCAAGAAGTGACAGGGGAAGATGCAGTTCTACCTGACCACCTTGAAGCTGGACATGTTTCTCACTGAATCTGCCCCGATGCTGCCACCGATGGAAGCACACTCCGTTGCTGCGGTTGATGCGTGGACTCAGGGCGACTACCTCTGTAGGAACTACATCCTGAATGGCTTGGTAGACCCCTTGTACAACGTTTACTGTGTCTTCAAGACGTCCAAACTCCTGTGGGGGTCCTTGGAGAAGAAGTACAAAACAGAAGACGTCAAGCAAATTTTATTTTGGCAAATTTTTGGACTACAAAATGGTTGACTCCATGACAGTTGTGAATCAAATTCAGGAACTGCAGGTGATAATGCACGATATTGCTACAGAAAGCATGACGTTGTGTGAACCATTCCAGGTTGCAGCGTTCATCGAGAAGCTTCCACCTGGATGGAAGGACTTCAAGAACTACCTCAAACACAAGTGAAAGGAGATGTCTTTTGAAGACCTCATTGTCAGGTTGCGGATCGAAGAGGAGAATCTTGAGGCTGACAGGTCCTATGGAATTCAGTCCATAGAAAAGGGCAATGTGGTGGAGCACGAACAGAAGGGCAAGAAGAGAAAGTTCTTGCCACAGGCTTCGAACAAAAAACCTCCTGCAAAGGGGCTTGCTGGAAAATGCCACAAGTGTGGTAAGCTGGGGCACAAAATTTTTGAGTGCCGCAACAAGGACAGCAATCATGCAGGAACTGGACATGCAAAAGGGAATGAAAAATTCCATGCACACATAGCTGAGAACTTGTCCACTGGTCTCTCTAACCTGGACCTCTGTGCTGTAGTATCAGAGGTAAATCTTGTGGGGAGCAATCATCGTGAATGGTGGTACGATACTGGGGCCACCAAGCATATCTACTCGGATAAGGAGATGTTCAGTTCATACCAGAAGTGCAACAAAGATGAACAGCTGTTCATGGGTAACTCTTCCACCTCCAAAATTGCAGGAACAGGAAAGATAGTTCTGAAGATGACTTCAGGCAAGGAACTAACACTCACAAATGTGTTGCATGTTCCAGATATTAGAAAGAACTTGATATCAGGTTCTTTGCTAAGCAAGAATGGGTTTAAGGTTATTCTTGTTTCTGATAATTTTGTATTGTCTAAGAATGGGGTGTACTTGGGTAAAGGATATGTAAAGGATGGACTATTCAAGTTTAATGTAATGACAGTCATTCCTAAAACTATTGTTCCTGCTGTTCTCAATGTTAATAAAATAACTCCTATTGCCTATGTTGTTGAGTCTTCTTCTGTTTGGCATAAAAGACTAGGCCATGTTAATGTCAATTCTATGCGTAGATTAATTAACATGAATTTGTTATCAAAATTTAAGGTAAATAACTCTGAAAAATATGAAGTTTGCAAGGAGGCTAAACTCACTAAAACTCCATCACGTTCTGTAGAAAATAACACAGAAACTCTAGGTCTAATTCACACGGATCTGTGTAATTTAAAATACGTGCAGACCAGAGGTGGCAAAAAGTACTTTGTGACATTCATAGACGATTGCACAAAATTCTGTTATGTATACTTGTTATATAGCAAAAATGAGGCTTTGGATAAATTCAAAGAATATAAACTTGAGGATGAGAATCAACTTGGCAAAACGATTAAAATCGTTAGGAGTGATAGAGGAGGAGAATATGATGCACCATTTAATATGTTTTGCTCTGAACATGGAATAGTTCATCAGACAACTTCTCCTTACTCACCCGAATCAAACGGTACTGCCGAGTGCAAGAACCGAACTCTAAAGAAGATGATGAATGTCGTGTTGTTGAATTCTGGCTTACCCCAAAACATGTGGGGTGAAGCGTTGCTGACTGCCAACTACATTCTCAATAAAAATACTTTACAAGAAAACCAGCAAGACACCATACGAACTGTGGAAAGGTAACGTACCTTCGTACAAATACCTCAAAGTGTGGGGGTGTCTAGCAAAAGTGGCAGTACCTAATCCAAAACAGGTCACTATTGGACCTAAGACGATTGATTGCATATTCATAGGCTATGCACACAACAACATTGCTTATTGGTTCTTGGTATACAAATCAGATATACCGGATATCCATGTGAATACAATAATGGAATCAAGGAATGCTTCCTTCTTTGAATATGTGTTTCTGTGTAAGGATACTATGTATCCCAAACGTACACGTGAACAAGGGAATGCAAGCACTTCAGTTGATGAACCAGAACATGATAATGATGAGCCTAGACGAAGTAAACGGGCTAGAATATCAAAATCATTTGGTCCTGACTTTGTAACGGCCTTTCTGCTAGAGAATGAGCCCAGAGCTTTCAAGGATGCCATGTCTATGCCTGATGCTCCTATGTGGAAGGAAGCAATCAAAACTGAAATAGACTCCATTATGCAGAATCATACATGAGAGTTAGTCGATTTGCCTTCTGGATGTAAAGCTCTAGGATGCAAATGGATTATCAAACAGAAATTGAAACCAGATGGTTTAATGGAGAAGCATAAGGTGAGACTTGTGGTACAAGGATTTAGGCAAAAGGAAGGCCTAGATTTCTTTGATACATATTCTCTAGTTACAAGAATAACTTCCATAAGAATGTTGATAGCTATTGCAGCTCTACGTAACCTGGAAATACATTAAATGGATGTTAAAACTGCATTTCTAAATGGGGACTTAGAAGAAGAAATATATATGAAACAACCTGAAGGTTACGTAGTTTCTGGATAGGAAAACAATGTGTGCAGGCTTGTAAAATTCCTATACGGACTAAAACAAGCTCCAAAGCAGTGGCATGCAAAATTTGACAATGTTATGATCTCAAATGGCTTCAAAATAAATGAATGTGATAAAGTGTATTTACATCAAAGATACTCCAAATGGATACATTCTGGTGTGTCTGTATGTAGACGACATGCTCATTATTGAAAGTAATAATGATATTATCAAACAAACTAAGAGCATGCTTAGTGGCAAGTTTGATATGAAAGACTTGGGAGTTGCAGACGTCATACTAGGAATCAAAGTTTCCAGGACGTCTGAGGAAATTACTTTGTCTCAAACTCATTATGCTGAGAATGTCCTTGAAAGGTTCAAGAATTACTCGAATGGAACTACCAAAAGTCCTGTGGATCCCAGTCTTCACTTATTCAAAAACACAGGTAAAAGCATATCACAATTGGAATATGCACGTATAATCAGTAGTCTGATGTACTTAACAAATTGTACAAGGCCGGACTTGGCCCATTCCGTAAATGTATTGAGCCGCTACACAAGTAATCCAGGACAAAGTCACTGGAAAGGAATAACTAGAGTATTGAACTACCTACAACATACTCAGAGTTATGCTCTGCATTACACCAGATACCTCGGCAGTACTAAAAGGCTACAACGATGCCAACTGGATATCGGACTCTAATAACTCAAAATCCACAAGTGGATATGTCTTCACATTTGGTGGTGCAGCTGTGTCATGGAAATCCTCTAAACAAACGTTATTAGCCAGATCCACCATGGAATCTGAGTTTACTGCTTTAGACAAAGCGGCAGAGAAAGCAGAATGGCTTCGAAACTTCTTAGAGGATATCCCCATGTGGGAAAAAACCAGTGCCTGCTTTATGTGTACACTGTGACAGCCAATCGTCTATAGCACGGGCACTGAGTTGTATGTATAATGGTAAGTCTCGTCATATTAGAAGGCGACACAAAACCATTAGACAACTGCTCACAAATGGAGTAATCTCTATAGAGTTTATAAAATCGGCCGACAACCTAGCAGATCCATTTACTAAAGGTCTATCGCGAGAGCAGGTTGTGAGATCATCAAAAGGAATGGGTTTAAAGCCTATGACGAAAGAGGATACTTGATGGAAACCCTACCTAATAATTGGAGATCCCAAGATCTAGGTTCAAAGGAACAACTAAATCTTGTTGAATCGACGGGAGCACCGAGAAATTAAAATCTCATACCCACTCTTACGATGATAAAACAGTTCAGCCTGCAAAGGGTTAGGATAAGCTTGGCTTTTAATGATTCCCATGGCTTTGAAATAAAAGTGGGGTATGACAGGATACTCTTTATTGGTAATCACCTTGTGAGTATGAAATGGGGTCGTTTCTAAGAGAATGGAGAGAGGCTACGTTCTCCAAGTTCACTCACGATTAATCAGGGATGTTCAAAGTCAAAATAAGCACAATAAGAGAACTTAGTTCTGTGAGGAGATGAAACTGTGTGATAGTTATTGTCTAGGTTCACATCAAAGCCCAGGTAGTTTAAGACATCATGTTCACTACCTGGTCAAGTGAATTCGATAGCTACTTACTAAGGGTGGTTCAAAGTTGAAAAATTACTACCATTCCTGATGCAGTGATTTTTCGATTGTACTCTCAGAGTTTTTCTGTCATGTCTTTTCTGTCATGTCTTTTTATGTCTTGTCTGGATTACATAGTTTGGTAATTTCCATTCATGTGGGGGATTGTTAGAATTAATTTTTGCAGTTCTCCGGGCCGGATCCCGGCAGGCTCCGGCCACCAGCGGCGCCGAAAAATGAGTGGATTGCGATCCTCTCATCGAGTACTATTCCGTGGTGTACTCATTTGCCAAAAACGAATTTCGTATGAATAAGAAATGTTGGTCCAAAGTTGGGTACTTGAAATGTACTAACTTGGAAACTTGGAGAAAATGGATAGTCCCATATCGGAAATTGGGAAAGATTTTTTCTAGTATATATACTAGAAAACTGGACTAAAGGGCGTGGCCCAAGGGTTACCACTAACGTGTAGTGGATAGAGGACTTAGCCAAAATGACACACGCGCCCCGGCCCCGGCTTGGTCTGGCTTGGCTCTGGCTTAAATTATTTTTTGCCCCAGTCAAATTTTTTTTCCCCAGTCCACTGAAGAGGCTTTTCACATTCGGTAACTGATACCATTATTCTGTCACCAATTATGAATCTGAACCACCACTCTGCTGTTGCAGAGTAATGAACCATTACTCTGCTGTTACAGAGTAATGGACCTTTGAAGAGTCTCCATTGCTTCTATAAGACTACTGTATCCTGTCTGACAGAGATAGATTTTTTGGGTCACTTCTTCTTCTTCTTCCTCTGTGTCAAAAACTGAGAGTACATCACAGCAAAGTTCGTTGAAATCTCTGGAGTTTGGGTGCGGCTCTTCAGAGAAAGGTATACAGTTGTATCCTGTGAGGCAATTCGCCAGCCACCATCACACTACGGGGTGAATTTTTTGCTTTAAGGAGAGAGATCTTAATCTCGACTCTGTATAAGCTTTTGGTTTGTTATCTTTTATTACTGTAATTTCTATTCTTCACAAATATTGTTAGTCATTTTTAGATTTATAAAATTCGAGTTCTAACACTTATTCTCGCCCACATAAATTGATATTGCTCACTGATATAGGTCGGATGACGTGGCCCCTTCTGGGTCACAGGATCCCCTCAGGAAACGTGCGTCGCCGGATCATCCGGATCCGCCACGTCAGCATCAGAAAATCGCCCGGGCCTCTGTCATGTCAGCCTGGAAACCGCCCAGGCCTCTGCCACGTCAGCTTGGAAACCACCTAGGTCTCTGCCACGTCAGCCCTATACCGCTCGGGCTTCCACCGCTTCAGGCCCATGGGTAACTGGGTCCAGATCCGGCCCCAAACGGGTCCAGACCCGGTTGGCTTCTCCTATAAATACCAGACCCCCTACCCTTTATCCAGGTAATCAATCTTTCCCATGCAAAACCCTAGTTACTGTTACTTTCTCTCAGTAGCTGACTAGATCATCAGAGGGTCTGCCACCGGGACCAACCCCGGTGTTCCTAGACCGTCTGCAGGTACACGAGACTTCGGATCCGAGCCAAGCATCCAACCTCCACCTCACTACCGCCTACTTCCGTACCGTTCACCCGGCTGAGGGTCGTCCACACCGGAGCTTCCTCCACCAATATAAATCGAGTAAAAACTCACACCTGGTGCATCCACATGCCTTCTAAAAACAAACTGCATCAGGTTGGCACCGTCTGTGGGAAACACCTAGTGCGTGCGCCGACTCGAGTCCAGCCATCAACGGTATCCCGTCTGCCCAACCTCGCATGGCGCCCAAGGCCAAGAAAGCCGTTACCTCTGTGCGTCGGCAGGATGCGCCCCCTCAGGGTGCTGCTGCCGACGCTCATGGATCCAACAACCTCGGGGTCAGTCACGGACACAAACCGGGGGCCTCCCGACCAGTCTAGCCCGACCTACGAGGGTAATCCAGAATCAGCAGGCCAGCTGGTCTAGGGGAGGGGCCGCTTCCAACTCGGCCCCGAACCATCCCAAACCTCCATCCCAAGGGCGAGGGCCCGCACTCAGCCGCGTCGGTCGGCGCCCACCGGCTCAACAAAATCGGGCCGAGTGAGCCCCGGTCACCCACCAGGAGTTCCAAGACTTTCGATAAGAAATCATGGAGGCCATCCGGGGAACCCCCGTCGATGACAGCATCCGTCGTTCTCGCTCCCGTTCGGATGCCAAGGCCAGCGTGTCTCGCATCCCGACAGTCCAGCTGGAGTATGACGATGACATCTTGAAATGCCTCCAAGAAATGGAAGACCGCCTCGATCATTTCGGCGAAGGCGGCCCTAGGCCGGCCCACGGATACAGAGCCGTCCGACCTCCATTCTTCGCCCCCATCTTGCAGGCGAAAATACCCCGGAACTTCCGCCCACCTCAATTCGTGACTTATGACAGGGAGGGCGATCCAGCTGATCACATGGAGGGCTTCAAAACCCTCATGATGATTCACAGCGCATCGGATCCCCTCCTGTGCCGCGCCTTCCCCGCCACCCTTCGGGGTCCGGCTCGGGAATAGTTTTCCAAGCTTGCCCCCGGCTCCATCTATTCTTTCGACCAAATGGAGGGCAACTTCCTCGCCCACTTTGTAACCAGCCGAAAGGCCGAGAGGACAAGTGCGACCCTACTCGGCCTCCGGCAGAAGGACGGGGAGTCACTCCGGGTGTTCGTCTGAAGGTTCACTGCCGAGGCACGGTTGGTCTCCTCGCTCGACCCAGGGGTCGCCTCGGTAGCATTCCGGCACAACGTCCGTCATGAACAGTTGAAGGCCTCCTTAGCGAAGAGGCCCCCAATAGATTTCCCAGACCTCCTCAATCAGGTCGAAAAGTACATCCGAGCTGGGGAGGCCCTGAATCCAGAGGACTCGAAAGAAATCCCTGGGAAGGGAAAGCGCAAGGCCGACGAGGTCGAGCCAGGAAAGAAAGTTGCAAGGGACGGGGGTGCCACAAAAAGGGTTCCTCCAGTCCCTCGCTTCGAGAGGTACACCTCGCTGACGTAGAACATGTCAACCATTCTCTTGGCGATCGAAGACAGGGACCTCGTGCAATTCCCCCCTTGGCCGAACTGCAACAATAGTAAGAAGAGGGATCAGCGGTTCTACTGCCGCTTCCACCGGGACAATGGGCACAACACAGATCATTGCCGTGCCCTGAAGGACGAGATCGAGGCCCTCATCCAACGAGGGTACCTCCGGGAGTTCAAACGAGAAGATGCTCGGGACCAGAGGGATACAAGGAACAGGAGGGCTTCCCCTCCTCCTCAAGCGCCCAGATAGCACCCCGAGCGGGACCAGGAGCCTGAAGAACTCGAGGGTCAGGCTATCTTACATTGCGTCCACGGATGGCCAATGGGAGGGGAGTCCAACGCTTCCCGCAAGGCATTCGTTCGAGATGTCAACGCCGTCCAGGGCCCCCTCTCCCCCCAGGTCCAGAAACTCCCTGTCTCCTTCTCGGGGGAAGACCTGGAAGGAGTTCGGCTCCCACACTGTGATGCACTCGTTGTTAGCCTCAGCATGGCAAACTTCGAGGTCCGGTGCATCCTCGTTGACAACAGAAGCTCGGTAAACATCCTCTTCCTAGAAGCCTTCGAGAACTTGAAGCTCTCCCGAGATAAGCTAAAACCAGCCGGATACACATTGCATGGATTCTCTGGCATCCCGGTGCCAATAGAGGGGTTCGTCACTTTAGACGTCACAGCGGGTACGACCCCACACCGAAGGACCGAGTCAATGGACTTCATGGTTGTCAACGTCAAGGCAGCTTACAATGCCATACTCGGCCGTCCCGGGCTCTGCTCGCTCCAGGCTGTTCCCTCGGCGTACCACCAGAAGATGAAGTTCTCTACCAACACTGGTGTCGGGGTTGTCCGAGGAAACCAAGAAGCTGCACGATCGTGCTACATGACGGTAATCGGAGGCAGGGTATTCCCCCTTGATGCCGTCGAGCTGCAGCCCGAGAGAACCCAGCCGGAATCCGAACCGGCAGACGAGCTGGAAGATGTCTTGTTCGAGACAGGTGACGCGTCAAGGTGTTTTCGAGTGAGCTGCTCCCTCGCTTCCGACCTCAAAGCCGCCCTGATCAGCTGCATTCGCCGTAATGTCAACCTCTTCGCCTGGAAGCCTTCTGACATGCCCGGTATCTCCGAGGATTTCATCATGCACAAACTCAGCGTGATCCCTGGTTCAAAGCCGGTCGTTCAGAAGCGACATAAGTTCGCCTCGGAGCGATAGCAGGCGGTAAATGCAGAAGTAGACAAACTCTTGTCTGCCCGTTTCATACAAGAGTTCAGCTACCCAGAGTGGCTGGCGAACGTCGCAATGGTCAAAAAGGTGAGCGAAAGCTGGAGGATCTGCATAGATTTCACTGACCTCAACAAAGCGTGCCCCAAAGATCCGTTCCCTCTCCCCAGCATCGACGCTCTGATCGATGCCACATTGGGTCACGAACTCCTGTCCTTAATGGATGCCTTCTCCAATTACAATCAGATCTGAATGTTCCCTCCCAACATAGCTAAGACGTCCTTCGTCACGAACTAAGGGCTCAACTGCTACCAGGTTATGCCCTTCGGGCTGAAGAATGCCGGTGCTACTTATCAGAGGCTCGTTAACCGAGTCTTTAAGAACCAAATTGGGCGCAACATGGAGGTGTACGTTGACGACATGCTCGTCAAAATCCAGCAAGGACAGGATCACATTGCCGACCTGGAAGAGGCCTTTGGGGTCCTTCGGACACACAACATGAGGCTTAACTCGGCGAAGTGTGCATTCGGCGTCTCCTCGGGAAAGTTCCTCGGGTTCTTCGTCAGCCAGCGCAGCACCGAGGCGAACCCCGAAAAAATTCAGGCCATAATAGACATGTCCCCTCCTAGGAACATCAAAGAAGTCCAGAGGCTGACGGGAAGACTTGCGGCCATCGGCCGTTTCCTATCCAAGTCTGGAGAAAAGTCCCTTCCATTCTTTAAGGCACTGCGCGACACCGGAGGGTTCGAGTGGGGTACTCAGCAACAAGAGGCCTTCGCCCAATTAAAAGAGTACCTTGCCAATCCTCCTCTCATCAGCAAGCCCGAACCAGGTGAGCCACTCTGGCTCTACCTTTCGGCTTCGGAGAACGTGCTCAGTGCCATCCTCGTTCGAGAAGAGGAAGAAGTCCAAAAGCCTCTGTACTATGTGAGCAAGGTCCTGCTCGATGCCGAGACCAGATATTCCAGGATGGAGAAAGTAGCATACGCCTTGGTCATGGCTGCACAGAAGGTCTGTCCATATTTCCAAGCACATTCAGTCTAGGTGCTCACGGATCAAACCCTGAAGGCCGTGCTTTATAAGCCCGAGAGCTCGGGACGACTAGTCAAGTGGTCGATCGAGCTCAGTCAGTATGACATCGGCTATCAGCCAAGGACGATGATCAAAGGGCAGGCCCTCGCCTAGTTCATCACAGAATGCACCATCTCCGAACAGCCGACAAGCAAGGAAGCCGACCAGACGTGGGAAGTTTACGTCGACGATTCCTCTTGCGAAGCGGGGAGTGGTGCGGGCATCATTCTGCGGGGTCCAGACGGTTTTCTCCTTCAATAGTGCCTCCGCCTCAACTTCCCAGCCTCTAATAACGAGGCTGAGTACGAGGCCATGATCGCCGGGCTCACCCTGACTCATCAGGCCGGTGCCAGGCAGATCAGGACCTTTAGTGACTCTCAGCTTGTGGTCAACCAGATCACTGGGGAGTACGAGGCCCGTGGTGATTGAATGATCAGATACCTGGCCTTAGTCCACCGGCTATTAACGTCCTTCGACGAGTCGGCCGTCTTGAGGATCCCCAGGGAGCAGAACGCCCAGGCCGATGCCCTGTCAAAGTTAGCTTCCTCATCCTTTGAAGGCCTCGACCGAACCGTCCTTATTGAAGTCCTGCTGAAGCCAAGCACAGACTTCCCTGAGGCTCTATGCGTTGAAGACGGAGCTCCTCCCGCCACTCTTACCAAGAAATTTCTAATCAAGGGAAAGCTCCCCGAAGACCGGGCTGAAGCGAGGCAGGTCAGGGTCCATTCAGAAAGGTTCACCATAATCGACGCAACCCTCTTCAAAAGGTCCTACACAACAACGGATGACAGACCCTACCTCCGCTGCCTAACCCCTGATGAAGCAAAGTACGCCCTCAAGGAACTACACGAGGGGATTGGTGGATGCCATATGGGAATCCGCTCACTAGCATGAAAGGCTTTGAATCACGGGTACTACCGGCCCACTATGCTGCAAGACGCCCTCGCCCTAGTGAAGAAGTGAGGTCCCTGTCAACGGTTCTCCCCCGTGAAGAGGGCTCCGCAAGCAAATCTTCGTTCCATGGCCAGTCCGACCCCCTTTGCAATGTGGGGGATGGATCTGGTTGGCCCATTTCCGAAGGCAACGGGCCAAAGGAAGTTTCTCATAGTGGCAATCGACTACTTCACGAAGTGGATTGAGGCAGAGCCATTAGCAACGATCACCGAGCAACAGACCCAACAATTTTTCTGGAAACACATCGTCTGCCGGTTCAGGATCCCACAGGTGCTCATTACGGACAATGGGACTCAGTTTGCAGGTAAGCATTTCCAAAAGTTCTGCGAAGATCTCGGGATCCAGCAGCGCTTCTCCTCGGTATGCCATCCCCATTCAAACGGTCAGGCTAAGAACGCGAACTGCCAAATCCTCGACGGCCTCAAGAAACGACTCGATAACTCTACCAAGGGGTTATGGGTTGATGAGCTGCCAAGCGTTCTCTGGGCCCACCGGACGACAAAGAGAATCCCCATGGGGGAGTCGCCTTTCAATCTGGCATATGGCGCGGAGGCCGTCAATCCACTGGAAATCGGGATCCCTTTGCCCCGGATCATGGCTTTCAACGAAGCAAGCAACTCTACTCAGCTACGAGCCGACCTGGACCTCATAGATGAGGTTAGAGAGAAGTCCGCCATCAGAAGGAGCATCTACCAACAAAGGATTGAAAAGTTCTACAACAAGAAGGTGCGTCCCACCGACATCAAACTCGGAGATCTCGTCCTCCGGAAGTTGGCTGTATCCAGTCCCGGCCAGAAAAGGAAATTGGCCCCAAACTGGGAGGGCCCTTACAAAGTATCTGAGGTTGTGCATCTGGGAACGTACTGCCTAACCAACTCAGAAGGCAAGGCCGTCAAGAGACCCTAGAATGCGGAGCACCTCATCAAGTTCCTAGGAGGAGAGGACTAGCCCCCATCTCATGTAAATTATGAAGAATGTAATCGACACGTCATGCCTTGTTTTGTGTAAAGTTCAATTTTGTGGTAAATATACCAGCTTTCTTAAAACAAGTTTATGGCTTCGTATTGATTCCCCTTAAAAAACATGTTTCGGGCTCGACGCTCGGATAGCATTGTGAGCCAGAAAAGCTTCTATTACAAGCTTACGGCTCGGCGCTCGGATAGCATTGCGAGCCAGAAAAGCTTCCCTTACAAGCTTACGGCTCGGTGCTCGAATAGCTTCGCGGCCAGAAAAGCTTCTCTTACAAGCTTACGTTTCGGCGCTCGGATAGCATCGCCAGCCAGAAAAGCTTCAGTTACAAGCTTACGGCTCGGCGCTCAGATAGCATCGCGAGCCAGAAAAGCTTCTCTTACAAGCTTACAGATCGGCGCTCGGATAGCATAGCGAGCCAGAAAAGCTTCCCTTACAGGCTTATGGCTCGGTGCTCGGATAGCACCGCGAGCCAGAAAAGCTTCCCTTACAAGATTACGGTCGGGCGCTCGGATACGCCCGTACCGTCTTCCTGAGAACAAGTGTGGGGGCTCGTCGTCGACCCCGAGCACGGCCGAGGCTTTCTTCAAAGCACCTCGACCATCACGCTCGGCGGCGACCTTCAGCCACGCCCATTACCGGCTTTCTCCCCGGTGTGGGGGCTCGGCATCTGCCCCTGGCATAGGTTGGGGCTTCTTCAAGCTGATCAACCCATGCTCACGGCGGCAACTGCCAGCCATGCCCGTACCGTCTTCCTGAGAACAAGTGTGAGGGCTTGTCGTCGACCCCGAGCACGGCCGAGGCTTTCTTCAAAGCACCTCGACCATCATGCTCGGCGGTGACCTTCAGCCACGCCCATTACCGACTTTCTTCTCGGTGTGGGGGCTCGACATATGCCCATGGCATAGGTTGGGGCTTCTTCAAACTAATCAACCCATGCGCACGGCGGCAACTGCCAGCCACGCCCGTACCGTCTTCCTGAGAACAAGTTTAGGGGCTCAACGTCGACCCCGAGCACGGCCGAGGCTTTCTTCAAAGCACCTCGACCATCACGCTCGGTGGTGACCTTCAGCCACGCCCATTACCGGCTTTCTCCCCGGTGTGGGGGCTCGACATCTGTCCCTGGCATAGGTTGGGGCTTCTTCAAGCTGATAAACCCATGCTTACGGCGGCAACCGCCAGCCACGCCCGTACCGTCTTCCTGAGAACAAGTGTGGGGGCTCGTCGTCGACCCCAAGCAGGGCCGAGGCTTTCTTCAAAGCACCTCGACCATTATGCTCGGCGACGATCTTCAGCCACGACTACTTCAGCAAAATTTTCATTAAGATTTAGATCATCTGCCTTCGGCAGACGCCTCGAGCCTCAGGTCGATTGGTTGACCCTCCTCTTGCCCGCGAACAACTCGGGGTTTGTAACTTTCACGAGCCAAAACCCCGAACTGTTCGAGAACGGCAAGGGAGCCACTGACCCTCAGCTCTCTCCTACCCTTCAACCAATCGGTCGGCCCACCACTCACCAACGAACAACCCGGAGTCTTTCGGTCCTCAAGGCCAAAACTCCGAATTGTTCGAGGGTGATTGGTGAACCTCCAATCCGGAGCCCTCGGAGAAATTTTAATTTTGGGGTGCCCACCTTCGGCAGGCACTCTAGTTGAGTGAGATCACACAGTCGCTTCTTGACAACCAGCAAGGGGGAGTGGGGGTTATATAGCCCCTGAGATGCGCAGTTATTGCGTTTGGAAATCCCAAATGGCGGAAGGCAAAACGTCGCCATTAATTATTATTGGGAGGCGAAACGTCACCATTAATGACTATCGAAAGGATCAACGCCACTGCGTGGGCACCCGCTGCACCAGGTCACCTCGGCAGCGACCCCCTGTGTGCCGTGTTCGGCAACCATACTCACCCAATAAGACTATTAGGGTTCAGAAAATCGAATGTGCTCATTATACTCATCGCTTACAACTCAATGAACATCGGTACAAAGACAATACATAGCTTACAACTCACTTACATCTGGCTTAAAACTCGAATTCAGCGCTCCCTTCAGAGCTCCTCTCACTTACATCCGGCTTCTTGACAACCAACCAGGGAAGAGACCCCTGCCACCGAGCTTCCCGCATCTTCGGGCTGGGCACCCTCCAATAAAAATGATGGAGACCGCCCCGGGGTTGAGTTGCTCGCCTCCTCGATCAAACCCGTGCCCAACACCAGCTTCAGCCTGCGGATCTCCAGCTCTTTCTCAACAACGGCCTCACGAAGGAAAGACTCCGAAGCCGACCGCCCACTTGAGGCATCCGAGATGGACCAGTCCGTCTCGATTACCCACCAGTCTTGCTCGGCTACGGCTTTCTTCAGATGAGCCACCTCCAGACCGAGCTCCCTAGACTTGTTCAAGAAATAATTGACTGTGGCTGCTCGGTCCCGAGCCTATTTTCGTTGGCGAGCTAGAACTGCCTCCATGGCCTCTTTCCCGGCTCGGACCAGGGATTCATCGGCAGAAACGGGGTCGGCAACCAAGACCTCGTGCGTCTATCAAAAGACGAGAGAAAACAAACAATCACAAAGGAGAACTAGAAAATGTGCAAGTTACGAGGCCTCGGCCAAAAAACTATCTTCCATTACTTTCAAAGATGGTGATACAAAACTGTGGTGGCCAGTCCGCAAAGAGGCATACACATTCAAAAAGGAAAGAAAAACCAAGTCTATGCTTGGGGGGGGGGTGGCACCTCTTCGTCGGCCTGGTCGCCCCCCATCTCCTCACCACCGGGAGTCGGCGGAATGTCCGGCTCCCAACCGTAGTGGAGGTGGTCCACATTCTGCTCCAGATAAATCCTTCGGAAATGCTCCTTGGCTCGGTCGTATGCCTCGTCCTGCACCATGATCAGGGCGTCCGCCGAGGCGGCCTCCATCCTCTCCAAGGCCTTCCGTCCCTTCACCGCCTCTTCTTCGATCATCTCCTTAAGGCGATCCACGTCCTTCTGGTGATGCTCAAAGATTAAGGCCATCTGGGCCTCGTGGACGACCGCCATGCTCTGGGGCCCCTTCAGGTCGTCAGTCACCTTGTTCAACTCACGGAGATACTTCTCCGCGTTCCTCCTCTCCACAATGACCTCCTTCTCCAAGCACTTTTGGAAGTGCTGCCCATGGAGCATCGCCTGTTCGAAGGAGAAAAGGTCAAAAAACATCATCACAATCCAAACCAAATACAAATACAAAGTTTCAGCACTTACCGAGATCAACGCCTAAGACCAGCGCATGAAGGCCTGTTCAGACGTCTGCGTCACCAGCGAGATCCGATCCCGCTTGGTGGCGGCCTTCCTGACAAACTCGACGGCCATAGGACCCTCGAGCAGGGAGTCCCCTGAACAATCCACCAGTCGGGGGCGAAGGGCCGCAGCCCCTGTTGCCCCACCATCTGCTCGGCAGTGGGTCGAGGTGGGGGAAGCCTCTGCCCCGGGACCTCTACGGTCTTCTTGCTGCCCGAACTGACCCCCACATCTCGTGGAGCCCTCGGCGTATGGGGCTGATGCCTTTTGGCCTTCTTCGCGGGAGAAGGCTCCTCGGCTACCGGGGTTGGTCCCCTACCGGACCCCCCACCTTGGGCGGCCAGTTTCTCCTGCTCCGCCTTCTTCCTCCTCTCCGCTCTCGCCTTCTCGGTGACAGCTAACAAGGCGTGCATATCATCGACCTGTTGGGAAGTCATCTCTGCAAAAATAAAAGAAGAGGGGCTAACGTTAACACGAAGGCAGAAAGATACAAAAATTCAGAACGAAAACATACTAAGGTCGGCTGGGCTCAGTCTGGCCCGGGCCAGGTGTAGCTCCGTCACTCGAGGCCATGCTATGCTGTGCCCCCCAACAATTTTCTCAACCATCTTCCACTCCTTTGCAGTCAAGTCACTGCGCTTCAGAGGTTTGTGGTTCGGCTTGAAGAAGTTCCACGAGGTCGGAATCCCCCAAGACTTCTCTCTCCGGACCACGAAGTATTTTTCTTTCCACCCTTTGATGGAATCCGGATGGCCGTGCATCACCTTTTTATGCAGCCTAGGCGAGAAGTAAAGTATCCCCTCTGCATCGCCGAGCGAGCTGATTCCTAGGATGGCTTGGAAGTAGGTCAACCTCGGCTTCATGCCCTTCTCTTGGCACTTCAGAATGAAGCAAATCAAGTGCTTCCAGGAGTTTGGGCCATGCTGCATCGGGCTTAGCTTTGCCCAATTAAAAACCCTCTTGACGAAGGGGTGCAGCAGCAGCCTCAGTCCCGAGACAAAGGCATCCTCGGGAAAGATACAATAGCCCGGTGCAAGAGTTGTGGTGGGTCGGATGCCAGGGCTTGGAATAAAGACTTCAAACTCCCGAGGAATGAAGTAGGCAGCCCTCAGGATGTGAAGATAGTCCGCCTTCAAGACACACGGAATGCTGTCCATCTGGATCTTCACCCGGCTCTCCTCGCCCGGTACAGGAGGAAGAGGGTCGATATCTTTGACATCGTCGGGGTACATCCTGATCGACCCCAAATTTTTAAAGGATACCGGGGGAAATTCGAACCCCGGTCTAGGGGCATATTTATCCGGAGGAGGCGGACTATCCGGAAAGCTTAACTTCCTCTTCTTCTGACGAAGACGAGCCTTCCTCTCGGGAGACGGCATCGACAAAGGTGGTAGAGGCGGAAGGTTGTCTCCGATCTCAACCGCCCCTCCTGTGGGGCCTTCACTAGCACCTTCCTGAGCGCCCTCCCCCTCATCTCCATCATCCTCATCATCATCAACGGTGCCCTGACCCTCGGGATCCTGATCCTCCTTACCCTCGGCATCCTGATCCTCCCCATCCTCCTCATCCTCGTCACCCCCCTCTTCCTCTTCCACCTCCTCGCCCTTGTCTACGGGCTCCTTTCTCGGCCTTTGGGATCTCAGCGGCGACACTGCGAACCCCACATCATCACCTCCGTCCGACCCGGGGTCTGTCATGACTTCCTCCTTAACCATATATTTGCTAAAGGACGAAGACGTCTCTGACTCTGATTCCTCCGTGGAGCGGCCCGACGAGCTAGCCTCGGATCCGGACTGAGAGCGCGACATTACTAAGCAAGAATACTAACCTGAAATATGTATCGTGCGATCACCAGAAAAAGTCGCCAACGGCAAGTAAGACCCTATTCTTATGAAATTGGAAAGTGAGAGTAAAGAAATGAAGAAAAGAAAAGTGGAGAAAGGAGGGAGATTTATAGCGGAGAAAGCAACTCCTCGATTTCCGCAAATCATATCTGGCTATTGGATCTTAAATCATCAAGATCTAACGGCCGCTAAGATTTGGCGTCGCTTCGATTCTTGCGCTCATGGCGTCAACAGTGGGCGCGAAATTACCCAACTATCCCCCAGGCATATTTCTAGCAAACAGACTTTTTCGACAAATCAAGAGGGGTCGACACTCGGATGGCATCGCAAGCCACAACTTCCTCTTCTATTTGACAGAAGGGTCGGAGCTCGGATGACATTGTGAGCCACAACTTCCTCTTCTATTTTGATAGAAGGGTCGGAGCTCGGATGACATCGCGAGCCACAACTTCCTCTTCTATTTTGACAGAAGGGTCGGAGCTCGGATGACATCGCGAGCCACAACTTCCTCTTCTATTTTACGGAAGGGTCAGAGCTCGGATGGCACCACGAGCCACAAACTCCCCCCTATTTTATGCATAAGCTCGAAGCTCTGATGACATCGCGAGCCGCAACTTCCTCTTCTATTGGCAGAAGGGTTGGAGCTCGGATGACATCACGAGCCACAACTTCCTCTCCTATTGGCAGAAAGGTCAGAGCTCGGATGACATCCCAAGCCACAACTTCCCCTTCTATTTGATAGAATGGTCGGGGCTCGGATGACATCGCGAGCCACAACTTCCTCTTCTATTTGACGGAAGGGTCAGAGCTCGGATGACACCGCGAGCCACAACTTCCTCTTCTATTTTTACGGAAGGGTCGACGCTCGGATGGCATCGCGAGCCACAAACTTCTCCCTATAATGCATAAAGCTCGGGGCTCGGATGACATCGCGAGCCATAACTTCCTCTTCTATTTGACGGAAGGGTCGGAGCTCGGATGACACCGCGAGCCAGAATTTCCTCTTCTATTTTTACAGAAGGGTCGACACTCGGATGGCATCACGAGCCACAAACTCCTCCCTATTATGCATGAAGCTCGGAGCTCGGATAACATCGCGAGCCACAACTTCCTTTTCTATTTTGACAGAAGGGTCGGAGCTCGGATAACATCGCGAGCCACAACTTCCTCATCTATTTTGACAGAAGGCTCGGAGCTCGGATAACACCACGAGCACCAGATGCCCTCCTCTATCCAAGGGGGCTCGGAGCTCGGATAACACCATGAGCCCCAAGCACCCTCCTCTATTCAAGGGGGCTCGGAGCTCGGATGACACTGCGAGCACCAGAAGCCCTCCCCTATTCACGAGGGGCTCGGAGCTCGGATAACACCACGAGCACCAGAAGCCCTCCTCTATTCAAGGGGAGCACGGATGACACCGCGAGCACCAGAAGCCCCCCCTATTCACAGGAGGCTCGGAGCTCGGATGGAATCGCGAGCCCCGAAACCCTCCGCTATCCCGCAAAGCGAGGGGCTCATCTACTGACCCCCAATGCTCGACAAACAGAGCTCTAACCCGACAGACCTCGACGTCCCCTCGCTCTTCCAACTAGCGAGAGGATCGTCTGCCGACCCTCGGAGCTCGTCTGCCGACCCCCAATGCTCGACAAACCGAGCTCCAACCCAACAAACCTCGACGTCCCTTCGCTCTTCCAACTAGCGAGAGGATCGTCTGCCAACCCTTGGAGCTCGTCTGCCGACCCTCGGAGCTCGTCTGCTGACCCCCAATGCTTGACAAACTGAGCTCCATCCCGACAGACCTCAACGTCCCCTCGCTCTTCCAACTAGCGAGAGGATCATCTGCTGACCCTCGGAGCTCGTCTACCGACCCCAGACGCTCGTCAAACCGAGCTCCAACCCAATAGACATCGACGTCCCCTTGCTCTTCCAACTAGCAAGAGGATCGTCTGCCGACCCCCGAGGCTCGTCTGCCGACCCTAAGGCTCCAATAGGGGATCCCTTCCTCCTACCCCTGGCCTCTCATGGAAGTAACAGATCCTATTTTTCTCGCCGCACACACCACCTTGCTCTTCCTACAGAGGCGAAGAACCACTCCTACATGGCTGGATCACCCAGCCCTCCAGGAGTGGGGGGCTTGTGATATGGGTCGGATGATGTGGCCCCTTCTGGGCCACAGGATCTCCTCAGGAAACGTGCATCGCCGGATCATCCGGATCCGCCACGTCAGCATTAGAAAACCGCCCGGACCTCTGCTACGTCAGCTTGGAAACCGCCCAGGCCTCTGCCACGTCAGCCTGGAAACCGCCCGGGTCTCTGCCATGTCAGCCCTATACCGCTCGGGCTTCCACCGCTTCAGGCCCACGGGCAACCGGCTCCATACCCAATTGGCTTCTCCTATAAATACCAGACCTCCTACCCTTTATCCAGGTAATCAATCTTTCCCACGCAAAACCCTAGTTACTATTACTCTCTCTCAGTAGCTGACTAGATCGTCGGAGGGTCTGCCACTGGGACGAACCCCGGTGTTCCTAGACCGTCTGCAGATACACGAGACTTCGGATCTGAGCCTCCTGATCCGAGGCAAGCATCCAGCCTCCACCTCACTACCGCCTACTTCCGTACCGTTCGCCCGGCTGAGGCTCGTCCGCACCGGAGCTTCCTCCACCAATACAAATCGAGTAAGAACTCACACCTGGTGCATCCACACGCCTCCCAAAAACAAATCGCATCACTCGCCCCCCATAAATTGATATTGGTGCAAGTGACGGTCAAACTTCTGGCTCATATAGCAAAGACGCTTAGATTTAGCGCTACTCACTAATTTCAGTCTTTAAAAAAGAGAGATATAGAGAAACCCCCCATGAAGTGTAACCTAAGCTATAATAGCTAAGTACTCCACTACAACTTCAGTTCATCTTTAAGCTTTTTCATATAACATGAAGTCACAAAGTAACTCCAGTTTATCTTTAAACTTCTTCCCATTACACACTTCATGCATGTTACAAACTTTTATTTCTTTTGCACAATGATCCCACAGGCTGTTCTTTATGCCACAGACTCAGCATGTGATTGGCATGTGAGTGCAAATGATAGGTAGCAATTACATTGAGGAGCTCAGATTAATGATCTTCAAAGAGAAGTTAAAGAACCATTGTTTATTTATTTGGATGAAAAATTTGTCATATTAGATAGATTTAGATATACTTTTTTCAGAGAGAAGTTTGAGATGTTAAGGCCTCATTTGTAGGTTGGAAAGGGGCCCTAATGTACCTTACCATAATTAAAGATTTTCGGTTACGAGCACAGATTGCTTACCACAGTGAGTAGGATGAAGGATCCTAAAATAGTGAACTTTGTATAAAACATTGCTGGATTATGATTCATGTATTGCCTTAAAATATGTAGTGATAAGGAATTGGGATATGGAGAATTGAGATAAGGAATTGGGATAAAGACCCCGGTTATAAATCACATTTGCATATTTCTAATAGTTTTGAGTTTGTCTACATCAATCTGAGGGCCAAAAAGTCAAATAAAGATTTTTTTAAAGAATATTATCATAATGTTATATGAGTAAAAACAATATATATCATAACTCTATATTGTTTGTATGTGAATATGTTGTATTAAATTATTTGGTTTATAGCAATGTTATATAAATTTATCTTGCTGAAATTTTGAAGATGGACATTCAAGCGAAGAGAGACTATAATAGGAGAAGATATGCTAACATGACTCTTGAGCAAAGAAAACGAAAAAATCAATCTTCGAATGACAAACCTGACAAGCAGCTAAAACTATCTTCAAAGAGGAGCAGCAGTAGGATTGAACAGACAATTCAGCATATGGAAGTTTTTAAAAAAATTGAGCAGCGGAGCAACATGCAGCTTGTCTATCTGCGATTTGTTTTTCTTTTTTATTCAGAATAACTGTATAGAGTCGTATTCTTATAAAATATACAAATTACATGTATTTGGAGTAGCCTGAAGCTTGTATATGTGCAATTTGTTGGTCCTTTTGATCTGAATAGCTGTACATATAGCCATATTCTTAAAAATTGTACAAAGTACATGTATCAGAATCAATAAAATGCAAATTCTCAGTCTATGCAATGATGCAATGTTCATTTCATTAAGTGCTATTTCTCATTACATAATTAAGAATGTATAATATATATATATATATATATATATATATATATATATATATATATATATATATATATATATATATATATATCATAAAATATGATAATATTCACATCACTTTAAATAATTAAGAATGGAAGATTGATGAGGATATCAATTCTAATTAGTTTAGTATTTTATTTCGATACCATATTTGTTTTTGGCAATTATAGCCATATGTAATCTTTCTTTTATGCATTAGAATATTTTTGAGATTTTGAGAATATTTTGAGATGTGTATCAAGATTTGTTTTGAGCCTATATATAGGCCTTGAGATTAATGAGAAAAATATGCCATTCTTGATTTAAAAAATTGTGTTAAGTTTTTGCTCTTCCTCTCTCTCTTTGTGTGATACAAGTGAGATCCAAATTATTAGAGTTTGTGATAAATCCTAATACAATTTTAGGGTTAGTGATTAACTTTAAAATCTACCCGCAAATTTTTTTTAAAAAAAATCCTCCACTACAAATCCCTAACCCTAATTTCCAAACCAAATTACCATATCCTAATTACCCCAGCCGCTGTGTCCCCAAAACGCCATCATCCCCATCATCCCTATCCCCTAAACCTAACCCATTCTCTCGTCATCCTCTTCTCCGTGCCAAACCCACTCCCTGGCCGTCGCCCTTCCATCGTCAACCCCCTTCGTCGGCGCCGCCTCTCTGCGCCACCAGAAACCCCCTGCTCCTTCCTCTTTCCCTTTCGGCGACAAAAACACCCGCACCCCGACCGCCTTCCTCTGTTTCGCTCGACAACAGCACTCTTTGTTCCCCTTTCTATCGACTGCGACCCCATCGACGTCGCGCCGCGCACCATCAGCGCCGTCGCCGACGCTGCACCGAGACCCGCCAGACCAGATTCGCCAACCATTGATCTTGAGGTTCTTGCTGCCAATACTGTTCAACCCTAGATCTACACAGAGCTCTTCGAACCCTCGGCATACTCTTTCCACTTTTAAATATTTATCTTATACTACTTATTATCTCTATTATATTATTCGATTTAACTGTCGACCACAAATATTGAGATTGAGCATTCCACTTGCCTAGTTAGAGTACAAATCAGTATTGAACCTTTTACTTACTAAGAATGCTTAGGAATTTAGTTATTGATTGTTAGAATTGAATTATTAATTGGGATTGTTAAACGTGATTCAGTTGTTGAAAATCCATCAAACTAATTAATTGTTTAAAATTCTAACTTTGATCCGCATTATATGTTGGTAAAATTAACTCGTTAAGATTCTTGGAAATTCTCTATTTTAGGGTTAGTTTTACATCAAATATATATATATATATATATATATATATATATATATATATATATATATATATATATAGGGAAAGGATCGGTTGAGCACTACTCTAGTGCTCACCGCGTGAACACTAGGCCTTCGGGCGTTCATATCGAAAATCCGAACCGTTCACATTGATCTACACATCTAAATTAGTCTAAATATGTAAAATTAAATCGTTTGAAATTCATTTGGCCATCCATCATGTCACTATAAAAACAATGATTTTCAGCCATACAATTTTGTAACACTTCAATGAATGGGCAAATGAATTTCAAACGATTTGATTTTACATATTTAGACTAATTTAGATGTGTAGATCAATGTGAACGGTTCGGATTTTTGATATGAACGTTCGAAGGCCTAGTGTTCACGCCGTGAGCACTAGAGTAGTGCTCAACCGAAGCTTTCCCTATATATATATATATATCCTAAAATATGATATTTAAGAAGGTTATTTGATTATCTTTTTATAGTTTATGCATTATAAGCTTTTACACATTAAATTTGAATTTGAATGAACTAACAATTTTACTAAAAAAATTGTTTTACTAATTTCAACAACTTTTTTTCTTGCCAATTTACTCTCCTATAAAAGCAGCATAATATGATTAACTTAATTTGAATTTTAAGGAACGCACAACATAATATGATTAACTTAATTTGAATTTTACCTTGGAATCAAGAACACATAATTAGGGTAAAAATTCAAATTAAGTTAATCATACAACACATCTTCAATTGACAGGGTCATATTGTATTTATTAAATAATTAGTTATAAGAGATATACATTCACCTCAAGTTAACGTTCCCGTATAGGCTATAAATACCCAATAAAATTGCCAGACAAGTTCATTGCAAGGTTATCTTTCTTCGTCTCATTACAAGTTCGCAAATCGAAAGGCTAGGGTTCTTCATGTAGCACTCAAAGATAAAATTTACGAAGAGAAATTTCACTTTTTCTACATATATTTTTATACATACTGTGATCTTTTTTTTGTTTAAACCTTTCAGTTTCACATCTTAGACAACACCTTCCTAAATAACCTATCTCAAGTGGTTGTGTATATAAGTTTTAATATGTAGTTATAATTATAGGAGCAGCAATATTTGCTCCTATTGTGGTCAAGAGTTTGGACACTTTTCATCGTGAGGGATGATATTGATGCCTCAAAAGGTAGAGGTTAATAGTATTTGTTTGTTTGTCCTCACAAAGTTTTTTTCATAGTGGAAAGCTCATGACTGTTGTAGATCTGATGAGTAGCTCATGGCTGATTGACACTAAATGACTGTTTTTTTCCTTATAAAAGTATAGTTATCCATCACTTTAATCAAGTCCTGATACTAAATTGTAGGCAGTATGATATACATGTTAAAGGCTAAAACTATACATAAAGCATATGGCCAACCAAATCTTGTTTATACACTGGAAAACTAGGTTGCTTCATAGATATTATCATAATACATACCCCAGACCCCAACTCATAGCTGTTGAAGTTTTAATAGAAATTCTAGATGGCTTGTTGGAACATATATGAACCAATTAAAAGTGAGATTGTTTTTGTTTGGCTCGACCTTATATATGCCTTGATTATACTTATTATTGTTATCATACCTTCCTGTAGATTTTTTCATCAAGTGGATGACTACCTGGTCACTTTTAATGAATTAAAATTAACTTATCAATAATTATATTTTTTGCAGATTATCTGCATCAATGGACAAATCCCACAATGAATACTCCTTTATTAATTCCTTGTAAGAAAATCAACAATTGTGGACTACTAAAGTATTGGTTACGAAACATTATGGTGTGAAAGAATACAAAAATAGTAAAGGCACAAGAAAAATCTCAAAAGTTGCACTTATGGATGATGAGGTAAGATACTTCAAATATTGTCAAAATATATACATATACATACATAAATAATTACTAATACTAAATTATCATCTTTTGTAGGGAACTAGAATACTGGCGATAATGTTTAAGGAAGTGGTGGAAGTGTTCCAACATACGCTTGAGGAGCATAAAACTTATTTAATTTCTAATGGAATACTAAAAAATGTCAACAAAAGATATAACCCAATGCACGATAAATTTGACATCATTTTGAAGTTGGGAAGTATTGTAGATGAAGTTGAAAAAGATCTTATCATTGATAAGGACAGGTACAAATTTGCAACTGTAGATGAATTACAAATTACATCTTCTACTGTCTTTAAAGGTAAAAAATTATGTTACTATATATATATATATATATATATATATATATATAATTGTCTATTACTAACAAAGGATATCAAATACTAATTGCATTGAACTACAAATCTTTGTTTAGCAGTAATTAATGTAGGAGATATAGATAAAGTAGACTGAAAATATGGTAATGAAGTAGAGAAGCGAAATCTTACAATTGTAGGATTTAGGTAATATCAATGAATTAAGTTATATAATAATTTACATAATGGTTTTGTAATTCATACGTTTTGTCCTAATTTAAGGTCATAACCAATCTTTCTTACATTATGGGGAGAACTAGCAGTCAAGGAAGAAAAAGCTCTGAAAGAATTATCACCCAACATGCCAATTATTGCAATTACCTCTATAAAAACCTCAAACTTTGGAGGTAATTATATACAATAACAATTAATAATGTTATTTATTATATATTTTATTTGTTTATTTATTATTGACTTTTTTAAACAGGATTCTCTCTCACATCAACAAACAACACTACAATAGAGATAAATCCGAATGAACCAGAGGCATATAAAATTCGAGAATGGTATAATTTATTTTGTATATTTAATTCTTTAATTGTTGCCTTTTGGAGTATTAACATAATTTTGTTTGTTTGTTTCAGGATAAACTGTAACGAAAATTAAAAAGTAATTCCTTGCAAATAAACAAAAGAAAAGTAATGGATGTGGAAGAAGTAAAACAACCTGACATTCTCTATTGTGCAGACAAAATTTCTTCGGAGCAGACAAAATTTCTTCGGAGGTATTATGAATAATGAAATTATTTTTAAATATTCTGTTCAATCTATATATGTTTATAAATATTTTGATGACTTTAATTTTTTTTTCCATATTTCAAGGCAAAATACTACTATTGCAAAGTTTTGATCAAAAGTGTCAAAGAAGTTAGAGATCCATGATACATTGCATGCAAAATCTGTTCAACAAAAGTCAATGTTGAAAATAATGAAGCTTACTGTCAAAAATGTAAAAAGAAAAATGTTCAATATGAGCCAAGGTATACAAAACACCATATTGTTAGTTACCCATCTTTCCATTCTTCAATCAAATTTTTTTAAAAAAAATACAATAAATTTAAAAAAAACTAAAAGTAACCTGTTACAGATATGTATTCAAAATCACAATAAAAGATATACGTGCAGAGACAGAATTGACTTTATTTGATGAGGAAGCAAGGTGCATCATTGGTTGTTCCGCATAAGACCTGGAAGATATTAAGAATAAGGTATAATATGTTATTCTTATAGTGTTACAATTAATTAAGAGCTAATTTCATAATTCTATATATGCAGGGAAAAAATGTTGAAGAATTTGATAAATGGACCAAGAAATGCATTGGAGATGAGTATACGTTTTTGATCAAAGCACAAGATGTCCAATATGGAAGAACAACTACAAGAATATTGACATGATGCAAAATTAAAAAGGATGAACAAGAAATTACAAGCAATTTTAACCTCGAGAAAGTTAAAGTCGAAAGTGATGATTGATCTTCTGAAAAATATGATGATATTAGTTTAGGATTTACTAGTTTTTTTCTTTAATAACCTTTTTTAATATCAGTTTTAAGTTTAAGAAAGTTAAAGTCGAAAATGATGATGTATCTTATGAAAAATACATTGATTATACTTGCTTCAAATCTGATTTCGATGAGCTTGTTGTCGTTGGAGTAATTTTGAAATTCATGATTTGCTTTTTAAGATGATTGACTTTGTCGAATTTATACTTTGAAAAATATGGGTGTGCTAAATAAAAGTATGTTTAGATAAATTTTTCACCATTTATGTGCACCAAGTCACGTGCACTTGGTGCACGGTACATTCCAACTAGTATATATATATATATATAGAGAGAGAGAGAGAGAGAGAGAGAGAGAGAGAGAGAGAGAGAGAGAGAGAGAGAGAGACCATCACGCATATTTAATTCGAAACAAAAGAAAATAATGATAAGTTATAAGAATCCAAGAATAGTTTTGGTTTTGATTTTATTTAAACCTGTAAAACTAAAAATATTTGACAACAGATATCACCGATATATTTTGAGGACATATTAGCCGATATATCTTCCGATGTCCGATATTTCGACAATATTTTTTCCAAAATGATATAAACTAAGTTTTCAAATATATCGTGTTGTTTTTTACTCTTGAATCCGATATATTGACAGATATATATCGGATATACCGAGGATATTTGACATCTTGGGCAAGTTTGAACCAAAAAGAGACATGCTTATCATGTAGACAACAAACAACAGCAGCTAATTGATTGATACTAAAATCAATTTCAAAGATCAAAAAGACTACACGGTTAGCATATCACAACACATCCTAATTCAGAAAAATATCTGATTAAAACGGTACTGTAGTGCATACATTATGTACAAAACAAATGCAGAAAGTGAGACAGTAAAATATTATTAAATTTCAATAACATAGTACATAAGATTCCTATTCAGTAAACCGCAGTTTTCAATTAGATGCTTCTGAACATAGCATGTTGTATGCCAAAACCATTCGTGAATGAATATATCATTATCCAATTTGCTCACTGCAAATAATATTTACAACTACGAAAATAGATGTATTAGTATGAATCTAACTCTAATGCATATATATATATACTAGTATCATGCACGTGCGATGCACGTGGAGGAAGAAGGAAAAAGACAAAAAAAAACCTACCAACACGTGCACGTGCGATGCACGTGGAGGGAGAAGGAAAAAGACAAAAAAAAACCACAAACACGTGCGCTGCACGTGTTTGCACACATACAAAAAATTGTTAATTAATTACCAGCCCCATCTCTCCCATTATAATAGTTATATATATATATATATATATATATATATATATATATATATATATATATATATGGGCTATCTTCCATTGCAAACGCAAATGTCGTGCGAACTCGTGCGAACCACTTAACCTGTCATCCACAATGACGGGTTAAGGCAAAACACATAACCCGTCATTGGTGATGACGGGTTATGTGTTTTGCCTTAACCCGTCATTGTGGATGACGGGTTAAGTGGTTCGCACGTTTGCAACTGCTACAGTAGCGTTTGCAACGGAAGAAGCCTATATATATATATATATATATATATATATATATATATATATATATATATGGGAACCCTTCGGTTGAGAACTAATTTTGGTGAGAACTCCGTGAGAACTCACGAAGTAGACCCCCCATGAAAAATCCGAACCGACCATCTCGTTCTACATGCCTTAGATAGCATAACATAAATAATTCAAATAATTTGAAGTTCGTTTGCTCATCTATCAAATGGAGTAGAATTTTCAGCCAAACAATTTTGCGATGATGTAAATCATGGGCAAACTAACTTCAAATTACCTGATTTCCTTATGTTATGCTATCTAAGGCGTGTAGAACGAGATGGCCGGTTCGGATTTTTCATGGGAGGTATACTCCTTGAGTTCTCACGGAGTTCTCACCAAATTAGTTCTCAACCGAAGGGTCACCTATATATATATATATATATATATATATATATATATATATATATATATATATATCCTAGTAAAAATATGAAATCATAAAAGAAAATGCTCACAACCGATGTTACTAGAAAGTTATAAAGTATATGTAATAATTGTTGGATATATAGGTATATTCTCAATATAATAGAATATTATTGTGTATAATGTTCTATGGGGCAACACGTGCTTTGCACGTATTATATGTTTAATTGTTGGACCGGCTCGAGTGGGCATAAAGCCCAGTACCCTAAACCCAGTTCATCTCATATAAAAGCTGGTCTAGAGGTAGTGCTCTATGATATTCCAATACTGATAAGTAGGTTATAATATCTTAAGCGGCTATGAGATAAACCCTAACCCTAATTCCTCCTAATCATCTCTAACAATCTTAAGATATTAGACACCACCTCTGACCAAATCAGCGCCGTCGATACCACTGCGACGGTAGACGCCGACGACGCCTCAGATCACGACAGTAGCCACAGTCATCGTCGCGGATCCTGTTCGCTGTCGTCTTCGCAGCTCCAGATCTGGTCGTCGTTCGGATCTCGGTGATCTGGTCGCCGTCGTTGTCGTTCGAATCCCGTTCGCTGTCGTCTTCGAAGTTCTGGACATCTTGTCTGCGTTTGGATCTCGGTGACGCCAGTGGAGGCGTCGCTGCCATCGCGGGGGCACGAGCCGCGAGCCGCCGCCGCTGTCGATGCCCCTGCCGTCGCTGGGCGCGAGCCGCCGGAGGTCGCCGAAGCCAGCCGTCTGGTCTATGCTGCCTCATTATCCCCTTCATATCCATTGATCTTTGTGTGAGATAGAAGGAGAAGAAGGAGACTACTCAGATCCAAAAATTTGATTTTTCGATTGGTGGATTATGGTGTTCTGTGTTCGGATGGTTAGAGCAGATCCAGATTCAGATCCAGTCCAACAGCTACTCTATTGGTTGGAGATTGCTGTTTGGTGTTTGGACTGTTGGATCAGATCCAGATCCAATCAAAATGAATCAAATCTGGATCTAACCAGTGGAGACAATCCATTGGATATTGATTTGTATTCCGTATTTGGGGAGAAGACTGGATTTGCTGCAGATATAAATTAAAGATAAGTTGTTCACCAAATTTAAATTGTTATTTAATTATTTGTTTTAATTTTGTTGCTAAGTGCTAAAGTTCAAAACCGTATTAAGTATTGTTTAATTAAATACAAATCTGAATAACTGTTTTGGCTACGTGCTATGGATCAAATATTTATTATGATAAATTATAGTCTTTGACTATAAAATTGAAACTCCAAATTAAATTGTTGTGAATTAGATTGTGCTAATAATCTGTTTAATTGGCTAATCTTTAAAGATTTGATGAATGTAGGAACTTCAAAGTTACTTACAAACTATGTGAGTTAGAGACGATGGATTTACATCACGGTATGACAAGTCTGCACTACGCAGACTTCTACATCGAATTTGGAAAACACTTCTAACTTGAAGTGTCGATATGATCTACTCTAATTTTCTTAGTATTTTTCATGTGATGAATGTGTTAACGTTTTGTGCATTTGATCATATGATTGAGAGTTTTAGAACATAGTTATTTTCGCTTTGAAAACTAGCATGTTTAGAGTTATTAAGTGTTTTATCATACTGTGTATAGATATTTTGACAAATCCATTATTTGCAGTTTGTGGGAGATTACATATTTGCTTCTCTAATAATTAAAATTTTTGTCTAAGATTTATAACAAATGTCCGTAACTTAGATAGGAGCATTCTGTAATGCAGAATATGACTCCATTATTTACGTTTTGTTCTTTATCGTTCAGTGTACTGTATGTGCAAAATTTAATTATAAAATATGAGCCATTATCTCACTTAGTGTTTCGAAGATGATGAAGAACGAATAAAGAAATATAGCTCAATTTGTTTGAGCACGTGGACATTGTTAGAATCACTAGAGAAATCAAACAACTTTGTAAAATGTAATAGAGTAATTTGGTATTAACTCTTATAAAGTGCATATATTGTCAATCGCATGTATAAGTTGAGTTTAACAAATGAGACAATTAATAATAATAGTTCTAATTGTGTTCTTGAACATAGCATAATTGGTTAGGTTTTGAGAACTATATATTCAATTGTCTGTGAGGAAATGTGATCTAATTATCAAAAGTGTGGGGAAAATGGAGTTAAAAGCTATTGAGTAAAAAGCTTTAACATCCAAGTTGTTTTGAAATTTAGAATCACTATGAACTATATATTAAATTGTTTGTTCTTGTTAAAACTCATAACTGCTTAATGACACTCCATTAAATATGACAAATATAAAAGTTGTGCTCAGATTATGATCACTAGAAAATCATTTAGTATGGTCTCTAGGAGCACACAACTTCTTGAGTCAATATATTCTGATATTTGTGATCTCAGTAGCTTTGTGACTAGATGAGACGATTGTTGGTCAGAAGTATTTAATCGCTTTTGTAGATGATTAATTTAAGTCTGTCATATATATGAAGAATGAAGCATTTGTTATTCTTAATGAATTAAAAATTATAGTTAAATGCTAAAAACCATGGGTTAAGTGTTGATGGAGGTGGTGAATATGTTTAATAATTTTAGAGTAACTTGCATTTGGCATAATCTCTAGTGCACTATATTTACCATTGTCAAACAGTATTAATAAAGTTAGAATCAAACGCTCAGTGAGATGTTGAATTCTATGTTATTGACTGTTAGTTTGACTTTGAGTAATTATGAGTGATGTTACATTATCAATCATATTTCTAATTTGTTACCACACTCTAAGTTACTTACACCTTGTAGATCAACAGCATAAAAACACAAATAATTTTGTTAAAGTGAAAATTCTGTGCTGTGATACATCTGTTAGAGTACATGACTCTAAAAGGCCTAAGTAGGACCTACAACAAATATTTGTGTGTGTTTAGAAAGTACAGAATGTAGATCGGTGGACAGATGTTGGATCTATCTTATTGTGTTAGAAGAATCTAGACTTACAAAGTTCTTTGAAGATGTGTTCATCAAAGATAAATGTATGAAATAATCTAGTCCTACAGACATACTCAATGATTCACAGTTGGAATCAAAAACTAGTCTTACTGACACTTAAAACCTGAATGACAAATGAGCTAAGAAGAGTCTTTAGTAGCCAATGAGATGATTTTGTGTCATACAATAATACCTTAACTTAGTTGATCTGCCGAAAGGGGCTAAAACTATAGTAAGTAAGTGGGATTTTGTAGAAGAAACTTAATTTTGATTGTTCAATAGCAATCTTAATGCTTTTTAGTAGCTAACTGATTGACTAAGAAAAATGGGGTAAATTTGTTTGATATCTACTCACATGTTTGTCATATTGCTACTATAAGTATTCTTCTTATCCTTACATCTATTGAAAATTTTGTCATTCATAAAGGATATTTAAAAAAGTCTTGTACTGAACAGTTTTGTACTGAAAAGTTTTGAACTAATATGTTTAGTGAACAAAATTTACAATTTAGTAAAATCATTGTATGTTTTAAAACATGTAATATAACTAACGTATAAATAATTTGACAAATTTCTCAAAGAGCCTAGTATATGAATTAAGTAATTCAGATCAGTGCCTTTAACTTTGTGGTGTGTCAAATATAATGGCTATTATTTACTTGGTTTTATTGACATACTTGTTGATTGGAAGTGACATCTCTATTATAAATGGAGTTAAATTGTGCTATCCAAATAAATTTAGCATGAAACACCTAAGTGTTGTGGGCACCATATTAAGTATAAGGGTGAGTTTTGGTTGGCAAGGAATAACCCTTAGTCAAACTCGATAAATCAATAATGTGTTTCAAAAGTGGGGATATAGTGATTGAAAGTGTGTTTTGAAACACCTTATGATGTTTCAGTTTGATGCTTTGAAAGGTTGACACTTTATAATGGTGCAACTATGAGACAAGTAGATCATTCTAAAAGAATTGAAAGTCTCGTGTGTACAAAGATCTGCACTAGAATAGACATAGCCTTTGAGGTAGGTATGATCTGCAGAATCACTAATAATCCCATACACATTTGAGTGCCCTTAAGAGGCTAATGAGATACCTGAGTGGTACTCAAGAGTTTGCTTTGTGCTACTCAAAGTTTAGTGAAAGTTGACAGCTAGTGAATATGTGTTCACACTAGGAGGAGCAAAAAAAAATTATGGAGATTAAAAGGCCAACAAGCATTGCGTTCTCATCCAAGAAATCAGACCTCTATGTGCTATCCTCTGCAGGGAAAGAGACTGACTGGACTGAATGACTTATTGCTAGCCATCCATTTAGAATTTAAAGTAAATTCTCTAATTCTGTTATGCGACTATCAAGCTATAATGCACTGTAGCTCATAACTCACTCTATAATAGTAAGAGGAGTATATTAAGGCTGAAAGAAGCCTAGTTGAACTTTCTCATAGATTAAGTGCAATTGCGACAAGTATGGCTAATGCTCTTGCTAAGAGACTTGAAAGTGATCTAATTATCAAAATTATGGGGGAAATGGAGTTAAAAGCTATTGAGTCAAAAGCTTTAACATCCAAGTTGTTTTGAAATTTAGAATCCAATTGGAGCCATAGAGAAGTTCAAATTGAAGCATCAATTTTAGGCAGTTGGCATGCTTTAGATAATTTGAAAAGTTCTATGTAAATTCTGTTAATATATAACTTCATTCCAATTTTGATGATGCTATATATTTTCATAATTTACTTAGAATCATCTCATTATTTCAAAAGAAAGCATGAAAACTTGTCGATGTGTTTCCGATGTTTAGAATGGTTGTTATATCATTCCAATTTTGATGATATAACTCTTTTATGGATTCATGTTTTATTCCAATTTTGATGATTTAGAATTTATCATAATTGATTTGACTGTTCTATCATTCCAATATGAAACATTGTGTAGTTCTTGTGCAGAAACTATAATAGTTCTTGTTCTTTATTTTGTTAAAGAAACTTGATTGTGATGCTTGCGTTACATTTTGCTAAGCTATCGTTGAATTGTACTAAGTTCTTTAGTAGAACTAGATATTTTATGAAATTTACTAGAATTCTAGAGATGTATCTCTTGATATTCTTGCTTTTAATAAGCTAGCAAATATGGAGGAGTTGAATCTGTCAACATGGATTTCAAAATAATGATTTGCTCAAAATGGAGGAGTAAACATAAAGCAGTTTGCAAGGATATAGTTTTGGTTTATTTCTCTGAAGAATAACTTTGTCACTTGCTTGATAAAACTTCTTTTGAGTTTAAGACTCTTGTGTTCATGAGCTTAAAACTCATATTTTGTTCTCGAAGTTTATCTGCTTTGGTTGATTTTGAAACTATGACAAGTTTCTCTAGTTGGTTTAGTCATTGTGAACTATTCTGTTTTGATATGGTCTTTGAACTATTTGATTATTTTGGTTTAGTCTCATTTGAATTATTCGAGTTATAATTGATTTAGTCTGTGAACTATATTATTTTTGTGAGCCAACAATTTAACGGGGCATTGCCTAATATATTGAGAATATAGAAGGAGATTGTTGGATATATAGGTATATTCTCAATATAATAGAATATTATTGTGTATAATATTCTATGGGGCAACACATGCTTTGCACGTGTTATATGTTTAATTGTTGGACCGGGTCGAGTGGGCATAAAGCCCAGTACCCTAAAATCCAATTCATCTCATATAAAAGCTGGTCTAGAGGTAGTGCTCTGTGATATTCCAATACTGATAAGCAGGGTATAATATCTTAAGCGGCTATGAGATAAACCCTAACCCTAATTCCTCCTAATCATCTCTAACAATAATCAGTCACTTACTCGATCCTGGCTTCTCCACCTCACGCACAATGTGAGTCATCTCAGCCTTGTACACCCGAAGAAGGCGGTAAGCTTGCATGGCTTTTTTGGGCCATCCCTGGGCAAGGCCATCACTGTAACAGGGATCGACAAACGAATCATGTACAAAATATTCATGAATGTAGCCAATTTGTATAAACTTAATTAAGTAATAGTACAAAGTAGGCCCCCAATCACATAATACTGCTTGATGTGAAAATAATATAATACATAGATGATGCTATTTGTTTTCGGTGAAGAAGCAACATGTATGAGTTCTTGTAATTTGCAAAGTGGAAGTGACAGATCTCAACCGTAGATCCGATCGGTTTCTAGAGGTTGGCTCGGAAGATAGATGGTGGCTGGCCGACTGAAACACCTGTAATGTGCCTAGAAACACTAGGAGAAATCCCAGTGACATGCTCTCCGACAATCTAGTCAGTCACTGGAAAGGGTAAGAAAACTAGGGTTCAGGTGAGAATTTTGAGATTACCTTTCACAATGAGGAGGGACCTGGTATTTATAGGCAGAGTAAACGGGTATCTGATGGACTGGGTTAGACTCGTTTGTCTGTGGGTCTGAAGTTGCAGAAGGCCCGTTGGACTTTTTGACCTGATAATCTGAGATGAGCAAATATCGAGGAGATCCAACGGCCCTAATTGGGCCACATCACTTATACCCACATCATAAGCCCCCCACTCCTGGAAGGTTGTGTGCATCAACCGTTAAGGAGTAGTCCCTTCTTGTGAGAAGATCGGAGGGGAGTGTTTTTGCGAAGATGAGATAGTGAGCTCCTGAAACAAGTGTTTTGGGTCGGGGCGAGCCGACCTTGGTGGGTCGGGGCCAAACTCTTCGAGCAAGGAGCTTTCTGTGAGGAAGCTGTGTTCCTGCACGAGGCACGTTCTGAGCTCCGATCTTAGGGGTCGGTGCTAAGCACTTCGAGCGAGGCGCTTTATGAGAGGAAGCTGCGTGTTTGCACGAGGTACGTGTCGAGCTCCGAGCGCTTCGAGTGAGGTGCTTTGTGAGAGAAAGTTGCATGCTTACTCGAGGTATGTGCCGATCTCCGAGCTAGGGGGTCGGTGCAGAGCCCTTTGAGTGAGGCGCTTTGTGAGAGGAAGCTGCATGCTTGCTCGAGGCATGTGCTGAGCTTCGAGATTGGGGGTCGGTGCTGAGCGCTTCAAGCAAGGCACTTTGTGAGAGGAAGCTGTGTGCTTGCTCGAGTTACGTACCGAGCTCTGAGCTAGGGGGTCGGTACCGAGCCCTTCGAGTGAGACACTTTTTGAGAAAAGTTGTGTGCCTGCTCGAGGCATGTGCCGAGCTCCGAGCTTGGGGGTCAGTGCTGAGCGCTTCGAGCGAGGCACTTTGTGAGAGGAAGTTGCGTGCTTGCTTGAGGTACGTGTCGAGTTTCGAGCATGGGGGTTGGTACCAAGTCCTTCGAGTGAGTCACTTTCAGAGAGGAAGTTGTGTCCTTGCTCGAGCCACGTGCCGATCTCCGAACTTGGGGGTTGGCGCCGAGTGCTTCGAGCGAGGAGCTTTCTGAGAGAAAGCTGGGTGAAAGTTTGATGCCTGCTCGAGGTACATGACAAACGTCGAGCCTGGTGGCCTTGCCTTGAGGCACGTTTTATGAGAAAGCTGGTTGCTTGCTTGAGGCACATACCGAGCGTCAAGCTTGATGGCCTTGCTTTGAGGCACTTTTTTGGGGGTAAGCTGGCTGCCTGCTTGAGGCACATACCGAACGTCGACCCTGGTGACCTTGCCTTGAGGTGCTTTTTACGAGAAAGCTGGCTACCTACTTGAGGGACATGCCGAGCGTCGAACCTGATGGCCTTGCTTTGAGATGCTTTTGGGAGAAAGTTGGCTGCCTGCTCAAGGCACATGCCGAGAGTCTAGCCTGGTGGCCTTGCCTTGAAGGGCTTTTAATGAGAAAGCTGGCTGCCTGTTCGAGGCACATGCCGACCGTCGAGCCTGAAGGCCTTGCTTTGAGGCACTTTTTGAGAGAAAGCTATCTGCCTGCTCGAGGCACATGCCGAGCATCGAACTTGATGGCCTTACTTTAAGGCACTTTTTGGGAGCAAGTTGGCTGCCTGCTCGAGGTACATGCCGAGCATCGAGCCTGATGGTCTTACTTTGAGCCGCTTTTTGGGAGAAAACCTGCTGGCTACTCGAGGCACATGCCGAGCGTTGAGCCTGATGGCCTTACTTTGAGGCACTTTTTGGGAGAAAGCTGGCTGCCTGCTTGAGGCACATGCCGAGTGTCGAGCCTGGTGGCCTTGCTTTGAGGCACTTTTCGTGAGAAAGTTGACTGCCTGCTCGATGCACATGCCGAGCCTTGAGCCTAGGTGGTTGATCAAAAGCTTGTTTCTTTGTTGGCGAGCTCGAAGTGTATGCCGAGGCTCTAGCGTTTTTGACTTGGAGAAAAATTGGACTTGGAGAGGATTTGTGCTGCACGTGGACCATTACTATAGTGACACGTGTGAATGGTGTGATGCTGATGTCATGTTTGCAGATATCGAGAAGTTGCTGGTTTTACGAAAATCGAGGAGTTGCTGGGTTTAGTATATATCCCCCACTCTCTTTCTCAATTTTTGCTTTAGCTCTTTCGATCTAACTCTCTAAGCTTTCCTCTCTAGCACAGCGCAGTCACCGGCGGTGAATTTTACGTCACTTTAAACATGTTAGTAATTTCATAATGTCGAGGGCTCAGTCCGGTTCGTCAGCCTCCACATTGTTCGGTTCGATGGCCAACGTCTATCCGACTCCACGTCTTGGAAGACAAGGGAGGCAATTTATGACATTCAGCCACTCCGTAGAAGAAATCCTTTCGTAGTGGAGTCATGCGACTTAGAAGGAAGTGTGCGTATGGAGGAGGAGGGTGATGAAGTGGTGGGTAGAGTGGAGGAGGACGAGGTAGTTGAAGGAGTGGAGGAAGATGAGACAGTTGAGGTCGACCCCTTGGTAGAGGATCCCAATCTGGAACCTTTGGCGACGCCTTCCCCCCCCCCCCCCCCCCTCCCCTCCCCCCCCGACAGGCCCCCGTGTCTGATGGAAGAAAATGAAGTGGACCCTGCCGGATAGTCCGGATGATACGACTCCAGAAATCAGGCTCAACGTTCCCTTCCTTCGGCAGCCGAGCTTAATTAGAATGTATCCGAATGTCATCAAGGAATTATTCCGGTATGGTGTGCAACCGTCTCCCCCAGTCGAACGAAGATCTCAATGGATAAAAAGCCAACTATTTTGACCACGGACGATCTGCCGGTCATCCGAGCCAGTTACTTCATTGGTCCAAAGTACGAGATGTTGATCCCCAGTCTTAGGCTCCGACCCACGGATAACTTAGCGCCGTGCTTCTACGTGTTCCCTGTAGATGCGTTCAGCTCGGGCTTGTGTCTGCCCATCCACTCCCTTCATCCAGAAGGTCCTGTCATGGGCGTCGTTGAGTCTGATGCAATATAGGCCGAACTCTTGGAAGCAGCTCGTGTGCTTCATGCTGCTTTGCAAAGAGAGGGGGGTGCCGCTAAGATTGAAGTACTTTCGAGCTGTTTTGGGCATCAGCTCGTCGGGCGAGTATGAAGGGATTTACTACATCTCGCCCCACCAAGGAAAGAAGGTCGTTCATAGCCACCCGAACTCGATAATGGGGTGGAAGGGGAAATACTTCATCGTTCGGAGTCAGACACCTTGGGTGATACCCACGAAGTGGAACTTCTACAAGCCCAACCTTGAGGGCCCCCGAAAGGCCGATCTGATGGTAGAGGAGTGGGCGGAGGTCGACCGAATATGTGCGGGCAACAGCATTGGTTGGCCGAATGTGATGGAGAGGCATCTAGCTCGGACCAGACTGAGCCCCATTAATTATAGTATGTCTTTCGTTGCCTTTTTATTCACGTTATTTTCTTCGTCTTATGCACTTCTCTTTATTTTGTAGATATGGACGATGCAGAGATCGCCGAGAGGAGGGCCTTGCTGAAGAAGAAGAAGAAGGTTGATCGGGCCGAAAGGGAGAAGCAAGGGAAGGTCTCTTCCCAGGGGGTTCCGAAGAACCTTCCCAACCGAGGCCGAAGAGACAGAAGACTCGAGCAGTCCCCGGTACTCCCGGCTCTTCTAAGACGGCCCCAAGCTCAAGTACCTGAAGGTTACTGAGGTTGTGAGGGGTGGCCTCCCTCCCGTCATTCCGGAGTCCCAGGAGGTCCTAGGCGATGCGGGGCTCCGACCGTGGGACCCTGACTAGACCGTTTGGGTCACCGATACCCTGTCCGAGGGTCCTATGGTGATCGAAGTTGTTGAGAAATTTGCCCCGCCTCACCAGCAGGCCATGAAGTGTGATAACATCGAGTCCAGCTATATGAGGTGGGCTCAGGCGAGCGTGCAGGTAACCATTGTTCCATTCTGCTTTCCTTCTACACTTTGGTTGCTATTGCTATTTTTTGTTAAGTCTTATTCCCTCTTCTCTAGGTGTGCATGGCGGGTGCCCAGGAGATGAAGCTGCATCACCGGGAGCTAAAGAGGGGGGGGGGGGGTAAGAAACGCTCAACGCTATGAGCGCGAGATGAAGGACCTTAAGTTGAAGTTGTTGGCAACCAAGTCCCGTAACCAAGCTCTTTAGGCCGATCTAGCTTCCCAAGCCGACACCAGCCTGAAGAGGGAGGGCGAGCTGAAGAAGGCGGTTTCCCTTGAGATAAAGAAGATCAAGCAGACCGGCATGGACAAGGTTATCGAGGCCTAGGACGAGGTTTATGCCCTGGCGATCGGGCACGTCAAGTACTACCACCCCAAGTTTTGAGCTTGATCATTTCCACTATGACATGAAGCTGATCAACCACCCGCTAACTCCCGGAGGTGGTGATGATGAAGATGTTGTCGGGGCTGCCTGGTGCCAAGACGACCGTTGAAGACGAGGTTCGCCCACCTTCCGAACAGTAGCTTCTGTATTTTCTTTCCCCCTTCTTTCTTCTTTGTATTTTGTAACTACTGATCACAGACTGGCCACCGCACGTTTGTATGGAATTTTTGAGCAATGAAAAGAAATTTTTTCTTTTTGGTCGAACCTTTTGACTTGGATTTCTGAGGCATCGTCAGCCTTTTAAGATTTCGTAAAATTAGACAAGTATATATGGCTCGGAATGATGTTTCTTTTGTCTCTACCAGATGGATGCACCCTGGGGGTAGGCCCTGGTCATGCCGAGATGGCAGGACTTAGGGGTAAGTCACGGCATTAGAGTCTGCACTGACCCAATACCACAAAAAGGCTCGTGACCAAGAAGCTGTTGTCCAATATTTTATAGATAAGTCGAAGGGACTTAGCTTGGAGTTGGCACGCTTGAAGAATTTTATAGCCGACCGAGACCCGGGGAGTGCAGAAGCTGCATTTTCATCATCCAGCACTTCCGTTCGACGACTATCGTCCGAATCTTTCCTTCGTGAGGTCATCGTGGAGAAAGAGTTAGAGATACAATGATACAAGATAATGCCGGGATGTCAGGATCACGATCCGCTTCTTTTGGTGGTGCCTGCCCTTTGGCTAGAGTCTCGTTGCCGACCCTACGACTGGGACTCGCGAGGCCAGGTGATGCCCAGAGCTCTACTGCGGGTGTGTCCACCTTGGCAATCCTAAGAGATCTCGTAGAGGAGCAAACTCGTTCGGCCGGACTTGAACTGGTCTATACCAACCCTGCGGTCCCAGAGTAGGCACTTTATTTTGATTGTGAGTGATGTAACAATGTCTCGCCGATTGTATTGATACACTTATGTTGGTTGAAATAATAATAAGAAAACAAGATTGTGTTGGTCTTTTATGAGTTCTTTTGCCATGTGCATGCATTCGAAATCCGAGCCGAGGGGCAAAGGCTTGCGAGAATGGGAACTCCCTCGTAGGTGGTCGGTGTCCAAGATTGGTTTTCGAAGTTCGAGCTGAGGAGTGAGGACGAGAGATTTGAGAAATCTCCTAGATTTTTGAAGCCCAAGCCGAGGGGCGAGGACTTGAGAGATTGAGAAATCTCTCGAAACCCATGTCAGATCGAGGGATCAGGTGGTCAGCTCGAGGATCAGGTCGAGCGTCGAGCCCTGTGCGCTTTGCGAGAAAGCCAGGCGCTCGCTTGAGATGCATGCTGAGCATCGGCCGATTATGAATGATTGGTAATGGGAGACGTTTCGTCTTCCAATGTCATAAATGTGCCCGATAAACGTTTCCACTTCCAAGGCCATAAATGCGCCCGATAGATGTTTCGACTTCCAATGCCATAAATGCACCTCACCTTCGGTTATATAACTCCTCCCCTAATCATTTCTTGTTCCTCACTTCACAGAGAGTTCTCACAACTGATGACTCTCCTAACACCCTCTAACAGTTAGGGGTAGCGACGATGAAGGTTGTTCTACCCCTGGCTGTCAAGGGGTGGAAGGGGGGCCAACTCGGAGCATGGGACTCGAGACACTTGCCGAAGGTGAGTGTTGAAAATAAAAGTTTTAACCGAGGGTTCCTATGACTAGTGGCTCTCCTACCACCCTCTGGCTGTTAGGGGTAGCGGCGATGAAGGTTGCTCTATCTCTGGCTGCCAGCGGGTGGAAGGGGGATTAACTTGGCACATGGAGCTTAGAGGACCTCGCTGGAGGCGAGGGCCGAAAATCAAATTAAAACTCGGGTAAGTAGTGAGTCGATGTCGAGATGGAGGTCTTGAGCAAAGGCTGGTAGCATGCTCGAGGTAAAGGGCGAGGGGCAAGGACGTGAGGGATTGAGGAATCCCTCGTAGGTGGTCGAAGTCCACACTGAGTAGCGAGGACGTAAGGGATTGAGGAATCCCTCTTAGGGGGTCAAAGTCCAAGCTGATGGGCGAGGATGTGAGAGATTGAAAATTCTCTTATAGGTGGTCGATGTCCAAGACAAGAGGCGAGGACGTGAGAGATTGAAAAATCTCTCGTAGGTGGTCGAAATCCAAGCCGAGTGGCAAGGACGTGAGGGATTGAGGAATCCCTCGTAGGTATTCAAAGTCCAAGCCGAGTAGCGAGGACGTGAGAGATTGAAAAATCTCTCGTAGGTGGTCGAAGTCTAGGCCATTGGGCGAGGACGTGAGAGATTGAGGAATCTCTCGTAGGTGGTCGAAGCCCAAACCGAGGGGCGAGGGCGTGGGAGATTGAAAAATCTCTCGTAGGTGCTCGAAGTCCAAGCCAAGGGGTGCGGACATGAGAGCCAGTAGCTTGCTCGATGTTGAGTTTTGACATGTTTACATGTTTAGAAAAGAAATTTCGTTGCTTTTGTACAAGTTTACAATGGGGTAAAACATAAAAGAGGCATAGTGACTATTACAATTACAGACGTCTCTCCTCACAGAACTTAATAAGATGATCCGCATTCCAGGGTCTCTTGACTGCCTTGCCCCCAGGTCATCGAGTCGGTACGTGCCTGGACGTACCACTTGGGAGACCTTATACAGGCCCTCCCAGTTCGGGGCGAGTTTGCCTTTTTGCTGGGGTCGGAAATAGCAAGCTTCCTGATTACGAGGTCACCTTCCTTAAGGTCAACAGGATGGACCTTTTTGTTGTAGATGCTCTCAACTCGCTATTGGTATATGGCTTGTCGGATGGAGGATCTTTCACGGATTTCATCGACCAGGTCCAAGTTGGCCCTGAGGTTGCTTGAATTGAATTCCTTATTGAAGCCCATGATCCTAGGCGAAGGGAGCCCGACCTCCAGTAGGATGATATCCTCTGTCTCGTATGTCAGATTGAATGGGGACTCGCCTTTAGGAATTCTTTTGGTTGTTCGGTACGACCATAGGACGCTCGGTAGCTCATCGACCCACAGTCCTTTGGAAGATTGGTTTAATCATTTTTTGAGGCCTTCAAGAATTTGGCGGTTGGCATTTTCAGCTTGACCATTCGACTGGGGGTGAGCTATTGATGAGAACCGCTGCTGGATGTCGAGATCTTCACAGAACTTTCAAAAAGTTTTGCTTGCGAATTGGGTCCCTTTATCAGTGATGAGCATGCGTGGGATACATAACCGACAGATAATGTACTTTCAGAAGAATTATTGGGATTGATGCTCGGTGATTGTGGCCAGAGGTTCGGCTTCAACCCATTTGGTGAAGTAGTCGATGGCCATGATGAGGAAACGTCTTTAGCCTGTCGCCTTCAGAAATGGGCCGACCAGGTCCATCTCCCAGATGGCGAAGGGGGATGGACTGGACAGTGGCCTGGGTTCGGCTTGGGGCAAGTGTCTGATCGAGGAGAATCTCTGGTAGGGGCCGCATTGCTTAATGAGATCACGGGAGTCTTGTAGTATGGTCGGCCAAAAGTACCCATTGTTGAGCACCTTTCTTGTGAGTGATCTGCTGCCCATATGGCACCCTCCAATTCCCTCGTGTAACTCTTCTAGAGCATACCTCGCTTCATCGGGACACAGACATAGGAGGTAAGGCTTGCCTTCCACCGTGGTGTATGAACGTTTGAAGAGGATATTCTTAATTAAGGTGAACCTTTGTGATCGGACCCTTATCTTCCTAGCCTCGACGGAGTCTTCAGGTAGTTGGCCTTCTGCCAAGAATTTGTGGATGTCATCCATCCATTTATGCGGCTACGTGTCCGTATTGAGGCAGATGACCTCGGGCATCTCGATGCTTGGCTCGTAGAGGACCTCAATGAGGACTGTGTGGTCGAGGCCCTTAAATAACGATGAGGCGAGCTTGGACAAGGCATTTGCTTGACTATTCAATTCCTTGGGTATCCGTTCAACGGTAGTATGCTCAAAGGCTTCCATGATGAGTTTGACGCGCGCTAAGTACCGGGCCATGCGAGCATCACAGGCCTCGTAATCCCTCGAAATTTGGCTAACCACGAGCTGAGAGTCGCTGAAGGCCCTTACTCCTTTTGCTCCCGCGTTGCGGGCCAGTGTGAGGTCGGCGTTCATTGCTTCGTATTCCGCCTCGTTATTAGAGGCCTAAAAATTGAGGCATAAGGAATACTGGAGGACGAAATCATTGGGGCCACGAAGTATGATGCCAGCTTCGCTTCCGCCCTCGCAGGACGATCCATCTACATAAATCTCCCAAGTGGGATCCGGCTCTGGGATATCAGGTATTTCAGAAATGGTACATTCTGTGATGAATTCTATGAGGGCTTGCCCCTTGATTGCTGTTTGGGGTTGATAGCTGATGTTGTGTTGGCTCAGCTCAATCGACCATTTGATTAGTCACCCAGAATTTTCTGGTTTGCTGAGGACTAACTTGAGTGGTTGATCTGTTAGGACTTGAATGGAGTGAGCTCGAAAATATGGTCGGAGTTTCTGAGCGGCCGTTACCAATGAGTAAGCAACTTTTTCCATTCGGGCATATCGGAGCTCCGCTTCGTGCAAGACTTTGCTCACGTAATAGATGAGTTTTTGGACCCCATCTTCCTCCCTGACAAGTACGGAGATGAATGCGTGTTTAGATGTGTCCAGATAAAGGTAGAGGGGCTTGCCCGGTTTTGGTTTGCTGAGGAGTGGGGGGTTGGCCAGGTAGGTCTTCAGTAGGTCGATGGCCTGCTGTTGGGGTTCTCCCCATTCGAAGCCTTTAGCTGTCGGAGAGCTTTGAAGAACGGGAGCGACTTTTCACTGAATTTTGAAAGCCGATCCGTGAGCCTCTGAACCTCTTTGACATTTCTTAGAGGGGCCATGTCTAGTATGGCCTATATTTTCTCGGGGTTCATCTCAATGCCCCGCTGGCTGACCTCGAATCCGAGAAATTTTTGACACCAAAGGTGCATTTGAAGGGGTTAAGTCTCATGTTATGGGACCTTAGAATTCCGAAGGCTTCCTCTAGATCGATGACGTGGTCTTGGCCTCGGCAGTTTTTAACGAGCATGTCGTCGACATAAACCTCCATGTTCCGACCTATTTTCTCTTTAAACACCCGATTGACGAGCCTCTAGTAGGTAGCACCGGTGTTCTTCAGCCCGAAGGACATGACCCGATAACAGTATAAGCCCTGGTCTATCACGAAGGTAGTTTTGGAGATGTCAGGGGGGAACATTCTGATTTGGTTATAGCCTGAAAAGACATCCATGAAGCTCAGCAGTTCATGGCCAGAAGTTGCATCAATCAGGGCGTCGATGCTCGGAGGGGGAATGGATTTATGGGGCTGGCCTTGTTGAGGTCTGTGAAGTCTATGCAGATCCTGTACTTCCCACTCGATTTCTTCACTATTACTACGTTGGCCAGCCATTCGGGATAGCTAACTTCCTTGATAAAATGAGTCGAAAGGAGCTTGTTCACTTCATCTTTGGTTGTCAGCTGCCTTTCGGGAGCGAATTTTTGGCGCTTCTACTGAACGGGCTTTGAATTCGGGTGGACGCTCAGTCGGTGCATAATGAGGTCCTTTCATATTCCTGGCATATCTGAGGGCGTCCAGGCAAAGAGATCAACATTCCTCCTAATGCAGTCAGTAATGGCCAGTTTTTTGTCTGGGGAGAGGGACTGGCTCACTCGGAACCACTTATATCTGTCCTCCTCGGTGAAGGGGATTTCTTCCAATTGGTTGACGGGCTCGGAGCCCAATGAGTTCTTGTCGAACAGAAGTTCGACCGCTTCAAGGGGGAAAACACTGCCTCCTACTGTGCCCATGTAGCCGGATCTGGCCGATTCTTGATTGCCTCGGACCACGCCGACTCCGTGGTCGGTAGGGAACTTCATTTTCAAGTGGTATGCGAAGGGTACTACTTGAAGGGAACAGAGGTCAGGCCTTCCCACGATCACATTGTAGGCAGCTTTGACATTGACCACCATGAAATCCATAGCTTCTGTTTGGATGTTCAGGACTGTTCCGACTGTGGCGTCGAGCGTGATTATCCCCTCGACCTGTACAGGAGTGCCTGAAAATCCGTGCAGTGTGTACCCCGCCGTCTTGAGTCTTTTTCGAAAGAGTTTAAGCGCTTCGAATGTGGCAAGGAACAGGTTGTTCACCGAGCTTCCATTGTTAATGAGGATACGGCGAACCTCATGATTGACCATGCCAAGGCTGATCACCATGACATCACAGTGAGGTCGTCGGACACCTTCTAGGTCGTCATTGGAGAATGAAACCACCAGGATTTGGTCCCTAGGGGGTGGGTGTTCATGGACTGAGTTAACCTCCCGCACGAAGGCCTTGCGGGAAGTATTCAACTCTCCCCCTATGGGGCCACCGTGAACACAGTGATGGGGCGGGAAGTATTCAACTCTCCCCCCATGACGCCAATCGGTCGCTCGAGGAGGGGACGAAGCCCGCTGGTCTCGTTTATTGGTTCAAGTGAATTCCCTTAGGTATTCCCTCTAGATGTGGGCCTCGATCTCGTCTTTGAGAGCGCGACACGTATCAGTCTCGTGCCCGTGGTTCCGGTGGAACTGACAGTAAAATCTACGGTCCCTTTTCTTGTTGTTGGTTCGAGGAGGATGGCAAACGATCCCCTTGTCCTCAATCTCCATGAGGATGGCCGACACGCTATGAGTAAGTAGGGTAAACTTTTCGAAACGGGGACCGGAGGCGGTCGTTTTTTACCGAGGGGATCTTTTTGAGACTTCTTAATAGGCTTTGGACCATCTACCTTCCTCTTCCCCTTAGCGGGGGCTTCAATTAGACCTTCAGGGTGCAGAGCTTCTTTAGCTAGAATGTACTTTTCGACCCTGTGAAGGAGGTCGGGAAAATCGATCGGGGGCATCTTTGCTAGAGAGGCCTTGTGCTGGCCATGGCGAACGTTATGTCAGAAAGTCGTGGATGCGACGCCGCATCGAGGGAAGAGACTACCCTGGCCTCGGTGGTGAACCTCCACACAAAGTCCCGAAGGGACTCCCTTTCCTTCTGTTTAAGGTCCAAAAGTGACGTGCTCGTCTTCTCGACCTTGCGACTGGCCACAAAGTGAGCGAGAATGTTTGCCTCGAGCTGCTCGAAAGAGAAGATTGAGCTGGGGAGGAGATTTGAGAATCATTCCCTTGTCGGGCCACGCAAAGTGACGAAAAACGCTCGACAGAGGAGAGGATCCGAGGCACTGTGAATCATCATGAGGGTTTTGAAACCCTCCATGTGATCAGCTGGATCACTCTCTCCATCGTATGTCTCGAACTGAGGTGGTTGGAAATTCCTCGGGATCAAGGCATCAAGGATTCGAGCGGAGAACGGAGGTCCGGTAGGATGGTACCCTCGACTGGATTGGCCTCCACCCTCGCCGATCCGGGTGAGGCGATTTTCCATCTCCTGGAGTTGCCTAAGGACAATGTCATCCCTCATCGGTGGTCAGGTCGAGCCATGCGACTCGCTACCCCAGTTTTTATCTTCCTGGACGGGGTCGTCGACTGGTTGTTCGGTCTTGGGGGCGCATCAAATGGCTAGGAGGACCTCGTTCCTGAACACCTGGAACTCAATCCATGTGACTGCGACCTCTTCGAATTGGACCGTCGGAGGTCATCGATCTCTGGGTGAGCGACTGCACCGTTACGCCCGACTCTATAGACAATGGGACGAAACTTGGATGGAAGAGGCAACTCCGCTCCTGGAACGGTCGAGCTATTTTCGAAGGTCGTGCTCAGGTTTCCGATGGTTGATGATCTTCCGAAGGTTATTGGCTTCTTGGCGCTCGGGTCGCCCAGCGGTTGAGCATGAGGCACTCGGACCCGGACCCAAGGGATTCTCGGGTCAGTGTCTTCGGGAACCCTGTGCGGCACACTACCCTGTCGTGGCCGCCCTCCTTGGTTTAGGAGCTATAGGAGGGGAGGAGTCTGGAGACCAAAATCTGGTTTTGGATCTGTCAAGCCTTCCCACAGACGGTGCCAACCTGATGCTACTTGTTTTCGGTGAGGGAGCAACAATTGTGAGTTTTTATAATTTGTAAAGTGGTAGGGACAGATCTCAACCGCAGATCCGGTTGGTTTCTAGAGGTCGGCTTGGAAGAGTAGCTGGTGGCTAGCCGACCAGACACCTGCAAAGTGCCTAGAAACACCGGGAGAAATCCCAGCGATATGCCCTCTGACGATCTAATCAGTCACTGGAAAGGGTCAGAAAACTAGGGTTCATGTGAGAATTTTGAGATTACCTTTCTTAAGGAGGAGGGGGGCTGATATTTATAGGCAGAGTAAACGGGTTTCTGACCCTGATGGACCGGGTTAGACCCGTTTGTCTGTGGGTCTGAAGTTGCAGAAGGCCCGTTGGACTTTTTGACGTGATGATTTGAGATGAGCAAATATTGAGGAGATCTGACGACCCTGATTGGACCACGTAATTTATACCCACATCAATAGACATGAAATCTCAAAGTTTAAGCACACAACAATATTGGATAGCAAAACTGATTACCTTTACCGTGGCGAGCAGCTCGTTTCCTTGGAAGGAAACTAGCCGAGGGAGCCATGCCTTGGGTGCTCCAACTTCCTATGCGACATTGCTACCTCCTCCTCCTCCTTCACCCTATACAATACCCTATACAATCTAGTAATATTATATAACAATCAATTAATACATTATGCAAAAATAAAATTTTAAAAAAAAAGAAGAAAAAAGTAATATCTAACTATCATGTTGATGATTTTTGTAGCTTTACTATGAACTGCTAATTTACACCACGTCTTAATAAATATATTTTTTTAAAAGTAAAAAATTTAAACGTAGTCTGACCTCAAACATGACCTTTAGATTAGTTATGTATGGACGATGCACATAAATTAATAGATTTATAAACGAAAACTCTAACTCTCTCGTTATAATATTAGAGGTTAGAGATTAGAGATAAATCAATTGAAATGGAAGAGAGAAACAAGGAGAAAGGGAATGAGACCTGGGCCTTTGGGCCTGGAGTGACTTGTTGGGTCCTGTTGGGCTTTTCAGCCCATCAACTGAAATTGATTGGGCCTAAAGAAAATGAAAACTAATTGGAGGTAGGGATGATAAATAATGGGTTAAGGGGAGATTAGCCAAAAAAAAAAAAAAGATCATCGATCAGGGAGACTAGCAAAAAGTGTAATGGGTTAGAACTGGTCCCAGCGGTTCTGAATCCGGCCTTTGAAAGGCCCAATCTGTCCATAAAGTGAGAATTGGGTCTTCAACCATATTCACTCTCTTTTGCTCCATAATGTGGGAATGATACAAGTGAGACTTGCTACTAGATTCTAGTGGCACTTGTCTCTAAAAATCAATTACTCTCATTCACTTTTCTCGCTTTCACAGTGATGATGATAAAAATCGTAGCAGATCAGAACCGTACGATTCCAGCACAGATCTCAAAGATTTTACATGCAGGGTAATCATAACAAATCTCTTTAATAGGTCCGGACCTTCTCCAAGCGCAGCTAACAAGACATGGGCCCTTTCAAGTTCATGAAAAGTGATAGATTAGGCCCACTAAGAGAGACCAAACCTATGAAGGTTGTTAGTCAAATCTCTTATCATCAAACAAGAGTATCTTTTGAGGGGGAGATTCAGAAAGGAGATAAGGAATTCATAGTCGATCTAATGGATTCATATCAATCTTATGTACTGTTTCTCTAGCCTATAAATATCCTCCCCCCTCATCAGTCAGAAGGTAATCAACAGTTTCTCTCTCAAACTATCTTTCTCTCTCTGGTTCTGACTTGAGCGTCGGAAGGTCTGTCGCCGGGGCCACCCCAGGTGTTCAAGCTTTTGCAGGTCCATCGACTGCGTCAACAACCGTCGGATCCAGATCACGGTGTTCAATCAACGATCCAAGTTCAATCTCAGAAACTTTAACCGCATTTCACGGCAAAGATTAAAGGTCAAATTTTTGGTAGTTTCCATTAAATATTAACTCACTATTTATTTGCCCCCACACCAAAATAAGCAGCGACACACAAATCCTTCCCTAACTTCTGGCATTGAATCTAAAAAAAGCTAAATATAAAAAAAAAATTCACCCAACTATTGTGCATTTTAAAAAATTCACACCAAACTTTTTTTAAAAAAAAAATCCCATCCAACTATGTTTTCTAAGCATGGGTGAGTGAGGTTTTTTTATAAAAAAAAAATTGTGTTAAAAACATAGTTGGCTGGATTTTTTTAAAAAAAAAAAGTTAAGTATGATTTTTTTAAATGCACAATAGTTAGTTGGTTTTTTAAATATATTTAGCCTCTAAAAAAACTCCACTTATAACAATTGAAGTATCAATCGTGAAGTAATACATAACATTCGGTCAAAGTAGAGTAAAAAGAGGAAGAGGAAGCCAAAAGCTTATAATTGCCAAATCTCGTGTTCGTTTTCAGATTTCTTTTAACATAAGTTGAGAAGGTTATATTAAACTTCTTTATTAAACATTAAAAAAAAATCAAGGTTATATTAAATTTCTTGAAACATGAAAAAGAAATTTCCTTGAAAAATCTATATAACTACATAACCATATAACTAATCTACTCTAATCTTATCTTATAACTATTTTAATGGGAGAGTTTATAACCAAACGAACCCCATTTGTAACAAAATAATTCATGCATCGCACGTACAACTCCAACTCTATCATTAGGGGTGTTTGGTGCGCGGTAATATACAAGGAAATCTAGGATTACCCTATGGCTGAGAAGACGAGCGCCTCACTGCTGGACCTTAGACAGAAAGACGGTGAATCCCCCTGGAACTTAGTCCAGAGGTTCATGGCCGAGGCTCGATCGATCTCCTCCCTCGATTCCGGGGTAGCAGCGCCAGCTTTCCAGTACAATGTTAGCCATAATTCGCTGAATGCCTCCCTGGCCAAGAAGCACCCAGTCGACTTTCTTGACCTTCTCCATAGAAGCGAAAAATATATTCGGGCCGAGGAAGCCCTCCATCCCGAGGGTCGGAAAGGGTCCCCCACCAAAGGGAAGAGGAAAGCAGACAGCTCCGAACTCGCCAAAAATACCCAGAAGGACGCCACTGCGAGGGGGCATTTCCCCCCACCTCCACGGTTCGACAAGTTTACCCCGCTCAACGCGAACGTGTCTACCATCCTGATGGAAATCGAAGGCGACGACATAATCCAGCATCCCCCTCGGTGTAATAATTCCAACATGAAGAGGGACATGAGGTACTACTGTCGTTTCCATTGGGACCATGACCATGACACCGATAATTGCCGAGCTATGAAGGACGAAATTGAGGCCCTCATTCAGAGATGGTACCTTGCCAAATTTACTCGGAATGGCCCGAGAGCCTCTCTGCCCCCTCACGGGGCGAAAAGATATCCGTAACCAGAGCCCGAACCTCAGGACACTGATAACTTGGCCATCATCCACTGTGTCCATGGGGGCCCATAAGGGAGAGTCCTGCTCCTTCTGCAAGGCCTTCATCCGGGAGGTAAACTCCATTTACAACTGTCCCCCTCCCCGAGGTCTCGGATTGGCTGTCTCCTTCTCGGATGAGGACATCGAAGGCGTTCGGGTCCTGCATTGTGACGCCTTGGTCATAAGCCTTGCGCTTGCCAACTACAAGGTGCGTTGCATCCTCGTCGACAATGGAAGTTCGGTGAATATCCTGTTCCTAGTGGCCTTCGAAGCCTTAAAACTCCCCCAGGATAGGCTGAAGCCGGTAGGGTACACCCTCCATGGCTTATATGGTGCCCCGGTCCAGATTGAGGGTGTCGTTACATTGGGCGTCACCGCTGGGAGGGTCCTTACCTCCCGAACTAAACTAATGGAATTCCTGGTGGTCGGTGTTAAAGCTGCATATCTGGTCTCGCCCCCTCCAAGCAGTACTCTCGGCTTACCACATGCGCATGAAATTCCCGACCAAGTCCGGTGTCAGGGTCGTCAAAGGGAACCAGGAGGTAGCCCATGCCTGTTATACCGCCACGGTGAGGGGCCTTGTCCTCCCTCTTGAAGCACTCGAGCTCCTGTCGGACCGAAGTTCGATCGCCTTCGAGCCGATAGACGAACTTGAGGAGATCCCATTCGGCTGAACCCGTCAAGTGTTTCAAGATGAGTAAGTCTCTCCCTCTGCCTTGAAGAGGGAAATTATCAGTTGTATTTGCCATAATCAAGACTTGTTTGCTTGGACGCCATCAGACATGCCGGGAATATCCGAGGACCTTATCATGACAGACTGAGAGTGCACTCGGACTCCAAACTTGTACAATAGAGACGCAGAAAGTTTGCTCCCGAAAGGCAACAAGCGTTGAAGGAAGAGTTCGAAAAACTCCTCTCTACCCGATTCATCCAAGAGGTCAACTACCCAATATGGTTGGCCAACATCGTGCAAGTCAAGAAGTCAAACGACAAATGGAGAATGTGCATCGACTTTGCCGACCTCAACAAGGCTTGCCCAAAAGATCTATTCCCCCTTCCTAGCATCAATCCCCTAATTGATGCCACATCCGGGCACGAGCTATTGAACTTCATGGACGCCTATTCCAGTTACAACCAGATCTGGATGCATCCCTCAGATATTCCAAAGACAGCCTTTGTTACTGACCAAGGGCTCTACTGCTACAGGGTCATGCCCTTCAGATTGAAGAACACGGGTCCCACCTATCAGAGACTTGTTAACCGGGTCTTTAAAGAACAAATTGGTCGGAATATGGAAGTCTATGTCGACGATATGCTAGTCAATAGCCTCCAAGGCAGAGACCATGTAAGGGACTTGGAGGAAGCCTTCAGGGTCTTGAGGGAGTACAATGCTGCAGAAAAGTTCCTCGGCTTTATGTTCAGCCAACAAAGGATAAAAGCAAACCCTGAGAAGATTCATGCCATCCTGGACATGATCCCTCCGAGAAATATCAAGGAAGTACAATGCCTCACTGGTCGCCTCGCAGCCATCTGTCGTTTCCTTTCAAGGTTAGGGGAGAAGTCCCTCCCTTTCTTCAAGGCCCTCCAGGGGCGAAGAACTTCAAATGGGGTGAGCCTCAACATCAGGCTTTTGACTAGCTGAAAGAGTACCTCACCAATCCCCTTTTTTTCTCAAGAAGCCAGAGCCCGACGAGGTGCTATATCTCTACTTAGCGGCTTCGGAGCAGGCCCTCAGTGCGGTCCTTGTTAGGGAAGAGGAGGGGGCCCAGAGCTCATCTACTATGTCAGCAAAATCCTTTGCGACGCTGAACTACGTTATACAAAAATAGAAAAGATCGCTTATGCCTTGGTCATGGCTGCCCAAAAACTTCGTCCATACTTCCAGGCCTACTCGGTTCAGGTCCTCACGGACCAACCGCTGAAGCAATTCCTTCATAAGCCGGAGACCTCGGGCTGCCTAATCAAGTGGTACATTAAGCTAAGTCAGCACGACATCAGCTACAGGCCAAGGACGACCATTAAGGGGCAGACACTCGCCAAATTCATCACTGAATACGCCATCACGGGGGACTCCCAAGACTCCACAAGAGAACCCCATTTGGGAACTCTACGTTGATGGATCGACTTGCGAGGAGGGTAGCAGGGCTGGAGTCATATTAGGTGGCCCAGATAGGTTCACCCTTCAGTATTCCCTACGGTTCAGCTTCAAGGCTTCTAACAAAGAAGCAGAATACAGAGACCTGATAGCCGGACTCCTCATAGCATGGAAGGATGGGGCCAAACAGGTCAAAGCGTTCAGTGACTCCCAGTTCATTGTCAATCAAGTATGCGAGGAGTATGAAGCCCTCGATGCCAGAATGGTCAAATACCTGGCTCAGGTCAAGCTCCTCTTGACCGACTTTGAAGACGCCTCGTCAGGATCCCACAAGAAATGAACAGTTCATGTCCTCCTCATTCGGGGGCCTAGACCGAACAGTCGTGGAGGTCCTCATTCGGCCAAGAAACAATAAGGAGAATTTTGAAGTCCTCTGCCTCGACCCACCCACCAAGCAACCAAACTGGATTAATCCGATCCTTAACTACCTAAGAAATGGGGTGCTCCTCCAAGGTGCTTGCGAGGCCAGACGAGTCAGGATCCAGGCCGAGAGGCTCGTGCTAATTGACGACATCCTCTTCAAGTGCTCCTACACAAAGTCCAATGGCAGAACCTACCTACGATGCCTAACACCAGAAGAGGCCAAGTATACACTCGAGGAAACACATGCGGGGATCCACAGCTGCCACATAGGCAGTCGATCACTCGCGAGAAAAATTCTCAACCATGGTTACTACTGGCCGACGCTCCTCCAAGATGCCCAAGACCTGGTCAAAAAGTGCGGCCCGTGCCAGAGGTTCTCATTGGTCCATCATTTTTCCCAAGTAGGGCTGCAAACGAACCGAGCTATTCGCGAGCTACTCGGCTCGAGCTCGGTCAAAGCTCGGCTCGTGTCGAGCTCGAGCTCGAAAGCGAGCTTAATACGTAAACGAGCCAAGCTCATGCTTTAAGGTACGTGGGTTTTAGGAAGAAGCTCGTGAGTATTTGGCTCGAACTCGGTCAAAGCTCAGTCAAAGCATGGTTAAAGCTTAGCTCGTGTCGAGCTCGAGCCGAGCTCGAGCCTGAAAGTGAGCTTGATACATAAACGAGTCGAGCTCGAGCCTCAAGGTTTTTGGCTTGACTCGGCTCGTTTGTAGCCCTAGCCACACGTGAATCTCAAATCGCTCACCAGTCCGGCCCCCTTTGCCATGTGGGGGATGGACCTGGTCTGACCGTTTTCTAAAGCTACCTGCCAGTGGCACTTCCTCATCATAGCCATCGACTACTTCATGAAATGGGACTAGAAAAATACAAGGGGAAGGAACTTACCAGGAACATAAGGACTCAACTCGTTGATCGCTAGTGACATCTCCATCACCCCGGACCAGTTGATGCTGAGGTTATCGTCGAATAGCCGGCCAAACTCCACCCTATCCTCTTTGGAGAGCTCCTCAAGCTTCAAGGGTTCTTTCGAAGCCGGTCCCTACGTCCAGGAGGTCGGTATATCCCAGGGCTCTGGGCTGTAAACGATAAAGTACTTCTTCCTCCAATCCTTTATGGAGTCGGGTGGTTGAAAACCACACACATCTTGGACCAGGGGGCAATGTACCACCGGTAGGAGCTCGTCGGGAGTGCGCTCAATCCCAAGCTCGCTTGGAAGTACCTGAAGCTCATAGGGACACCCTTCCTCTGGCTGAGCATGGTGAAGCTCATCCACTGCTTCCACGAATTCGATGCGTATTGCATCAGGCTCATTCCTGCCAATTGGAGAACCTGCATGATGAACGGTTGGAGGGGCAGACGCATTCCTGTGGCAAAAGCATCCAATGAAAACTTAAAAAACTTGTTCGCCAGCTGGTCAGTGGGGCGAAGGCCTGGCTTCGGAAGTATCAAAGCTTTTTCCTAAATAACGACAACGTTGCTCTCCAGGAAGATGTTCTGTGTCTCATCAGCTTCTGTCTTCAGCCTATTTGCCGAACACGGGATGATGCCAAACTGCACCAGATCCTGCAAATCCTTCACACAAACTCGAGAAGACACACAACCTGTAGGTTCATCTCGGTAGTGCATCGGTGCCTGCTCCTTGTCAGGGGAGAGATCATGCCACCTCTTCTTGGAAGGACGGTGACCGTGGGGAGGCAGAGCTCTCATGATGTTGTCTGAGCCAATGGCCTTTGCTCTTCGTACAGAAGAGGTTCCTACAGTCTCACCCTTATTGCGGCTCGGGATGCTATAACTCTCTTCCCACTCTTCCTCCGCCTTCACCGGCGCCAAATGGATCTCCCCCTGGGTCCCCACATCCACAATCTCCTGACCTTCACTCGCAACCTCAACAACCTCAACAGCAGTTCCCTCCGTCGACAAGTCAAGGCCACCCACCTCAGTACTCACTCTCTCGATGTGGACCTCCTCCGATACGGGGGCCTGCGAAAGACGTTGTTCGTCCCCGCTGGTCCTCGATGAAGAACTAGCAGAAGCTCCGGAAGACGAAGATCCACTATCTCTTGAAGACGGGGCTGAGCTGCTGGATTGGCTGGCAGACATGTTCGATGAACTCAAAAAAATTGTTGCAAAGATAGAAAAAGTGGTCCCAAACGGAGTGGGGTAGGGAGACCTATAGAATTAGAAGTAACTTCTTGATAACCGTGAATGAAGGCAGAACATCGCTTGGGAGACAGTGCCACGTGGCAACTAAACCCTAGCTTTCCTAAGGCTTTAATTTTGCAGTGCCCTCGGCGTGGCATCCAAGGCTGACTCCCATGCAGAGCTTTCACAAGGCTTCAATTTCACCGTGCCATCGGCGTGGCATCCGAGGTTGACTCCCACGGAGCTTTCACAAGGCTTCAGTTTCGCCACGCCATCGGCATGACATCCGAGGCCGACTCCCATGGGGGGACTTTCACAAGGCTTCAATTTTGCTGCACCCTCGGCGTGATATCCGAGGCCGACTCCCATGAGGGGCTTCCACAAGGCTTCAATTTTGTCGCACCCTGGTCGTGGCATCAGAGGCCGACTTCCATGAGGATCTTTCACAAGGCTATAATTTTTTCGTGCCTTGGCATCCGATGCCGATTTTCATGAGGAGCTTTCACAAGGCTTCAATTTTTCCGCGCCTTTGGCATGGCATCCGAGGTCGACTCCCATGGAGAGTTTTCACAAGGCTTTAATTTTGCCACACCCGTGGCATGGCATCCGAGGCCGACTCCCATGAGGGCTTCCACAAGGCTTCAATTTTTCTACACCCTCGGCATGGCATCCGAAGCCAACTCCCATGAGGAACCTTACGAGGCTTTGATCTCGACTCACCTTCGGTGCGGCATCCGAGGCTGACCTTCTTGAGGACCTCTCTCAAGGCTTTAACTCCACCGTTCCTTCGGTGCGGCAACCGAAGTTGACCCTCACTTCGCAGGGCCTTGTTGTGCAAATCTAGTTCCCTAAATAAATAGATAAAACTAGACACAAATTATAAACCTCGCAAGTGCACGAATCGTTTAGAAAAGCGTAACAATAGCAAGGGTCGATCCCACAGAGATTGTAGACTTTAACTTACTAATCAATAAAAAGAAGAAGAATCATAAAGAGTTGTTTTAAATGTCTAAAAGAAATAAAAAGATTAAAACTAAATTAAGAAGTGTTGAATCACAAATATCGATTAAGTAGTTGGGTTTAGATTTTCACCAATAGTCAGTAATGCTAAGTCACCTTCTGAACTTCTTCTTATTACTCATGTTTGTTCCCTTCAAGGGCATGGTATCTACTCCTTAAAGTACTGTTTCCCTAAGCCAAGAATTAGGCATGGTATCTACTCTAATTCGTTTCTTTCATTAAGTGTTTAGCATGGTATCTACTAAGTTGCACTTAAAGAAAACATAAGATCAGTGGAAACGAACAAACACTCAAGGTTCTAGAAATTGGTATCAGATCTAGATCCCTTAAGTTGATTGAACCAGGAACCCCTAAAGATTCCCTTGTTACTAGTTACGGGCACGAGATACGGGTCGTCTCAATATGCTCATCTAACAGATTCAGATGGATGGTAATGCAAACTTGATATTCTCAATCTCTATACGTCTGTCGACTGCCTCTCACCTCAGTCGACTGCTCTCAGAGCTTTGAGAATAAGTTTGATTATCACCAATCTATACCAATACAAACGGATTCAATCAATAAGCAAATAGAAGAATTTTAGAAGAACATAACACTACATAACTACGGCTTCAATCTACCCAACTATAGAATTTAGTTCCACATAATAATACTTTTATTAATCAACAAGTTCAAATACATGACCAACATAAAGAATAGAAGAAGAAGAAATAAACTAATGAAGTCCGGCAATGAGGTCGACTGGCTGTCACACAGTCGGCTGCCTTCGAATACTTGATCTCCTATCTCCTTCCTCGATGCTGGTAGAATAATACCCCTGTTGATGACTTGAACGCTCAGACTCTTGTGATTCGGTGGTGGGTGTTTGTGGAAGATGATGATCAAAAGATGGAGTCCAGAGAGAGAGTCCCTGTTGATGCTTTCTTTCTGATATTTATAGAATACGGCCAGAGAATTAGGGTTTCACTTCTTCAGGAAAGTCCTTCTTTAATTGATTTGATGATTTATTTCTTTCTCGTTTCTTCTTTCCTTCCTTATCTGTTAACCACGCCTTTTGCTAATTCCCAGTCTCTAGATTTGGTTTGTTGGAGAATTCGCATAAAATCTGGATTCAAATAGATTTGGAATTAGATGCAGGTATATCTTCGAATATCTTATCTGTTAACTCCGCCGCAGACCAGTCGACTTGTCTTCGAACCAGTCGACTGTGTCGAGACTTCTGACGATTTCTCAATTGATCAGCCCAGTCGACTGGTGTTGGAGTAAGTCGACTGTGCCGAAACTTCTGTGTACATTTGATTTCTCTGTTCAGTCGACCTGTGTGGAAGACTCAGTCGACTGATGCTCTGTAATATTCTGTGTATCATCCTTGAAGTCCTAGATCTGTTTTGTTTTGCTGTTATAGGCTGTTTCCTATGAAAAAGAGAAAATAAGAGTTAAATACCACATATAGAGCTTCTAAATGTGCATTTACAATAAGATTATTGCTTCTAAATGAGAATAATAATGTGTTCATCAAATACCCCCAAACTTAGATTTTTGCTTGTCCTCAAGCAAACTAGAATTACGAACAAGGGTATAATAATAATGACAGCCTTAACCACCAAGAGTTCTTATTATGTGGGTATCAAGATATAAACAATTTCAGATAAAGTAAAGTTAAACATACCTACTTTCTCCAGTGCGATTATTTGTTCACAATTTCCAAACACAATCATATTTGTCATGCAATTAATGTAGTTATAGTATGCGATTACTCAAGCTGTGATTATCCCCTTTTCTCTACTACTTTATAAGAAATTGTTTATTCTAAAAAAATTCAAAAGACTCTAAATATAAATAACCCCAATACCCCCAAACTTAGATGGAACATTGTCCTCAATGTTCGAAAGAAAATTTAAAAATAGGCATGTGTCACCATCTAGTAAGGAGAAACTAAAAATAAAAATAACTAAAATAAGGATAATAATAAATAATTGAAAGAAAATAAAGGGAAAGTGTAAATACTCCCCTGAAACTTGGGTTGCCTCCCAATAAGCGATGTGTTTTCTGTCTTCAGCTAGACATTATGAGTTCATGCCATGTATTGAATGGTTTGAAGATTCACATCTTCCTCTTACGGTTCTAGACTCATCTCTATGTATGGCTTCGCTCTATGCCCGTTCACCTTAAATGTTTGATTCTTTTCTTGGCTATGAACCTCCAATGCACCATGTGGAAAGACTCTTGTGACAATGTATGGCCCATACCATCTTGACATAAGCTTGCCTGGAAAAAGTCTCAATCTTGAGTTGTATATCAGTACCTTCTGTCCTTCATAAAACTCCTTCCTCGCTAGCTGTTTGTCATGGTACAACTTGGTTCTTTCCTTGTACAATTTTGCATTTTCATAAGCGTCGTGCCTCAACTCTTCAAGCTCATTTAGTTGTAATCTTCTTTTGTCACCTGCTTGTTTCATATCAAAATTGAACCTCTTAATGGCCCAATAGGCTTTGTGCTCCAACTCCACTGGAAGATGACAGGCTTTGCCAAAAACCAAACGGTATGGTGACATGCCGATAGGTGTTTTGTATGCTGTGCGGTAGGCCCATAATGCATCATTCAAGCGCAGCGACCAATCCTGTCTCCTTGTGTTGACTGTCTTTTCCAAAATGCTCTTGATTTCTCTGTTGCTAATCTCCACTTGCCCACTAGTTTGGGGATGATATGGGGTGCCCACTCTATGCGTGATACCATATTTCTTTATCAAGGAAGCAAATGGAAAGTTATTGAAGTGGCTTCCTCCATCACTTATTATTGCTCGAGGTGTCCCAAACCTAGTGAAAATGTTTTCCTGCAAAAAACTTGACAACAACTCTGTGATCATTAGTTCTTGAAGGGACAGCCTCGACCCATTTAGACACATAATCCACACCAACAAGTATATATAAATAACCAAATGAGTTAGGAAATGGACCCATGAAGTCGATTCCCCAAACATCAAAAAGCTCGATTACTTGGATGTTATGCAGTGGCATTTGATTTCTAGAAGAGATGTTTCCTGTTCTTTGGCATTTGTCACAAGTCCTGCAAAAAGAAAAAGCATCTTTGAATACTTTAGGCCAATAAAATCCAGATTGTAATACCTTGAGTGCTGTTCTTTTTGGTCCAAAATGTCCTCCGCATGAATATTGGTGGCAATGTTGTAGAATACTCATTTGCTCCTCTTCTGCCACACATCTTCTTATAATTTGATCAGGGCAAAATTTGAACAAATAAGGATCATCCCAATAGTAGTGCTTGCACATAGCCACCAGTCTCGTTCTTTCCTGACTTGTCATACCTGAAGGGAAAACATGAGCGGTTAGATAGTTTACAATGTCAGCAAACCATGGAAAATTTGCGCAATGAGATACCAGTCGACTGGTCCTGGTACCAGTCGACTATCCCGAGGATATGTTTATTTGAAAGAGATGTTCATCTGGGAAATTTTCGTCAAGTGGGGGCACAATTCTCTCTTCCTCCTGCAGTAGCCTGGACATGTGATCTGCAACAACATTGTCGCTTCCTTTTTTATCTCTTATCTCAAGATCGAATTCTTGAAGCAACAACACCCATCTGATCAACCTAGGCTTAGCATCCTTTTTAGCAAACAAATATCTTAAAGCAGCATGGTCAGTGAAAACAATAACTTTAGAACCAATTAAATATGATCTAAACTTCTCTACAGCAAATATAACAGCTAACATTTCTTTTTCAGTAGTGGAATAATTTAGCTGTGCATCGTTTAAAGTTCGAGAAGCATAGTAAATAACATGGGGTTTCTTATTGATTCTTTGACCTAACACAGCCCCTAAAGCATAATCACTTGCATCACACATTAGCTCGAAAGGGTGGCTCCAATCTGGTGCCATGACAATAGGTGCAGAAGTGAGAAGATTTTTTAATGTAACAAAAGCAGTTGTGCACTCTTCTGTTCATACAAACTCAACATCTTTAGCCAACAAATCACAAAGGGGTTTGGAGATTTTTGAAAAATCTTTTATAAATCTTCTATAGAACCCTGCATGTCCAAGAAAGCTCCTAACACCCTTAACTGTAGTTGGAGGGGGGTAGTTTTGATATTATATCTATTTTCGCTTTGTCTACATCTATGCCTCTTTTTGACACCACATGTCCCAACACAATACCTTGTTGTACCATGAAATGACACTTTTTCCAATTCAGTACTAAATTGCATTCTTCACATCTCTTAAGTACAAGCTGCAAATGGTTAAGGCATTCATCAAAACAAGATCCAAAAACACTAAAATCATCCATAAATACCTCAATGAACCTTTCCACCATGTCTGAAAATATACTCATCATGCATCTTTGAAATGTTGCTGGTGCATTGCACAATCCAAAGGGCATCCTCCTGTATGCAAAAGTACCAAAAGGACATGTAAAAGTGGTTTTTTCTTGATCTTCTGGAGCAATAGCAATTTGATTATAGCCACTATAACCATCTAAAAAACAATAATGACTATATCCTGCTAATCTTTCTAACATTTGATCAATAAAAGGAAGAGGGAAGTGATCTTTCCTGGTTTCATTATTCAATTTCCTGTAATCAATGCAAACCCTCCAACCTGTAGTCACTCTAGTGGGGATAAGCTCATTCTCTTCATTTGTCACCACTGTGACTCCACTTTTCTTAGGCACTACATGTATAGGACTTACCCATTTGCTATCTGAGATAGGGTAGATGATGCCAACATCTAGTAGCTTCAGAATCTCCGCTCTTACCACTTCCTTCATGTTTGGGTTAAGCCTTCTCTGTGCCTCCCTGCTAGGTTTTGCGTTGTTTTCAAGGAGTATTCGATGCATGCATTTGGATGGACTTATTCCCTTGATGTCTGCAATGGTCCATCCTATTGCACTCTTGTGTTCTCGTAATACCTTTAGCAGCTTATCTTCTTCCTGTGCACTTAGGTTCGCAGCAATTATCACTGGTAGCGTCTGGTTCTCCCCAAATATGCATGCTTCAAATGGTCGGGCAGCTGCTTAAGCGCTGGGTCTGTAAGTCTTGGTGCAGTCGACTGGTCCCTGGTAGCAGTCTGGACAGTCGACTGATCCTCTTCACCAGTCGACTTGTCCAGTGCACCAGTCGACTTGTCTGTAGAAACAAAAATGTCATCAGTCACCAATTTTTCAAATACTGGTGCAAACTTACCTGAGTATGACTGTGAAGTGTCAAGGTGATGTATTGTCTCTGCAATCTCCCAGTCATCATATTCCTGTTCAACATTAGATAAAGTTAGAGATTGTGTAATTGTGGCTTGTAGTGGTTCAACGCTATGTACCTGAAATGTTTGATCAACAATCTCCTGAACCACATCAACATTATAGCATTCATGATCATCATGTGGAAATTTCAGTGTATCAAACATTTTAAATTCAACCTTCTCTCCATTTATTTTCATACTTATAGTACCCTTTTTAACACAAATTTTTATATCAGCCGTACTCATAAAGGGCCTACCTAAAATGATTGGTAGAGAAGATGGCATTGAAGAGTCCTCCATGTCTAACACAACAAAATCAGCAGGCAAAATAAAATCGTTTACCTGAACTAGGACATCTTCCAAAATACCTCTAGGTCTTTTGATACTGCGATCTGCCAACTGCAACGTGATGGATGTTGGTTGGAGTTCCCCCAATCCTAGCTTTTCATAGACGGTGTATGGGAGGAGATTGATGCTTGCCCCCAAGTCTAGCAGTGCTTTCTCAAAGAAGTGCTCACCAATCCTGCAAGGAATGGTGAAACTACCTGGGTCTTTTACTTTGGGAGGTAATTTTCTTAATAAGACGGCGCTCACTTCTTCTGTCAAAGCCACATCCTCCCTAACCTGAAATGTTCTTTTGTGAGTGCAACATTCTTTCAAAATTTTAGCATAAGAAGGAATTTGTTTAATAGCATCAAGTAGAGGGATATTAATTTCTACCTTTCTGAGAGTTTCAAAGATGTCAAATAAATGTTGATCTTTCTTTTGTTTGACTAACCTTTGAGGGAATGGTGGCAAAACTGTTCTTTCTTTTTCACTTACCTTGTTGGACCCCACAATTTTTGATGATTGTGTTTCTGCTTCTTCTGTGTGCGTTCCAACTTTGTTGTCAATTATCTTACCACTTCTTAATGTTGTGACTGCCTTGAGATGTTCTTGGCCTCCAGGGTTTGGTATAGTTTGTGATGGAAGTTCCCCTGCCTTTCGTTCGCTTAATTCTTTAGCAATTTGGCCAATCTGTGTTTCCAACTTCTGAATTGCTTGCCCTTGTTGGTTGCTTGTTTGATGTTGTTGTTGGAGCAATTGAAGAACGGTGGATTCAAAATCCAACTTCTTCTGTTCTTGAATTGGCCTATCAATCCCACTTCCCATTTGGAAGTTCCGTGCATGTCCTTGTGTGAATTGAGTCCCTTGATTATTCTGATTATTGCTCCAGGAGAAGTTTGGATGGTTCCTCCATCCTGGGTTGTATGTGTTCGAGAAGGAATTGTTCTTTTGTGGGAACACTCCTCGACCAACATAGTTCGCATGCTCCTGATTTGTGAAAGAAGACATGGGATATGTATCAGTGGTATGATCTATATGAGAACAAATTGCACAAATTTCATTTGTTTGATTTTTAACTCCACCCATCATAGACATTGCATTAACAAGCATATCAATTTTCTTATTCATGTTTACCATTTCCAATTGAATGTTATTGCTACTAGAAATTTCATAAACTCCCTGTTTTTTCGAAGGGCCCCTCCTTGTTGAGAATTGTTGTGAATTCTTGCTGAGTTCTTCAAATAGTTCTATGGCCTCTTTGCCGCTTTTCCTCATCAAGATCCCGTTGCAGGCTGAATCCACAATTGCCTTATTAGTATCATTTAAACCTTCATAAAATGCTTGTACCTGATCATCTTTAGGCATGTTGTGTGTTGGACACTTGAGAAGTTTGTTCTTGAAATCCTTCCATGCTTCGAAAAATAAGTCTCCATCCTTTTGTTGGAAGAGTTGAATCTCCCTTTTCAGCTGTTTGGTCTTTTGGGCTGGAAAGAATTCTTTTAAGAACTTTGTCGCCAATTGCTCCCATGAGTTTATTGATCCTGGTTCCAAAGAATTATACCATAGTTTAGCGTTAAGTTTTAAGGAAAAAGGAAACAAAATTAACCTGATTTGTTCAGGGGTAAGCCCTTGGACGCTTTGTGTCCTGCAAAGATCGAAAAAATCTTGTAAATGGAGATGAGGCTCCTCATCAGGTCTGCCACTAAAATGGGGAACCATACTAAGTAACTGAGGAGATAGATGCATGTTCCCTGTGACATTAGGTTGATACGCAATGCAGGAAGGTTGCTTGATGTTCTTAGGCGTGAACTTGTCTTGCATTGGCACTCGATTGGGTATTTCTTCTGCCATTGCTGTATGTGAACTGGGTCTCTGGACAGTCGAGTGGTTCGTGTGGACAGTCGACTGGTTGGTCGCAATCAGTCGACCTAACCTGTGCAAAGTGCGTTCTGTTTCTGCGTCAATTGGTAGTAGCTCTGGACGAAGTGATCTCCTTCCGTGCATCCACCAAAATCCTGTATCCTAAAAGAAAAATACTGATTAATAAAATTAAAAGAAAGAAAATAAAAACTTCCTACTGATCTGTAAGTTAAAATACTAGACAATCCCCGGCAACGGCGCCAAAAACTTGTTGTGCAAATCTAGTTCCCTAAATAAATAGATAAAACTAGACACAAATTATAAACCTCGCAAGTGCACGAATCGTTTAGAAAAGCGTAGCAATAGCAAGGGTCGATCCCACAGAGATTGTAGACTTTAACTTACTAATCAATAAAAAGAAGAAGAATAATAAAGAGTTGTTTTAAATGTCTAAAAGAAATAAAAAGATTAAAACTAAATTAAGAAGTGTTGAATCACAAATATCGATTAAGTAGTTGGGTTTAGATTTTCACCAATAGTCAGTAATGCTAAGTCACCTTCTGAACTTCTTCTTATTACTCATGTTTGTTCCCTTCAAGGGCATGGTATCTACTCCTTAAAGTACTGTTTCCCTAAGCCAAGAATTAGGCATGGTATCTACTCTAATTCGTTTCTTTCATTAAGTGTTTAGCATGGTATCTACTAAGTTGCACTTAAAGAAAACATAAGATCAGTGGAAACGAACAAACACTGAAGGTTCTAGAAATTGGTATCAGATCTAGATCCCTTAAGTTGATTGAACCAGGAACCCCTAAAGATTCCCTTGTTACTAGTTACGGGCACGAGATACGGGTCGTCTCAATATGCTCATCTAACAGATTCAGATGGATGGTAATGCAAACTTGATATTCTCAATCTCTATACGTCAGTCGACTGCCTCTCACCTCAGTCGACCGCTCTCAGAGCTTTGAGAATAAGTTTGATTATCACCAATCTATACCAATACAAACGGATTCAATCAATAAGCAAATAGAAGAATTTTAGAAGAACATAACACTACATAACTACGGCTTCAATCTACCCAACTATAGAATTTAGTTCCACATAATAATACTTTTATTAATCAACAAGTTCAAATACATGACCAACATAAAGAATAGAAGAAGAAGAAATAAACTAATGAAGTCCGGCAATGAGGTCGACTGGCTGTCACACAGTCGGCTGCCTTCGAATACTTGATCTCCTATCTCCTTCCTCGATGCTGGTAGAATAATACCCCTGTTGATGACTTGAATGCTCAGACTCTTGTGATTCGGTGGTGGGTGTTTGTGGAAGATGATGATCAAAAGATGGAGTCCAGAGAGAGAGTCCCTGTTGATGCTTTCTTTCTGATATTTATAGAATACGGCCAGAGAATTAGGGTTTCACTTCTTCAGGAAAGTCCTTCTTTAATTGATTTGATGATTTATTTCTTTCTCGTTTCTTCTTTCCTTCCTTATCTGTTAACCACGCCTTTTGCTAATTCCCAGTCTCTAGATTTGGTTTGTTGGAGAATTCGCATAAAATCTGGATTCAAATAGATTTGGAATTAGATGCAGGTATATCTTCGAATATCTTATCTGTTAACTCCGCCGCAGACCAGTCGACTTGTCTTCGAACCAGTCGACTGTGTCGAGACTTCTGACGATTTCTCAATTGATCAGCCCAGTCGACTGGTGTTGGAGTAAGTCGACTGTGCTGAAACTTCTGTATACATTTGATTTCTCTGTTCAGTCGACCTGTGTGGAAGACTCAGTTGACTGATGCTCTGTAATATTCTGTGTATCATCCTTGAAGTCCTGGATCTGTTTTGTTTTGCTGTTATAGGCTGTTTCCTATGGAAAAGAGAAAATAAGAGTTAAATACCACATATAGAGCTTTTAAATGTGCATTTACAATAAGATTATTGCTTCTAAATGAGAATAATAATGTGTTCATCAGGCCTCCCGACCACCATGCCCTCGGTAGGCATCCGAGGTCGGCCTTGCGACAACCCTCGGGTGGGGTATGCTCCATCTCGCCATATCACACCGCATCAGGCTACCTACCTTCCAGACGCACTCAGATCGTCATTGTCTGAATAACACTCTCGCTAGGTCGACTACTCTTCGAAGGGGACTGAGACGTCTCCTCCTAGAGTGGGGGGTTAATGATGAGGGTAAAATTAGCAAATGATCTATACCACTCGATCCTGGCGAGAATCTCAAAGTGACCTTGTTTCTCTTTATGGACTGACTATGGGCTCATCACCAGGTCCTGCCCAGTGTGGGCCGGGTCACACCAATCAGGGGACCCGGAGACCCATTCTAATCAGGCTCTTATGCCTATAAATGCAACCCTACCTATATAGTAACCAGATAACTACAATTTCTAGTTTTCCACCATTTAAGCTTCCCTTAGTACTCTAGTTATTAGCTTGAGTATCGGAGGGTCTGTCGCCGAGTCCTCTCGGTGTCTCAGACTTTTTGCAGGTATCTGATGCCCCACCGATCCATCCAGATCCACCACATCTACCACATCAGGCTCACAGTAGAGTCAGATCGGAGGCCGATATCTGAGTTCTTCCTTAAAAGAACTCATGTTACCTGTTGCTCCCACACCAAAAAACAAGCAGCATCAGCAGGGATTTATAGGTGTCTATGCTCTGGCCACCCTATTCATCTACTATACTTAGCATTGGTATATGTTTAAATGTTTTAATGAATTAGTGGTGTGTAATCAATTGGGGACCAAGGAAGCATCATATTGTATTGAACAAAAAACATCACAAATACATAAGAAATCTCAATAACTAATAGAGATTCTGAATTAATCACATAAACAGAAAGTAGCAAGCAAAGTATGCATGGTTCCCAAGTCTTTAACCTGAACCATGTTTAAATTATATACATAGTTCTGTGATGCTGATTAAAAAGTTCAATTTGTTTGTTTAACTTACAGATATCGGTATGTTGTTAGGAGCTTTAACTTGCTTCATCCCCCCCCCCCAACCCAACCACAATAATTAGCCTGTGAGGATAGTAATTGTTGTTACGAGTCAAGATTATGTATGTACTGTATTTGAGTTACTGCTTTCTAAGGAAGTGATCATATTTCTTGTAACATTTAATAGTTCAACACCATTGACAAATTTAACAACATAACTTTTTTTTTTTCGGCATATAATACTTTCCTTTTGATATTATATTTGATGAACACAATATTATTCACATTTTAGAGCAATAATCTTAAGGCAATTGAACATTTAAATGCTCTATATGTGGTATTTACGCTTATTTTCTCTTTTCCATAGGAAACAGCCTAAAACAGCGAAATGAAGCAGATTCAGGATTTTAAGGATGATACACAGATTATTACAGAGCATCAGTCGACTGGTTTCCCCACACAGGCGACTGGACAGAGAAATCAAGTTTACGCAGATGTCTCGACATAGTCGACTGGTTCGAAGACAAGTCGACTGGTAGGCGGCAGAGTTAAAAGATAAGGTATTTAAAGATTAGTCCAAATCCAAATACAAATCAAAGCAAAAAAAGGAAGAAAAGGAGAAAAGAGAAGGAAATAAAATGCAGCATAAAAGACGGAGGGAAATAAATAAAAGAAGTGGGCTTTTATGCAAAAGAGTGCAAACCCTAAATCTCTAGCCGTGTTCTATAAATACCAACCAAGATGCATTATTCAAGGAATTCTCGATCTGGAGGAGGCTGGACCGACCAAGAAAGGCCATCGACAGCAAGCATCAAAGAAGGATAACAAGACGACTACTGATTGGGCTCAAGTTCAATATCATAAAAATCAGTGTTCTTCTATTCTTCTTTTTACTTTTATTTTCATTGTAGTCATGAACTCTGTTATATTAATCAATAAAAGTTTTATTATGTGGAACTAACTTTCATAGTTGGGTGGATTGAGACCATAGTTATGTAATGCTTATGTTCTTCTGAATACTACTCTCTTACTTATTGATTAAACCTGAGTGAATTGGAATAGATTTATAATAATCAAACTAGTTCAGAATCCTAAGGGCAGTCGACTGAAGTGACAGCCAGTCGACTGGTCCGAATCTGGGATTATAAGTTTGTGCAGTATAAATCTGAATCTGTTAGATGAGCATATTGAGACGACCCGTATCTCGTGTTCATATCTTGTAACAAGGGAATCTTTAGGGGTTCTTGGTTTAATCAACTTGAGGAATCTAGATCTGATACCAATTTCTAGAACTTCACGTGTTTGTTCGTTTCCATTGTTCCTATGCTTTCTTTGAGTGCAACTTAGTAGATACCATGCTAAATACTTAAGGGAAGAAACGAATTAGAGTAGATACCATGCCTAATTCTTGGCTTAGGGAAACATTACTTTAAGGAGTAGATACCATGCCCTTGAAGAGAACAAACATGAGTAATGGATGTAGTATATGACTCAGCATTACTGACTATTGGTGGAGATCAAAACCCAACTACTTTAATAGAGATTTGTGACTCAACTTGTGATGCTACTTATTTATATTTTTATCCTTTTATTTCCTTAGACCTTTAGATCAACTCTTTAAGAATTTGTTTTCTATTTTATTGATGAGTAAGTTAAAGTCTACAATCTCTGTGGGATCGACCCTTGCTATTGCTACGCTTCTATAAACGATTCGTACACTTGCGAGGTTTTTAATTTGTGTCTAGTTTATCTACTTATTTAGATAGTCTAGATTGCACAACAAGTTTTTGGCGCCGTTGCCAGGGATTGTTTAGTATTTTAACTTACAAATCAGTAAAATCTTTTTCTGTTTATTTTGTTTTATTTCTTCTTTTTCTTTTCTAACATTTTCTTTTAGTTTACTTTCTGCACAAACAGGGTCAGACCAGTCGACTGTCTCCAAGGACCAGTCGACTGCACAGCGAAGAATTCCAAAAGCAACAATGGGTGAAAGAATATTGAATCGAGTACCAATGCAAGACAAATTCATTCCAAAGAATATTGAGCAACCGTCTTGCATAGCTTTTCAACCCAAAGTCACAGGGAATATGCATATATCACCTCAATTACTTGGCATGGTTCCCCACTTCAATGGTAGACTAGATGAAGATCCGCACCTACATCTGCAAGACTTCTTTGATCTTTGCAGGACACAAAGCATCGAAGGGCTTACCTCTGAACAAATCAGGTTAATCTTGTTTCCTTTTTTTTAAAACTTAATGCTAAGCTGTGGTATAATTCCTTGGAACCAGGATCAATTAATTCATGGGAGCAATTGGCAACAAAATTCTTGAAAGAGTTCTTTCCAGCCCAGAAAACCAGACAACTAAAAAGGGAGATTCTACTTTTCCAACAAAAAGATGGCGATTTGTTTTTCGAGGCATGGAAGGACTTTAAAAACAAGCTTTTCAAGTGTCCTACGCATAACATACCTAAGGATGACCAGGTACAATCATTTTATGAGGGTTTAAATGACACTAACAAAGCAATTGTAGATACAGGTTGCAATGGAATGTTGATGAGGAAGAGTGCTGAGGAGGCCATAGAGTTATTTGAAGAACTCAGCGAGAACTCACAACAATTCTCAACTAGGAGGGGTTTTTCGAAAAAACAGGGAGTATATGAAATTTCTGATAATAATAACATGCAATTAGAAATGGAAACCATGAACAAAAAGATTGATATGCTTGTAAATTCAATGTTGGGTGGCGTAAAAAACCAACCAAAAGAAATTTGTGCAAATTGTTTTCAATCTAACCATACAACTAATTCATGTCCCATGTTTTCTTTCGCAGATCAGAAGCACACAAACTACGAAGAACAAGGAATGTACCCGCCCCAGAACAATTTTTTTTCAAACCCGTATAACCCAGGGTGGCAAAACCATCAAGACAATCAATTCACACCAGGGCATACGCAGCAATTCTAGGGTGGGAATGGGTATGATAGGCCAGCACAAGAAAAGAATAAGTTGGAGTTCGAAACCACCATTCTTCAACTACTCCAACAGCAACAGCAAACAAGCGATCAACAAGGACATGCCATTCAAAAATTGGAATTTCAAATTGGTCAAATTGCTACGGAATTAAGTGAAAGAAAGGAAGGAGAATTCCCATCACAAACCATACCTAACCCTAGAGGACAAGAACAGCTCCAATCAAGGACAACACTAGAGGAAGAGATTGAGTTTAAAATGTTTGATGCACCACAATTTCCACACGATGATCATGAATGTTATAATGTTGATGTGGTTCAGGAAATTTGTGACCAAACATTTCAGGAACATAGTGTTGATCCATTACAAGAAACAATTACATACCCTCTAACATTATCTCATGTTGAACAGGAATATGCTGATCGGGGGATTGCAGAGACAGTACATCACCTTGAAACTCCAAAGTCATATTCAGGTAAGCCTGCACCTGCATTTGAAAAGTTGGTATCTGATAACACTTGTGTTTTCCAGGATAAGTCGACTGGTGAACAGGATAAGTCGACTGATGAACAGGATAAGTCGACTGATGAATGGAATAAGTCGACTGCTACCAGGCAACCAGACGTGGAGCTGAAGCCACGATATGAATATTTGGGGGACCATCAGACATTACCTGTGACAGTTGTTGCAAATTTCAGGATGCATGAAGAAGCAAGGCTGCAGGGAGTCTTGCAAAATCACAAAGGTGCACTAAGGTGGACCCTTGCAGACAGGCTGATGTCAAGATGGTACGGTCCAGACATTGTTGTAGAGGTTCCCCCACATAGAGCGTTGACGAAAAATCAAACGTTCGAGGTGAATGGGCAGAGGGGGGAACCTTATCATAAGATGAGTTTTGAGCCGCAACCCATTTAATACATTGCACAAACTCATCCAGTTTAGCTGAAGACAAGAAACACAGCGCTTATTGGGAGGCAACCCAATTTTTCAGGGGAGTATTTACACTCTCTTCCTTTATTCGTTTCTTTAGTCATTTCTTTATTTCTTTATTTCATTTTCTTCAAACTAGGTGGTAACACATGCCTATTTATTTTAAATTTTTGTGCGAACATTGAGGACAATGTTCCATCTAAGTTTGGGGGTATTTAGTTATTTGGAGTCTTTTGATTTTTTAAGATAAACAATTTCTTATAAAGTAATAGTAAGAATACTTATTTACTTTAGGATTGTTGAGTTTCATAATTCCTTACAAAATTGTATGAGTCATGCGATTATACATAATAAACAAATGTGATGCTTTTTCTGGTGATTATTCCCTTTAGATCTAGTCCTAAATTGAGTTTAAGTAAATAGAGTGATAATATATATATATATATATATATATATATATATATATATATATATATATATATATATATATAAAGTCAAGCTACTCCAATGTTTTGAGTGCTTAGTAACTAGGGGTATTCATCACCAATGTTTACCTTTACGTCAAACGGCAACTTGGAATATGAGTATGCAAAGCACTCTAAAGTTTGTGACTTGCTGAGTAACCGGGTGGATTCATCACAAATGTTTTGCATTCGCTTCAAAAGGAAAGTGACCACTTTAGAGAAGAGACTAAAAAAAAAAAAAAAAAAAAAAAAAAAAACTCTGGTTTGCTACTCGGTTTGTAGTAGAGAAAAGGGATAATCACAGATGGAATGTTACATACTATAATCATAATTAATTGCATGACAAGTGTGGTTGGGTTTGGAGTTATGAATAGACAATTGCACTGGAGAAAGTGAGTATACTTGTTTTTACTTCATTTGAAATTGTTTATATCGAAATTTTGATGCTTGCATAATAAGAATTCTTGGTGGTTGAGTCTATTATTATTATTATTCCCTTGTTCATAAATTCACTTTTTGCTTGAGGACAAGCAAAAGTTAAGTTTGGGGGTATTTGATGAACACAATATTATTCACATTTTAGAGCAATAATCTTAAGGCAATTGAACATTTAAATGCTCTATATGTGGTATTTACGCTTATTTTCTCTTTTCCATAGGAAACAGCCTAAAACAGCGAAATGAAGCAGATTCAGGATTTTAAGGATGATACACAGATTATTACAGAGCATCAGTCGACTGGTTTCCCCACACAGGCGACTGGACAGAGAAATCAAGTTTACGCAGATGTCTCGACACAGTCGACTGGTTCGAAGACAAGTCGACTGGTAGGCGGCAGAGTTAAAAGATAAGGTATTTAAAGATTCGTCCAAATCCAAATACAAATCAAAGCAAAAAAAGGAAGAAAAGGAGAAAAGAGAAGGAAATAAAACGCAGCATAAAAGACGGAGGGAAATAAATAAAAGAAGAGGGCTTTTATGCAAAAGAGTGCAAACCCTAAATCTCTAGCCGTGTTCTATAAATACCAACCAAGATGCATTATTCAAGGAATTCTCGATCTGGAGGAGGCTGGACCGACCAAGAAAGGCCATCGACAGCAAGCATCAAAGAAGGAGAACAAGACGACTACTGATTGGGCTCAAGTTCAATATCATAAAAATCAGTGTTCTTCTATTCTTCTTTTTACTTTTATTTTCATTGTAGTCATGAACTCTGTTATATTAATCAATAAAAGTTTTATTATGTGGAACTAACTTTCATAGTTGGGTGGATTGAGACCATAGTTATGTAATGCTTATGTTCTTCTGAATACTACTCTCTTACTTATTGATTAAACCTGAGTGAATTGGAATAGATTTATAATAATCAAACTAGTTCAGAATCCTAAGGGCAGTCGACTGAAGTGACAGCCAGTCGACTGGTCCGAATCTGGGATTATAAGTTTGTGCAGTGTAAATCTGAATCTGTTAGATGAGCATATTGAGACGACCCGTATCTCGTGTTCATATCTTGTAACAAGGAAATCTTTAGGGGTTCTTGGTTCAATCAACTTGAGGGATCTAGATCTGATACCAATTTCTAGAACTTCACGTGTTTGTTCGTTTTCATTGTTCCTATGCTTTTTTTGAGTGCAACTTAGTAGATATCATGCTAAATACTTAAGGGAAGAAACGAATTAGAGTAGATACCATGCCTAATTCTTGGCTTAGGGAAACATTACTTTAAGGAGTAGATACCATGCCCTTGAAGAGAACAAACATGAGTAATCGATGTAGTATATGACTCAGCATTACTGACTATTGGTGGAGATCAAAACCCAACTACTTTAATAGAGATTTGTGACTCAACTTGTGATGCTACTTATTTAGATTTTTATCCTTTTATTTCCTTAGACCTTTAGATCAACTCTTTAAGATTTTATTTTCTATTTTATTGATGAGTAAGTTAAAGTCTACAATCTCTGTGGGATCGACCCTTACTATTGCTACGCTTCTATAAACGATTCGTACACTTGCGAGGTTTTTAATTTGTGTCTAGTTTATCTACTTATTTAGATAGTCTAGATTGCACAACAATATTATGAATGCTCATATACTTTTTGTAGGCGTGCATCGCACGTTCTTTATACTAAGTTAGGAGAGTTGGGGTTTATAATGGGAGAGTTGGGGTTTGTAACCAAACAAGCCCGTGCAATACACGTCCAGAATAAATCCAACAAATGTACACGTGCACCTTACGTGTAGCCCAAATTAAAATATTCAAGTGCCTCTGTGTCTATTCCTCTCCCTCATTGTTTCTCTCCTTCTTTCTTGCACTGCCGAACCTCTCTCTCCCCAATCCTCCGTCGCCCTCGTCTCCCTGTCCCCTATAGCCTCCGAGGTGCCCCGTAGCCCCCGTCGTACCCCGTAGCCTTGCGCCGCAGTACCCCGTTCGCCGCTCACCACCTCCCCACCGCTCGTCACCTCCTTACTGTTCCCCGTACTCGCTCCCCTTGCACCCTCGTTGTTGCTGCTATAGCTGCCGCTACCGCTCCTGCTACAGCTGTCGCTACCGCTCCCGCTACAGCTGCCGCTACCGCTCCCGCTATAGCTGCCGCTATCGCCTCCGCTACGCTGCAGTCGCCCTCGCCGCCTCCCCACCGTTCCCCGTACTCGCTCCACTTGCACCCTTGCCGCTGCCGCTCGCCCACGCCGCCTCACCTCTCACCCTCGCAGCCTCACTGTATAGAATTTCTTGGTAAAATTCACATTTTATATTACCCGTTTTAGATGTAAAAATTGTTGTTTGGGTTGACAGTGATTATAACAAGTTGATTGATTTTAGATTAATGATTTTGGCTATTATCCAAAATGCACAATTCTATTGATGATTTGGATTTTTTTAATCCGATTCCAGGTCTCATGTTTGGGGTAGTTTCTATTTATGCTATAATTACTATAAACTTCTTAACGAAATGGCATATCTAAAGAGCCATGGAATTAAAGATGGTGATCAGTTATGCGTTGTTGGTGTCGATCTGTTAAATTTATCCATTAATGAAATAGCTTTTGATGAAATTACTATAAATAGTTGGGAATATTTACTACCGGTATGTATATTTTATCTTGATTTAATGTTATTTAGATTATTGAAGAAGTTGTTTCTACGAGTTTCTAAAGCAACAAAGTTATAGAAGTTTTTGCTTAATTTGCAACTTTACATTACTTTCTCATTATATTGCTAATATTATGATTTTAACATTATCCTGTGAAAGAGTGTTGCTTCTTCAATGTTGAGAAATTTGTGCATTTTAGTTGACTACAACACGTATTAGACTTTTATTATGAATTAGTTATGTGCCAGCATATTAAATTAGAATGTGTCATGTGATTTTCTCTTTGATTCCTCTATCAAGTATCTTTTGGTGAGCTTTCGAGAGCAAGGGTTTGTAACCAAACAAACCCAGTATGACTACCCTTTAATTTATTTTTTATTGGTGATTACCAGCCACACCTGCAAACGGAGCTTCAGGTATTGTTAATTTATGTTTGCCTATGATTTTTATAGCTAACCTTTAAGTTCACGTCATTTCCATGAAGGGAAATGGATAGATTATATGCAACGAAAAATCAACAGGGCAATGATGTAGAAATAATAGACGAAAGAGAATTACCGTATCAACAATAAATTTTTGAACGTAGGGAGAGCCTTAGACAATATCACAGAAATAGAAGAGCTAATATGACTACGTCACAATTGGAAGAGCTTAGACAGAGACAATACCAATATGCAAAAATCGACGATCGTTGATGTCTAAAGATCAATTAGCTGAAGAAAGAGAGAGACATAAGCAATATCAAAGAAATAGACGCTCTAATATGAATGCAAATAATCAACTGGGTCATGACAGAGAAATTATAGACGAAAGAGAATTACAGTATCAACAAGAAATTGAAGCACTGACTAAAATACCTCAATATTCAAAAGCTCAACAACTTGTTGAACGTAGGAAAAGGCTTAGACAGTATCACAGAAATAGAAGAGCTAATAAGACTGCATCACAATTAGATGAGCTTAGACAAAGACAACACCAATATATGAGAGATCGACAATTGTTGATGTCTAAAGATCTTTAATATGATTGAAGGTATGATTTTATACCTTCAATCATATTTCTTACCACTACTAATTTTTCTTCTTCTTAATTCTGTGATATTTCTTAAATTTAGCATAGGAACAACTGGAGATAATCAAGTGGAAGAAGAGTTTGAACTATTGTGAGACACCATAATTTTGCAACACATCTCCCTGTTAATGATTTCATCTACCACCTAAAAGAAGCTGCCAAATTTTTTTTTTTTTTTTTTTTTTGGGGGGGGGGGGGGGGGGGGGGGGGGGGGGGGGAGGATTATCTTTCCGTGAATCCTATGGTTTATGTTATCAAACATGTAAAGTACAATTGCCGAGAATATCGGTTCCTCCTGAATTGATGAGCCTTTATCTTGATCAGTCTGAAGAAGGAAAAACTTTTAGGCAACATATACGTACTTACAACCATGCATTTGCATTTACTTCCATCGGGGTGAACCTTGATGACATATTTTCTAATAGTATAACGAGTGTTTACAATTTTCGTGCTGAGGGTGTCATATACCATAAGATTGGTAGTCTTATTCTACATAATAATCATAGGCCATTATATATGCAACTGTATATATATGATACGGGGCATGAACTCGATAATGGATTAATGGAAAGTTATTTGGTGAGTAGGCCAATTGTGGAAAAGCTTCAACAAATTCTCCATGCACATAATCCATATATCCATAATTTACGATGTCTTTCAAGACACTCTAATCTTGACAATTGCATGCTAAAACTTAAGGAAAGCCCGAATCATGAATATCATTATCATTTGCCAACTTTTCATAAGTTGCTGCAGTGTGAGTTTCCGAAGATAATCCTCATGATTGCCATAAAAGAGAAATTGTTGTAGAAACTTATTCCAACTAACTTCACAATGTTCCAGATACTGCTGGGTATTATGGTTCTCTCTAGTATCCTCTTTTATTATCTTATGGAAGTCATGGTTGGGATATCCACAATAGTAACGAGGAAAGAAAGTATCATGTAGAGAATATTATGCATTTCGACTTCAGGTATTGACTATAGTTGGTAATTTGTATTTTGTATTTATTCCTAATCATTAAGCAATCTATTTATCATTAATGCTCTAATTTACCAAGTTCCTAGATTCGTGAAGAAGACCCATCCGTTTTCCTTCGTGGTTGGTGATTACTACAACAATACTTAGTAGACAACTTTGTTAAAGTTGCCACATAGAGGCTGCGTTGAGTTTGTGATCATCAACATGAAATACGTGCTGAAATATACCAAGGTTTACAATATACACAAAATGCAGGCGAAACATTTGCATGTAAATTTTGTCCTTCGTATATAAATCGTACGATATAAATAATATTTTCTTAGTAAATTAACTATCTAATTTGTTGCACTGTTTGTTATTTGGTAGGAAATGTGGGTCAGAGAACTGTGCTACCTGCATCTTATGTCAGAAGTACCGAGATATGTACCAGAGATATAAAAATGAAATGGCTTTGGTACAAAAATATGGCAAGCCTGGCTTATTCATTACTATGACTTGCAATCCGACATGGATTAAAATTTTCAATGAATTACTACCTGGGCAGCTTCTACAAGATATGCCAGATTTAATAACAAGAATCTTTCATTCTAAACTGGAAGAGTTTAAGAAAAATATATTTGACAGAGGAGTACTCGAGAGAGTCATTACACATGTACATGTCATTGAATTTCAGAAACATGGATTGACTCATGCTCACATTTTGATCATTCTTGTTTCTTGATGATAGAGATAAAATTATTTCTACAGATGATTATGATGGGATAGTAAAAGCAAAAATTTCAGATCGGGATGTGGAGCCTGAACTATGTGAGACTGTGTTGAAACATATGATTCATAGACATTGCGGGTATTTGTTTCCTGAATCAACTTGCATGAAAGATGGAAAATGCAAAAAAAGAGTATCCCAAACAATTTGCTCCTATAACTTTGCAAGAAGAGAACTCATATCTTGTACATTGCCGAAGAGATACTGGTCGATATCTCTTTCTAAGGGAGAATTCTAACCAATTGACCGATAATGGGTAGTTCCTTACAACCCATTGGTGTAGAAAAAATTTAATTGCCATATTAATGTTAAAATTTGTTCAAGTATAATTTCTGTTAAATATATCTATAAGTATGTTTACAAAGGACCTGATCGTGTGTCTTTTCAGATCCAACCATGTAATGCTACAGATGAAATATCACAATACATTGATGCCCGTTGGATATGCCCTCAAGAAGCTGTCTGGAAAATATTTGATTTTCCTATGACTCGTATGTATCCGTCAATTCTTCCATTGCAAATTCACTTGCTGAGTTGTCAGGAAGTTTTATATTATGCTCATCAGTCAATTGAGAATGTACTTGCTGATGATCAAATGCAAAAAAAGATGTTGACAGAGTTCTTTAAAAAATCCGAAGAACCTGAAGCAAGACAATATTTGTACAAGGAGTTTTCAGCGCATTATAGGTATGAATTATCAAAACATTTTCGACATTTTGCATAATATTCTTAGAATATATCTTTACTGATAACTTTTAATCTTTTTAGAATATATTAGTCAATTAAGTATTTTAGAATGTCTTTTAATTATGAAATGAACAAATGATAACATTTATATATGCTTTTAATAATTAATAGCATTTACGCTTTTAGAATATGTCTTTATAGGTGGAAGAGCACTAAACAAAAATGGAGCAAGAGACAAATTAATATTCGTCAAATCGGTAGGTTATGTGTCATTTCTTCTTGAGAAGGTGATTGCCATTATATAAGGATGTTGCTAAATCATGTTAGAGGTCCATTATCGTTTGACCACTTACTTACTGTAAATGGGATTAGATATTCAATATTTAAGCAAGTAACAGAGGTGTTAGGCTTGTTGGAGAGCGATAATAGCATCAACAGTTGTCTTCTAGAAGCATCCAATACTCATATGTCATCACCTCTAAGAAGACTTTTTACGACACTATTGATATATTGCGAGTTAGTTGGAGCAAGGCGACTCTGGGACCAATTCAAATCATATATGTCTGAGGACTTTTCATCTGCTAGTAAATTGAGTGGATTATGCAAAGTATGATTGCTGAAAGAGCTTAACAGTCTCTTAAACTAGTACGACAAAAGCATTGATGACAATGACTTACCTGCAATCATTGTTAATGAAGATGTCGATATCCCGCAATTGATAGAAAATGAGAAGTCGATACCCATTTTTTATGAAGATTTGTCTTCAAGTGAAAACCATAATGTGAATCAGAAGTACGCATCCAAACATACCACAGAAGTAGTTGTTAATGGGGAGAGTAAAGTTTTTTTGTTGATGGTCCTGGAGGTACTGGAAAGACATTTCTTCATTGCTGCATTTATCTTTTTTGCGACAATGATGCCATATTGTATTAACAATGTCATCCTCAGGAATAGCTTCTATAATGATGCCTGGAGGTTGTACATCACACTCAAAATTCAAGATTCCTATAAAGTTATGTTCAACTTCGTCATGTATGACTCTGATGAGGCCAAACTTTTACATCTCTCAAGTGTCGGAGAAATTTACTCCCAACTTGTAGTGCTAATAGCGGAAGTGCTCCACAAGCAATAGAAACTCCCAAGAAATAGATAAACCAAGAATAAGCCACCACAATATATGGATCTCACAAGAACACAACCAATATGCAGAGATAACCAATACTTCTTATTCCCAAAGAAATACAAAGATTACAAAAGAGATTTCAACTCTCAATCTCTCTTTCTCACCTTTGAAACACTCGGCACAATCTCTCTTGAAGTTGAATAATGATCAGATCTATTCATATTAGATTAGATTACTAAACCCTAGAGTTTACGGCCATATATATAGCTCCCAAGTAAACCATAAAAGATATACACAAATCTAGCAAATTGGGCCTTTATCCCGTAAGCCCAAAAGAACAACTCAGCGTCGGTGTCGGTCGACCGCACCCCAAGCCGATTGACCGCAACGTGCAGATCCAGACCCGAGGGCTGACCGGTCGACCGCATCGCCCAGACCGGTCGACTGTCCTCTCCTCTGTTGGACGCCTACACTCGAAGAACTCCTAGTCGACTGGGTCGGTCGACCGCACCCCTAGCCGGTCGATTGCAACCCTCCAGACTTCTCTTCTTCTACTTGTTGCTTGTCTTCCCTTGCTTCTTTATCTTCTCATCTTCTTCTCCAACTTCAAGTACCCCGTGCCTACGTGTATTTGAGGCCACAATTCCTAACATCAAGTGCTATCATTTGGGATGAATTAACAATGACCCATCGTCATACTTTTAAGGCTTTAAATAAGACAATGAAAGATAGCATTGGAAATGAATTGCGATTTAGAGGAAAAGTTAAGGTTTTGGGTGGGGATTTCCGACAGATTCGTCCAATTGTGCAGTATGGTATAAAAACACAGACTATTGACGCATGTATAGTCAACTCTGCAATTTGGAATGATGTAATTGTCATTCGGCTGACGAAAAATATGCGAGCCAAGGAGGATTTTGATTTTTCCTATTTTTTTCGTATGAATTGGTGATGGAAATGAACCATATGTTGAAAGTGAAATGATTAGAATGCCAGAGGATATGGTTGTTCCATGGGAAGGTGAAAACTCATTAAACAATTTTATTGACATGATTTTTCCTTCATTTAGCTCTATTGCACATGATAAGAATTATTTTACTGAGAGTGTTTTGCTTACACTAACTAGTTAATTTGTTGACCAAATTAATAATGATATAATACGTTTATTTTCTGGAGATGAACAAGTATACTTTTCATTTGTTGTAGCTGAGAATGATAGACAAAATTTATATCAGCAATAATATGTAAATTATATTGTGCCTGGAGGACTTCCACCACACAAGTTGACACTAAAAATAGGTGCTCCGATCATGCTTTGAGAAATATAAATTCAAGAATTAGTCTTTGCAATGGGACAAGATTAACTTTTAAGAACTTCTCTCCAAACTTAATCGATGTAGAAATTGTGATTGGTCATTGATTCATTGCTATGGTACAAGAGTATTTATTCATCGGATTCCTCTTCAGCCTTCAGAAAATGAAAAGATGCATTTTACACTCATAAGGAAGCAATTCCCAGTATACATTAGTTTCGCCTTGACAATCAACAAGTCGCAAGGACAGACTATTCGATATGTTGGTATGTACCTTCCGGATCACGTATTTAGTCATAGACAATTATATGTCGCTCTTTCCAGGAGTTTTGAGATCAACTTCAAAACTCTTAATCAAGAATGGACATCTAGCAAGCCGACAAGGCATACATACAAAAAATATTGTCTACAAGGATGTAATGGTAAAATATCATGGAACTTCAAATTAAAGGGTAAGTTGGTATTTAAATGTACATGGTTTTTCCAGTTTTACACCTTAAAATATATATATACATAGTGTTGCTGCTGATTTCGGTGTGGGAGCAAACAGATAGAATTTGTGGATTCTTGAGAAAACAAACAAGGCAAACCTGTTGACCTGTTGACTTTCACCGATGTGTTGACTTGGTCTCTTGCCACAGCTGCGAACCTGCAAAAAGTGCGAGACACCGGGATGGATCCCGGCGACGCACCCTCCGACGCTCTTGTCAGTAATCTGAATGATTAAGCAAGAACTTAAACTGTAAAAGTATTGATTACCTCTTAATGGTGGGGGGAGAGGGGTATTTATAGTCGCCTTAGGGATCCGTTTTAAGATATGAACATATCTCTACTTCACGGTGTGAATGGATAGAAGCGGTTAAGATCACTTCTTAGGGATAATTATGAATCTGAATTCTTCTTTATCCTTCTGAACTGGTTTGTAACGGGTTAGGATCCGTACCCAGTAAGACAGATCCGTTTATGGGTTATTGGATTTTGAATAAAGACCCAGTTCTCATTTTAGACCCGTTAGCAGGTGAAATTACTGTTTTACCCCTGAGCTTTAAGATTCCTGTCCAATTTGAACGGTCCCGATTTAATCTCATTTTTAGCCATATCACGAGCCCCCCACTCCCGGAGACTGAGTTCTACAGTCTTTAAGGAGTAGTTTTGTTGTTCTAATGGCGTACAAAATTTTATCGGTGTTCTTAAGGGAGTTCGGATCTTGCTGGAGGTGTAACGGTATTGTTCTGGGCATATAAAATGCCCAAAAATATTCTCGGAATTTTCTGGATTTTTGGTGATTTTTCCAGATTTTTCTGAATTTTTCCTCAATTTTTTATTCATTTTTCGAATTAAATAATTAATTATCGAAAATATTAATTAATTATTCTAATTAAATAATTATATTTTTCAGAATTTTAAAATTATTTTTCTGAATTAATAATTATTTTTAGAATTTTTAATTAATTTTTTTCGATTTTTAAATATCTTTTTGGATTTTTTAAATAATTAAAACAAATAAATAAATAAATAAATTAAATATTACCTGGACACGTGGCATGTTTCTGAACGTCGATCATGATCAGATGTGCACGCATCGCAAAGTAGATCACGTTCTGGACACGTGGCGCATTTCTGGACGTCGATCGTGTCGTGATGCGAATTTTGAGAAGATCGGACAGATAGTATAGGTCGACAGGTTTTTTCTCCAATTTCAAGGTCGGTGGGTCGGCACCTCGGCAACTGGCACCAACCACTCCGAAGACGCCACATGGCACGGTCAACGGGGACGTTGACCGCCACGTGGCACGTCCTTAAAATTTTTTTTTTCTTCTCTTTCTTTCTTTCTTTCTTTCTTCTTCTTCCCGCCACTGTTCTTTCTTCTCCTTCGTCTTTACCGCCTTCGCTTCTTTCTTTCGACTATCTCCTTCACATCTCTCTGAACGTTGCTGGAGAGTAGAGCTCGTCGAGGAGCTCTACAGGAGGTCGAAGCTCGATGATGAGGGAGTGGAGCTCTCCCGTGGGTTCGTCGAGGAAGGAGCTCGGCGCGTCAGAGTCTAAGCTCGTCGAGGCTTCGACGAGGAAGAGGCATGGCGAGGAGCTTCGGCGAACGAGCTCGACGAGTGGAGTGGAGCTCATCGGAGGTGGAGCTCGGCATGGCAAGGAGCTTCGGCGAACGAGCTCGACGAGTGGAGTGGAGCTCGTCGGAGGTGGAGCTTGGTGGTGGTCGTCCAGCGAGGAGAGCTCGATTGCGGTTGGGTTGGATGAGCAGTGTTGAGGAAGAGGGAGACGGAGGTTGATGGGGCTCTTCGGCAAAGTGAGTGGAGCTCGGTTGAGGGAGACGAACTCGGCCATGGAGGTCGGTTCGAGCTTGGCGAAGGAGCTCGACAGGAATGGAGCTCGGTTGAGGGAGACGAGCTCGGCCATGGAGGTGGGTTCGAGCTTGGCGAAGGAGCTCGACGGGAATGGAGCTTCGGCGAAGTGGGTCGGCATATTAAAGAGCTCGATGCTTCGGAGCTCGACGAAGAGGACGTCGGAGCTCGAGCTCGGCTACCGTGAGGGGTCGGCACGGAGAAGACGCGATGGAAGGGAGCTTGAAGCTTGGTGTCGGTTATGGTGAGCTCGCTGAGTTGACGACGGAGACGGAGCGGTCGAGCTCGGCGAGGGGAGCTCGCGATGGTTTGGCGAGCTCGACAATGGGGTACGTCGCCTCGTCGTGGTCGTCGTGGTGAAGGATATGATGGAACTTGGAGACGGCTTCGACGAAGGAGATGGAGGGGTCGACATCGAAGCTTTAGGTTCAGGGGTTTTGAACAAGTTGGGTTTTGGCGCCAAACTGGTTGAAGAAGAGGAAGGGGATGGAGACAGGTGATCGGGTTATTGGGTTTGGATCCGACCCGTTAGCCCATCTCTACCTTCTCTTCACGTTCTTGTTTTGTTTGTTCGGTGAATCCGAGCACGAATTTTGAGGCACATTTTTTGCCACTTTGCAGTTCGGTAGATCGATAGCTCGAATTTCAGATCCGAGCTACGTGGTTCAATCTGGACGGTTGATCACAATCATGGCGCGAATTACGAGACAGGAGGCTCAGATTTCGAGAAAATGTTATCTTGTCATTTTGTGGAGACGTGGCGCGATCTGGGCCGTTCATCATGTTCTAGCATGTTTTTTGACATGATCCAACGGTTGAGATAGTTTGGCGTCATTTTTCTTCAAATGTGAGGGTTGGTACCTCGTCACTTCGGCCCGGTGACTCGGTAGCTCGTCCTCTGCCCATAGTAGCTCGGTAGCGTGGCTAAGCTATTCGGTGATCCACTTTCCCGGTGCTACGGAGGTCCGATCGGAGAGTGTGACCCCTCGTTTCGAAGCTAACTTGAAGGTCTACAAGTTCTCTTCAGAAATGGGTTGAAGAATCACCCTTCTTCGTGGTCAAAACACTCCTCAACTTCGACGAGGCAAGGGGTCAGATCTCGACGAGGCTGGGGGTCGGAGCTCGACGTCGGCATTTTGGAGCTCGGCCAGGTGAGAGGGGGTCGAGCTCGGTGATGTGCTATTTGGTTTTGGTGTAAAGTCAAAGAAGAGGAGCTCCACTCCTAGGAGCGAAGAAGATGGGCTAGGAAGATCCTCGTAAGAGCCATGGGAAGATCCATTCTTGGGGATGAGCGGAGCGAAGAGCTTGGCTCTAGGAGAGAGCCATTTAGGAGACGAGTTTGAGGAGTAACTCTAGGAGAGAGTTGTGAGCTCCGAACTCGTTGAGAAGAGGTCCGCCTTGAAGGTGAGTGGAGCGAAGAGCTTGGCTCTAGGAGAGAGCCATTTGGGAGACGAGTTTGATGAGGAACTCTAGGGGAGAGTTGTGCTCCGAACTCGTTGAGAAGAGGTCTGTTTTGGAGGCGAGCGGTGTGAAGAGCTCGGCTCTAGAAGAGAGCAATCTGGGAGACGAGTTTGAGGAGCAACTCTAGGAGAGAGTTGTGAGCTCCGAACTCGTTGAGAAGAGGTCTGCCTTGGAGGTGAGCGGAGCGAAGCGCTTGACCCTAGGAGAGAGCCATTTGGGAGGCAAGTTTGAGGAGCAACTCTAGGAGAGAGTTGTGAGCTCCGAACTCGTTGAGAAGAGGTCCGCCTTGGAGGTGAGCGGAGGGAAGCGCTTGACTCTAGGAGAGAGCCATTTGGGAGGCGAGTTTGAGGAGCAACTCTAGGGGAGAGCGTTAGCTCCGAACTCGCTGTTTAAGTGAGAGAATCAACGGTTGTGGGAGCAGTTCCGAATGGCGAACCACTTCTAACTCGCTTAAGAGCAAGTTATTTGAAGCGGAATCGAGCCAAGTGTTGGACTCCGAACTCGTCATGTAAGAGAGTATCAACGGTTGTGGGAGCAGTTCCGAATGGCAAACTACTTCTAACTTGCTTAAGAGCAAGTTATTTGAAGCAGAATCGGGCCAAGTGTTGGACTCCGAACTCGTCGTTTAAGAGAGTATCAACGGTTGTGGGAGCAGTTCCGAATGGCGAACCACTTCTAACTTGCTTAAGAGCAAGTTATTTGAAGCGGAATTGAGCCAAGTTTTGGACTCCGAACTCGTTATTAGTGCTTAGTAAGTTGTGGGAGCAGCCATGTAGGAGAAGCTGGACTCTGAACTCACCATTTAGCCAGTTGTGGCTCGGAAAGATAGAGAAGCAAGAGCAATAATTTTCAATGAAAAAATGTAAAGTTTTATTAAGATAAACTAAGTGGCTGCTTCAATAGGACGAGCCATTATTACATGCTATTGCCCGGATTACAAGCATCGGCCTTATTGAAAATCAAGATCCTACTTCTACAATAAGGTGAAGACCTCTTGGGAGGAGCTGGGAGGTTCTGTATCTTGAAGCTCGGCGGGCCCTTCTGTTCATTTGTAGGCTCCTTAGGGGGGAAGCTCGGCCCCATCTTTTTGGACAAACTTGGTCAGGTGTCTCCGCTGTACGAGTTCTTCGATCTCCTCCTTGACAGTCCGACAATCATCCGTGTCGTGGCCGTGGTCCCTGTGAAAGCGGCACCACTTATCCTTGTTCCTCTTCTTGCCAGGTGTATTCATTCTAAGGGGAGCGCGGAGTAGCCCTTCCTTGTCCACCTCCATAAGAACTTCTAATATATTAGCAACGAGGAGGGTGAACTTCTCAAAACGAGAAGTCGGGCGGCGCTGGCCATTGCCGTCCTTCTGAGATTTTTGGGACCCCTCTTCACTTTTCTTCCATTTGTTTCCGAAAGATGATTCCTCAAGAGTAGGAGGGTTGAGAGCCTCTTCTGCTTGTATGTACTTCTCCACCCTAAGTAGGAGTTCTGAAAAGTCCCGAGGAGGCTTCTTGGCAAGGAACACCACGAGGTTGGCATTAGTGACGTTTCGCTCGAATGCGGCAGAGGCTACTGATTGGTTGAGAGAGGAAATGGACCGGGCTTCAGCGGTAAAGCGTCGAACGTAATCCCTTAGGCGTTCACCCTTTTCTTGGTTGAGGGTCACCAGAGATACGCTTATTTTCTCGGCCCGGCGGCTACTCACGAAATGAGTAAGGAAGAGCCCTTCGAACTGATCGAATGAGAAGATGGAGGCCGGGGCGAGTCGAAGGTACCATTCTCTTGCAGGCCCCTTCAGCGTGGCAGGGAAGATCTTGCAGAGGAAGGCATCTGAAGCATGGAGGTTCATCATGAGAGTTTTGAAACTCTCTATGTGATCTGCGGGATCCGACTCCCCGATATATGCCTCGAAGTGGGGCAGCTTGAAGTTCTCTGGGATGGGGGCCTCCATGATGGTGCGGGAGAATGGAGGCCTGCTCGGGCGTAGGTTTATCGCCCGTTGCTCTTCTTTCCTGTCAATTCGGCCGAGGCATCTCTCCATCTCGTGGAGACGGCGGTAGACTGATTCTTCTCTTTGATCATATCTTGCCGAGCCCCAGGACTTATCTTCGTACGATGGTGGACTGGGGCTGCGGCGATGGTAGCTTAGAGACGGACGAGGAGGGGCGATATTGAGGGCCCGTAAGACTGTCGCTTGGAAGTCTTGAAGCTCTGCCCTTGTGATCGGTGCCTCTCCAGCTTGGCGATCCCTATGTGTGGCTCGGCTTACTGGAGAATGAGTTCTCCACCGATGACGCTGAGGGGACTCTCTTCGCCTCCTTGGGGGAAGGGATCTTCTAGTCCTCGGTCGGCGGGGGGTCCGGTCTCTTAAGGCCCCTGGGTGCTCAGGTTGATGGACTCCCCTAAGGGCTCGCCATCCATTTAGGCGAGTTCTGAGGTCGACCCCTTTTTGGCGGTCGGCAATCACATGACGAAGATCCCGCTTGGGAGGGCTTTGAGAAGCCATAGATTCAACTGAAGGATTGGGACCCGCGACATGGTTATGAGGAGGATGTTGCTTCGGATGACTCCGACGGGAGCCCCCCTGGGCAGTCCCCCGAGACCTTGGTGGGGCCTGTTGAGGAGGAGCACCTTGAGCTGGATGAGGGGGAGGAGGAAGAGAAGTGGTTCTTCGGCTGGAGACCGCTGCCTTCTCCTTCTGTTTTGGATGCATGGCTTGAAACTAGTATCGCTGATGAAGTTAGGTCGGGTTGCTTTTTCATTTCCCACAGACGGCGCCAATCTGTTGCTGCTGATTTCGGTGTGGGAGCAAACAGATAGAATTTGTGGATTCTTGAGAAAACGAACAAGGCAAACCTGTTAACCTGTTGACCTTCACCGATGTGTTGACTTGGTCTCTTGCCGCAGCTGCGAACCTGCAAAAAGTGCGAGAC